>CM057449.1:1131825000-1132450000 GCA_016271365.2 Neoceratodus forsteri | reverse complement strand
GCTCAAGAGTAGCCCTGCTGACATTGAAGGACCCTATCTTGTTTGGAGGTCGTGAGTACTAATTCAGGGTCGCTCCTGTTGAATTGCCACATTGAATCCAAATGGAATTACTGTACTGCTGACTGTTTAACTAATTTTCTTTTCTCTGTGTGAAAGGGCCCCACCAGCTGACACGTTTGGACTAGCCACTAGGGCTTGGGTACCCAGGGACAGTAACTGGTAGAGATAGGCCTGTGCACAGAGCCATAGGTAGATGAGTAAAGTGATAAGCTAATTAACCTGATTTCCCCCTGTCCTTGTTATAGCCCCCTAGATAAATCAGAGCTGCTTGTTTCAGCAAAGTTATACTGCCTGAGGTATTTGTCTATGTTCAAGTATTGTTCTGTGATTGTTGCACTGTATCTTCTTATTTTACAGGGGGTCCCAGTGCCTGAACCAGACCTGGGGGTAAGTGTATACTGTGAAGGTAATTCTGATATACTGTGTGGGCCACTAGTGGGAAGAAAGGGGGGTTGCAGTGTCCCAGAGGGCTGTGACCAAGTTAGTTTAACTATTGCAAACCCTGACCTCTGGGTGGAGGCACCCGCCATCGGATCCAGGCCCCTCAACCTGTTAGTGGCAAATCAGGCAGGGGTAGTAGCCCCTGGGATAGCGCCATCTAGGGGTTACACCCTCATTTTCACCCACCCCCATCTTGGGTGAGCCCACGCCCGTGTGGAGGCACGTGCATGATGCACTTCAAGACTCCCTCCCTATGTGCCACCCCTTCCTGCCTTTGCCACCACTGAACCTCCACCTAGTGGTGGCGGAACTATAAGGGGGCAACAACCTCTCCAGGAGAGGAGAGGAGAGCTGCCATTAGGCTGCTCAATCCTGCTCCTTCCCCCTGCCCCGTGCGTTCCCCTGATGACACAAGGTCATTCCCGAACCTGGGTCGCCGGCGTGACACAAGGTAAGGCATAATGCCTCAGCCTTCTGCACCACTGGGCCGGCTTAAAATTGTATTTAATGGTAAAGCTTGTGTAAGTCACAGGGAAGTGGCAATTACTTTACCAACCTAGATAGCTACAAGAACCCTTCACAGCCCTCCTCCTCTACACCCCCTAACCTCTCTACCTATAACTTTCCTCACCCTAACTTCCTCTTTAGGCTTGTAACTGTAAACCCCCTCTGGGGGCTTACTTTTATTGCCCCCGGTCTTCCCGTTTTCCTCACATTTCTGCGGGGTTTTCCCATTACTCGGCAAGTCCTGTGGTGCCCCTGGGTGGCCTGCATTTGATTTCAGCCCCTTTTTGGGCCTGGAGTGCTGGGTGCGATCGCCGCTATCAGAAATGCTTCTCGGAGCTTGTGGCGATCACACATGCACAGGATGCACTTTGTTGTGCTGACTGCCATTGCGGTCCAGAAATGGGGAGCTCTTCAGTGGTCCTGGTGCCCCTTTTGAGTTTAGTGGGGACCAGAGACCTTAATGAGGTAAAATAGGAGCCTCAGATCTTTGTGAAAATATAGTTTGTTTGGGCACAAAGCAAGGGTTCATGAATAATTTATGAGCCCTAATTAATATTAATGAGTTGCTGTCTGCCAGTTAGGTGCATGGAATTTCAGCAGCAGTGACGGGGAATCCACTGTGGGCAAATATTTAAGAGTGGGCTTGGGGCACCAGAGAGCTAGCTTCCAGGCAGGACATTTTCTACACTAGCTCTGCATCAAGACCTACTTTTCAGCCTAAATTTATCCTATTAGAGTGCTGATTTTCTAATTTGAATGATATAATCAGACTCCTTATTGTCTGAGCTTCAAAAGGATACCAAATTCAGACATGGGGCGAACCAAGAACACTCAGCAAAAAGCATTGGGTCCTGTGCCGCCTGATGCATCACAGCCTCCAGCAAGCCTGGGTCTAGAGTTGCTGGAAACCTTTCCCTCTGCAGTCTCCAAGAAACCACCATGGCAAGTTATTCTAGAATCAGTGAGGGTGATAGATGTGAAGCTGAAGAAATCCCTCACGAAGTTGGAAACCCACGATATCACCTTGGCCTCTCTGAAAAATTTGGTGGCTGATATAGATAAGCGATCCCTTAACACCCAGGCTGCGACGGCTCTCCTGACAAAGGAAAATCAACAGCTTTTGGGGTTGCTTGTAGGTGGCTGAAAATAGCTTTCGGGCAGGGAATGTCTGTATAGTGGATTTACCAGAAGGAGCAGAGGGAGTGCATCTCCTTGTTTTTTTGAAGCAGTGGATGGCCACAAACTTAACTTTACCGGAAGATTTTGACTGGACTGAACTGCGCCTTGTGTACAGAATAAACTCCCGAGTGCGACCAACTGAAACCAATCAACCCTGGACGATTCTACTAAAAACTGTTGGTCCAGAGGTGTGGGACATTTTAATTTCAGCAGCGAGAGCGGCTTACCCTTTGACCATCCAGGAGAGGGATATAAAATTTTTCCCAGATCTGTCTTACCAAACCTGGGCACACCAAAGCAATTCGATGCACTACAAAAGCTCCGCTCCCTGGGGATTGTACACTCCTTTTTGCTTCCCGTGCAGCTCCATATTACATACGGAGGAAAGAACTGGCAATTCATGGATCCGAGGGATGCTGGTCATTGGATCAAAGAAACTGAAGCTGAGTTTAAATCACAGCAACCTCAGAGGAATGAAGAGGAAGCTTCAGACTCTGACGAGGGCTGAGTATGGTGCTCTGGGACTTGTTAAAATATATTAATATGCCTTATTATGCTCCAGTTATGAGGACCCGGAAGTGATTTAAGTGATATTATATACTAGGACTAGAAGGGCTGTAAGGTTGGGAATGAAGAAGAATTTCTGTACTGTATTGTATTGCGATAATATTTTCATATGTTTGTACCCCTTTCCTCTTATTGACCCTCTTTTAAATACCTAGCATCCTTAGGAGCATTATTTGTTCTATGAAGTACTTACTCTTGGAGTGCCTTTAGTATCTGTTCTCATTTTTTTCTTACAAGGCTGTAAGGGGTTGGATGGGAGTTGGTGGGGAACACATTCATTGTTAGTTTAATTTACTTAACAGGTTAATAGCACTACAGGTTAGTGCAGAATCATCCCTTCGAACTATATTCATGATTAGTAACCTGAGCCACTGAAGCAGCTGGCAAGTATTGGACTTTCTGTTGGGACTTTAGGCTAAGATGGCCTGATTATGTGTTATTCCTCTAACTCCTTCTGTATCAGAATGTGGGTATATATATATACTTGTTATCTCAATTATGCCTATAATTTATTTATTTTCTTTTATTTATTTAGTTTTTGTTGACTGGGTAAGTGCACTAGACAAATTCTGCCTATTTTCAGGCACGACCCGGGGGAGGGGGATACAGATGAATGCCAACTGACCTTGAACCAGATTAAGCTGTTGGTGGTATTTTTAGTGACTGAAGGAAATTTGGCCAGGACACCGGGGAAATTCCCCTACTCTTTTCAATAAGTGCCATGGGATCTTTAACATCCACCTAAACTACCACCAATCCAGGCAGATGGGACCTCGGTTTAACTTCTCATCCGAAAGACGGCACCTCAGAAGTGCAGTACCCCTCTCATGCTGCACTACAGTGTCAGTACTGGGATGTTAACCCAAGTGCCAGATGTGGGAACTGAACCTACAGCCCTCTGATCTCCTGGCCTCAGAGGTGAGTGACCTACCTACTGAGCCACTGAATTATCCGACATCAGAATACTTGATGTATTGTTTTATTATGAAAACAATAAACAAAAAAGTTAAAAAAAAGAGAGGGCTTGTTTCACGGGGACAGTTGGGGCTACAATGCAGTGGGGCTGTTTTGTGACAAATGTAGTTGCCCTGGCTGCAGCAGATGCTAGAAAGCCGGGACTGTGTTGGACTGCATAGATTTGAATGGTGGCTGACATATTGATGAAGCTTTGACCCCAGCACTCAGCGAACCATCTATTTAGGTGCCTGAAACAGTGACAAAGGGAGTTCTGGGAAAAGGAGGGGATTAATTCATGTGCATAAATCATGTCCCAATAAGCCATCAGAAAATATTGATCGCTATGGTTATGGACAACTTATAGGCTCAATCAGCCAATCAGAACCTTGGATTCTCGAGAGAAACCCACTGGAATTTCTGGGTTTTCTTCAGTCTGTTCCCGGGCTCTGTAAGAGTCAAAAGTCTCCTACAAGAGTGGATCTGGACTAAGAGGGCCTTTCCCAGGCTTCTAGAGGAGATTGCCGTGTTCAGGAAAGGATTAGCAGGGGAAAGAGAGCGAAAGACTGAAACTGATACCTTGATTCCGCAGGTACTGAGCTGTTTGATTATTTTGGAGAAGATAAGTGCGGCAGAAACACTGCACTGGTGGACTGAATTGAGCTGAGAAGACTGAGCTGTTCTAGTTGAGTGCCACAGTTGCTGCTGAGAGTTCATTTACCTGTGTGGGACTGTGTTTATGATTCTGAAGAGGCAAAGCATCTCTGGACGTTGGGGTGCTAGCCAGTTACTGTACATTTCTTGAGTGAACTGTTTGAAGTGGCTGAGAGCTGTGTTCCAGCTGCAGCTGAAGAAAAGGATGTGGACATTTTCTAACTGGAAAGTGCAGACTGGTGTGCAGGGGTCTGTTGTGTTTGGATTCCCTTGTTGAGTGCACCTGTGCGTCATTGATCTAAGGCTAGCTCCCACTGCTAACTGGCATTGGACTTTGCTTGAGCAACTGCATGTGATTGCTGCCGGTTTTTGAACTCAGTGCAGGGACTGCAGGAGGACCCCCACCATTTGGGAGTTCTCACCCAGAGCCCGGAAGGAATCAGCTAACCCCTTCCAAGTGGGACTCACTGTCTCAGGAGGTCACTGTCGCTTGCTGGGGTGCTAGGGCACCTGTGATCCATTGTGGGGAGCTGGGCTGTGGAGCCACTTCCAGGTCTGGGCCTTCTGGGGCTGGTGCAGTCCTGCCACAGAGCTCTGCAATGGGCTAGATGCAGCTGAAGGTGACAAGCGGTCAGACCTCCAATCAAGGGGACAAACTGCTAGATCCTCGAGCAAGATTCCATCCACCCTTTGCAGCACGGAGCTCCAAGTTCCTGGACATCTGGAGGCAATCAACCCAAGTGTAGTTCAGTTCTGCAAAACCATGAGTACCCGGTACCTAGCTCCCAGAAATCAAACAAGGGGGTGTAAAAGGGATTTAATTGCTTCCTCAAATAATTGTTCTGTTTCATCAGTGTCCCAACAGCCAGGCCACCCGCGGCAACAAACAGGCTTGCACCTTGTGGGTACCCATAAGGACTATCAGTGTAGACACTGGTACCAGTGGGGGTGGGCCTCCGGGGGTGGGCTTGGCCTATGGGGCCATATGGTTATTTAAGCGATAAACCACTCCAGGGTGTGGGTTATGCTGGGATTTACCATGGTAGCATGGTTTGGGCCATGAGGCCACAGACTGAATGGTCAAATCCTGGCCAGCCGTGGTAAATCCCAGCATAACCCACACCCTGGAGTGGTTTATTGTGATTATAGAATGTCCTCCTTTTTTGTGGGTCAGAAAAAAATAAATACAGAATACCTGTTTCTTGTATTTTAAATTATTTTTATCCATTGTATGCCTCCGCTAGAAAAAAATAGTTCTCTGTTTCTAGGGAGTTCCTGCCTACCTGTCTCATTTGTGCAGACTAAGTGCCAGTGAAAGTCACCCCCCACAATCACTCTCATCCCACGTATTGAAACTCCCCCCCATTGGCCATACACAGATACAGCTTTTAGTTTATGTTTCTTACTTATTTTTTATTATGTTTCCATATCTAAGCATACTGAGAGAGAGAAAGAGTAGCGCGAGCTGTGAACTGCTGCTTGTATTCAGCTAGTGATGGTCCGGACCATGGTGTGAGTGGCTCTCGTAGTTCAGTTGCTGTTTCTGTTTTGGGAGCTGCGGTGAGAAATTTCTTAAATAAGGACCTCAGTATTCAGAAGCAGCAATTGGGGATGTGTGAATAGACAGAGCCATGGCTGACAAGTTGTTTGCGACGAGTGAGCTGCTGTGAAACACACTCAATAGAAGAGTGTAGAAGTGGCTGTGAGCCAGAGTTTCTGCTTTTTTTTTAGTTGTGTTTTTTTTTTTATTATTATTATTTAAACTGACGAGAGACACAGTGAGTGGGACTGCACCTGACACACTCTTGGGAATGAGCTGGGAGAGAGCGCCAAAAAGGAGGAGTACAGGGTAAGCAAAATAATGGAGCTGACTGGAGACTGAGTGAAGAGGTGAGTGCAGTCTGGCCGGTTACAGGACAGTTTTTTAATTGCAATGCCTCTTATGTTCCTTTCTCAATGGTTTCTCGTACCCGCTTGGTGTTTGGACAGTTTCCACAGTACAAGATCAGATACTGTGGGTTACCACGGAGAACATTTTTTGACCGGGAGTTGCCATGTGGCAGCAATCTAAGATGGTGGCATTTCTATTTTGAATTTGGGGGTTGCATCGATTTGGGGGCTCCTTTGGCTGACTGGCACTTTTACCCATTGGCACGTCGCAGGATTTACCATGGGTAAAATGTGCCAGACAGCCAATCAGATTACAGAATTGTCCAACCCCATTGTATAATGTTACTTGTTCTCTCTAACCATCTCTTTATTCACAGCCATCCCTTGTCCCGGTATCCCTTCCATATTCCCTACTCGCAATAAAGCTTTGATTATTGTTTGAAATTGTGCTTGCAGGAATTCTCTGAGTCTGTCAGTTCATTACTGTTCATGGTTTATGTTGTTATTGACCAGTTATGCATTCAGAGTCTGGGGTGGTTGATAGGGGAGGTGAGTAGGTGCAGCATCCCAGGGAGCTGTGCCAACCAGTCACCTGACCCACTTCTACTTTTCTTTGAGTGGAGACATTGCGCTATTTTTATTATCTTTGGGATAGAACTCCCAAACACCATCGTAACAGGACCCAGGCACCTTAACCTGTTAGAGGGCCAACAGGCAGGGGTAGTAGCCCACTGGCACATGGAGACTGGGCTACATAACTAAAAAAGAAGTACAGCTACTCCTGTCTAAATTAAAAACTACAGACTCCAGAGGATATGATACGCTTGACCCCAAGCTTCTCAATTTAGGGGCCCCAGTAATTGCATACCCCATCATGCAACTCTTTAATAGATCCCTCCGGGTAGGGGTTGCTCCTTCTAAGTGGAAAGTGACACCTGTAACCCCAGTACACAAGGGGGGTGCAAAGATGGTACTAGGAAACTACCGTCCTAGTTCCATTCTTTGTACCCTAAGTAAATTACTTGAGAGGTTAGTATACAATCAAATCACTGACTATGTAGAGCGGCACAATTTGCTCACTCCATTCCAACATGACTTTTGCAAAAAACATGGAACAGATATAGCACTAGTCAGACTGACCACAGATATCATGGATGGAACTGACAAAGGGCGGATGACAGGAGCAGTGTTTATTGATTTAACCAAGGCCTTTGACCTTGTGGATTACCAAATACTGCTAACCAAGCTAAATTCTCTGGGCCTGGACAACATATCTCTAGGCTGGTTCTCGGACTACCTGGCAAACAGATCTCAGTTTGTAAACTGGAAGGGGGAGTTATCTGATAGGCACCCGATCAGGGACGGTGTCCCGCAAGAGTCTATATTGGGTCTGCTCCTGTTCTCACTTTATATTAATGATATGTCAGTAAACTGTGGAGGGGCTAAGCTTTCATTATGTGTGATGGGAGATAATTTTCTAATAACAGCACTCAAAATCCCGACATTCAGGATCCTGAGTGTGGTATCCCTTACGAAAATGAAATATATTTTAAAATATAATATTAACAATATATTTACATATAGTGAAATATATTCCAATCTCGTTTTATAATATATTGTGATGTATTAGAAAATCAATATATTTCAATATATTGTAAAATTTGCAAATATATTGCAATGGATTGTAAATATACATGCTATTGCCACTTTAGTATACTATGTATATTGCAAAATATATTTATTAAATTCAAATATATTGAAATAAGGATGGTAAATATATGTTATTGGTATATTGCCAATATATGTAAACATGTATTATTTTGTATTTCAAATGTTGTTTCCTATATTTACAAATATATATAATTAACTTATGCAGACGAAAACAAAGGGAATTATTTATATGTACCTCTATCTGTACAGCTGGGCCGGATATTCAAACTGGCAGGCTGTGTGGCAAGACAGAGGCGCAGCTCAGCACATTGCGCCTGGGTGTGGCCTGGGGTATTCAATGGAGCTGCGCTATGGCGCAACAGCTTTGAATATCGCACCTGGCCACCCCCCACTGCAGGCTGGCACAGTGGCACTGCGCCAGCGCAAGTGGCCAGAGTGGAGCATGGAGATGCGGTGGCGTAAGTGCCATTGGGCCACGCACAGCACCTGCAATATTCAAATGGGGACATGCAAATGGAGCCATAAGTTATGCAAGGCACACAGGGGGCCATTTGCATCTCATTACGGCCCCATTTGCATGCCATTAGCATGCAGGTACACCGATCCCCGATGACTTGCTCCTGGCACCCTGCCAGGCAGCAGCCATTGGGGACCAACGCCCCCTGCAGCCCGATCACGGGAAGTCCCGTAAGATAAAAAAAGTCCAATATCCCTGGTGGTCCAGTGGACCTCTATGTGCCCCGATCACGGCATCATTAATCACTCCCCCCAAGTCCAATATCCCTGGTGGTCCAGTGGACCGCACTGAGCCTGATCGTGGCATCATTAATCACCCCCCCAAGTCCAATATCCCTGGTGATCTAGTGTACCCCCCACCTCACCCGCCCACTGAGCCCCACCACCCCACTTCCCCTCCCCGTCAGCCGGCAGGCGGCAGCACCTCACCCGCCTGCCGTCCCGCTGCCCACTGACTGACAGCTCGGTAGGGCTGCACGCCCATTGGTTCACAGCATGAGCCAATGGGCGTACAGCCCATACCATACAAGGCAGTCCAGATATGTGAATGAATTAATTGATTCACATATCTAGACTGCCTTCTCTGGGAACTCTTGAAGTGTCCAGAACGGAGAGCAGGAAAACAAGAAAATGACATCCGCAACCCGCACTGGGCTTCAACGACTACAACTAGTGGTGAATGACCAGGGGACGTAAACAGGTTCTTCCAGGATAAGCAAACTCTGAGGATGGCCAGCCTTGAAGCATCTGGACCTAGAACCAAGAAAAAGGAGAAAAGAAAGACAAAAAACAAGAAACCGGCAGCCATGACTCTCACTGAGTTTCAACAGACTATGACTAGCGGACGTTGCTGTGGTTCTTCTGGCCGAGCACCCTCTGGGTAAAGAAGGATGCTGAAGGGTTGCTTCTCTGGATGGACACTGATTCTGTTGAGCTGCTGCTGTGGATGACACTGCGGGACAGTGTTGTGGCAGAAGATTGAGTCCATACACACAAGTCTATAACAATCGAGGTTGGTTGATGCACTGGAAATCTGCACCAGGGCAATTCAGCAATGCCCGAGGTAAATGTTTGGCTGTGGGGTTAATTTGCCAAGAATGAGCAAATAACCCAGTCTGGGGCAATTGTTCGATGCTGGGGCAATTTGCCAAGAGCAGGGGCAAATAACCCAATCCAAGGCAATTGTTCAATGCTGGGGCAGTTTGCCAAGAGCAGAGGCAAATAATTCAATCTGGGGCAATTGTACCAAGAGCAGGAGCAAATAACCCAATCTGGGACAATTGACCTTAAGGCAGTCCAGGAAATCAGCCAACAATAAAACAGTTTTGGTACTGGGCAATTGGCAGAGCAATTCAGAGGCTTGCATGCAGTAAACAGTTCAATAAACTGACAGTCAATAATCAGCAGAAGCAGTTGTAGATTTGTTGCCCAACTGGACCTGCAATTGCCCACTTAATCCAATGGCTTTATTGCTAGACGAGAGATACCAGCCTCTTTTTAAAAGGGTCCGCTAGCCAACTCCTGCCTCAGCCATCCCTATGGAGCGGTCTGAACGTGAGAAATATTTTTACACCCCTTCCCCACCTGTACAACTGCAGTCTCTGTCCCAATACACAAACAATAGACTGGGGAATCCCCAGAAACAACTGCTAGAACTCTGGGCTATAGCGACCCCACTAAGTGTCAGGGACTAGGGTGTGAGAGAAGCTATGGGACCCCTGGGCTTGCTGTGCCTTCTAACTTTCTTTTGGTGGGCACCCTTAACTGGTGGGCCTTGCCTGTAAGATCCCTCTATACCAGGCCCATTTAACAGCTGTGGGCCTTTATGCTGGGCCTGTTGTTGCCCCTTTAAATCACTGGGTCCCTTTAATTCGCCTGGGGCTTGCTGTCGCCCCTTCAAATACTGTTGGGCTTAAAGTTGCCCCTTTAAATACTAGGGCCTGATGGCTGGGCCTGTGGTTGCCCCTTCAAATAACTGGGCCCATAATGCCCTTTAAATACTTGGGCCTATAGACTGAGTCTGTAACTCTTGGGTCTGTTCTGTGGTCCCTCCCTCTGTTGGGCCTGTCGTGCCCCCCCTTTAAACTTGTAGGGCCTGTAGTTGAACCTTTAAATCACTAGGGCCTGACTGGGGCCTTTTTGTCAATCTCTATGGCCTGCCCTGCCCTTGCTCCACCCCAATATGTTTATTTAAATCTGGTCCCTTTCGGCTTTTTTGCCTGGCCCCTCCCCTTGGGCATTGCCATGCCCTGAATACTAAAATATTTAAATTCACTGGGCCCTCCAGCCTGCCCCTCCTGTAATGTTCGAAGTGCTCTTTAAACAATTTTAAAACTTTAAACATTTTTAATACCGTCTTTAGGGTGGACAGCACTCTTCCATGTGCTGCCGCCAACTCAACGCCCCAACCCCGGATGAAGATGTTGCTGGGGAGGAGGGAAGTTCTTTAGGCAGAGGGAGGGACCACAGCAAGGGGAGAACGGGCACAGAGGAGGACGGCAAGGGGCCTCAGGAGGGCCAACTGAAAGCAGGAGCATGATGTGGCTCTTCAGTGCCGCCGCTGGGGACTGACTGAACTTTTGGGGAGAAAACGGGCACAAAAACAAGAAAACGGGCCATACAGAGCCCACACCAGATTGGGGGAGTAGCAGAGTCTTCCTTCTTTGGCACCCAACTGCCGGACTATCGCTGCCACCAACAGAGGACCGGACACACAGAAGGAGCAACAGCAGTCTTCACCTGCTGGAGGAGAGGCACCACTCAGGAGTCGACAGGACCGGCTTCAGCACTTCCATACACGGGACTATGACAGTCTGTTGCCTGGTTGGAGGTGGGAATGGTACAGAGCAGCAGGGAACAAAAAAAAACTTTTATTTTTTTTATACTGTCCTGCCTGGCACATTTCTAGGAGGAACACTGACAAAAGGGCCCCTGCACACTGCCCTCTGACTGCCCCTTTATGCCCACAACATGTAGGGGATCCTGGGGCACTCTATTTCTGTTAATTATCCCCTTCTCTGTAGTGCCCCCATATCTTGGTGCACTGCATATGCCGATGATGTGGTACTATATTGTAGTTCTAATAACATCACAGAAATCAATAAACAACTTATTTCTGACATACAATCACTAGAAAATTGGCTCTTAACCAGTAAGTTGGTTCTTAACAATAAAAAGACCAAGACTGTCCTTTTTTGGCCCAAAGAGCTTAGGCATCCATAGGGGTAACCTGTTTACCCTTACCTCCTTGAATGGAACTAACATTAGGATGATCGACTCCCTCAACCATCTAGACACTCGTCTACATCAGAATATCTTCTTCAAAGTCCATATCAAACATCTTGTGAAAACTCTATACCATTCTCAGCCTCTATCTCACCAAAGAGTCCCACTTACATGGAGCCAGTGCTACCCTATTGCCCTCCTCTCGTTTAGGTGCTTTGAACTAGAAAAACTAAAATTCCTGTATCACATGATAGCTCGCTTTGCTTGTGAAGCCTCGCTCAAGGAACATCATTGTTGAGTTCTTGATTCCCTCCAATGGCCATGGCTTGCTGACAGATTTGACTATGCTTCCCTATGCACTGCCTTCAAACTAAAAGGCCATCTTGCTCTCCCTGATCTTCAAGGTGTATTAATGGATAAACCTGACGGGTGACCCCTCAGATCCTCCTGTAGGAAGCTCCTTCTGGTCCCTGAAGTTAAAACTGTCACTGGGAGTAGGTCCTTTGCAAATTCTATCCCTTCTATCTGGAATGCCCTTCCTAATGCCCTGCAGACGCTCTCCTCTTTTGGGATTTTTAAGAAGGGGTTAAAAGCCTACATTACTGAAAGTAACCAATGCGCTTGTTATCACTGAAGGACTACATTGCAATTGTCCCTGTTATGCTTAGCATATTTTACTAAACTTGTATATATATTGATGTGAATTTCACACTATAGTCCAAATGTATGCTCATTGTTTACATATTATCTCTGTCATGCAACCTATTTTTCTATTGTACTGGTAACGCCCCCCCCCACCCCGAAAGTGCTTCCGGGTGTTCTCCTGCTGTCTCCTGGCGTCCGCCCATATTTTGCAGCACTTTGCCATTTTCCTCCATGTCCCCCATTGTAGTGAGCACAGTGGGGCTCGCAAAACCCATCTGTGAGCAGTCGGCATGTTTTAGGGCTACTGCTCGCACCATCGAGAAGGATGCACTGCACATCCGACCGCCATTGCGGTCAAAAGCAGAAGTGTTTCTCCTCTGTGGTTCCCAGTGTCAGGCCAAGTTAAAAAAGGCACCGGGGACCCAAAATACAGCAAAACAGTAGGGAAAGTATTTTTTAAAATAAATAAATTGGCAGCTGCCTAAAGCGCTGCCTCCAGGGCACCAGAAACAAAGTGACAAAAGTCAGGGCATGGAAAATACTACTGAATATTCATGAGCTGCAGTGTGTTTTCTGGGGTCAGTGTGTTACGGGAGCAGTGACTCCCTAAGGGTACTGTTTATTTTATTAATAGTGAACATATTTAAAGAGAACAGTTGAGGCTACATGCCTATGTGGAAAATAAATTAAATTAATGTTACTCCTGGCTGAACCAGAACTTTATATATGGGGGACCCTGATTTAGACTGCTTAGACTTAAACTGCAGCCACTGTTTTAACAGCCAATATCCAATTGGGAGCCAGGATTTAACAAAGGGACTCTTGGGACAATGCCAGAGACGTATGGGGAATTTACTGGGACAATTTCTAGGCACCAAAAAGGGAACCAATTAGCATATGAGAACTGTTTAAGACAGCTTTGGCAGCCAATGGGAGTTCTGGAACTCATCCCCATATAAAAGAGGGTAACTGCTCAGGTTCAAGCAGAGTTTGTCAGAAAGTCCAAGAGTTCAGTGTGTGCCTCTGGGGAGGTTGCTAGCTCTCAGAGGTTAGGTCTGCTAGGCCTAGACTTTTCTGGCCGTTAGTCCGCGGGTTCTAAGTGTCCAGTGGCCCACGTTTGGAGTCACAAACGCAGGGGATTCGAGCAGCGTCCAAGCTGAAGAAATTTCAGGATCAGCCTGCAAGCTAGCTGGATGGACCAGAGCCTTACATATAAATGTGTTTAGTTTGCCAAAGTGTTTGCGCAGCCGAGTAGTTTGAGACGTTCGTTTTTATGTTCTCGGCCAATGTTAAATTGCTCCTGCATCCTGAAGACCAGCATTTTGATGAGGACCATGAGGGAATTCTCCTCCTGCTTCATCAAGTCATCTGCAACAGGTCTCATTTCATCAGATCATCACTTGGTCTGGGTAGTGTCAGTAAAAACAAGGTAGCTCCCTGCAACAAAGTTACAAATCACTTGTGTGTGCCATCCAGTTTTTCTTGTTTGGGTTTATTTGCAAATGGACTGAACCATCCTGCTCCAGATTACAAATTCTGGGTTGATGTGCATGTAATTGTTTTCTTTCCTAAGAGCCCCAACAACAGCTGCAACACCGGCCTACCCTGGGCAACGCTTCAAGCTAGCATGCTATTCCAAACTGGGTACCCAGAGTTGTGTGACTGTATCAAAGGGACTCACTGCGCATGCTTTTCCTGCCTGAAATAATCAGATCTATAAATCATCTGCTAGATTCATGCTCCACCCCGTTTATATCCCCCTAAATTTATTTATTTATTTATTTGCTTTTGTTAACCAGGTAAGCACACTAGACAGCCAAGTGCCTATTTTCAGCCTGAAATAAATCAGGTTGTTATTTTACAGTTTAAATCTGGCTAGTGTGTACCTTCTTGGTGGGGATACAGTACTGTTATCGCATTGTTGCATCATTGGTCTAATTTTACAGGTGGTCTCCAGGGCCACTGCGGAGGATTCAGCCCTGGTGGTAAGTGCAAAGTGTGTGAGCAAGTCATCACTGACAAATGGTACATGTGAATGTTTTGTTGCTGTACTGTTTGGACCACTAGAGGGGTTGTGGGATGTTACAGCATCCCGGACGGCTATGCCAGCAGCAGTTATGCTACCCCTGAACCATTCCTCCAGGTGGAGGCACCCGTTCAAAGAGCTCAGGCCCCTCAACCTGTGCCTAGTCAAGCCGACAGGGGTAGTATCCCATAGGATAATGCCACCTAGGGGTTACATACCACCTACTATCTGTAACTTCCTTGTACTGTACTCCTAGTAGAATAATAGTTTCTGTAATTAATTTCTTGTTGCCCCTGAAAAAGGGACTCTCTGAGGCCCAGTGGGTTTAGCTGGTCAACAAAGTTCAATAAATAAATAAAATCTAGAGTGGTTGTGAGCAGCCATTATAACCACTGAATCTTTTTCAGGCTGGGAACCATAATAAGGGCTTAACTGATGGAAAAGGGTACTGTTTATTAGTCTTCTCAGGCCCTGCAGGCAAGGATTTAGGTCTATGTTAAGTAGCAGAGTTAGCATTCTCTAAGGCAGGATATACTGTATAGGAGGAACTACAATGGAGGGCGCAGTGGCAACCTCAAGAAATTCCATTAAATTTTCTTACTAAAGTCCACCTCCTTATCTTCAAATCCCATGACATTTTAGATTTGTCTGCATAAAGCCTGAAAACAGGGTTCCTCAGGAGGAGAGCTGGGAGTATACTCCAGAGAGTCCTTACTGCAGGAAGAGAGCGTAAAGCTGGAAGACAAACCCCTTACATAAGCAAGCAATAAGTCGCAAAGAGGTGTGGGTTATAACCTGATAAGGGCATGCCCCAGGTGTGTTATGAGGCACGAGGCGCTTCCACCGAGTGCCTTTATCACGTGGGAAGTGCTCTTATCAGGCCATAACCCACATCTCTGAGTGTCTTATTGCACTTATAAAATGGGCCCCCAAGTAAATTATTAAAAAAAAAAAAAAAAAAAATTGAAATATATATATAGTATATACATATATATATATATATATATTGTATATACATATAAAAATGGCTTCAATAGGTGAACTACTAAAAAATAGTCCCCCTACTGAAGTACTTTTGTAACTATTTTGGGCCCCCTGCCACCACCACCACCATGTGCTCGGAGACAGGCTATTTTTATTTGGTATTTGTATTGTGTAGTTTAACAAACAGTGAGAGAAGCCTGTGTTGTTCTGTGCATGCTGCCGACTTTTTCAGGACTGAGGGTGGTGCTTAGGAACCACTATACTGAGCAGCTCACGTTCTACTGTATTGTTGGGAAACAAACAATAAAGCTCTTGTGGCAATAGAGGATTGAGTCTCTGGTATTTTACAGAGACAGGCTAGTTTATTTAATGTTACTTTTGTGAGATAATCCTGTGTTGTTTTGTACATGCCGCCGTTTTTTTTTTTTAGGAATGAGCGTGTCCCTCAGGAGCCACCATACTAAGCCGCTCATGTTTTACTGTATTGTAGGAAACAGCCAGTAAAGTTTTAATGTCATTTAAAAAAATGGTATTAATAACCACATATTGGAGGATTGAGTCTATGTAGTATTTTTTTAAATGGGCATTAATAACCACATATCAGAGCCGCAGGTGTCTGGTGCGATTTTGAAAATTTTCCGCATAATGGAGGAGCAGGTCTCTGCTGCAGTCCCTAGATCAGTGGTTGTAATGTCACACTGGTCTCTTAGTGGAATTTTGAGATTCAAAAGCATTAGCGGTGCAGGAGCGGGTCTGATTTTTTTTTTTATTTTAAGGCTGTTGCCACACTCTCTCGATCACTATGGGATGACTGGGTCTGTACTCTGTAGCCAAATTTGAAAGTCGTGCCACTCGCTTCCCTGTGTTTAGTGCAGTCATCTTTAACCTCAGCCAGAACCACGCACAGAAAGCAGCACAGGCCAGACTTCATTAATAAAACAAATGTTCAAGGGAACTGCAGAAAGTGAGATTTTTGTGTGTATGGTGGGGGGGAGGCTAGCGCTAGTCACTGTCACAAACCCACTCAGCAGGTCAGGCCCTCTGCTCCCACAGTGCCAACCTCTGAGTGCAGTCTTGTGAACAGGAAACAGAAACAGGGTAACCCTCCTGTCTGTTTTGTGGGTTTGAATCAAACTTTGGTCTCAAGTCTTGGAGGGATTCAAACTGTGAACCTCTTGTTAGTGTCCCCAACATACAGGCTCAGATAATTCTGCTCTTCGGGGGGCCAAATATCTTTCGCCTATGGGCATCTAACCAGGCATACAAAATGAACCCTTAAAACTCTATTAAAGACCTCAGAATAAATTCTTACCTTTTCCCAGTTTGGTAAAACCAGTAAGCTTTGTACAGTGTCAGCTTAAACCATGTATGCTTCCCTTGTCAAGAAAAAGTGCAATTTCCTACCACCAGACAATTAGACTTAATCTATCTAATGTAACTTTTACAGTGCTGCTAGGATGTTGTAGCTTTCAGGGTCCAAACATTTGTGTGTAAATGGAAAACAGAATACTGTTTAAAAACTGGCTTTGCCAACCTTTTACGTGAGGTCACCTAGCTCCTCCCTGTCAGAATATTAAAAATCATACCAACAGGATGTCTATTCAGAAGGTAAATTAAAATTATGTGACCGTAGCAAAATTGATTTTTTTTTTCAAATGACTTTCTTTGATCTTATGAGCATATTCCCCTTTCCAGGACGTCAAAGGATTTGTTATGTCTCTCTGCCAGATCTCACAGAGGTGCAACATGCTTTGTATCACCATGTGAATATTAACTGTGTTTCCTCTGAACGTCATAAAAGTTTATGATCTATCTTGGCAGTAGGCAAGCTGCAATTAGTCACATAAACATGAGATCCTAAATTTTAAGTCTCTTCTAGCCTGTAATTATCTCTTGGCCTTCCAGGTAACACGGTGTAGCTAAAACCTGGGTGGGGGGGTCATTCCACAGGTTTTCAGAATCTCTCATGAGAGACATTCAATAACACATTTTTATATTACAAAAATCATAGATTAATCAGAACCAGCTGTCTGAATGTCACAATTCCTCCCCACCTAGACTGAATTTGGGGGCTCTATCCCCTGCATGGGATGAGCTTCCCAAATCAGTTCACTCATCGTACACACGAGACAGCCCGTCGAAGTTCTGATTTGTGGCTCCAGCCCTATGTAGAATTGTCATATCATACCCTTGTAAAGCAAGACTCCATCTTAGCAATCTACCGTTGTTTTTCCCCATCTGTGTCAGCCAAACCAGGGGGCTGTGGTCAGTCTGCACCATAAAATGCTGCCCATACAAGTATGCCTCAAACTTCTTTAGGGCCCACACTATGGCAAGACACTCATTTTCCACAGTAGAGTATGCCTTCTCCCTGTGAAGTAACTTCCTACTCAGGTACACTACTGGGTTATCTCTCACTTGGCTGGATGTCTGACTCAGTACTGCCCCAATACCCACGTCTGAGGTGTCAGTCTGAACTATAACAGGTTTGCTATAGTCAGGACTTGTCAAAACAGGAGCACTGCACAGTGCCTCCTTTAGTTTGGAATAGGCTTTCTCACAGGCTGGGCCCCAGGTAATTGTTCTTGGGCATCCTTTTCTTTGTCAGGTCAGATAGGGGAGCAGCCAGGGCACTGTACTTGGGTACAAATTTCCTGTATTACCCTGCTGTCCCTAGAAAACTCCTGACCTGCTTCTGTGTTTCTGTTCTGGGCCATGCCTGGATTACCTCTATTTTTATTTGGTTAGGACAGAGCTGTCCCCGGCCTACCACATGCCCAAGGTATGCCACTTCTCCCATGGCCACTTCCCTAAGGTGGGACAGTTGTTCCTCCCATCTGACACTAAAGATGGCAATGTCATCCAGGTACACCACAGTGTACTTCTCAGCACCATTTAACACCTGGTTCACCAACCTTTGGAAAGTGGTTGGGGCGTTCTTCATTCTGAAAGGCACTACTTTAACTTCAAATAAGCCTATCAGAGTGATGAAGGCTGACCTCTCCCTAGCTCTGTCTGTCAACTCTACCTGCCAATACCCCTTTGTCAGGTCAGTGGTCGTAAGGTAGGTCGCACCTCCCAACTTGTCCAGGAGTTCATCCATCCAGGGCATCGGGTGGGCATCTGACTTTGTGACTGCATTCAGTCCATGATAGTCCACATAGAAATGAGTAGAGCCATCTGGCTTGGGCACAAGGACTATGGGTGAGGCCCAGGGGCTGTGGGATCTCGGGATTACCCCTAAATCCAGCATCTCCTCCACTTCCCTCCTAATGTCCTTTTGGACAGCCTCTGACACCCGATATGCTGTCTGCTGTATGGGCGTCTGTGTCCCTGTCTCCACATTGCGAGTGGCTATGGGGGTTAGGCCAGGCTTGGCGCTAAACAATGGGGCAAAATCTGCTAAAACCTCCCTTACTTCCTGGATCTTGTCCAGGGCCAGCTGGGGAGACAGTTTTACTGCCTCCACAGAGGACTCCCACTTACTTTCTTCCAGCAGGTCCAGAAGGGGATCTCTTTTGTCCGTCCCCGCCCCAGGACTACACACTGCAAACACCATGTCTGCCCTATTTGCATATGGCTCATCATGTTGACATGGTACATCCTTTCTGTCTGTCTTCTGTCAGGTAACTCTATAATATAGTTCACGTCATTTACCTTCCTAACCACTTTGTACAGTCCTGCCCACTCAGCCTGCAGCTTGTCTTTCTGTACTGGAATAAGGACCATGACTTCCTGACCCACCATGTACAAGTGTGCTCTGGCTCTGCAGTCGTACCACACTTTTTGTTTATGTTGGGCAGCTGTCAAGTTGTTCTGGGCTGTCCCCATAAGCTCCTTCAGCCTTTCCCTAAACCTAAGGATGTAATTCACAATGGGAGTTCCCCGGGTGGTGTGCTTGCTTTCCCAGTCCTCCTGGATCAAGTCTAGGGGCCCACATACCCGGCGTCCATATAAGAGTTTGAAGGGGGAAAATCCTGTCGACTCTTGGGGCACCTCCCTGTATGCAAACAACAGGTGGGGAAGGTATTTCTCCTAGTCCCTCCCATGCTGTTCAGCAAATGCCCAGAGCATTGATTTCAGGGTACCACTGAATCTTTCCACAAGCCCATTGGCTTGTGGGTGATACGGTGTTGTGCATCTCTGTACCATCCCACACTTCTTCCATAAACATTTCATCACGTCCGACATGAAGGAACCCCCTTGATCGGTGATAACCTCCTGCAGAAACCCAACACGGGAGAAAATCCCAAGTAAGGCATCTGCCACTTTGTCCTCAGAGAGGATAGGGTATCTGCCTCTGGGTACCGAGTGGCATAATCCACCACAGTCAGGATGAATCTCTTCCCTGAGGGTAGGAACTTGACTGTACACCAAGTGATATAGTTCTGTCTCCTTTTTAAAAACTTTACTGCCCTTTTTTTCTGCAAGTAAGCTGACAGTCTTAAGCTGACACACTGAACAATCAGAGCTTGTAATACCAAACTTTTTCGCAACACTGCAAACCAATCTGTCATAAATCCACTCAGCAGGTCAGGCCCTCTGCTCTCACAGTGCCAACCTCCGAGCACAGTCTTGTGAACAGGAAACAGAAACAGGGTAACCCTCCTGTCTGTTTGTGGGTTTGAATCAAACTTTGGTCTCAAGTCTTGGAGGGATTCAAACTGTGAACCACTTGTTAGCGTACCCAATGTGCAGGCTCAGATAATTCTGCTCTTCGGGGGGCCAGATGTCTTTCACCTATGGGCACCTAGCCAGGCATACAAAATGAACCCTTAAAACTCTATTAAATACCTCAGAATAAATTTTTACCTTTTCCCAGTTTGGTAAAACCAGTAAGCTTTGTACAGTGTCAGCTTTAATCATGAATGCTTCCCTTGTCAAGAAAAAGAATTTGAAAGGCACACCAAGTAGTCTCCAAAGTAGAGGTTTACTTCAAATAGATAAAAGAATTTAAAATGTAAATACAGAACCATATATCACAAAAACATACAATCACTTAAAAAAAGCAAGATTTTAAAAGTGCAGTTTCCTACCACCAGACAATTAGACTTGATCTATCTAATATGTCTCTTGCAGTGCTGCTAGCATGTTGTAGCTTTCAGAGTCCAAACATTTGTGTGTAAATGGAAAACAGAATACTGTTTAAAAACTGTCTTTGCCAACCTCTTTGCTTGAGGTCATCTAGCTCCTCCTCCTTGTCAGAATATAAAAAAATCATACCAACAAGATGTCTATTCAGAAGGTAAATTAAAATTCTGTGACCTCAGCAAAACTCTTTTTTTTTTCAAATGACTTTCTTTGATCTTATGAGCAGCTTCCCCTTTCCAGGATATCAAAGGACTTGTTACGTCTCTCTGCCAGATCTCACAGAGGTGCAACATGCTTTATATCACCATGTGAACATTAATTGTGTTTCCTCTGAATGTCATAAAAGTTTATGATCTATCTTGGCAATTGGCAAGCTACAATTAGTCACATAAACAGGAGATCCTAAATTTTAAGTCCCATCTAGCCTGTAATTATCTCTTGGCCTTACAGGTAACACGTTGTAGCTAAAACCTGGGAGGGGGGTGTCATTCCATAGGCTGTCAGCATCTCTCATGAGAGACATTCAATAACACATTTTTATATTACAAAAATCATAGATTAATCAGAACCAGCTGTCTGAGTGTCACAGTCACAGTTTTACTATTACAGCACTTTCAGAGATCACGGTGCTCTATGTGGAATTGTTCAGTGGGGCACTATACTGATACCAGTTGTGATGGGGCAATGCATGGCATAAGTAGTGCCGGTTGTGAAGTTATGCCGTGATAAGGACACAGCTAAAACACGCTGTTAGCCAATCAGATTGTGAGAAATGCTGTGCCCATTTCATAAAGATTATTATTCCTTTCATCATCCTCCAAATCCTCCTTCATATTAAGGAGATCAAGATTGTATTCTACCTCATCATTGTCTGGAATGATAACAAAAGCAATCAACAGAGCTGGCAGCCATGACAGAGGGATGAAAGGTGTGCTTCTGGATACCCTTTCTGATGACAATGCTGATGGGGGAGGTCTAGTTGATGGGACAGCCATTATTGTCAGCAGGAGCAATGGTAACAGGCATTGAAACAGTTCTGAGAATGATGCCAGCAAAATCTTGGAGTTGATGGCACCATGTAAAGTGCCCGAGACAACTAGCGTTGAAGGGATAGAACCCAACAACAAGGGCTGCATACCATCCATAGCATGTATAGCAGTGCCAGACCCAGACCCCATCCTTGGTGTCTCATCGATGGTCAGGGGCTCTGTAGTTGTCACCGTTGGAGTGGACAATGATGAGGACTTACCCTCCTTAAATGGAGACCTCATTGGTGAAGCAGGAGTTTTATCCTTACGCTTGTAGTGATGGCTGAAAGAGGAGGACGTCAGTGACAATTTATCCTTGTCTTTGCCCTTAGTCCTCAACAAATGCAACAGCAATAATGTCATGGAGTTCCCTTCCTAAAGGCAGTCGATTGAGAGGGAGAAGTCAGCTTGAAGTCCTTAGCCAAAGCTTGACCTTCCATGGCCTTAATGATGATGAAGGATTCTTAGAGCCTTCCTTCACAGTCTCCTTATGGCGTAGTTGAATCCCTAGCTGGTCTTGCAGGCTCTGACAGTGTAGTACAGGCCCAAACAGCTAACACAAACCATGAGAGCATCATCCTTGTAGATCTTGAACCAGCAGGTACAAAACCTGAAAAAAGATTCTTTCAATGGAGGCATAAAAGGAAATGTCGGTAAGGTAAAATAAAGTTTAGAAAATAATAGTTGAAGAAATTATGGCATTGTTTCTCTTCTGGTCTGATGAACAGGTGGACACACAACTGAGGAGCAGTGGGGCCACCCACAATTAAATAGGTGCTTACATTGCATGTCATTGTGGGTGGCCTCCAGCTAGAAAATTTTCTGAGTGGTCCTGACACCAATGCCTTACAGGTCCATGGGCAATTGGCTCAGGATGACGTGGGTTGCCAACATACAACAGACATAAAAAATCCTGTAACCTGACTTGTCAGTTATAGGTCATTACCTGTGGGTGAAACCTGCTGTAACCCATGGAAGAAGTCCCTTCCCCCCGACCATACCATGTAAAGAAAAAGAAATCACTACATCACTCTTAAGAGCACGTTCATAGAAACATAGAAATTGTCGGCAGATGATGGCCTTCAGACCACCTAGTTTGCCCTATTTTCCCTAATAATCACGCTCCCTCATGCACTGCTAGAATTAGGGTTTGCCCTTCCCCTGAGTGCCAGTTAACCTCTATGCCTATCCCAAGCATTTTTGAAACCTGTAATAATTTTTGCCCCCACCAACTCTGTTGGCAGGATGTTCTACTTGTCCACCACCCTCTCTGTGAAGAAGTACTTCCTCTCACTCCCTTTGAACCACCCTCCCTCCAGTTTCATGTTATGCCCCCTTGTCCTTGAGCATCTTTTTCTTTGGAATATAGTATTCTCCTGCACCTTGTTCTTCCCTGTGAGGTACTTAAAAGTCTCAGTCATACCCTCCTCCTATCCTCCAGAGAGTACATATTTAATTTCTTCAGCCTCTCCTCATAAGACTTGTGATGCAGTCCCTGCACCATTTTGGTTGCCCTCCTCTATGTCTTGTCTATGTTCTTATGTAGATGAGGCCTCCAGAACTGAACACAGTACTCAAGGTTCAGCCTCACTAGTGTCCTGTATAGTGGAATTATGACCTCCCATTTTCTGCTGGTGATTCCCCTGCCTATGCATCCCGGCATCCTGTTTGCCTTTCCTGCTGCCTTGTCACACTGCCTACCTACCTTGAGATCATCAGAGATGATCACCCCCAGGTGTCTTTCAGCCTTGGAACATGCTGTTCCCACCCACCCCCAACTGATGTGTAACTACTGGGTTTTTGTGCCCTATATGCATTACCTTGCACTTTTTGCATTGAAGTCTAGTTGCCAATCCCTTGACCATTGCTCCAGCTTCTATAGATCTCTTCTCATTCTATCGACTCCCCCTGACACGTCCACCCTGTTGCAAATCTTAGTGAAAGAAGATTGTGATGGAAGTGGGATTTCAGTTTTAAATCTGACACCATCTTTAATTTCCAAGTGCCTGTGAATGCACCCCCCCCAAAAAAAAAAACAGGCTGTATCTTTGTTGCCTCCCTTAATTATCTGGCTGATCCTGCCTAATTGTTTACATACTGTATTTTATTTATTTCCCATGATGCTACCTGCCTTTTTTCTAATCTCAAGACAGCACTGTAAATGTTGTAAGCTTTAATCCTGAGTTTTTGCTGCTCAGACACAGCAACAACCTTTTCTACACTCTTATACAGTCACCTAAATGCCCCCTGCACTCACTGTCAAGTGCTCACAAGGGCTGACTCTCTCTCTCTCTCTTATTTGCAATAAAAGTTTATTGAAGATTTTCCTTTTTTTTTTGTAACAAACGTACAAGGAACAAACATTTACTACAGGACAGAAAAACATAATCACATAAGTTAAAAAAACAACAACAAAAGAATCACATATTTTTGTAACTTACAATTGATACGATCCAAGAGTACATGAAGAACTACTGAATCAGCATTTAGAGACTCGACAAACCTTGGCTGTGAAGAACAAAACTGAATGCTAAGTAATTTAAAAGTCTGACTACTTATTACAACAGGATTAATCATCGTCTGCCCCTCATCTCTGGGTAGACTCACCAACTGGTTCAACAGTGAGTGACAGAGCTAGCCTCCAAATAATGCATGTACAGTATCCATCTTGCCACATTTTTATCCTTTTAAAATTTCAAATGCACAGTGACATCCTTCATTGGCTGCAGCTGCTTACAGGTTTGTGTCCACATATTCAAAGTGTAAGTAGACTCCTGTAGCCATAAATGGGTGACTGTCTTGGCAACTGCATTAATTAGAATATTAATCAGGTAGCTGGTTTGACGTAGGCAGCCAGCTCTGAGTGCTCTGAGTGCTGTATTAATTTTTTTTATTACATATAAAATATGCGATGGGAAGGGCAGCCAGAAGACCCACAGTCTTGCTGAACTGACACATCCAAAAAACCCCAAGGATAAGTTCAAAGGACAGGAGGTATTTAAACTACAGAGATCTGAGGTTCAATTAGCATGTTAAATTTGCTTTGATCCCAGGAAATGAAATTAGCCATCCATGGCATCCCCAGGGGAATCCTTTGATTTGGCTCTAGGTGTCATATGGAAAGAGCATGCATGGGTTATGAATAACCTTCCAGGAACCAGTTCATTTCATCAAAGAGGTTGATGGCTGGGCCAAACAGGACCCAGACGAATTTGGAAGGCCAAATATACATTCCTGTGGAACCCTTGAATTACATCAGAGAGATCTTTGAGGTGTAGATTCCAAGACCCAGACGGGACTAAAGAGGCAAATACACTTTTGCTTTGAATACAGTGACTTAGATCAAAGAAACTTTTGAGATGCGTGTGTAGCAGAGCACAAACCAGTTTTGTCTGGTTAACCTGAGGAGAGGAAAGTCAGTGAGGTCACCTAATGTGTTTTTTTTTAATATTTTATTTAGACATCCTGTGTTATATAAAATATAGATTTTTGTTACACCAAGGTGGAGTTTGGTGACCTCAGTGAAGGCCGGCTCAGAACTGTGTTTAATTGCACTGTACACAAATCATACGCTCAGAGGTTGGCACTGTGGGAGTAGAGGGCTGACTGGCTAAGCGAGTTTGTGACAGCTGGTACCTTTACTCTTAAATCCCCAGGGTATCATGCCAAGGGCCAAATGTTTAAATTGTTTGGGAACCTCTTTTCAAAATATCTGCATCATGGTCCTGCTGCTTTACCTCCATGCAAAAGGAATACAGCTTAAGACAGCACCAGTAAACATTGGTATGGTATGCCAGTTGTGCACTGAGTTTCCAGCACGGGTCAGAGCTGTTTGTGCAAAACTGCTTAGTGATGGCCGAAGTTCTAGATAACTGAGACAGAACCGTTCACATGTGTAACCCCTGCTACAAATGGGGGTTCCTAAGAAGTCTTCCTTAAGCTTGCCTAAATGCTCACTGCCAGGCTGGTGTCCTGCATTTTAGCAATTTAAATGTGATTGCCAGATAGTGCCTGTATCGCCTCTGTGTACTGTCCCTTTAAGAACTGCTTGGATTGCAGTCATAAGTAATCTGAGAGGGAGCTCTGTTGAAAAATGTAACTATTTGCTGAAAATCATTTAGAGTGATAATGATAATGTAGTTTGTCTAACCTGCCTTCTTTGCAGCAAGGACTGTTTTGTTTATCTCCACTATCCTAGCCTCATTTTACTGTATTACTTAAAACAAAACTACTGCGAGGGGCTTCAGATACTAACTGAATGGAAAGACAAGAGGGACTATTTCATATCTAGGGAAGGTTATTAGTAGAAAAATCTAATGCAATACTAACAAATTATTATTAAAAATACTAATTTAAAATTATTTATTTTACACTTTGGCCCATTGGGTAATCACAGTAAGGCTCTCCAGGTCATGGATAATTGGGAGGAATTTATCCACTTCTTATATGGTTAAAGGCACTAATCCTGTGGCCTCATGCCACACTACATGAGGCATGGGTAGATCCCCCAATAACCCATGCCATGGTGTGCCTTTTTACTTAAAGTAGAAAGTATTTGTTAGTTGGCAGAACATTTCAATATATAGATTTTGTTGTTGTTGTTGTTGTTGTTGTCTGTTTGTTTGTTAGCAAAAATATATATCTGACATCCCTTTATTCATCCACAGTGTATTTTTAAATTTCACATATATTTTATAAACAGCTTTTATAGCTAATTTTGTAATTAATGACTAACGCCATTAAAGATGGCTGCCACTCACAGTTTTTGCAAATCTCTTCTGTTGAGGTTACCTGTTGAATGTTCATGCTAGATTCATAATGTGGATGTATTAGACTGATGTTTTCACATGTTTCTGATGGTAAACAGCACAGCATTGTTCCAAGATATTAAATACTTACGGCAGGCATGGTATGGAGCGGGAACTTTTAAAAACTTCAAAATCTCATATTTTGGTTCAGAAATAAAAAAAAAAGAAAATAAATGTGCATTGTGATATTTTGCCAGAAAAATATTATTGCTGCAAAATCTATGTAGTGGCTTACCTCTGCTGGCCAAGGGTGCAGCTGCAGCAAATCCAATCATCAGGGTGGTGGATGGGGGAACACACAGGGAAATGGGAGAGAAAAACAAAACCCAGAAAAGTCTAGGTCTCCTGCCAGGTAGTGCAGTGGTAGTCAGTTGGCCCCACTGGATAGGGCAGCACACGCACCTTTTAAGCTTCACTGCTGTGCAATAAAACTGAAGCCATTTTATACTAGTTCATTTTCATCTGGCTTCTTCAGGCATCTCTGTGACAGTTCAGTGTTGCTTTCTTGTTGTTGTTTTTTTGTTTTGTTTGTAATTCTTTGATAACTGGGTAAGGCCCACTAGGCACAAGTGCCTGTTTTGAGAGGCAACCTGGGAGCACTAGGGAGGTTAAGTGACTTGCTGAGAGTCACATAGTGATTGTGCAAGTGGAGGTTGTGGGAATCAAACCCAGGTCTGTACCAAGCTCATTCACAGCTCATTACTCTAACCTCTAAGCTGTTCTGCCAGGGCTCCTCCAAGAACAGGACATTCAATTGCTTTTACCCTGTGCCCATGCGGTTGTGTAAGCTTTAGCCTCTGTGTTCACACAATTGATTAAACAGAATACAGATTATTGTGTTTTTTTTTCACCTTCTTAACAATTTGTTCCACCTTTCTTAAGGCAATAAAGAGTGCCTCTGAATCAATGGACACCTTAGGAGACCAGCTGCCTGCTGCTGCAATGTCTGTTGCCCATGATTTGTTCCATAACCGCACCCCAGAGCACTGGTGTCAACTGGGGGGAAGTGTGTCCCCTCCTTCAGACTGGCTTGCTTCTGCCTGGATCAGTGAGTTACAGCAGCGTGTGGCACATTTCGAGAAAATTCTGCACCTGGTAAGTAATTTAATACAAACATCATTACTTACTTTGGAGGAAGGGAAATATATCAATTACTGTATTCTTAGTTTTTTCAGTGCATATTTCCCTTGTTGACCCCACCTCTTACTGGGGCTCCCTCTTATGTTTCCTCCAGCTCCTGTTCTCCAGGAGTGTCTCCCTAGAGCCCAGTGGATTGCCAGTCCCAACCGCCACAGGCTTAATGCCACTTCAACTCAGTGTCATAACCAAGGCCCATCCCTTACAGAGTCTGGAGTAAACATCATCCCATAATGATGGAAGCTGATGCCCATTGCATGGCAATAATGCGACGGTACATACGACACTGAAGGAGCAAGACAGGGTTCAGTGGATATGCTAAACCCATCTCCCCACCTTAACCACATATCAAGCATTCTTAAAGGTGGCAGGAAATAATTTTTTTCTAATAAACTACACTCCCATTTTCCTTTCCATGCCAGTTATGTAGTCTTCTATTTTTTGACCAATCTTACATCAATAAATAACCTAGTTTTGGGGTGCCCTCAGATCTACACAGTGCTCCATGCTCCTCACCCGCTACTGACATTCCATGACATCATTCACACCATTCTATGCTACTCATCTGAATGACCTGGAATGGTGTTATTGATCTCGTAGAATGTTCATGCAGTATGAAAAGAGGGAGAAGCAACTGCTGAGGGAAGAGGGATTCAAAATAGTTACAAAGGCAAAAAATAAATTTTTAATTTAACAAAAAAGGACAAAACATATCATAATATTAGTTGGAAACTTAAAGGAGAACAGGAGGGACATCTAGAGGTGTAAAAACTGTTTAGCACCTTTAAAGAGCCCCAACATTTTATTTATTTTATTTTATTTAAAATTTGGTAACCAGGAAAGGTACACTGAGCCAAGGCTTGTCTTCAGGTGCAACGCAGGGAAGGGTAACATATGAGATAAGACAATAATACAGGATAATGAGAAAAAAAACAGAGAGAGCAAATATCTAATTACAGTCAGATACAAACAGAAATACAGGGAAATATAAGTACAGTTCAGATACAACTACAAAACCTTTGTGGGAATAAATGTATTTGGTGTGAGAGAAAAAACCCTGACTAACTTTGCCAGGGGTTAGGCACTCATCCCTGCACCATGGAGAGGGGAAGTGTGTGAGAGGTGACCACGAGGGATCAGACTAATGAAATGGGAGGTTGCTCAGGATGCAGTGGGGATTGTAGAACACTGGGGGCACAAAAGAGAGGGGGAAAGTCTGAGGAGTCTTTTGACTGAGTAGAAAGATGAGGATAAGTGGAGGCCTGGGAACAGTTTGTTCCAAAGAAGTAGAAAACGATAGGAAAAGGCAGACTGGCCAGCAGCAGAGTGAGGGCGGGGGATAGAGAAGGAGCGAGGGTCTCTGTGACATAGGGAGTATGTTGAGGTGATTGCCTGAGAGAGTCGGGAGGAGAGGTAGGGGGGCAGAGTTCCAAACCAGAACTTGGCAACAAAGGAGGTACAGTGAAGCATCCTTCTGAGAGACAGTGGTGCAAAAGAGAGAGCAGAGTAGAGGAGGCAGTGGTGAATGAGAGGAGGGGTGGCAGTAGCAAAACAGCAGAAAGCATTAAGGAGGGTGCCCAGTCTGGAGAGAGAAGTGGCTGGTGCGGTGCCATCGACCACGTCGGCATAGTCAATGACGGGCAGAATCATTTTATATACCAGTTCCCAATGGGTGGGGGGAGGAAGACTATGGTGATAGAGGACTGCAAGCCTGGGTCGGAGTTTGGTATAGAGTCTATGTGAGTGTTGAAGTCTAAGTGTTTATCTAGTCAGATCCTAAGGTATTTGAAAGTTGGGACCGTCTCTAAGGGGGAGCCATCCAAAGTGAAGAAAACTGGGGTAGACTGGAGGTAAGCCAGATTTGTCTCAAGCCGAAGGTCATAGCAATGTTTTTTTTGGTATTAAGTTCCAGCTGGTTTGATCTGAACCAAGTATGTACTCTATTAAAATTTTGCTGAAGAGGGGACTGCATGCTGATGGATAAGGGACCAGAGGTGAAGATGATGGTATCACCTGCATACATGTGTGTGTATTGGATGTGCTACAGACAGCGGGGAGGTCATTAATACAAAGGGAGAAAAGGATGGGGCCAAGGATAGAGCCTTGGGGGACTACAGTGAGGATGGAGAGGGGGGAGGAAAGGGCATCGCCAATTTTGACAGATTGCTGCCTGTCGAGTAGATAGGAGCAGAACCAGTTTATTGTAGGGTCAGCAAGGCCAACAGATTTTAGTTTAAGTAGCAGGAGGAAGTGGGAGTCTGAATCAAATGCCTTTGCAAGATCTATGAAAATGGCAGCTGTGATATGACTCTGGTCCATTGTAGAGAAAACAGAGTTAGTGACCCGCAGTAGGGAGGAGATGGTAGAGTGCTGTTTACTAAAACTGGACTGCACCAGAGAGAGAGAGAGAGAGAGTTGTTAGAGGCAAGGACGCAGAGAGCCTAGAGTCAATGAGTGACTCCTGAAGTTTGGCTAGAGAAGGGAGGAGGGAGATGGGCTGGTAGTTCCCGGGAGTAGTAGGGTCATCACCTTTATGGAAACGCAACACCTTAGTTGTTGTATTTGGTGGCCGAAAATAAGCACCTTAAACACATCAGGGTCTTGGTAGTAAGAAAAACATGCACCACAGAAATTTAGGCCTTCTCTGTTTACTTCCATTCAGCTCAGACACAAGGGAGAAAACTTATCTCAACACACACAGGAAGACTCACACAGGAAGAGTTACAGTAAATGCATTCCTTAACGCTGTAATGTCTAACATTTCTTAAAGCTGTACTACACATAACAATCCCTCCTGACTCAGCTAGAAAGTACGTAAGTCAATAATTCAGAAAACAGTATGAAACTATTAGTTATTACTGTAATGGCCCTTTTAGGCATGTCATTAGACTATATCTCTACAAGTCCATCCTCTTTGGTGGAGGTCTTACATGTCCTGAACTACGTAGTAGGACTGGAGGCTGTTGCTCTGGAATCTGATTAGCATCAGCCACATCTTGTCTCAAACGCTGTGGATCCACTATCTGTTCTGTTCTTGTTCTGGAACAATTAATGCTGCATAACTACCCCAACTCTGGGTATCTCATTTTTGTTCTATCTCAATTCTAGTACGTAATTGGTCCGCATGTTTTTTCACTCTCCTCTGGTTAGTCAGTCGAACACTATAGGCAACGTTTCCGAACTTTTTTTCTACCACGCCTTCTATCCATCTCTTCGGGCCCGCATACATCCTGACTTACGCAAGATCATTGGGTATGAAGGATCTGGTCTTAGGAAGTATTTCAGTTACTGACTTGTAGCCTAGAGGGTGAAGAAGGTCCAATTGAGTTAGAATCTGACATCCAAACAATAATTCTGCAGGGGATATTCCCGTGACACAATGTGGTGTTGTTCGATACATCGCAAGAAAGTCCAAAAGGGCTATTTGCATTGCTGTCGGTGTAGTACGATTAGCTTTGTCCATACTCTTTTTAAAAGTCTGAACCAGGTGTTCTGCTTTGCCATTTGAACTTGGATGGTAGGAGATGAGAAAATATGGCAGATACCATGTTGCTGGCAAAATGCTTGGAATTCAACAGACAGTAACTGTGGTCCGTTATCCGAAATAATCACTTGCGGAAAACCATGGGTAGCAAAGACAGATTTCAGCACATTGATGGTACTCTCAGTAGTTGCTGAAGACATTTGATGAATTTCTGGTCATTTACTATAAGCATCAGTTAAGAGTAACCACATGGAATTTAAATAAGGTCTCGCAAAATCAATATGCAACCTTTGCCAAGGTTTTTCAGGTCGTTCCCAATGGTGAACTAGAGCTCTTGTTGAATTTCCCATCGATACAGCACAACCTTCGCATCTTCGCACAACCTGGTATATGTCTCTGTCAATGGAAGGCCACCATGCGTGAAGTCTGGCTAAGGATTTCATTTTAGCAATTCCTGGATGGCCCGCATGCAAAAGAGTCAACACATTTGCATGATAACATTGGGATACTATGACATGCAATCCCCATAGAAGACATCCCTCAGCAATGGATAACTGCCATCTCTTTGTATAGTAGGGCTGTAGTTCAGCCAAACAAGTAGTGCCTTGTGGCCATCCCTCAAGCGTATACTGATACTCTTGTTTCAAAATTACATCTTGACTAGTCGCTTTTGCAATGTCCTTGGTTAGTACTGGAAGCTGATCTAACTGTTGTAGCTCCATTGCACACACAACAGTAAAGTCCTCCATATCTTTGAATTACACTGGAAAACTAACTGGCCCCACCTGGCATACTAATGGCTCCTCTTTAAGTCCCAAATCGAACTCCATTTCTCTGGATATTGGTAACCTCAACAAGGCATCTGCATTTCCACTCTGGTCTGTTGGTTGGTATGTAACCTCGAAATTATAGGCAAACAAGATTAATGCCCATCATTGAAGTCGGCTAGCAGCTGTCTCTGGAATTCCTTTTTTCTGGACTGAAAATTGTCACTAGTGGCTTGTGATCCGTCTTCTGGTGAAGCTTGCCACCTGGCAAGTATTGGTGAAATTTCTGGACTCCAAAAACAATTGCTAATGCCTCTCTCTGAATCTGAGCATAATTCCTTTCAGCTGCAGTGAGTTTGCGTGAAGCATGGGCTATCGGCTTTTCCACTCCTTCTGGATCTGTATGGAAAAGGACAGCTCCTATACCCACAGGACTAGCATTCAGGCCAGTGTGATAGGTAAGTTAACTAGCTTGGCTTTAGCTGTTGTGCAACATCCTAGGCCCTTCCACAGCTCTGGATACATGTCTAAAATCTCCCCAAGCTTGGGCAGATTACTGCTTTGTGGTACCTGGATGGCAGCAAGCAGACCAGAATCTGCTGGATCAATATGAATGTTTAGAAGAGTCTGAGTATCACTGCCCAAAATGCTGACACCCTTTTTTGAAACCAGATAAGTTAAAGGTGTACCAGTCTTGGGAGAATCAGTCCTGTATACTAAAGTGGTAAACAAGCCCAGTGGCTGAACTGGTTGCCCTTCAAATGCAGGCAGCAATTTATTACAAGGAGACAATGGTGGCTTATCCAGATCAGACCATGTTTGATGGTTAATAAAAGTAACTGGGGAAGCAGAGTTGACCATTAAATGCAACTGACACCTCTGTTGTGGCAACTGAAGTAACACATAGAAAGGAGGAACATCTTTAGTCTGCACTTGTGGTGCAATAGGAACCACTGCACTGTCTGTGCTCTCTGAACTGACCACTGTAGTTCTCCTGCTTCTGTAAACTTTAGCCATATGCCCCTGACGTTTACATGCATGACACTGAACTTCTCTGAATTTGCACTGGTCCCTGCTATGATAAGAAGACCCACATGATGCGCATTTGTACTGGCCATGCAGTTTGGGTGGAATGGTTGAATTTTTCTTTGACAACAGTGGCTTAGACATAGGTTTAAGCTGTTTCAATTTGGGGTTTACTGCAGTTACTTGTACTTCATTTTTAGTGTTCATCTTAGCATGTGCATAATTTTCTGCAGCCTCATACATTAGTGCCAGCTGTAAAAAGTTCATCAGCAAACTTCTTGATACTTACAGAAAGTAATTGCTGAATACGATGTTCATTATTCAACCCCATAACAATCTTATCGGCTAGATTAGATTCAAGATGCTCCCTGCTCCACTCACACATCAGAGCTAAGCTTTTGATCTCAGCCAAATAAGATTGTAATGATTGACCTGGTTTCTGATAGTAACTGTAGAATTTGTAACATTCAGCCCTTGGGAAAGTTGTTAAACGGTATTGTGCATTCAATTTAGCTTTTAGCTCTTGATATGACAAATCCTCAGGCCGGTCCGGTGCATACAGACTGCATAAAAGTTTGAAGGTTTCACTCCCCAAGAAAGTAGAAAAAGCAGCTCGAATAAGCTCACCCTGCTGCTCATTTTTAGCAGCTTGTATGGCAGGATTACGTAATAACCACTGATCAAACCGTCTGGACCATGTATCCCAGTCTGTTCCTGTAAAAATCTCAAAGCTGGCTGAAGTTGCCATGATACTCCACAGTTCCAAATTGCTTACTGGCCTCCAATGCAGAAAGTCACAAAATGGTATAATTCAGAAAGCTGGAGCTGTGAAAATTGTCACCATCCTTGTTGCCAGTTTGTTGTATTTGGTGGCCGAAAATAAGTACCTTAAACACATCAGGGTCTTGGTTGTAAGAAAAACATGCACCACAGAAATTTAGGCCTTCTCTGTTCACTTCCCTTCAGCTCAGACACAAGGGGGAATACTCATCTCAACATACACACAGGAAGACTCACACAGGAAGAGTTACAGTAAATGCATTCCTTAAAGCTGAACTGTCTAACATTTCTTAAAGCTGTACTACACATAACATACGAACATACGAAATTTACCAGCAGATAAAGGCCTAGAGATCTATCAAGTCTGCTCGAATGTGCAGCTAGCACCCCTTATTCTGCAGCTGCCCCTCCCTTCCACCCTTCCCCTTCATTAACCCTCCCCCTTGTCCTGTCCGATCCCCTTTTGAAGCAGTCCACTGTTCTACTGGATACCACTTCTGCAGGTGATGCATTCCACCCAGCCACCACCCTCTCTGTAAAAAAGTGTCTCCTCATCTCCATCCTGAACCTTTCTCCCTCCAGTCTCATACCATGGTCCCTGGTGTCCCTCCCTTCCCCTCCCTTACTTTGAACAGCCCCTCTGTACCTGTCTTGTTTATTCCTTTCATGTACTTAAAGGTTTCAATCATGTCTCCCCTGTCCCTTCTCTCCTCCAGTGAGTACATGTTCAACTCCCTCAACCTCCTCTTGTATGATAAGTCTCCCAGCCCATTGATCATCTTTGTTGCCCTGCGCTGCACCCCCTCCAGTAACTTAATGTCCCTCTTCAGATGCGGGCACCAGTATTGCACGCAGTACTCCAGGTGCAGTCTAATGACCTATACAGTGGCAGAATCACCTCCTCCCTCCTCCCTCCTCGAGGATATACCCCTTGCAATACAAGCCAGCATTTTGTTGGCCTTTGCAGCTGCCTTCCTACATTGTGCCGAGTTGTTCATTGACCCTGTAATGAGCATCCCCAGCTCCTTCTCCTCCTCTGTCTGGGCTAGCTGCACTCCCCCCAGCTGGTAACTCCTCCTTGGGTTCCTCATCCCAAAATGCAGCACCTTGCACTTTTTAGCATTAAACCCCAGTTGCCAGGTGTCTGACCAGGTTTCAAGCTTTGCCAGATCATCCTGCAACCCCTGCCATCCCCCTAGGTCATCCACCACCGCTCCTACCTTGGTATCATCAGCAAATAGACTGATCTTGCTCTTGATGTCCCATGATATGTCTGCAATGAATATCCCAAACAACACTGGTCCCAACACCAAGCCCTGTGGAACATCACTAGTCACTACCCTTGGGTGTGAGAGTTCCCCAACCACCACCGCCCTCTGTTGCCTTCCCTGAAGCCAGTTTCCTACCCATCTCACCAGCTTGCACCCGCCCTGTGCCTTCTAACTACTTCCCAGCCTTCCATGCAGCACTGGTCAAATGCCTTACTGAAGTCAGATACAAGACATCCACTGCATGGCCCCTGTCCAGTTGCCTAGTTACCCAGTCATAGAGCTCCACCAGGTTGGTTTGGCAGGATCTGCCCTGTAAACCATGCTGTCTGCTGTCCTGTAGTCCTTTGGCCTTTGGGGCCACCAGCCTCTCCTTCAGGATAGTCTCCATTAGCTTACCCACGATGGATGTGAGGGTCACTGGTCTGTAGTTTCTCGGTTCATCCTTGGGGCCACTCTTGTGAAGGGGCACCACATGAGCCATCCTCCAGTCCTGAGGTACACACCCCGAATGTAGTGAGGCATTAAATAGGTCTGCCACAGGTCCTGCAAGGACATCTGCCAGCTCCTTCAGGACCCTGGGGTGGATGCCATCTGGGCTTGGCACCTTGTCCACCCTCAGTGCCTTCAAACCCTCCCAAACGCTGCCCTCCATAATTTCCCCATCTGTCACCCCTTCCCCCCCCCGTTTCTGCCATTTCTCCCCCCTTGGGTGTCACCCCCCTCTTCTCTTTAGTAAATACTGAGCAGAAGTACTCCTTTAGTGCTTCTACCTTATCGTACCCTGCTTCCACCCAACCCCCTCCTTCCTAATCCTTACTATGTGGTCCTTACAGCTCCTTTTCTCCCTGATATACCTAGTGAACTTCCATGCTTTGGGGACAGTGGAGGTAGAGATGGAGAGATTTATGATGTGGGCTAGAGGGGCAGCTATGGCAGGGGCAGAGAGATGGAGAAGCCTGGGGTGAAGACCATCAGGGCTGATTTTGGCTGGGTTGAGAGCAGTACAGACTTCTTGGGGGAGAAAGGTGGGAAGTGGAACATGGTGGGAGGAGTAGCAGACACAGGAGGGGTAGGAGAGGAGTCAGGAGGGGTGGGGGGGTCATCCGGGAGCACACAGGTGGCAAAGAATTTGTTGAACATTTCTGCAACTGAAGAGGGGTCTGAGACAGGGGAGCCATCAACATTAAGGACTGAGGAAGTCTGTTGAGCAGGGGGCTCAAGGAGAGTGCGTATCACTTTCCAGAAAGATGCGGGTGTGTTTTGATCTTGTTGCAGGTGGGACCTGAAGTATGTAGCCTTGGAGTGGCGAATGGCTTTGGTGCATTTATTTCTGAGAATTTTGTAGGTTTCTAGGTCTGGCTGGGTTTGGGACACTTTGTATTGCTTCCAGGCTTTATCCCTGGCCCTCCATTTGGCAAGTAGATCAGGTGTAATCCGGTGGTGATGGTGTCATTTTACTCTAGCTTTCTTTAGCAGGGCGTGGTAGTTCCAGGTGCTGGTAAAAAAGCTAGTGAAGAGGGGGAGGGCAGAGTCGATATCCTGGGCTAGGAATACTGGTTCCCAGTCTGTGTGGGTAAGATCTTGGAGAAGGGAAACTGTGTCAAGAGTGTGGGAAGGGCAGGACCAAATGTATTTGGGGACAGCATGTGGGAATTGAATCTTTCTTACACGGTGTGTGATACAGTGATCACTAAGAGCATCTGGCAGGATGCCAGATGCTGTGATACAGTGGGAGTAGGAGGATAACACTCAGTCATGCAGGGAGTGGTTTTGGGAGTGGGGGTTTATACAAGTGGGCTCGAGGATCAGCTGTGTGAGGTTTAGGGCCTTGATCCTTAAGAGGGTAGGCTTTGAGAAGGGGGAGAGCCAGTCTAGGTTAAAGTCACCTAGAAGCAGGAGTTCTCCATTTGCTGTGTGGGAGGAGATAGAGGAGATGGTGGACACTAGGGAGTCTGGGGAGGTCTTAGGTGGAGCATAAAATGTGCCGATGTAGAGAGGGGTTGAGGACAGGAGGGGTAGAAGGGTGATAATGATTTCATGGGAGATGGGGCGAGATTCTTTAAAGGAGATGGAGCAGGAGAGAAACTGTCTGATGGACAGGGCTACCCTGCCACCATGCTTACCACAGTCTTGAAGGAAGAAGTTAAAATCAGTGAGAGCGAGAAGAGTCAGGGATTTGGGCTGATAACCAAGTTTCGGTAACACAGAGAATATCAGGAGGGTGCTGGGTTATCCACACTTTAAGGGCCTCCATTTTAGGGGGAAGGCTTCTGGCATTTAAATGAAAAGTGCGAAGCCCCTTTGGCAGGAGAGGGAGTACAACTCAGGGGTGTACTTGGGTTAATTTGGGCTGAGGTGGAGGGGGTTGTTAGAGGGCCAGGGTTGGGTTGAATATCGCTGGAGAGAAGCAAGAGGAACAGGAAAAGGGATATGTGTGGAGGGTACTTATGCCTTCTGGGGTTGTGGGTGGGAGGCGGTGAGGAGGGGGAAACACAGCAAAGCAGGGCCTTAAAGTTTAGGAGGCAAGAAGGGAACAGTGCGGGGTGGATCAAGAGTATGGTAGAGGGGTGGGGGGCAGGGGGTGATGGAGGCGTGGAAGGGAGGGATGGAAAATAGGTGAGTAAGGGTGAATAGAAAGGAGTAAAGAAGGGTGGAGGCAGTGGGCAGGGGAGGGGTAGGAGCAGGAGTTGCTAGGGGAGTAGGTATGAAGGTGTGTAAGAAAAGCAATTGAGGAAGATAGAAATGGAGAAAGGGGGTAGAGTCATGGCTATGGAGAGCAGGAGTATAAAGCAACTAAAGGAGATCAGCAGAGGTCAACTGTTTAGAGGTAGAGGACTGAGACAGGAAGGAAACTAGCCAGGCAGAGGGCAGAGCTGATAGGCAGGTACAAAGAGGGCTTAGCAAACCACAGTTGGGCGGGAAGGCAGGCTAGTAGACGGAGGGTATGCAGCAGGCTGAACTAGCCTGACTTGGAAATTAGAAGTAGGTGCAGCTCATTTTGGGAGAGGGTGGATGTGAAGAGAAGAATTTAAAAGGGGACCTCTCAGGGTGGCTTGGTGGGTAGGATATTGTTGCACCCAACTCGAGCGCTGTGGGAAACAATCAACCCAGAGCTGAAAAATAGCTATCTGCAGGTCTCCGAGTGCAGCGACAACAGCAGCCATGGGGGTGTCCCATTCTAGTCCCCTTCCCTTCTCTAACTTCTTCTGGCTGCAGGACAATTAGTTGTCGGCCCTAAAATAGGGGGAGAGAGAGAGAACTGAATTAGAGCTGCCCTACTGTGATTCACTCATAGGGTCAGACACGCTAAGGGGTCTCTGCTAAAACACAAAGGGCTCCTGCAGTAGGACAGATAGTTCAGCTGAACAATGTCCAAGAAAGACCAGCCAATACAGGACACCCTTAAATTACACCAGCGGGCAGGTAGGAGGCTTCACTAACCTACAAGATTATTCCACAATAATTATTAACATCCTCCAGCAGCAGTCGCCATCTACAATCAGCTAGGCACTGTTACTGTTACACTGAATTAAGCGACTTGCTGCATAGCTTTACACAGTACAGTGGAAAGTTGTAACACTTAATTCGGATTAGGGCTTAATTATTACTACAGAGCTACAGATCCCGCTTCACCCGGCTCTGAAATAGAACAGTGCATAAAAATAGCATATCCTGCATTTCCTAGCTCAGCTAAAGGACAGTGCTAGAACAAAAACATTTACAGTTTAACATTTTCTAACACACCTGTCTCATAGATAACATCACAAATTAAATCCCCTACTGGGTCTGTCTTCAGCATTTCCTAATAAGAAAAGGTAACACAATAAAAACACCTACTGGCCTGAAATTCAACATTTACTAAACAACGGTAGCACAATTAAAATTCCCCTACTGGGCTTGTACTTCAGCAGTTCTCCAGTGCTTGCAGCTACAGTGGGAGCGTGTACATGAGCTCTGTCTGCATACAAAGTCCAACAGTCAGGCTACAGCAATAGAGGAGTGGCCACCATCTTACCCCGCCACGTGGCGCCCAACTCATGGCACCCAACTCGAGCACTACAACAAATAATCAGCCCAGAGCTGAAAGATAGCTAACTGCAGGTCTCCAAGTGTGGGCGAGCAGCAGTGGTGGGGGGAGATGCGGTCCTGTTCTAGTACTCTTCCCTACCCTAGCCTTTTCTGGCTGGGGACCTTAGGAAAAATAAACATATTTTCACACACATTTAAGGTTATATTTCACCTCCAGTATTTTCTGTATTTAGTTTTCCTTTTCTTCTTTATAACTGTGAGCATTCATATGAAAACAAGACCACTGTCCCCTAGACTTTATCTGCTGTGGCTACTTGTCAACACCTGACATCACACTCCTTGGTTTGGAACCTCACAATTTCTCCAAATGTGAAAACATGGAGGTCTGTCTCAAACTTAATGCACAAAGACATGATCTCCATGGCATTTGGCAACAGGAAACAAGTTGCCAGGCTCCTCAAACCTCTGTCTTCATGACTCTGGATAGCTTCCCCTTGAAAAAGTCCCCCACTTTAAGTACCTTGTTGTGTGGCTGGTTTAAAACTTCAATTCCCTGACATTTTGGGGCTGGATTTGAAAAAACAACATTATTTTATACACAAATCGACTTGTATTTTTCGTATGTTCTGTAGTTAAAGCCCCCTTCTGTGTGCATTAATATGGGACTGAGGCCATTGTTTGTTAGCCTCTAGGCTGCTTCTCTACACCTGCCATCATAATCCTCTGATTGTAAAATCCTAATCATGTCCATGGCAACTAATTCTGATCTGTTTATTTAAATTTTGGGCTGGTAAAAGCACTAGACAGAGGTTTGTTTCCAGGTGCGGGGGTTGGGAGGGTTAGAAACATAGAACTTGATGGCAGATAAGGACTGCTTGCCCACCTAGTCTGCCCATTTCCCTACCTAATGGATAAGCTGCAGATCCTAGTTAACCAACAGCCTACTTCCTCCTACCCCCCCCAGTAGAATTGCCTTATGTCTGTCCCATGAATTCTTGAATTCCCCCACTGTTTTTGACTTCACGACCTCCTCAGGAAGGTCATTCCATGTATCCACAAACCTCTCCATGAAAAAATACTTCCTCACATTACCTCTGAGCCATTCCCCCTCTTTCTTCCAATTGTGCCCCCTTGTTCTTGCACATCTCTTTTTCTGAAAGACGCTACCCTCTTGGACTTTGTTGATTACCTTGAGGTACTTGAAAGTTTCTATCATGTTCCCCCTCTCCCTCCTTTCCTCACGGGTATACATATTAAACTTCTTTAGCCTCTCTTCGTATGGCTTCTGGTGCAGACCCTGCACCATTTTAATTGCCCTTTTTTTACAGGATTACAGCAGGAGGGAGGTACAGTAAAACAGGCAGTGCAAAATAAAAGCAAGCAATTGTAGGTAAATACAAAAAGTCAAGAAGAGTACAAATGCAAAAAATGTAAAATATTTTCAAAATAGACACACAGTCACAATAAACCAAGCACAGAAAGGAAAAAGGGAAAACATACAGGAGTCTGTAAGAAAAACTTAGGTATGTGGAAGACAGGAGGAGGTAGGGGACAGGTAAAAGTGGCAAGGACTGAATACTGTCTAGGAGGGGAAGGAACATGGGCAGTGACTGAGAGGGCAGGGAAAGGATGAGTTACTCTAGTAGTTAACAAAAACCTGGTGTGCAAAAGAGTTCATGGATGAGATATTTGAAGGAAATGGAGGAGTAGAAAGAGAAGCAGGGGAGGAGGTAATTCCAGATGTGGAAGAGATAATGGGAGAAAGTTGCTTGCTCAGGCAAAGGTTTGAACTGGGGAAATGAGAAGGAGTGGGTATCAGCAGAGCAAAAGGTGCAGGAGGAAGAGAAGAAGAGGGAGGGAGGAGACAGGAGAAGTGAACCAGAATTTAGAAGGGAGGCACAACTGGAGAGACACCTACCCTCCAGAGACGGGAGAGAGAGAGGTTGGAAGAGCAGTGGGGGGAGAGCAGTTTAGGATGAAAAAGCAAAAGCAATGGAAGATGGGTCCAGTCTGATTAGGGTGGTCTTGAAGGGTGGCAGTGTGTTCCACATCTGTGTAGTCAAACAATGGGAGGACAATCTTGAGCCTTGAGAACAATCTCGCAGCGGTCTGAGAGGGAGGCAGGACTTGTCGCAGTATAGGGCGCTGAGTTAGAGAGGAGTTTTATGTGGACGGCACTGATGTGGGAGGAGAAATATTCCTGTCATAGATGGAGCAGATAACATAATGACTTGTCCCAGCCTGCCAAGGATAGTCCCAGTTTGTAAATATAGTACCACGTGCAGAGTTTTAGGTTACTCCATTCTGGAAGGATTTGACTTCTAAAAAAAACAGACATACAGCTGGCAGCCTAAGGTTTGTTTTTTTGTAGTCAAAACACCCCTATGTAGTGCCTCCTTCCATTGGCTTCATCAGGGAGCTCCCTGATGAAGCCTCTGGAAAGAGATGCTACGCAGGGCCTTTGGCGTTCTGACGAATTTTGCAGTTAAGTAGTGGCTGCTATATTATAGACGGTGTGCATGCCTTTTTGTTTCTTTTTTTGCCAGTACACAGAGACACTTGAGCTGAGAGAAAGTTGTTAGTCTCTAAGGTGTTGTGCTGTTCTGAAGCAGGTTTTGGATTAAAACAATAGGGCTGTATGCAGGGTACTTATGGCCGGTAGTATAATAATGTGTGATGGCACACCGCCAGTCAGAAAGTCCTGCATGAAACAGAGCTAGATCCTCACCCTGCACCACCACAGAACTGCTTTAGCATTACAGCACATGATGCAGGGTAGCACTGGGAGTGCTCTGTGGCTAGGAGACCGCCGACCCCATTTGGATATTCACTGTGTTCCCTGTCTGAAAAAGCATTGCATACAGGATGGACTGGCTGTCTGGCTGTCCGGGGAGCACTGCTTTGAGTCAGAATTGAATCCAATCCTCCATTCCAGTAGCTGTCACCCCCTATGGAGTGGTCTCAATAGACAACATCCCCACAAGTCAGTTTTACTGGATCAAGCGTAATTGTTTGTAGCTCCGGCACCACGTACCAGTGGGCTACTACCCCTGCCTGATGACCACAATACAAGTTAAGGGGCCTGGGTTCTGTTCTGGTGACAATCGGGGGTTCTTTCCCAAAGATATAAATAAATAGTGTGGTGCCGCCACCCAGAGTAAAATTATAGTTGGGCAGATGTTTCCGTAGTACAACCCCCTGGGATGCTGTACCTACCCACCTCCCCTTCCAGTCACCCCATATACAGAGTACCACGTTGAACTGTAATACAGTAAAACACATGCAATTAGTGACTGGTTAATAATATGCTCATGCACAGAAATTGCAAAGAACAAATACAGCTTTATTCACAGGGATAGGGATAGGAAAGGGGATACCTGGACAAAGGAATACCATAAGCAATGCAATGCATTAACTGTAATTTTGGCAATGAATAACTTCAGCGGTAAACCCTTTTGCAACACACCACCCTCCGCCCTGCATGCATGCATAACTCCCTGTCTGGTACCAGCTTTCTCAAACAGTCCTTGCTGAAGGTACCACCAGACTGGTGCAGGCCTGATGCCTGATGTTGCCACGGGTTGGCCAGCGTTAGGGCCCTTGCAGTAAACTCTAAATATCTGTAGCTGAGTAAGAACTTTAAACAACCACGATGAATGAGGTGTAATTTGATTAAACTTTAGACTGATAGGCAACCTTAAATAAATTCCCTGGGGCAGGGCAGACCCTGCTTTATTCACAGATCTGAAGTCCCAATTCACAGAATCTGAGTGAAGGCAGGTCAGACAGCTGGGGCCTGGAGCAGCAATGTGGGTTGCAGTAGGCTTGCTGGAAGTGGTAGGCTTGTCTAGCAGCTTGGAACTTTCTGGCCAGTATGCAGGATCTGGCAGCTTGTCACCTTCTGCCTTGACTGCAGAGTCTGGCAGCTTGTCACCTTCTGCCTTGACTGCAGAGTCTGTCAGCTTGTCACCTTCTGCCTTGACTGCAGAGTCTGGCAGCTTGTCACCTTCTGTCTTGATTGCAGAGTCTGGCAGGTGGCACCTTCTGCCTTGATTGCAGAGTCTGGCAGCTTGTCACCTTCTGCCTTGACTGCAGAGTCTGGCAGCTTGTCACCTTCTGCCTTGATTGCAGAGTTTGGCAGCTTGTCACCTTCTGCCTTGACTGCAGAGTCTGGCAGCTTGTCACCTTCTGCCTTGATTGCAGAGTCTGGCAGCTTGTCACCTTCTGCCTTGACTGCAGAGTCTGGCAGCTTGTCACCTTCTGCCTTGACTGCAGAGTCTGGCAGCTTGTCACCTTCTGCCTTGACTGCAGAGTCTGACAGCTTGTCACCTTCTTCACTGGAGAGCAGAGCCCTGTGCAGAGTTTCCTGGTACACAAAAAGCCCGGACCCAAGGAGTGACCCCATGGTCCAAAGCACTCAGGCACGTGCCCATGGCTCCCTGCATCCCAATCAACCCCACTCAGTAAAGGCTGGCTGGTCCCTTACCTGGCTCCAGAGTGGCCTGAGCGCAAACACTTTGGCATACAACTCTGGGTGGCTTTGGGCTGAATAGCACACAGTCCCTTAGTTAAAAGCCCCCTATTCCAAACAGCAGGGGTTCACAAGGTTCTCTGTCTCCCTGGCACAGGAGCATCCGCAGGCTTCTTTTCCACTGCTGGCTTCAGCTTCAAGCCAAGTTAGGCGAACTGCAGTTTCTGACAAACAGTTCAAACACTTTCTCCAAGCTGAGGGCTTTCTCAGGATGATGCAGTAATCAGCAGAGAAATGCTCTCTCTCTCACTGGGGCTTCCAGGTGCTGAATGCAAGCAAAATCTTCAGTCTTTGGCTGTGAAAGCCTTGGTCTGACTTCCAGACTCTTCTCTCAATAGAGTCTGAGCCATCCTGTCTCTCTAAGAGCCCAAGCAAGACTGCCCCAAGCTGTAACTGTCCCTGGGGTTTCACTGAAAGAATGGCAGTTTCTGATTGGCTGAAAAGTGCTGTCCATCAGAAATATTAATAAACATAAAGTCCTTTCAATTATTGATTGGTGATTGATTTAGACACCTAAAATAGGGTTCACACCTCTCCCACAAGTCCTTTATCCAAGTTTTGGGCACCTAAGTCTTTATTTGACTGTTTCTGGGGGTCAGGGGTACACAGTATGGCTGTTCAGCACACAGTGCAATGCAGTTATATATAGAGTCCCCACTTCAAAACTCTATAGCAGCCAAAACATAAAGTTTTTATAAATATTGGCACCACATTTTGCTAGCAGCCTTTCTTATCTGTCCCCTGGCTGCAGTATTAGATTTTAAAATGCACTCCTCTTCCTGTCGCTGCCTTCGTTTTGTACAGTCCCCCCTTGCAGAAAACAGGCTCATTACGATTCATGACAATCTTATTAATATTTATGATGCAGCCCCTTTAGCGCCAGACAGGCTGCTCTTTAATATTTATAGGTGCCTCATTGGCGTTCCTTAAATAAGCATTTTTACCACTCCTAAAATGCCTCCTCCTTGTCTCCGACCCTGAACTAGCTTATTCTGGGGGTCAGGAGCACCAGAGAGGCATTTGGTTAGCTGCAGTCACAGCATGGAAACAACAATGCACTTCTGCGCATGCACGGACCGCCGCTCACATATTCACAGTGCAGGCAATGCGGCGGTCCTGTGACTTTGCTCCTCTGGCCCCTTCTACTACAGGGAACATGTTGTGGGGCCAGACAGAGACTCAGGTGGCCACACAGGACGTGGGGGTTGCAGTAGTAAGCCAGTGGGGCAATGGGAGGAGCGGGACCAAAACGGAACTCCCAAGGGACAAATTAAGGTAAGCCCCACCATGGGGGGGGGGTTACATGTTCTAGTGTGGAAGAATATCAGATCCATGTGGATGATTTGGAGGGCAGATTTCATAACAGAGGTTATTGTGACAACACTGTTCAGAAAGCAAGAGGGCTGGCAGATCAGAAAACCCAGGAAGCCTTGTTACAGGTTAAAGAAAGACAGCCGGACGCTAGGGACAATGTGATTAATTTTGTTACTACTAATAGTCTAGAATCATAACACATTTTTAACATCGTCTGTAGTGTCTGGTGCATCCTTAGGTCAGACCTCTCTCTACAGGATTGTATTATTAACCTCCCCAGACTGGCATGTAGACATGCCAAGAATGTTAGGGATATAGTGGTTAATAGTAATGAACAACCACAGAGAGCAAGAACTTTGTTACATCAGCCCCTCCCTCCTGGGTCACACAGATGAGGCAGTTGTAAATTCTGTGAAGTGGTCAAGACAACAGATACGTTTTTTAATCCCACTATCAATAGGAAATTCACAGTCTGTAAGTTTATAAATTGTAACACCATGTCAGTGGTGTACATGGCACTTTGTGGTTGTGGGAGCTTTTATGATGGTAAGACCAGCCGGAAATTTAAGGTGCAGATTGGTGAGCACCTGTGTGACACTGAGAAAAGGAACTCAGACAATGTACGGTACTGGCTGTACATGTTCGGGGGAAGGGTCCTGCTCACAAATTTGCATTCACTGACCGGCCTGGTGGTGAAGAGGGCTGAGGTGCCTAGCGACTTACTCTTCTCATGCCAGTGACCTGGGTTCAGGAACGTTTTTGAGTCATCAGGGGTCAGCCAGAAAGGGAGAGGACTGAACTTCCAGGGGACTGCTCTCCTCTCCCAGGATGGGAAGGCCTGTCATCCTGGTCTAGGCTGCCCCCTGGTGGAGGCCTGGGGGTAGAGCAGGTCTGGGAAGCAATGTAAGGGAGGGTCTGTGGGGAACATCAGATGGGTGCGCCTCCACGCATGAATCCGACATACCACAGTCGGGGTGGGATCAGAAAAATGGAAAAAGGAACGTCACGGGGGGGGGTGCTTCATGAAGCCCTGCCCAGTCATCTCCACACCCACGCCACCACTCGGGTGAGCGTCTCAGTCCACTTTGGATTTGTGTGTACTTGGGGGGGAGAACAGCCCTCCTACTCTGGCCCACCCATGAGAGGGGAACTCGTGGGGAGACTCTGACCAAGCACACAACTGAGGGAAGTGGACAGCAAGCCAGGGGAAGGGCTGGAGTTGGAGCTGATGCAGCCACCCCCGACAAAGCAGCCAGAAAAACCTATGTGAAAAATAAATTGCATTCATTGGCTTGGAGAGAGTACAGCTAGGCCTGCATGCTAGTGCTGACACACGCATTATGTGAAGTGGACACAACTTGTAAGAAAAGTGCCACTGAAATCAGAGACAAGCTCGTCATGCAGTGACACAATGACACGCCTCCTGACATGCCTTTCCTGGTGAAACATTTCAATAAACATGGCGGCAAAGCTGCCGCCACAAAATCAGAAAGGAAGCCGACATTGGGGGTGCAATCCCCATGTCAACATGTCCGGCCCACCCCCACCCCACATTGTGTGGCACACTGGGAGCCCACCCCAGTGTGCTACCACTGAAAGTAAGCCGACCGCGTCAGCATGTTCCTACCCCTGGGCCGGCCCAGCCCCAAACCCCATTGTGTGTCACACTGGAAGCCCACCCCAGTGTTGCCAACATCATTCTCAGGCTCCCCCCAAAAAGCATGGACACACTGGAAGCCCACCCCAGTGTGCCCAACATTTGTTAGAATTCACCTGTAATGAAGAAAACCAGTCCGCGAGGTCTGGTGTGTTTTATTTTTCTTTTCTTTAATACCTGAAACAAGAAAATGGTCCCTCGTTGTCCGCGGTGCCCGCCTCCCCCAACCCACACCCACCCTCTGCGCACCCCACCTCCCCACACTACCCACACTCCATACGTATCTCCGGTGGTTGGCGCGGTGATCTTCCGTGGAACAGGAACACGTCTGCACTCTTCAAAGTCGACCATGAACTGAAGAAATGCTGGTAATCTGTATAATGGCATAAATGGGGGCTGGTTCAACTTAACATAGAAACATAGACTTTGACAGCAGATAAGGACCAGTTGGCCCACCCAGTCTGCCCATTTCCCTACCTACTGGATAAGCTGCAGATTCTAGTTAACCAACAGCCTACTTCCTGCCACCCCCCACTACAATTGTCTTGTGTCTGTCCCATGCATGTTTGAATTCCCCCACTGTTTTAGCCCCAACAACCTCCCCAGGAAGACAGTTCCACGCATCCACCACTCTCTCCGTGAAAAAAGATTTCCTCACATTACCCCTGAGTCGTCCCCCCTCTATCTTTAAATTGTGTCCCCTTGTTCTTACACATCTCTTTTTCTGAAAGATGCTACCCTCCTGGACTTTGTTGATTCCCTTGAGGTACTTGAACATTTCTATCATGTCCCCATGTCCCTCCTTTCATCAAGGGTATACATATTAAGCTCTCTCAGTCTCTCTTCATATGATTTCTGATGCAGACCCTGCACCATTTAGTTGCCTCCTCTGACTGCTTCCATCCTGTCCATGTCCTTGCTAGATGAGGTCTCCAAAACTGCACACAGTACTCAGATGGGGTCTCACCAACTGTCTGTACAGAGGATAACCAGCTCCCTTTTTCTACTTGTGATGCCCCTTCCTATGCATCTCAGTATCCCCCTGGCTCTCCTTACTGACTTCTCACATTGCTTACCCACCTTTAGATCATCTGATATGACTGCCCCCCAGTCCCGTTCCATTTTTGTTGTTGATAGTACCTCCCCTGCTATTGTGTACTCTTCTTCTGGATTTTTATTTCCCAGGTGCATTACTTTGCACTTCTTTTCGTTGAATCTAAGTTGCCATATGTCTGACCATTCCTCCAACCTTGCCAAGTCCCTTCTCATCCTTTCTATCCCCACTTGTGTATCAACTCTGTTACAGATCTTTGTATCATCTGCAAAGAGGCGTACCTTTCCCTCCAGACCCTCTGCAATGGCACCTATAAAGATGTTAAAGTTAGGTGGATATCTCAGCCATTCTTTTGAATGTTGCCACCAGATTTTCAACATGGGGGTGCCTGGGACCCCACCTCATGAACACATGCACTGTCTGTCACAGGGTGTGGGAAATAATTCAGACAAGGCAATATTTCAGGATTAAAAACACACAGGAATGTAACATTTATTTACAAAAAGTCAGAAAACCAAAAACAATCAAAAATAAAGAAAAATAAGTTGCAATGTCAATGACCACTTTTTCCCTCAGTGGTTTCTTGCAATTCCCAATACACAGTCAAAGACCACAGAATAGCTATGGTCTGCTTACTTCTGTGTTTACATTACTCTCACTGAAGACCTCCCTGTCTCACTTCCAAGGCTCATCTGCCTAAAGAACAAATTTGGGAGGTATTTATACTCCCTGGACAAGGTCACCTGACTAGATCCTTAACACACTTCACACAAATACAATGCTTTAGAATAGGTTAGGTATCTAAATGTGTCCTAAAACCATTACTTAGATAAATACCATTCTCTTACTGTTCCCATTTATACAGCAGGCTGATAAACAAAACTTGTATTCCTATTTCAGGGTTAGACTGTTAATTACCTAGCAACCCAAAGGTAATATGCTTAGTAACCATCTGAGTGACAGGGGCTTATTAGTTGAACATATAAAAAGGGGACAGTAGAGGGCGCTGATCCTTTAGGAATACCCATTCAAAGGTCAGCAGCTCAGAAAAGGAGGAGGCCTTCTATTTTCTTGAGTGACCAGGTAAGCATTTCTACCTGGTCAAACCTTAGTTTTCAAAGCATTATTTTGCTCAGGAATGATTGCTGCTTCACTACAGGGTACACAGAAATACAGGGGTCTAAATAATCTAGTTTTATTATTTTCCCTTCCTTTCTGCAAGTCCTTGTAATTTTTTTTTTTTTTTGCCATTAACTCTTTATTACATTTTTCGTTACAGGAATATGATCCAACAAATTCAAGTACAGACACAAAATAATACGTACATATACATGTCCATACATAAAGTAAAACAAACCCTGTAACATACCCTCCCTAACCCCCCACCCAATCCCATCCCCCACCCTGACCCTCCCAGCACAAGTCCAATGAGGTGGCATACCATCAAACCGTAGTAAATCTACACTCTCCTAAAGAGAATAGAGAGCATAAAAGGGACCCCAAATCCTATCGAACCTGGAAAGCTTATTCTGGAGGATAGTTGTCATTCTCTCCACCCTCAAACTGGCTAATAATTCCTCCAGCCATTCCACATAGCTGAGCACAACAGAATCCTTCCAGTGTCTGAGAACAATTCTCTTAAGCGTGGCAGCAATCAGGACTATATGGAACCTCCTATTCTTGACGGGAATATGAGAGACATCTCCCAGCAAACATATTTCCGGAGTAAAGAGGTCCCCGAGTCTCAATAACGGATTTGCCCTGCTTTTAATTTCTGCCCACAAGGAGGTTACCTTAGGACAATGCCAGAAAATATGCATCGAGTCCCCAACCCCGGCTTGACACCTGTAACATGTGGAATTTGTAGCAATTTTCAACCTAACCAATTTTTGTGGGGAATAATAAATATTGTGAAGAATTTTGAACTGCATCAACCTTAACCGATCCTGCAAGAAGAATTTATGACAGTTCGTCCATAAAGCCTTCCAGTTGAGCGCAGAATCAGGAAAGACTGAAGCCCAATATGAACTTTTGAACTGATTTGAGAAAATCCATTCAAATAACATTGAGTATATTTGGAAATTGCGTATGTATAGACCCACCAACGGCCCTAATACATCATAAAAGTCCAAATCTAGGACTCGAATTGCCCACTACCCATCTTGGCAACCAAAAGGTGCCTAATCTGATATATCTTAAAAATTGCCATAGTAGGCATCTCAAATTTGTTCAGAATCTCAACAGAGGAGAATATCTCCCCATCAGGCGAAAGAAAGTCTTTCACACAGCACTCCCCAGGTAAGGGCAGCCACGCCGGACTAAGAATTTTATTACCTATTACAAAACGTGGATTACCCCAAAAGTCCTTGTAATTTTTAAAGAACTAAATTAAACTTGCTTTCTTTATATACTGCATGGAAGTGTATACATGCAAGGGGAGACCTCCTGTCTTACAAAGAATCTGTATTATAGTTCATGTTTAGAGACAAGCAAGAGAAAGTAGCACTGTTTATTTCCTTAGCAACCAGGTATGGATTTCTACCTGGTTAAACCTGAGTCACTTGTTAAAACAAAATAATTTTCCTTTAAACAAATGCAAGCTGCTTTAATTCTGGGTCTACATTATTACAGAGAGGTTAACTGAATTCCATTTTATAGTGTTACCCCTTTTTTCTGCAAGTCCTCATGCTTCTAATGTTCATTTTGCATGCTTTGCTTTTCCTTCTGTTTAATGTTTTCATGCTGCTTTAAGACAGGGGCGCCTCTAACATGCCTCCAGGATCCTACCTTATTTAACCAGAAGATGTTTATGCATTCATTTGCTTTAACTCAGAAACAAGAAGACTTTTATTTGGTAGTCTTCATTACTTTATTATGTCCGAGGACATAATCCTCTTTTCATACTGCACAGCATCTGTTTTACTAACTCCTTGCACCTAGGAGTTGGGGGGGGGCTGCATGAACCAAAAGTAAAACCTTTAGACAGAGCTAGAGAATAGAAATGAAGTAGAGAAGCAGATAGTACAGTTTCATCCTAGGTGGCCTACCTAGGATAATAGAAAAAAAAGTATTTAAAAATAGAAGAGATAAGAGGGTACTGTTGCAACAGAAGTTTTGAAGTGGAAGAAAAAGAAGACAGGACAGGGTTCAACAGTCCATTTTTATGGAGTTTAGCTTAGATCTGCCACACTGTCATCTTGTTACTCGGTCCCAAAAGGTCATTTCATGGTCACTGGTCGGAATCACCTTTTGGGACTGATTAATAAAATGACAGTGCCACTGTTCATGAGGGGGGGTCCCAAAAAGCCTATCTTGCAAATTTGGTGGACAAATTCCAACAAATGACTGTGTTACGGGTGGGCGTTTCGCATTTCAATGCACGCTCATGGCTTCACCAATTTTTCATATTTTCACTCCAGATTTTCCACATTGCCATTTTTGTACACCTCCTTATGAACAGTATAGTTGTTATTTTTCACATCCTGCCGAAATGTGTTTTCGCACATGTGACGCACAATGGCGCAGTCGCTGTGGGAAATCAATGTTTGGGACAGATTAACAAAATCACAGTGACACTGTTCATGACCAGAGTTCCCAAAATGCCTATATTGAAAATTTGGTTAAAAAAATCCCCAAAATAATTGCGTTATGAAGTTTCTGAGCATGCTTGTGACTTCACCAATTTTTCATATTTTCACTCCAAATTTTCAACAATGCCATTTTTTTACCTCTCCTCATTAACAGTGCAGCTGTCATTTTTCACATCCTGCCCAAAATGTGTTTTCACACCTGTGGCGCCAAATGGTACAATCGCTGTGCAAAATCGTCTTTCGGCTAACAAACTCATAGTGCCACTGTTCATGAGGTGGGGTCAGAAACAGTCCATGTTGAAAATCTGGAATGAAAATACCAACACACATCTGGGGCATTACGGTTTCCAACCATAATACCCAACCCTGTAGAGACTGACAGGCGTCAGGGGTGTGACTTGGCGTTGTGGGCTGTAATGCTCACGCCATTCTACCCCAACCCCCACACTGCAGACAGTGACAGGCATCAAGGTGTGCCTTGGACTCTTCGGCCCCAAAGTTCACCCCATTCTCCTATACTGCACCCATCTCAGTGTATTTCCTTATGGAATGGGGAGCACGTAAGGCCCGAAGACCCCAAGGCACACTGCAACACTTCTCGATGTCTGTGGGGTATGGGGAGGTGAAATGGTGTGAGCATTATGGCCAACGACCCAAAGGCACACCCCAATGCCTGTCACTCTCTACAGGGTGGGGCCAGGGTCAGCGTCAGTTCAGTACTTCACCGCCAATCCTATTATTCTTTTCTGCAGACAAACTATTTTACACCAGTACTCTTATGCTGCCTGCTTTAGGGGATAGAATCAATTGTTAAACTGTGTCCCTTATTTTACTTCTTTGCCACTGAATTTTGAAGCCATGTCCAAGTGCCAAACACCACAGCAAATACCTGCAAGTAAATGTTCGGCATTGACAAATGCATGTTTTACCATGATTTGCACAGTTCACTATTTACACATCTGCCATTTCATGCTATTCAGTTTTTTTTATTGGTGTTGTTTTTTGATATAGTATTTTAATTTCTTTTATACAGCATTTTGCTACCCTGCTGCTGCCTTCTCCTACCTTCGGGCTGTGACCTGGTGACCTCCTAGCCCCATATGCTGCTCCCCCTACAGCTGTAGCCAGTGGGATCCACACATCATGGGGCCCAAGAGTACAAGCGGCCACCATGCATGGCAGCAGGGAAACATGGTTTTCTCCCGATCCCCCCACCCTTTCCTGATGCTATGTAAAGTTCACACATCCCCATGCATGAGCCCTGATATACACATAGTGATGCCCTGTAGGGGAGATGGTCTCCCTTAGCCCACCACAGGGGTTGCTATGGTGGTAGACCTTGGGCACTTCCCTTGCTGGGAGCACTGCAATGCAACAGTACCACCCCAGCCCCCTGGCCATCCAACCTGGCTCCCTGAGTCTGCTCCCAAACCTGGGTCATTGACCCAGAAGCACATAGCACTTCCATTGGGCCATCAAGCAGCTCCATGCTATTCAATTGTACCTGCTATTAACATGTTATTGTACTGCAGTGTCTTATGTTATTACATTTCTCCCTGTAATCTTTTCTCAGCTCAATTGGCCTTTCCTTGAAACAGTTTTAAATAAATTAAAATGATCAAAACTGTAGCTGCAGTTCAAATAAGTGCAAATAATGAGTGAGGGAGGGCAAACGGCTAACCCCCAACTTGCTCTGCTCATGAATTAAGAGACTGAGGCCTAGATATTCAAAGCGTTGCACATGGTGCAAATTCGTATCACTGGAATAGTGCTGGATTAGTGCCAGGCTGCAATATTCAAAAGGCCAAATAGTACTGGTGCTGTGTGGTAGTGCCGATGCTAACAGACACTGTAGGCAGGGGCGGGGGATAGGGGAGTGGCCAGGAATGCCGGCACAGCCGGTATATTCAAATGTACAGCACAGGCATTAGCGTAACCTATAGTGTGGTGCTAAACACCTCCGACAAAAAGCTGGCGGTAATGCAGCAGTGCCCCCCCCATGGTGATCCACACCCCAGTAGCCGCTACAACCCGACTATAGCCATGGTGGTCTAGTGGTCCCCCCACCACCCAGTGCAATCCCCGACCACCAGTAGTCGCTACATTCAGACTACTGCCATGGTGGTTTAGTGGTCCCCCCACATCGCGATCCCAACCCCCTGGTTGCCACACCAAGATGTAAACCCCAAGGTGCTCTAGAGGCCCCCTCGATCCCGTCCACACGTACTGCATATCCTGGTGGTCTGGTGGCCCCCACCCACCCGGCAGTGCGACTCCCGCAAACCGGAGTACGGCTGTACAGAGCCAGCAACCAGCTCAGCCTCCTCTCACCACCACGGCCAGCCACCTACTGCGATATGCATGTGCGCTACTGCAAAGAATGAGCATGGCCTCACTCATTCCTTGCAGTAGTGCACATGCATACCGCAGTCGGTGGCTGGCCGTGGCGGTGAGAGGAGGGCTGAGCCAGTCACCGGCTCCATACGGCTGCAATTTCCAGGTTTGCAGGAGTCACACTGCTGAGTGGGTGGGGAGGCCACTAGACCACCAGGATATGCAGTGCTGTGTGGACAGGGACCGAGGGGGGCCTCTAGAACACCTTTGAGGTTTACGGCTTGTGCGTTAATCGGGGCAGATGGGGATTGCATGTGGGGAGCGGGGACCACTAGACCACCATGTCATCATAGTATGTTGTCATAGCCAGATGTTGCACACTACGCTGAATGCTTATTGACAGGTGCAACCTGTGAGTACAGGGAGGGTAAGAGACTTGCTCAGGGTCACATAGTATGCAAGTGGGGGCTGTGGGATTCAAACTCAGGTCTGAACTACTGCAGTATCCTGCCTCCCTTGTATGGTAGTGGCTACCGGGGGATGTGGATGGTGGTGGGGGGGGCTAGTCTGCCAGGGACTGTATCCCTCGTATGAGAACAGTAGCCTTGGCAGCCAGGACCATCTGCATGTCCCACCCAGTGTCCCCAGTTCACTGTCGTATGGGGCTGTTGTGCAGCCTAGTGGGCCTACAACCTACGTCAACCCCCCTCCCTTGCCTCATGCCTGTCCCATGCATCCTAGTTTCACCACACAGTTACTGCACCCACAACAGCTGGGGGTGACAATGTTGGTGTTGGGGTTGGGGGGGGCTGTCCTCCAGGGCATGTTTGACTCAGGCAGTATGTGTATATATATATATATATATATATATATATATATATATATATATACATATGGGTGGCATTGATAGTCAAAATGACATAGTAGTTGGTGGAATCGAGGAGGCAGAAGGAGATGTGGAGGCAATTTGGGTAATCCTACAAATGAGGGGGTGTAAAAGATTAAAAATAGGGGTGGTGTACAGACCCCCCGCAATGGAAGCAGAATTGGAGGATGATCTGGCTGAGAACATCAGGGGTCACTGTGGCCTCGGAAAGGGCAGGGTGGTGATCATGGGCGACCTGAACATGCCAGGGCAGACTGGGGCACTATGACATCCTCGGTGGCCAGGAAGCAGAGGTTGATGGATGGCTTGCAGGATGCCTTCCTAGTCCAGCATGTGGGGGAGCCTACTAGGCAGGATCGAATCCTGGACATTGTCCTAGCAGATAGTGACCAGATAAGGGGCCTGGAGGTGAGCAGCCCGTTGGCAGGCAATGACCATGCCACGGTCTGGTTTCTTATGTTCGTAGGGTGAGAGGAAATTTGCACTAACACAGAAGTAATACATTTCAGGGGGGCAGAATTTGAGGGCATGGGAAGGATTCTTAAACGGTGCTTGGATGAGATAAGGCCAGACATGGATGCTAGTAGTTTGCTTGAGACCATTAAGAAGGGGGTGCAGGAGGCTTTGAGGGCATTCACAAAGATAAGGCACAAGCAATGTAGGGCCAGTAAGCCATGCTGGTGGACCCGAGAAGTGCAGGAGGTGGTAAGGGAGAAAAAGGCTGCCTATGCACGCTTAAAGCGCTCAAGGGGGGGCTAGAGAGAGGGGAGAGTATGATTTCCTGGCTAAGAGGGTCACCAGAGTGGTAAGGGGCCAAGGCAAAGAAGGAGCTTAATCTGGCCAGGGATGTCCAAAGGGGGGGAAGGGATTCTATAGATACATAGAGGAGAAAAGAAAAATGAGGGCACAGATCAGCAGGATTAGAACTGGGGGGGGGTTGGTGCAGGAAGCTGGGGAACAAGCAGAGGTGCTAAATGAGTACTTTGCCTCTGTCTTTACCAGGGGAGGTGGGGGATCTTTCCAACCTGATGGTAGGGTAGAGGAGCCCACTGAACCAAGAGGTCAGTTGGAGACTGAAGAACTGGATGAAACTAGGGCAGGGGAATGGGTCATGTCTAGAAGGAGAGGAGAGGATGCATGGGGGGGGATGGGAGGTCGAAATCACAGCGGATAGGGTGAGAGAGGCCCTCCGGTCACTAAAGACTGAGAAGGCGCCAGGGCCAGACTGGCTGCATCCAAGGGTGCTGAAGGAAGTGGCGGATGTGCTGGCAGCTCCACTGGCCTCACTCTTCAACATCTCCCTGATGACAGGGTGGGTGCCTCAAGATTGGAAGGTGGCTCATATGGTGTCTATCCACAAGGGGGGGTCCAGAGAGGAAATGGGGAATTATAGACCCGTTAGCCTAACATCTGTGGTAGGCAAGGTTATGGAGGGCATTATCAAGGAGAAGCTGGGGGGGGGGCAGCTGGAAAGGTTGGGGCACCTGGATGACAGGCAGTATGGTTTTGTTCCGGGGAGGTCATGCCAGACTAACCTGGTGGAGTTTTATGACTGGATGACGGGTGCCCTGGACTGACATAGGCCGGTGGAGGTCCTCTATCTGGATTTCAGTAAGGCGTTCGATTCGGTACCCCACAACGGCCTACTAACAAAGCTGGGGGATGGGGTGGGGTGGAGGGGCAGTTGCTCAGGTGGGTGGAAAACTGGCTTATGGGGTGAATACAGAGAGTGGTGGTTGGAGGGATAGTCTCCTCCCCTAGGAGGGTCATCAGGGTTCAGTCTTGGGGCCACTCCTGTTCAATTCCTATGTCTCGGACATAGGGTGGGGTGTTAGGAGTAGGTTGAGTCTCTTTGCAGATGACTCAAAACTGGGAGCACTGGCAGATGGGCAGGAGGTGATAGAGGCCCTGCAGGGGGATCTGGATACCCTGGGGGGGTGGGCAAGGAAGTGGGGTTTGAAGTTCAATGCAGGGAAATGTAGGGTGCTGCATCTGGGGGTCAGAAGCCTAGGACATGCATACACCCCAGGGGGGACCACACTGCAAGTCACATCGGGTGAGAGGGACTTAGGGATGGTGGTGGACAGCAAAATGAATAACACAGAGAATTGTTGAAGAGCTGCAGCAAAAGCAAACAGGACACTGGGCTGCATAACAAGGGGGATTGCCTCCAGGAGGAGGGAGTTTATCCTCCCTCTGTATAATGCCCTGGTTAGGCTGCGTCTTGAGTACTGTGTGCAGTTCTGGAGACCCCATCTTAAGAGGGACATAACGCTGCTGGAGAGGGTCCAGAGGAGGGCAACCAGGATGATTCAGGGCATGGAGGGTAGGACCTATGAGGAGAGACTGAATGAACTCAATCTGTACGCATTGGAGGAGAGGAGGGACAGAGGGGACATGATAGAGACTTTCAAGTATGTAAAGGGGATAAATAAGGGCAGAGCCAGGGAAGTGTTCAGGCTTAAGAAGGGGGGAACTACCAGGGTGCACGAGTGGAAGCTGGAAGGGGGAAGTACAGTGGGGAGCACAGGAGACACTTCTTTACAGAGAGGGTGGTGGAACCATGGAACACACACTGCCCAGGAGTCTGGTGGAAGAGACCACAGTGGAAGGATTCAAGAAGGGTTGGGACAGGTACAGGGGGAAGCTAAAGCCAGGAAGGGCCACCTCTGGGGCTGGGGGTGGTGAAGGAGCGAGCTCCCAGTATGGGGCTAGCTTCCAAGCAGACACGATAGACCATGGGGCCTATTCCACTGGCTTTTACTATGGCTATATTGTTCTGTAGTCCATTCCAACCAACAGGGGATGCTGTGGGCATGCCTTTGCCTGCAATATCTGGCCTGGACTGCCATTCCAACCAAAAGTTGGAGCTGTGTGCTCCTTGCAGTAGCACTGGGCAAACTGCATGGTAATGTATGCTAAGCAGCATATAATGAGATGCAAATGTGCCTGTTTGTCCACAGATTACCTAAGTAGGCTCATTTGCACAGGAGCTTTGAATATAGCTCACATTTGCCCCGGGCTAACCAGTTTGCACTGGGCTATTGTGTTAGCAGTGTGCAATCGGGTTAGCCCCGGGCAAACCACACTTCGGCACTGCACAGTTCTGCAGTGTGTGGCTTGCATTGTTGTTTGCTGTAGCAGTGACATAGCTCCGTGCAGTCATACACAATGTTCTCCACCTGCAACACTGGCGTGCTCAAGTGTCTCCTGAGCTGCAGTTGCAGTGTGCACGTCCCTGTTGCTATATTCAGTGCTGTCCTATTCCCGGGCTATTTTTGCCCTGCACTCCCAGCCCAGTTTGTCCGGCTTCCTTAGCATTCTATATTCAGCAGGTTTAGCACCAGGCTATTCCTTTTGAATATGGTGGGCTATTTGGTCCTGGCAATGCTTGCAGTGCTTCTTTAACCCCGGGGCAAAGCTTTGAATATCTGTGCCTCTGTATTTTATTTGTCATGTGTCATTGACAGTCTCCTGTGGTTGTATTAAGTACATGAGTGTCCAAATAATAACTCATCCCGTGTATCTGCCAGGGTCAGGAAAAAATGCCAACATATTGGCTTGGAGCATTCAAGAACCCCCGAGGACTGCTGTCTGTTCTAAAACAGGAGACCATTCGTCACTACGCAGAACGAACAGGCAATGCTGAACCTGTTGTACTCCAGACAGAAATAACGCAGCGGGACAAGGAGCATGTAAGTGTACTGCAGTGATGATTATCAAAAGAATTAACAATAAATAATTAACAATAATAAATAATAATTAACTTTGAGCAAAGCCATAACAGGCCGCTCCCCCACAGTCTCTTATTTTTTCAGGCGGGAATTGCAAGAAGAATGGCAAATTGTTGAATGCAATATCTTTTCTCTAAGAAAGTGTGTTCTTTTATCCCTTTTAAATATTTTATAGTTCAATGTAAAGTGCGAGCTGGTACAGCACTTTGGCCATGATAACATCTGCATTTTTTATTTGCCTTGTTGTTGGACCGTTTATGTCCTGAACTAATTTGTATTAGCCCTTACGTTTTCCCTACAAAATGTGTTTTCCCACAGTGTATTACTGTACTTCTATTGCTTTTCCAGAATTTTTCCTGACAAAAACCTGTCTACCTTGTGAGGAGCTGCAGTCATGTAATGACACCTCCCCCCACCACACACACACACACATTCTTTTATTTTTCTGCCATCCCATTTGCAAGAAACAATTAGCCAAATAATGTGAGTTATTTACAGTTATGCCAAAAAGTCTGGAAAATATCCAACCAGAAAAGCACGCTCATGGTCACTTGATGGCCCAGTGCTACTGTGCCAATGACTTGGGTTCAGGAGTGGACTTGGGTGCTGGCAATCAGGCGGCCGAGGCTGGAACTAGCCTGGGGAAGGTTGGTGCTTCATGCTGTTGTCATGCCTTCCTGATGGTGAGCCACAGAGCCTGCTCTACTGTTAGAGTATGTGGCATGCACCAGAGCTCACAATAGAGCTGAGTGCTGCCTCAGCCGCAAGGGAAAGGGTGGGTTAAGGGTCACAAAGAAAAATCAGAGACAAGCTTGCCTGCCATCTAGATAATAGCAGATGGCTTTTGCAAGTTCTGTGTTGCATGTCCCCCCCCCCCAATGAAAGTGTAGCTGGCAGTGGGTAGTGGCTGTCAAGGCTGAAGTCACTAGGAGGTCAGCCCAAGGACTGTGAGGACAACAGGTAAGGAAAAAATGGTTGCTGAAAAGAAAAAAAACACGTATTTACAACAGCAGTGAAAATGCAATGGGTTCCAAAATGTTTTTGAAGCACTCGGACCATTTTACTTTCATATTGTGTCCAAGTATTTTTTTCAAGTCTTTTGATATAAGATGTTGCACAGAACACTTGTGATTTTTGGTTCCCTGACAAAATATGGCCACACGCTATAAATTCTGCCCACTCTGCTCTGTGGATGTGATGGGTGCTGGTTGCTGTCTTCTCAGAGACCCTACAAGGTACCTCTTGTCACCCATCTGCTAGCGGTGCTGGTGCATGATGCTGCTTAGCCATCCCTCCACAGAGAGCAAAGGCATCACCTTCACAACGTGCCAGCCACTAGCAAAATGAGCACGAGATCAGAGGTCATTCCCAAACTGGGATCTCAAGCTTGTCAACATGAAATGTACCAACAAGCTACTAGGCCAGCTTACACTCCTCACTAAACAGTGCAACTCTGCATCAGGAATGTTGTATCAGAAAATCAGATGCATTGAATCAACTAGTAATGAGACTTATCAGACAGACCTTCAGGTACACTGAATCAGCTGGTAACAAGCCCCATTAGATAGGACTTCAGACACATTGAATCAGCTGGTAACAAGCCCCATCAGATAGGACTTCAGACACATTGAATCAGCTGGTAACAAGCCCCATCAGATAGGACTTCAGATGCATTGAATCTGCTGGTAACAAGCCCCATCAGATAGGATTTCAGATGCATTGAATCTGCTGGTAACAAGCCCCATCAGATAGGACTTCAGATGCATTGAATCAGCTGATAACAAGCCCCATCAGATAGGACTTCAGATGCATTGAATCAGCTGATAGCAAGCCCCATCAGATAGGACTTCAGATGCATTGAATCCACTGGTAACAAGCCCCATCAGCTAGGACTTCAGATGCATTGAATCCGCTGGTAACAACCCCCATCAGATAGGACTTCAGACGCATTGAATCCACTGGTAACAAGCCCCATCAGATAGGACTTCAGACACATTGAATCCGCTGGTAACAAGCCCCATCAGATAGGACTTCAGACACATTGAATCCGCTGGTAACAAGCCCCATCAGATAGGACTTCAGACACATTGAATCCGCTGGTAACAAGCCCCATCAGATAGGACTTCAGACACATTGAATCCGCTGGTAACAAGCCCCATCAGATAGGACTTCAGACACATTGAATCCGCTGGTAACAAGCCCCATCAGATAGGACTTCAGACACATTGAATCAGCTGGTAACAAGCCCCATCAGATAGGACTTCAGATGCATTGAATCCGCTGGTAACAAAAGTGGTCAGCTAGACAGTCAGAGATCAGCATAGATCATCTAGCATCATTGAACAACAGCAGGTAAGGAAATAGGAAGAGGTAATGAAAGGAGTTCAGATTGCTTTCAGGTCTAAATTCCAAACACTTTTTTTTGGTACAGATAAAAACTTGCCTTAATGTTCAAATGCTTTACCAACTTATCATTGCCAGCTTACGCTAAGAGGTTACTTTATGATATGTACATTCCAGAAAAAAGCTCCTAATGACTACAGCAGGTGCCCTGTCAATAAGAGGGAAGAGAAAAATGGTCAGGAGTTGGTGGTATGGCTGGAATTGTATTAAGCAGTTAGCCACCATCAGTAGTCACATTGGTGAACTCCAAGATACAGTTACAGCCCACTGAACACTCTTGACCATCTTTCATCATTTACAGTAAATGGCATTTAAATTAGCCATACTGCTAGGGCCACTGTGATGGCCCTGCCACAGAGCATTGTGCTGTCACACAGGCAACCCTGATTCAGGAGCTGAGCTGGGTTACTGTGTCAGGGGACAGGCCTTACTGAGGAAGCTGCTGCTCAGAAACGTGCTTCAGTCGGGGAGGGATGGTGGTGAGTTCCGGCATCTCTGTGACCACTACGAGCCAGGGACTTTGCCTCTTACCATGGGGTGCTTTGAAGTCAAGGCCAATAGAGGCACCGCTCATGTCACATGGGTGGTGAGAGGAACTGGGAGAAAAAAAGGGGGCAAAAAACTCCCTTCCTTCTCAATGACGGCTCATAGAGCCTGAATAGTGTATATCCCTGATTACAGGGTATATCCCTGGTAAGACAGCAGGGAGAGGGAAAACATTAGATTAAAAAAAATGATAATGCTGTGCAGAAACTCAATGTCTACTATGTTATTGTGACTTTAGATGCGGGATCCTCCTCAAGAAGGGATGTTCGTGTATGGTGTCTATATCTGGGGCGTGTCCTGGAACAATACTGATGCTGAGCTCCTTGATTCACCTCCGAAGCAAAGCCCTGCTGCCCTTCCTGTAATTCACCTGCACTGCCTGTCTGCATCCGAGAAAACCAGTCACAGTGACTCTCTGAAAACACCCAACACGTATCAGTGTCCTGTCTACATCTCCACAACATCCCCACGAGAGCCTGTCTTCCACCTGGGCATCCACAAAGAGAACATTCCAGCATCTCGATGGGCTCTAAGGGGTACAAAGGCAACACTGCATCCATTTTGAGCTGACTATTGACAAGCTATTGACACCTGTGAAAAAATGTTTATATTTAGGCATGAGTCAGCTGATATTGCATATATTTTCCTACATATGAATAGGGGATACACAAAAGCCTGACTCAGAATATGCCATTTATCTCTGTCTGACTCACCATTTATCTAAATGTATTCTCACTGGTGTGGTATAAAGTGGTATCTGCCCTTCTTTCTTTATTGCTATGGAAATGTGACTGAACAGGGTCTGTATGCCTTGAAGTTAGTATGCTGTTGATCATCTACAAGTGACAGCATAATCCTTTGCTCGTGACGTCATATTTTTGACAGCGATATACAATATTATACCATATTTAAAAATAGTGGTTTGACATGAAGCATTCTGAATGGCTAGCTATTACCAAGAGTTGGATAACTACCACTTATACACTTTTCACAAGGGCAGTGTTTTACTTTCTAAAGCACATTAATTTCAGTTGCATTCACCAGCTACTTCTCACGATTGGTTTCACACGGGAAGCTAATTGGTTAATGAGTGGGAATCTCAGCTGCATTAGCAATACTACCTCAAGAGGTTGTTCTGCAGTTAAGTTGAATTCAGGGCAGATCAGATTTACTCTGTGAATTAGACTCTGTGGCATGTGAAAACGGTAATAATCTCACTTTAGGAGGATCATTTGTTACAAGGGGAAGCAGAGTTCCTTATGCCACTAGAGTTAAATCAGGACGGTAACCCAACCACTGGATTGTCTTAACGATGTTCAACGACAAGATAAGATCAGGGGTTATGTTAATGGTCTGTTGATCATCCTTTTGGGATTTAATGTGACATGAGGCATAGCTGAGTGCCACATGCTCCAGAGGGTGATTAACTGACCAATAACATTACCGCTGGGAGTACCTTATTGCTGTTATAATAAAAATGCATTTTAAACAGTGCTGTACCTTGGTCAGCATGTGATTAGGTTCTGCATGTATAACAAAAGATTAACATAAGGCTGATAGACTACGTACAGCCAACTAGAAAGCTCTATTTCTCAGACCCTTTTTATAAGGGCTGGAACCTTCTTGTACAATAAAACAATTAGAAATGTACCTAGTAAATTAAATAAAAATGCACAGTTTAGTTTAATATTAATATGGCCCTTTCAGAATGCTGTTAGCCAATCAAGTTGCTCCATGTACAGCCATTGTTTTATACTAAAACAATTCTAATTTAAGCTACACATTTTAAAATAACTATTTAGCATCATGACCCTCTAGAGGTTGCATTACCATTGTTACTCTAACCCTAGGAGAATGAGGCACTCTGCTCCACCACTTATTTCAAGTTCCCTCTAGGATCAAGTTATCTGACTGAAATCCAACCCCCAAGTATGCTTCAATGTTGTCTGGTCACAACCGCGACAGCAAACATGTGTCCTCAAAAAAACATGCTGTCATAACAGTGCTGCACAGTTTTGGAGTTCGTATATGTAATCTAGCACAGTTTTGAAACACGCAGTTTTGTACTGACCGCACGGCGTGATTATTGATCATGCTGTTTTTGACTGCACGGTGTTGACATAGTGCCTTCTTTAATGCCTAAAATAAAGGATTATGATGTCACATATGGGGCAAAGATCATGTTTTCAATCAAGTGTTTTAAGTAATGCATAATAAAGAGCTTTTTTACAATTTATTAACACAGGGTAGACCAAATGAGATGCTATGTTTAGTGGGTCAGCAGTGCTAGTTAATAAAAATTCCCTTTTTATTAATCATTGTGTCAGAAAAGCTTCCTAGCAAACAAACCCTTAATCCTTTCTTCCCAGTTTTGTTTCTGTTTTCTTTATAATATTTTTATCACCTTCAAGGATATCTCCTCCATTAGGCCACACCTTTGAAACGATAAGCCATCAGCGCTATGACCATATGGACACTTTTGCTAGCTGGGAGCTGCTAATGATGATGTGCAGCATCTAGATGTGTATATATACATAGGTGGCCCCATCACTCCTCAGTTCTTTTCCCGCTGATCATTCTCATCAGACCTGCTGAAGGAAATGCCATCACCTTAGCAATTGCTGTTTATTCTTTTCCCTTCATTTTGGTATTGTAAATGCTGAGATAAAATTTACAAAGAGAACACACATGCAGTTTGGTAGTAGTTGCAGCAGCCCTTTGCAGGGAAGACCTGTATGTGTTCCCCTATCTGGATGACAGGCCCCTGATGGCCAGCTCCAGGGAAGCACTGCTACATACCCCGACTTGGGCACATCAGTTGTTCAGTGACTAAGGAGTCACAGTGAATGTGCCAAAGTCTGTGCTGACACCATGCCAAAGGCTGCAATATATAGGGGCGGTCTTGGACACAGAGAAGGGATGTGCTGTCCTGCCACAGGATGGGGCAGACACTTTAATTGCCCAAGCACTCTTGGTATACAGAAGCCACTATGTCTCTGTTTGAGAACAATGTCACCTATTCTGGGTCTCAAGGCTGAGGCTGCAACCATAGTGACTGTGCCACTGGCATGTCTTCATATGAGAATCCCTCAGTGGACATTGAAGGTCCAGTGTGATCAGTTGACGGACAAGGTGGAGCAAATCAGTCCTGTCACATATCCTCTTCGCACAATGTTGGTATGAACAGCATTTTATTCCTTGTACCCACTGTTGTACAGATCCTTACCACAGATGCCTCGAGCTCTGACTGGGATACTCACTTCAGCCCTTACCAGATGCAGGAATCATGGACCAAGGTAGAGGCTGAGCTGCATATACATGTCCTGGAAATTAAGGCTGTCATGTGCAGCCTCCAGGCATTTCAGAATCATCTCTGCCCCGGTCCACTGCTAATCCAGATGAACAACATCAGTGTGATGCATTACATCAACAAACAAGGAGGAATTCACTCTTAACCCCTAGTCAGGGAAGCAATAAAAGTATAGTACCATGGCTCTGTCTCATAGCCTTCAGCTGTTGTCCATATTTCTCCCAGGTCTCCAAAATATCTTGGCAGACAGGCTAAGCGGGTCTCAGTCCCTGATGCACAAATGGGAACTGCTGACCACCGTGGTAAATGACCTCTTCACAAGATGGGGTTGTCCAGAGCTGGACCTTTTTTTGCATCCCCACATAATGCAAAACTGACACATTTCTACCCACTCGCTCCAGGGCCTGGAGTTTTTGGGTGAGACGTGCTGCCCCTCTCCTGGAAAGGGAAATTCCTATACATATTTCCCTCCATTCCTCTAATACAGAGGGTTCTGCTCAAGTTGTGGGTGGAGAGTGCCACGATCATCCTCATTGCTCCATTCTGGCCTTGCCAGATATGGTTTCCGCTCCATCAACATCTGGCAGTTGAGCCTCCTGTCCACTTACCTCTGTGTTGGGGTCTGTTGTCCCAGGACAAGGAATCTGTTGTCCATCCAGACCTGAAGACCCTACATCTGCATGCATGGCACCTGAAGACATAGCCATTGCTCATTTCCGGGTATCTCCTAAGGTTGCTGATGTCCTGATTGCAGCTAGGAAGCCATCTACCAGACATACTTATTCCCTGAAATGGAAGCGTTTCACTCTGTGAACTGCTTCCTGGAATATGGACCCTTTTACATGTTCTGTGAATGCTGTATTGAAATGCTTGCTTTCTATGTGTGACACTGGCCTGCAGTTTTCCTCAATTAAGGTGCAATTGGCTGCTATATCAGCTTTCCATGCCCCTGTTGACGGTTGTACAGTTGCCCAGTTACAGGTGTCATGTACGTTTCTGAGGGATATTCATATGAAACCTCCCATCTGTAATCCAGTCCTACTTCCAAACTTGAATTTTGTGCTTGAGAAATGGGCATTGGCTCCTTTTGAGTCTGCTTCGAGTTGTGGCTTACGTTTTCTGTCATGGAAAACCTTATGTTTAGCTGTGATGACCTGTGCTCAAAGGATTTCTGAGCTTCAAGCTCTAATATGTGAGTCTCCTTATTTGATTTTTACAGTCTCTTTGCATACAAATCCTAAGTTTCTGCTGAAGGTGGTTTCTGAATTTACACTGACTCAAACGATACACCTTCCTGTATATCCTTCTACGCATGCCAACCATGGTGAGGCACTGCTCATCACTTTGGATGTACAACGAATACTACGATATTATATTGCTCGCACCGAGGACTGCAGAAAGTCCTCTTAGCTTTTTGTTTCATTTGCCCCTGGGAAAGAGGGTGCTCCTGTGTCTAAACACTGCATATCCAAATAGCTGTCAGCATTCTATTATAAGAAGTATGGTAAGGAACTACCTGGTGCTGTTTGTGGTCACTCCACAAGGGGGTGTGACCACTTCTGTTGCTTATTTAAAAAAATATATGAACATACAAACATATGAACAAGCCAGCAGAAGAAGGCCATTTGGTCTATCAAGTCTTCTTATATTGCAGGGTCCACAGCTTGAGCTAATGTCCTGCCCTCCCTCCTCCCTCCTCCCCACTCCTCCCATTCTCCCCACCCATGATTCTTATCTTCCCCCTGTGCCTATCCCAGCCTCTCTTAAAGCTGCTCACTGTCTTTAATGAGATGACCTCTTCCAGCAGTGCATTCCAAGTGTCCACCACCCTTTCTGTGAAGATGTGCTTCCTGACATCCCTCCTAAACCTCCCACCCTCCAGCTTAAGACTGTGCCCTCTCGTGATATGGTTGCCACTCAGCTTAAAGAGACTTTCCTTATCAACATTATTTATCCCTTTTAAGTACTTGAATGTCCCAATCATGTCCCCTCTCTCTCTCCTGTCTTCCAGGGAGTACATGTTCAGTGCCCTCAACCTCTCCTCGTATGCCTTGTCCTGCTGACCGGCTATCCTTTTTGTAGCCCTCCACTGTACCTTCTCCAGCAGGTTAATGTCCTTTTTGAGGTGTGGGCACCAGTACTGAACTCCATACTCTAGATGCGGCCTTATCAGTGACCTGTACAAGGGCAGTATAACCTCCTCTCTCCTACTACTATATACCTGCTGCTGACACATGTGCTGCAGCCACAACATAGAGCACTGTTCATGCTTTCACTAAACATTACAGTCTAGATGTCCTCTTTTGTAGACATGCTGGATTTGGGCTTGCTGTACTGCAAGGCCTTATGTCTTTATTACATATCAGACTATGCCATGCCATCCACCCAGTTTACTTTCTACTGCTTGGGAATCATTCCAAAGGTGTAGCCTTTAAAAAGATATCCTCAAAGAAAATAGAACGGTTACGTAAGAACTTACGGTAACAGAAGATCTTCAAGAGAATCTCCTCCATTAGGTCATGCTGTACTTCCCTCCTTCCCCCATTTTGCTTTCAGCGGGAGTAATATCAGATGCTGTGCCTAAAACCTACTCCATGCATCCCGTCTTCAGACTCATGCATCTCCTTGTATGCCTGGTACTGGTCTGATCTCCTATTTCCTCATGATTGGATGTCCTCTGAGGTTAATTTCCAGTGGGGAACTGAGGAGTGATGTGGCCACCCAGGTTTATATACCTGTAGATGCTGCACGTCATTGTAGGCAGCCCGCAGCTAGCAAAAGTTTCCATATGGTCCTAGCACTAACGACTTATTGTTCCAAAGGTGTGGCCTAATGGAGGAGATTCACTTGAAGATCTACTGTTATGGTATGTTCTTACATTACTGTTCTTTCCTGCCAGTTTTACACAGACCCTTGCCAGATTCACCATATTGTATTCTGAAGGAAAAGGGGCAGTGCCATTCTGACATCGGTTATTTGTCTGCTGTAGCTAGCAAGCACTGCCCCTTCCTGTTTCTGCTGCATGTCCATAGGAGTAAGTATGTAAACAAAGTGTAAAGAAACAGGAAATGGTATGAGGCAGCCATATTTCTTGTGGATCCACACACCATTATAAATATATTACAAATCAAGGGAACCAACTATCAGAAAACAGTAAAAGCCTCAAAAGAAAAACCTGAATTTTTAAACTACCAGGCAATGCAAAATCAAGAAAGCAATGAACAATTCCTGGTTAACTAGTAATGTTGCTTTAACCTGAATGTACAGCTGGGAGGAAGCATAGGGTGGTTAAGCAACTTGCTCAAGGTCACAGAGTGGCTCTTGTGGGATTTGAACTATGGTCTTCTGTTCCCTGAACCTCTACTGTGACCACTAGACCTCACTTCTACCAGTATGAAATGGAAGCTGAATTATGTCTAAATGGCATACTTTTTTAACTACACATTGTTTCACCAGGTGGGCTGGATTAAAAAACTGTTTTTGACCATGTCTGACAACAAGCAGTTAAAAATGCAAAAATATATATATATGTGCAATATAACTCGGACATCACTCAAAGCATTTACACTCTTTGCCAGGAAGAATTCTTTTAACTTATACTTAAAACAAGGAAAAGGTTCACCTGGGTTAATATTAAGAGATGATTTAAAAGCAATGAACCTACAGAACAGTGATCTTCCTGCACATAAAGTTTCCAGCACTCATTCACACTAGTGGGAACTACGCCGGAGGTGCTAGGACCCAGCAGGAGCCAAAAATCTTCAGGAAGGCCAATGCTGAGGTAGGACCGCTCACGCGCAGCGCCACGAAGCTGGCTCGCACCATATAGGCTATCTCGGCATTGACCCTCCAACTGCCTCAGTTACTGTCTTCCCACCGTCGAGTGTGCTTCAGTGACGATGTCGCTCTCCTACGGTAGTCAAATTCACATCTATGCGACAGTAGCATAGTCATTCAGTATTTGATTCGTTTTTAGTATATTTATTTAAAAAAAAATGTTTATTCATTTCAACGAAGAACAGAAGTCTTCTTCAACCTGCCTTCAATGGAGTCGACCATGAACAGGGGCCAGTGACAGTAGGGAGACATCGCTTGAAAGCTGTTTTAGCAGCAGGGCTGGGGTCTGACCATGGGTAGTCTGGTGCTCTGGAGAAAGGGCAGTACTCCCAAAAGCACAAAAAGAAGCAGGCCCATTCCCGATTGAGGTTGGGGACCTGGTGTGGGTCAGCCTCGAGTTCTTCCTCGTCCCACCAGTCGAAAAAGAAGTACCGCTCAAGGTCACCCTCTGGTATATCTGCACGGAGATCGTCAGTAGCGGGGGACAGGAGGCCGGCTCCGTCTGAGTCATCTGCAGCATCAGTTCCCAGCGGCCACCATCCTCAACTCTGGAGTCCTTCCCTGCCCACTGGGGGGTTCTCTGGTGAGCAGTTTCATCATTGGGCCACTCTTATGGAGCAGTGGGTCCGGCGGTTGTCCCGACTGCCCATGCCTGTAGAGCCGACCCCGAGGCCTTCTGGCCTGGGGGCCATGGACCTGCCGGAGGGGAGGTTGGTTCAGCCTAGTTGTGCGACACTTTCTTCAATGCCGTTGACGTCACCCTCTTGTGCTTTTCCCCCTCACATGGCTGTGGTGCAAGGGCCAGCACAGGTACTGCTTTCTCCTACTCCTTTTTGTATTTTCAGGTCTCCAGCATTGGGTGCCCTGGTGTTGAGGTTTCCAGGTGATCATCTGGCACCTGTTGTGGTGCCGTCCATGGCTCCAGCCTTGGCGGCACCACTCCCGGTGCCACGCATGGTGCCAGCACTGCCTCGGGTGCCAGGGTTTTCTACTTTAATTCAGGGAGTGCCTTCTCCTGCTCTTCTTCCTCCCTTTCCTTTCTATACTATCCCTTCTGGGTTAGTAAGAGGTAATATTAAGTCTGATCCTGATCTACGATTAGGGGATGATCTGGATGAGGATTCTTCCTTTGGAGTGTAAGTTAAGCCCTCCACTTCAGCAGAACCTTTGGTCGAGGACCTTTCTTTTAAGCCTCTTCTGAAGAATATGAATTCCACTCTTTCTCTTCAGACTTCTGAGGTGGATCCTGGGAAACTGTTGCACCTTCAGTATCTGCATGTTCCTGAAATTTCTGTGGAATTGACACCACCAGTGCAACCCTCTTTCAAGACTCTTTCACGAATGCTGTGAAACAGTCTGGTGCTCATTCCTTCTGTGGCTAAATTCATAGACAGGAAATATGCTCCCCCTAAGGATAGGCCAATCCTAGCCTCTCGAGCCTTTGAGGATGCCATAATGGTCTTGGGCAGAGAATGACAAAGCTGTTCTTCCTCAGGAATCTACGGCTTGTCCAGTGAATAAAGAATCCCTAAGATTGACACTCTGGGGAAGTGAGCTGCTACCCTAGGAATCCATATTGCTAACTACCAGGGCTATTTCTGTTAGTATGATTATACCCTCTGGCATTCGTTAAGACACTTTGGAGGCTCTTACAGAGTCGGACATTAGTTTGGAGCTTCTCCAGACCATTACTAGAGGCACTGAGTCCAACAGTCAGCAACTTAAAGCTGCTATGGATGCCTTTCACACTACTTCTAGAGCAGCAGTGGCTGGGATATGCACCTGGCGTCACTCATGGCTAAGGACTTTAGGATTCACAAATGATGCTCAACAGAGAGTCATGAACTTTCCATTTGATGGAGTTTATTTGTTTGGCCCACAAGTGGAACAGGCGTTGGAGGCCACTCAGAAAACTAGGACTGCTATTAAGATGGCCAGACCGGCCCCTGCTGCCCCTCAGTGGGGCGGAAACCACTGACAGTTTCATAACCATCAGTCCTTTTATGGTAAAGGCTGAGGGACCTGTAAGAAGAAACAAGCCACTCAGCTGCAAAAGAAAATGCAGCAGAAGGCACAGGGCCCAAAGGCACCTAGTGCCACCCTCTGAAGACCCGGCCCATGTCTCGCCTCAGCTGCCCAAAGGGGACTCCTCTTCGGCAGTAGGGGGGCATCTGACTCAGTTTTACAACCAGTGGAAGTCCATCACAATGGACAAATGGGTCCTCATGATAATTCGAGAGGGTTACTCTCTAAATTTTTCAGAGACCCCTCCGGATCATCCATCCAAATGACAGCTCAAACTGTCTATCACTCAGTCAGACCTCCTTGCTTCCGAGATACAGGGCACAGGTTTCTACTACCACTACTTCCTGGTTCCAAAGAAAACAGGTGGTATGCACCCTATTCTAGACCTAAGGAAGTTAAACAAATACCTGTTCAAAGAGAAATTCAAATGATATCGCTAGGAATGCTCCTACCTCTGATTCTTCTAAATGATTGGCTGGCTTCTCTAGACATGCAGAATGCCCACCAACATGTCCCAGTGCACCCAAGTCACCACAAGTATCTACACTTTGTGGCCCTGGGCCAGCACTACTAGTTCAGAGTCCTGCCATTTGAGCTATCCTCGGAACCTCGAGTCTTTACAAAGTGCTTTGCAGTACTCGCAGCGCACCTCAGAAAACTCGAAATTCGAGTGTTCCTGTACCTGGACAATTGGCTCCGAGCGAGCTCCTCCAAACAAGGGACATAGGAAGCAGTTGCCATGGCATCTAAGTTCCTTATATCCATGGGAGTTCTGAACCTGGAAAAATTGCAGCTTCAGCCCTCCCAACAACTCCTCTTCATAGGAGCTCTCCTGGACACCTCCAGGGCAAGAGCCTTTCTCCCAAAAGACAGGAGAAATGATATTCTCCAGATGGCTCGCTTCATCAAGGAGAAAAACTCTGCTTGAGCTCTCTCGATGCAGAGCATGCTGGGTCTCATGGCGTCATCTGTGTTCACAGTGCCCCTGGCCTGTTTACACATGAGAACCACACAATGGATGCTCAGCATTCAGTGGTCTCTGACCACACATGCGCAATCCTTCCACATCAAGGTGATGGAGCCCCTAATGAGGTCACTCATCTGGTGGACTCAGGAGGACAAACTTCTCCAAGGTTTTTCCTTTGCCCCACTGGAGACGCAGATCACCATCACCACAGATGCATGTCTGACCGGTTTGGGAGTTCACTGTCAGGATCTCCACACCCAGGGCCTGTGGAGTCAGAAAGAGTCCCACCTGCACATTAATGTCCTGGAGATAAGCGCCATCCTGTATGCTGTCCGATCCCTGAAGGATATCCTCTGTCACAAAGTAATTCTGCTTCAGACAGACAACAAGGCGGTGATGTATTACATCAACAAACAGGGTGGAGCACACTCTTACCTTCTATGCAGGGAAACCATGCGAGTGTGAGAATGATGTCTCGAGCACGAAGTCCTGATCCAGGCAGTCTACCTGCCAGGAATCCATAACGATCTGGCAGATCACCTCAGCAAAACAGAGGTGGATCCACACAAATGGCCTCTCAACTCAAACATTGTGCAGTTGCTCTTCGAAGAGTGGGGCACTCCGGACATGGACTTTTTTGCATCCCCACTCAACACAGAACTGCCTCTGTTCTGCTCTAGAAATCCAGAACCCGGCGTTTCTGTCAGGATGCATTCAGACTGCAGTGGAAAAGACTTTTTCTGTACGTATTTCCTCCTCTTCCCTTAATTCAGAGGGTGCTGCTCAAGCTGAAGGCACGGGGGGGGCAGCATGATTCTCATCGCCCCATACTAGTCTTGTCAGATATGGTTTCCGTTAATCAACAGATTATCAGAGGTTCCACTGAGACAACTACCACTTCAAACAGACCTTCTGACCCAGGATCCAGTGGTTCATCCCAACCTGTGGTCCCTTCATTTCCATGCCTGGCTCTGAGGAGATAGAAGTAGGTAGGGTCAATGTCTCCCGCAGAATTTCAGACATTCTCCTAGCAGCATGCAAGCCATCCACTAGGAAGACTTATGTGACAAAGTAGAAACGATTTTCCATCTGGTTTGCAAAATCCTCTCTAGGCCCCTTTACTTGCTCACCAAACAACATGTTAGAGTACCTTCTAGACCTGTCAGGTGCAGGACTGCAATACTCAGTGGTGAAGGTGCACCTTTGTGCAATTTCGGCCTACCACAAGCCTATCCACAATATGTCAGTGGCTCAGCTACCCTTGGTCAACAGATTCCTTAAAGGTATCCTTCACAGTAGACCACCAATCAGGAGACCGGTAGCCACTTGGGATATCAACCTTGTGCTAGACATGCTCACCCATAAGCCATTTGAGCCTCTAGCAACCTGCGAGTTGAAGTTCCTGACCTGAAATGCTGCCTTCCTTGTAGCTATTACTTCTGCTCACAGGGTGTCCGAAATACATGCCCTGGTCACCGACCCACCATACTTAGTATTTCACAAGGACAAGGTGGCTCTCAGAAGTCACCCTAAATTTCTTCCAAAAGTAGTCTCGGAATTCCACCTGAACCAACCCTTGGTCTTTCCGACCTACTTTGCAAACTTTCAGAATGAAGGGGAGCGTACCCTAAATTCTCTGGATGTAAAGAGGGTTTTGCAATTCTACATTGACAGAACAAAGGAGTTTCTCAGATCCAAGCAACTCTTTGTCTCATTCAGCATGGCCTGGCTGGGTCAGCCTGTTGCCATCAGGTTCATTGCAGCATGGCTGGTAGCATATCTCCACCATTGCTATTCAATGGAGCAGGTCAAGCTGGAAGGCAGGGTGTATGCCTACTCTACCAGAGTGGCTGCGGCATCCCTGGCAGAGATTTGGAACGTGCCCATTGCAGACATCTGCAATGCAGCCATTTGGAGCTCCATGCACACCTTTGTGAAGCACTACGCCTTGGAAGTCCAGGCCAGACAGCATCCTTCCATTGGCAGGACAATCCTTAATGGACTTCTGTCCTGACTGAGCTCCTCTCTCCTGCCGCCCTTCTCAGGGGATTATTTTGGTTCGGTACTCTCCCATTAGTGTGAATGAGTGGTCGAGACTTTATGTCCAGAAAGATATGAAAATTATGTACCTACCATAACTCTTGATCTTCTTGGACGAAGTCTCCATCACTCATTTACACATCCACCTCCCCTCCCCCGAGCTCACTTATCTTGTTTTTGGTCTTCACTCCCTCGTTGATTGGGCTATGAAGACACTGTTGAGTTGACCCTTCTTACACAGGTCATACGGACTATCTTATGTCCAAGATGGTTTAGTTATACTAGATTAGTTTACACTGCACCTCCTCGGTAAAAAAAGTACTGAGGCAGTTAGAGGATCGACACCGAGATAGCCTATACGGCGTGAGCCAGCCTCGCGGTGTTGCATATGCGCTGTCCTACCTCAGCGCTGGCCCTCCTGAAGATTTTTGGCTCCCGCTGGCTCCTAGTGCCTCTGGAGTAGTTCCCACTAGTGTGAACGAGTGGAGGAGACTTCATCCAATAAGATCAAGAATTACGGTAGATGGTAATTTTCATTTCTCCAAGATCTGATTTCTGCAAGATGGGAAATTGACAACTCTGGATATTTTGAAATGCATGCTTTGGAAATAGCTCTGTTTATGTATTCTACATGAATATTCTAAACTGGAAAATATACAGTATCTTAACTAAACAGAATAAACAAGAATTAAAGTGTGATGTAATAACAGCATGACAGATATACATGGAACAGCATATTACATTATATATTGAAAGACGAACAGATATATGCATCCTAAGGTAAAATATCCGCATGTCTAGAAACTGAAGATGGTCAGTAATATGATAAAAACAGAAACATAGACAATGACAGCAGAAAAAGACTAAAGGTCCATCTACAGAAGTCTGCCTGGAGTTCCCTATTTGCCCTAGGACCTACTGTCCATATGGGGATTTATCCCTCCCGGTCCACCACCCTGCTCCCCTCCCTACTTCATTGCTTTATTTTTTCTCTGATTCAAATTGTTGTTGCTGGTATACCTTCTTCTGCATTATTACAAGGTGTGCCTACAGGTGTGTGCTAACAGATTACTGCTGTAATCTTCTGATTCAAATTGTCTTTTGCAAGGTATATCTTCTGTTACTGCTTTATTTTTCTCTGGAGCAAAGTGTTTCTTACAGGTATATCTTCTCTGAAATTATTACAGGTGGTGCTTTACAGGTTTTACAGTTTTATCTAACATTAGGATAAGCTTTCAGGGTTACTGCATTTGTTGTTGACTGATTGTTTCTGCTCTTACCTCCTTGTTCTTTCGTCCGTGGTTCTTCTTTTTAGGCAGGGAAGGGCCCAGCCACCCACCCCATCCCCAACCACCCACGCTACACTCCTTTTATAGGGTACCACAGTTGTGACATTTCCTGTGGCAGAGCAGGAAGGGCGGATCAGTGGGGCCTCCACAAAGGTGATCTCATTTACAGGGCACTAGTAATTTAACTTGTTATAACAAGTTAAACAAAGCACAATTAAACCATTACTTGCATTTTTTTCCTTCTAATTACTCTGACTAGGTTACAAACCCAGCAACTTATTTGGAATGGATTTCATTAACTGCAGGTACTGTGGAACAATTTTCAGAAGGACAGTCTTACAGGATTTAGGACACTGTCCTACATGCTGGGCCTTTGGAGATCTTAGGTCTCAGCTCCAGGCAGCATGGGCAGAGATTGCACGCCTCAAATTTCATATTGAAGAGGAAATACATAATAAGAACCACCTGCCATTTCCCCAGCATCCAACAGAAAAACTCTCGACCTGAGAGGGTAGTTGGTCCAGGAGGTTGGCAGGTGGTTAGGAGGAGCAAATCAGGTGCCCCATCACTCTCTGCTCTCAACACATTACCTCCAAAACCATATAAACACTACAAACAGGTATCTGCCTCTATCTCTGAAATCAAATAAAGAAGTAGAAGACACTGCAGAGCAGGACACTGCAGCACAGAAGCTAGCACAACAATACTCACCCAAATCAGGAACCAAAACTAAACAAGCACAAAGGAAATCCAAAAACTTCTGATCATAGGAGACTCCATGATTCGGGAGTTGATACCCATCTCCAGCCAGGGTGATGGTCAGATGTCTCCCAGGTACATCAGCATGGAGAGACACTGACCGCATTGCTAAAATTGTTCACAAAGCAGGAGAAAACATTGATGTCCTAGTACACATAGGGACTAATGATCTACGCCGGTCAGTTGTGGAGACCAAGGAACACCTGACTAGGCTGGGTGACAAACTATCATCTATTTCGTCCGCATCTCCTTCTCTGAGATCCTGCCAGTCTGGGAGAGGGAGCAGATGACGGAAGGTCAGAGAAGGGAGATAGGGGAGCTAAACACGTGGCTCAAGGACTGGTGCCAGGAAAAAGGACACAGATTTGTAGGGAACTGGCAACAGTTCTGGAGCGAAGTTCTTTAAATTTGATGGACTGCATCTGACTAAAGAGGAGTCAGTGCATTGGGGCAGAAGTTTGGCGTCTTTGCAGAATATTTAAACTAGCAAATGGGGAGAGGGTGCAGCACCCATACGCCGAATGGGAAGAACACCCCTCCCCTCAGCTAGTGGTCAAACAGGAATTCAGTGTGTTTGCCGTTCATTTGCATCACCAGGTAAGAAAAAGGTTTGTCTCCCCATACGATGCACAGGGGTAATGCAAACTTCACCAACAACTAACACACCAAAAATCTGGCCAATGGAAAATCTATGTACAAATGCTCACAGCCTGGAAATAAGATCCCAGACCTGCAGGCAATAATGTCAGAGGCTAAACTGGACATAGTAGCAATTAGTGAGACGTGGTTTACCAGTAACCACACTTGGGAGACTTCAGTACCTGGCTATGTATTGTTCAGAAGAGACCGAGGTGCAAAAGGGGAGGGGTGGCCCTGTATGTTAATGAAAAAATCAAAGCTACAGAAATTCAGAATACACATAAGGAGCCAGAAGAACTGTGGTCACCCTGGAAACAGGAAATGGGACAGCCATAAGAACTGGGTTGTCTACAGGCCCCAGACCAGAGGGAGGACATAGACACATTACTGTTAGAAGATATACAAAACATGACAGCTAAAGGGAGGTTCTGATAATGGGAGACTTCAACATGCCAGATACAGATTGGTCAATACCAGCAGGAACATCTGCCAGAACTAGACTCATAGTGGATTCCCTGCAGGGAGGGCCTCAAACAACTGGTACAGCAACCCACAAGAGACAGGGCTATCCTAGATCTAGTACTGACTAACAAAGAAGGGATCACAGATCTCCAGGTAGAAGGTCACCTGGGGGCCAGTGACCATCACATGGTATGGTTCAATTTGGCTACTACATCTAAATCATCCCATTCCAAAGCAAAATATGGGACTTCAGAGGAGCTGACTTTGATAAGATGGCCAACAGAGTTAAGCTAGCCCTGGCAAAAGAAACACAGGTGAGGAGGTATCAGGCAAAGTGGGCAAGCATTAAGGATACAATACTTGAAGCAACATCCCATTGTGTTAGACAGAAAAGGAAGTGCAAAGAAGAAGGAAACCACTTTGGTTCTCAAATACAGTAGCAGAAAAGGTCAGAGCCAAAAGGCTGGCCTTCAGAAAATATAAGGGAACACAGCGGATGAAGATAGGGAGGCATACCAAACTGCCCTAAGGGAAGCAGGTAAGGCAGAAGGCAGGCAAAGTCCCAAACTGAGGAAACACTAGCACAAACAGTAAAGAAGGTGACAAGACTTTCTATAGATACATTAGTGAAAGGAGAAAGTCCAGAGGGGTATTGCTAAGCTTAATGGAGAAAAGGGAGCATGTGAGGAGGAGGACCCTGTAAGGCATCTATCCTAAATAGATACTTTGCTCAGTATTTACTGAAGAGAAGGTAGGGCAGGGCCCACAGCTCAGCATCATGGACACAGGGGGAGGGAGGTGAGCACTAGTCCCTTCACAAAGAAAGGGTCCTACAAGAGCTTGCTAAGCTCAGGGTGGATAAGGCAATGGGACCTGATGGCATACATCCCAGGGTACTCTAAGGAGCTAAAGGAGGAACTAGCAGAGCTGTTAGCAGAATTGTTTAGTGAGTCTCTGAGCACAGGAGAGGTCCCAGAAGACTGGAGAAGGGCTCATGTGATCCCACTCCACAAGAGTGGTAGCAGGGAGGAGGCAGGGAACTACAGACCAGTCAGTCTTACCTCAGTAGTGGGCAAGATTATGGAGGCACTCCTTAAGGAAAGGATAGTGCAACACCTGGAATCCATAGGGGCACAGGATCCAAGACAGCATGGGTTTACAAAAGGAAGGTCCTGTCAAACTAATCTCATAGATTTCTTTGACTGGGTAACCAGAGTGGTGGACCAAGGGGGAGCAGTTGATGTTTCCTACCTTGACTTCAGCAAAGCTTTCGACACTGTTCCACATAGAAGATTGATAAATAAGCTGGGTAGGCTCGGGGTGGGTCAGAAGTTGGTCAACTGGGTGGCAAACTGGTTGACTGGCAGAAAACAGAGAGTGGTGGTAAATGGTATACAGTCAGAAGAGATGCAAGTCACAAGTGGGGTACCTCAGGGATCAGTCCTGGGCCAGTCCTATTCAACATCTTCATTAGTGACCTGCAGATGGACTAGAGGGTAAGGCTTGTCTGTTTGCAGATGACACCAAGATCTGCAACAGAGTAGATGATCCAGATGGGGTGGGCAGAATGAGAAGAGATCTGGATAAACTAGCAGAATGGTCAGAAGAGTGGCAACTGGGATTTAATGCAAAGAAGTGCAAAATCATGCACATAGGGAAGAGAAACCCTGAAGCCACTTATAGGCTGGGAGGGAGTTGCTAGCATCACAAAGGAAGAAAGAGACTTGGGCATCATCATCACTGATGACCTAAAATCATCCAAGCAGACCTCTAAAGCAGTAGGTAAGGCTAGGGGGTGTTAGGGTGTATTAGTAGGGGTATCACAAGTCGAAGAGGGAGGTAATAATCCCTCTGTACAAGAACATTGGTTAGGCCCCATCTGGAGTACTGCGCAGTATTGGAGGCCACACCTTCACAAGGACATTAACCAAATTGAGGCAGTCCAGAGAAGGGCAACAAAAATGGTGCAGGGACTGCATCAGAAGACATATGAGGACAGATTAACAGAGCTCAACATGTATACCCTTGAGCAAAGGAGGGAGAGGTGATATGATCGAGACATTTAAACACCTTAAGGGCATAAACAAGGTGAAAGAGTCTAACATGTTTAAATATAAGAAAAATAGCAGGACAAGAGGACACAGCATGAGATTAGAGGGAGGCCGATTAAGGGGAATGTGAGGAAATTCTTTTTCACAGAAAGGGTGGTAGATGCATGGAATGGCTTACCACAAGAAGTGGTGGCTATGAATACAGTGCAGGGCTTCAAACAGGCATGGGATAGGCATAAGGGAGCAATACAAATGACTATGAATAGATAGGTCACTGACAGAGCAAAGGCCGATGGCACATTTATAAGGTAGAAAAAGAAATGGGCAGACTGGATGGGCCTTGCGGTCCTTATCTGCCGTCAACTTCTATGTTTCTATGTTTCTATGTTACTGCTACTGACCTGAACAACCACCAAACCCTTTACTCTGTCACAGGCATGCTTGAAACTGTAACCCCCCTACAAATTGAGGTTTACTAAAATGTCTTCCTGGGCTGCCTAATGCCCACTGTCAGGATGGTGTCCTGTGTCTGCAGTAGCTGTATGTGTCGGCCTTAGAGTGCTATAGAAAGCCTCCATGCCTGTCTCTTTAAGAGAGTCATTATGCTGTGTTAGAAATTAGTCTGGGTTGGGTCTGAGTAGTGTAGGGCTTGTGACCAGCCAGGCGAGTGGTATTTCTGCTCCATTCTGCAGTTGCTATATGTGCAGAGGGAGCTCTGTTAGGAACTGTGTTCATCTACTGTTTATCTGCCTTATTATTAATAGCATAGAAGTTTGTTTAACATGCCTTCTCTTGCAGCTTGGACTTTTTGCATAACAGCCACCTTTTTGGTTCTGGACTGCCAGAGTTGGACCAATCAAACCTCAGGGGACCTAAAATGGAGACTGTCCCCAGAGATCTTGTGGGATTGAATTTCTGTAGGAATTGTAGTTTTTAAGGTTTGGCACCTAAATGGACCTGAAGGAGGAGCCCTTGCTGTGACAGACAGTTCCCTCAGCCAAACAAACCTTTTGGATATCAGAGGAAATGCCCAGAACTGCCTGCAGCAGAGTCAGTTGTAAGCTGGAGTTTGGAGAGTGAACAGCTCGAGCCATTTAGCAGCTGCTCCTGTGTAGGAGCACAGGAGAATCGGCAGAAAGGCTGCACTGGCCTACCTGTCACATCTTCCAGTGAGAAATCCTGTGAATGTGAAAGTTGGACTTAAATCTAGTTCCTTATGCCAGCCCAGTGGTGTAGAGGGTTGAGGCGCTAGTTCCTTACCTCGACCAATGCCGGTGACCCGGGTTCGGGAACGAGCCTGGGCCATTGGAGGTCAGCACGGGGGGAGGGCGGAGCTGGATAGAGCTGCCAGCAGGCAAGCTCTCCTCTCCGGGGAGGAAGCGTGGCATCCCTCGACTGATGGTGATCCCCAGTGGAGGCTGGGGGTGGCATGGGCCCGAGGGTGCCTAGGCATTAGGCCATGGGGTGGGGGAAGGGATCAGAACCGGGGCTGTATGGCACATGCACACCTCCACGCACATGTGTGCATACTCCTGGGGCCCCTGGAAGAACATTGAAGGGGAAAATATGCCGGTCAGAAAGATGAAGACTGACTTCCCCCAGATGCCACTCCCAGGCTGGGCAAGGTAAGCACTGGTAACTCCGGGGGACAGGGCTGGGGGGGGCGGTTGGATGGGGGCTGACTGGCAAGGCTCAGAAATACAATATAAAAAAAAAAATGAATCTAATTCCTTTGTTTGAGATCTGAAGCCTGAAGAGAAAGAGAGTCATCATTGCCTGAATTTGGGATCTAAGACTTGCTCCAGAAGCGATCGGCCTGCCAGGTACCGAAGTGAGTCACGTATTGAGAGGTTTGTGCAGAACTTCTGCTAAATTGCAACCGGACTTTACCCGAACTGTGACTAAGAGTTGTGTGGCTTATAAGTGGTCTGAATGTGCTGTGTGGGTCACGATTTGGTTCCCCACCTTCAAGTGTGTTATGCTAGCTGGAAGCTGCTCCACCACTCGCGTGGACTAAATCCAAACTGCCTGTTCTGGTCTGGGCCCTGCCATCTTGGCCTAGACTGTCGCTCCCATCGCAGAGACATTTTCTGATGAAAGACCCGCCCGGGATTCGGCACTCTGTTCAACACCATCGAACAGGTAGCGACCACCTCGGTGAGTCATGTGGGCCCTGCTTCCCCTAGCAAACCAGAACACCATCCAGAGGTCTTCATCTTGTCAGTCCTGCCTCCTAGTCTGGGTAGCATGAGTACCAAACAGGGTAGCTCCCTGCAACAAAGCTGCAGTCATTGTGTGTCATCTGATTTACCTGTTTGGGTTTATTACAATGAACTGAGCCATCCAGCTCCAGATTACAAATTCTGGGTTGATGTGCATGCTAATTGTTTCTTTCCTAAGGGCCCCAACAACAGCTGCAACGCCGGCCTACCCCGGGCATCGCTTCAGGCTATCCTGCTTACAACTGGGTACCCAGGGTTGTGTGACTGTATACAAGGGACTCTTTGTGCATGCATTTTCAGCCTGAAATACTTAGATCTTTAAGTCATCTGCTAGATTCATGCCCCACCCCTGTTCACATTCTCCTGAATAAATCAGATTGTGTTGTTTTTGCATTTAATCTGGCTAGTGTGTACCTTTTTGGTGGGGGTATTGTACTGCCATTGAACTGCTGCATTACAGGTCTTATTTTACAGGGATTCTTCGGGGCAGCTGCAGATGATCCAGCCCTGGTGGTAAGTGCAAGGGGTGTGAGCAAGTCATTACTGCCATATGGTATACATGAAAGTTTTGCTGCTATACTGTTTAGGCCACTAGAGGGGTTGGTGGGGGGTTATAGCATCCCGGAGGGCTATACCAACAGTAGTTACGCTACCCCAGAATCATTCCTCCAGGTGGAGGCACCCATTCTACAAGCTCAGCGCCCTTAACCTTCGCATAGTCATGCAGGCAGGAGTTACATTTTTGAAGGCACCACTTAGCATTAGTGCCCCCTAGTATTCAAAATCAAGAATTACTGTGACAAGTTTAGTGGGTACCACTGTAGAAATGGCTGTGCATCAGTTGGTGGGATGGTGTACAGGGCATGAGATTGACCCCCACAATGCCTTGTTAATACTGGATACACCCCTGTGCACTAGTAAAGACACTGTGGAAGGGGCACTTTCAAAAACAGAATGCTTGGGAAAAGCTGTGGTGGTTAGCCGACATGCTGACTTGACTGCCCAGACCTTAGTGGCCTTAGTAGAGTGTGGCAACCCCATGGACAGCTCTAAGGTGCCCCAGACTATTGCTGCTGAGGAGTTCCCAGCCGACCTGGAGGATGGTGACTAAAGATAGTAAGGACCCCTTAGAGAATGAGCCCCCACCCTTATCCGAGACCTTTGAGGAAAAGTTTGACAAGTTATTAGAGGAGGATAAAACCATAGAGGACTTTAAAAAGTTATTCATTCTACCCGGGGGTGTTCCTTCCCCACTACCCATGCCAGCCCCAGCACCTGTCCCTTCACCAGCTCCCATGCCCACACCAGTACCGGCATCAACTCCTGTGCCCACAGTTAGTCATGACTCTTATCAGAGACTGAGAATGTTTTCAGGCACTCTGTCCACCCTCCAGGGGGAGGATGACTGGGAGACCTGGATAGACTATGTTGCCCCCTTGGTACCCGAGTGGCAGTGTGCGGAGGCAGAGAAATGAAAAAGAATCATGGAAAGTTTAAGGGGCTCCACTTTGGAAGCGGTCAGGTTCCTGAGGTCCACAAACCCTGATGCATCAGCCCAAAAGTACTTACACTAAAGGGTGTTTTTGGTAGCATTGAGTCTGGGGCCCAAACAGTGGAAAGGGGAATGTTTGTCCACGTATGTTACGCGCCTGGAGAGGGCCCTACAGAGAGCTTACCAGAAGGGTGAGGTATCAGCCAGCGAACTGAACCGTGTGAGATTGGATCACATACTACAGTACACCAAATATTCTAAATTGCAAATTATCCAGCTAAAGCTCCAGGATAGGAGGTGTAATCCACCTGATTATTGCAACCAGATAAAAGAATTTAGGGAGACAGAAGGTGAGGAAGGAGACTGGAATTCTTGTGCGGGTGCAGCCCAAGTAACCCCGGTGCAGGAAAGCCCTTCTGAATCAGAGACTGCTAAGGATGTTCTGCCATGGGCCAAGCTGTTGAGAGATGAGCTGCTGAGAGAAGTCAGAGAAATGGAAGCGGGTGCTTCTACGAAGTCTCCTTCCATGGACAAAGACCCTGGTCCCTCTCAGAACATGTCTGCTAGGGGGATGGGGGTGCACACTCAGGCATCTTCTGCTGAGGACAACACGAAAACTGAAACAAGTGAATTGACTGCTGCAATAAAGGAACTATTGAGACATATTGCATCACCTTCAACGCTGCAGGCAGAGGTAGAACCACGATTTTCTGTTGTTCGTGCTTCAGCTCCAGCCCCAGATGTGTACTCTGCTGACCTTCTAACTGTGAATGGAGGCCAGTTCCTGATGTAGTGTTTCAGCCAAGACAGACTCAAGAACCTGTAATTTGTCACAATTCTAGAAAGGATGGGCATATAAAGAAAGAATGCTGGTCTCAAAAGGATTTAAAAAAGGTGGTAAACAGACTCCAAGGGGAGATCTGAAAAGCAAACCAATTGCAGAGGGGTTAAAGAAATCCAAATTCCAATTTCTCTGTGGCTAGATCATCTGTCCAGGTCCCTCCCAAAGTCACTGCAGACTGGTCTAGATTGGTGGGCCCTTCCATGGACACTACTGTACACATAGACGGGATTCTGGCCCGAGCAATTTTAGACAGTGGGTCTCAAGTCACAATAATTTTCCAAGACTGGTGCAAGCAGCATTTATCTGATCACCCATTACAACCCCTTGATGGACTGCATGTGTGGGGGTTAAGTGAAACGTGGGAACAGAAGTATGAGGTTGTTCAGGAAAGAGGTTTGGTTTTAAATATTTGAATAGTTTTGTACTTTAAATTAGTTCTGTGTGTTAAAAATTACTACTTTGAGTTAGAACTGTTACTTGGGCTGTGATATTGTAACTATTGGGGCTTGTGTGCTGGGTGTGGGAACTCTTGTTTGGTAGTGATAATTAGAGTGAAATTTAAATGTGATGTTTGCCTGGTATTGGGGGAGGGGTAATTACAAGAATCATCTTGTCTTTCATTGTCCACCTGGGAACAGAAGTAGGAGGTTGTTCAGGAAAGAGGTTTGGTTTTATCTTCTGTTTTAACTGAAATAGTTGAATAGTTTTGTACTTGAAATTAGTTCTGTGTGTTAAAAATTACTATTTTGAGTTAGAACTGTTACTTGGACTGTGATATTGTAACTATTGGGGCTTGTGTGCTGGGTGTGGAAACACTTGCTTGGTAGTGATAATTAGAGTGAAATTTAAATGTGATGTTTGCTTGGCATTAGGAGGAGGGGTAATTACAAAAATCATCTTGTCTTTCATTGTCCACCTGGGAACAGAAGTAGGAGGTTGTTCAGGAAAGAGGTTTGGTTTTATCTTCTGTTTTAACTGAAATATTTGAATAGTTTTGTACTTGAAATTAGTTCTGTGTGTTAAAAATTGCTACTTTGAGTTAGAACTGTTACTTGGGCTATGATATCGTAACTATTGGGGCTTATGTGCTGGGTGTGGTAACACTTGTTTGGCAGTGATAATTAGAGTGAAATTTAAATGTGATGTTTGCCTGGTGGTGGTAGAGCCCTCCCACCCACCCTGTTTTGTAGGCTTTCTTAAATACTGAAAAGCCACTGGGGGTTGGGATTGAAGGGCTGTGCATTTCTGTTTGTGACTGAAATTTGAAGCAACAGGAACTGGGAGCCTGTGACATCATATGGTACCTGATGTCTGCATACATACACACACACACACTGTTAGTGGGACTGGACACACACTGGACTGTATGTGTTTGTGAGACTTGGGAACTTTATTGGTGGGGTTGAAATTGGGTTCATAAATAACTGCAGTCAGTATAGAGAGAGACTGTATTCAAGGGGGAAGGGACTGAGAAAAGGGGTGTGTGCCATTATGAACAGAGAGGAACAAACAGGGTGGCCACATTCCACCATGGCAGGCATCTTCAGAAGGGTTTTAGGCTGCACAGGCTGTGGGATGGCAATAATTTTCAATTGGGCCTGGAGAGAGGGAGGCTGCCCACTCTGTAGACAGCTGTCTTGTATCAGGAGTGAAGTATATTGGTTAAGGAGTAAGCTGGGGGAGTTGGGAGGGTGTCCAAGGATAAGGAGTGTGGATATGGGTGGCAGAAGGGTGGGGCCGAGGGGAGGCTGGGGCAATGCTCAGAAATTACAGGACGTTATGTTACAGCAAGTAGGAAGGGGGATATTAGGGACAGGGGACCCTTAGATAGGGATGTTGACACTAAGGGGAAAACGTACGGGGTAAACAGTCCAAATATAAAGAGAGTGGAGGGGGAAGAGTCAGGAGGGGCTGTTGTGGGGAAGCCTAGAAGAGCAGACAGTGAGAAGGGAGGGGCTGTTTGTGGGGAAGCCTAAAAGAGCAGACTGTGGGAAGGGAGCTCCTAAGGAGAACAGGGCAAGAATGGAGGAAGAGCAGCAGTTTAGAGGGGCAGTCAGGGGAAACTCAGGTTACTTGATGGAGGTTAGCATAGAGTGTTACAATAAATTTGAGCTACTAAGCAACCTAGAGGGGGAGGAAGGGGTTGGTGCAAATGAGGAAACTGATACAGAGGCCGGGGAGAGGGAGTTGGATACCCTTAGGGCATCACAGACCGGCAATGGAAAAGATAGAAATAGTCCCAGAGGGAGAAGGGGAAACATAAATGTTAAGCAGATGGGGGAGATGCAACATATTGCAGACATGAGGGAGGAGAGCATGACTGGAGAGAAACTGGGAGACAAGGAGGCAGGGAGGGGCCCCCCTTCAGCAGGGGGTCTGAACCAAGGATGGGGCCCTAGGTAAAGGGGACCCACAGAGGGCCTCTGGAGGTAGGGGTACTATTACAAAGGGGAGGATGGCGGTGTGGGGGAAGGGGAAACCATCAGGGCCAGGATAAATGGTTTGGATAAGAGAGGGTAAAGGGGACACCTATTCAGGGGGGGTCTGAGTTAAGTGGGCAAAATAACAAGGGAGACAGAAAGGGGAGGGTGACAAGAGGGTCTCTAATAAGGCAGGAAGACTCCCATGGAACTGAGATCATGAATAAAGGGGGGGGAATGGGGGTTGAGAGCACATAGTGGCGGTAACCATAAGGATGATGGCGGTGTTAAGGTTCTGTTATTGGGAGACTCAATGATTAGGGGTATCCAGTGGGAGGGACAGGGGGGTGGATGCCATAGCCAGGTGAAGGTAGTGAGTATCTCTGGGCTGACAGTGCACAGAGCAAAGTTCATGGTGTATGAACTGGCTAGGGATTATGGAAGGAAACTGGATTTCCTGGTGCATTTGGGAACTAATGATCTAGAGGGAAATAACGTTTTGGAAATCCAAGCAAGGTTCCAAGAACTTGCTACAGTCTGTCAGGATAATGGATGCAACATTTTGTTTTTGGAGATATTGCCAGTACCAAAGGCCTCAGTGGAGAAAAAAATGAAGATCACAGAGGTTAATGACTGGCTCAGGAAGTGGGGTGAAGAGAGTGGGTTGGGGGTGTTAGGGAACTGGAAAGGAGTTTGGGAGGATAAGGGACTGTATGCCAAGGACAGGCTTCATCTTGCCCCATTAGGGAAGGAAGTCCTTAAACAGGGGATGGCTGACTACTTTCAAGAAAGGTGGGGTTTAAACTTGTGAGGGGGATAAGGGAGGGGCTGCCCAGAAGCCCTCTCCTCCAGATGAAGGAGTAGCCTTCAAACCCAAGGGGGGGAGGGAGAAACAGACTGGGGGAGGAGGTTTCAGGAGGAGCAGAGAGAGGATGGAAGTATAAGGAACCTGGGTGGGATTTGACAAAGGGGATTAGGGATAAGGGGGGGGTAGTGTTAGTAAATGCCAGAAGCTTGGGAAACAAGTTGCCAGAGTTCCAGGCCATGCTGTTCAGGGGAGCTGGATGTGGCGGTGGTCACGGAAACATGGGCCAACAAAAACCATGACTGGGACCTAAATGTGCAGGGGTATGCTATGCTTAGGAAGGATAGAAAGGAGGGCAGAGGGGGTGAAGTGGCTATGTTCATTAGAGATGACATAGAAACTTCTAGGGTAGAAGAGGCAGACGGAAACGTGGAGGCCTTATGGGTCACCTTACAAACCCCAGCAAGAGGTAAGGTCAAGCTGGGTGTAGTATACAGGCCCCCCCGGGATGGGTGATGTTCTGGAGGATGGTTTGCTGGACAACATCATTGCCCAGTGTGGACCAAAAGGGGAAGGAGTGGTGTTGATGGAGGACCTTAATATGCCAGGTACAAACTGGGGAACCATGTTCTCTAAGGTGGCCAAGGAGCAGAGGCTGCTGGACAGCTTCCAGGATGTGTTCTTAACACAGGATGTGATGGAGCCCACAATGCAGGGGCATGTCCTGGACGTGGTTCTGGCAGATGGGGATCTGGTAAGAGACCTGGCTGTAGAGGATCCCCTGACTGGGAGCAACCACAATACTGTCTGGTTTCAAATAAGAATGGGGGGAGGGCAGGAGAGATCTAGGACACTGGCAGTGAACTTCAGGGGGAAAGACTTTGTGGGCATGGGAAATATTCTCAAGGATCACTTGAAGGGGATTACATCAATGACAAATGTGGAAAAGAGATGGGAGGTCATAAAACGGGGACTTCATGAGGCAGTCAGGACCTGCGCTAAGGTGAAACGTAAGGGAGCAAGGTCACCTAAACCATGCTGGTGGTCCAGTGAGGTTCAGGTAGCGGTCAGAGAAAAGAAGGCAGCCTACAAAAAATATAAAACAACAAGAGAGGATAGGGAAAAGGAAATGTACCATCTTGCATCTAGAAAAGTCACCCGGATGGTGAGGGGGGCAAAGTCCAGTAAAGAGCAGTGGCTGGTACAGAGGATACATGGAGGGGAAAAGGGATTCTTCTGGTACATTGGGGAGCGGAGAAAAACTAAGGGCCATCTCAGCAGATTGAGATCAGAAGGAGGGTGGGTGGAAGAGGGAGGGACCAGGCAGAGGTATTAAACGAGTACTTCACCTCTGTGTTCACTAGGGAGGGGGATGGGATATCTACAAAGCAAGGCATGATGGGGATAGAAGTGGTAGTGAGTGGGATCAGGGGAGCAACAGAAATGGAGCAAGAGGGAGGGATAGGTACCCCAGGGGTGTCACATCAGGATAAAGATAAAAAGGCCAATAAGGTGGAGGGGACGGATGATGCTATCTCCACTGAAAGGGTGTGGTTAGCCCTCAAGGCCCTAAAGAAAGATAAATCTCCTGGGCCGGATGGCATTCATCCGAGAGTATTATGGGAATTGGCAGACATATTGGCTGCATCCCTGGCGGAGCTCTTCAACAGGTCGCTTGAGACAAGGAGGGTACCTAGGGATTGGCAAGAGGCACATGTGGTGCCAATCCATAAAGGGGGGTCGAGGGAAGTACCAAGTAACTATAGACCCATCAGTTTGACCTCGGTGGTGGGAAAATTAATGGAGAGTATACTAAAGGAATGATTGGGGGTGTACTTGGAGGAGGTGGGAGGTCTGGATAGTTGGCAACATGGGTTTGTGCCAGGAAGATCATGTCAAACCAATCATGTGGAGTTCTACGAATGGTTAACATCAGAACTGGACAGGAGAAAGACTGTGGATGTATTATTCTTGGACTTCAGCAATGTGTTTGACTCTGTCCCCCACAATGGTCTGGTGGAGAAACTGACGGGGTTGGGAGTAGGCCCTGTGATGGTCAGATGGATTGAAAACTGGCTAGCTGTTTGCACCCAGAGAGTAGTGGTCAGTGGGGAGCTCTCGAACCCTAGAGAGGTCAGTAGTGGGGTACTGCAGGGCTCGGTCCTGGGTCCGATCCTGTTTAATGCATACATATCGGACATCAGGGAAGGTATAGGGTGTGAAATGAGTCTCTTCGCTGATGATTGCAAGATGGGAGCAATAGTTGAGGGGGAAGAGGGGAGGTTGGCCCTGCAAGGGGACCTGGACACCCTGGAAAGCTGGGCTCACACATGGAAATTAAATTTCAATATCACTGTGTACAGTACTAGAGACCACACCTGAAGAGTGATATACAGATCCTGGAGAGGGTACAGAGGAGGGCAACTAAGATGATACGAGGACTAGGGGATTTGACGTATGAGGACAGACTTGAGGAGCTCTGCCTGTTTTTGTTGGAGGAGAGGAGAGACGGGGGAACATGATTGAGGTCTTCAAGTACCTCAAGAGAATAAATAGGATAAACATGGAGGGGATCTTTAGACTAAAGCAGGGAGGTATCACCAGAGGCATGGTTTGAAGTTGGAAGGTGGAAGGGTGAGGGGGGGGGAGAGGAGGAGGTTTTTCACTGAGAGGGTGGTAGACCCTTGGAATGCACTACCTGGCGAGCTGGTTCAGAGATCCACAGTGGAGGGCTTCAAGAGAGGGTGGGACAGACACAGAAAGTGGATGTATCAGATGATGGCCTGGCCCAGGGGGGTGGGGATGGATGATAGGGGTTTCTGGAACACAAGGGGGGAGGGCCTCGGCACCCAAATAGGGATCTGAGGTCCGAGCAGATTCGATAGACCATAAGGCCTAATCTGCTGGCAATTAGTATGTTAGTAGCATGTACCCTTATCTTGGCTATTTAAAGGTGTGGCTTTCTTTTCCATCTTCTGTAGCTGGTGTGGGAGATGCTGTGGAGATGCTAGCCCTGGTCTGCCCTTCCACCGGACTTTATGATAGTATCCCTGTACTGATTGGCAATACGTACACATGTTTGGGTGTCTGGCCCTACTATGTGAAGAAAGATAGGAAAAGCTCTGCGAGTTCACACCCTGATCCAAAAGGCCTATGAGAAGCACCTACGCCCTGAGCAAAGTGATCAAGATGAGCCCGTGGGGATGGTTCAGAAGAAGGATCCTGCCACTGTTAGATTGCATCCTGATGCAGAATGCAGTATTAGTGGTGAAGTACAGCTGCAGAAAGATGTCACTAACAAAATTTTGATGCTGGATGCCCCAGACGAGGGAAAATTACCCGAAGGACTGCTGATTAAACCCAGAGTGCTTCCGGCCTGGGCTCATGCTTACACCTGACGAGTGGTGGTACGAATACAAAATGTTACAGACCGAGACATTGCAATACACAAAGGATGCACCCTGGCTAAAGTCTATTGTGCTGACACTGTTGTGCTCCCATCCCAGTGCGGAGCTGGAAAAGAATGTGAAGTATCGCGTGATATTTTTGATTTTGGGGATTCGCCTCTTCCCAACAGCTGGAAAACCAGGATCAGTAACAAGCTGGCCCAGAGAGAGTCAAAGTATTCTCTCTCAAGGAATGGAATGTTGGTTGTGTCATGGGTGCTGAACACCACATTCGTTTGCACGACAAGAGCCTTCATAGAGAGATCTAGACGCTTAGCTCCTGTCGACACAGACAATGTCCGACGTCCCCTACATAGATGTTAGCAGCTGGCATCATATGAGTCGCATAACCCATACACTTCCCCAATTGTTGTGGTGCAGAAAAAGAATGGCTCTGTTCACATGTGTGTTGATTACAGGATCCTCAACAAAAGAACTGTGTCTGATCAGTATACAGTGCCATGTATACAGGATGCCCTGGACTGTCTAAATGGGAGTAAATCGTTTTCTGTTCTCGACCTCCAAAGCGGATACTATCAGATCCCAATGATTCCTGAGGACAGGGAAAAAACTGCATTCATTTGTCCCTTGGGCTTCTACGAGTTCCTCTGCATGCCCCAAGGCACATCGGGTGCACCAGCAACATTCCAGCAACTAATGAAGTGTGCAGTGAGAGATATGAATCTCTTGGAATGTCTTGTCTACCTTGATGATGTCATAGTTTTTGGAAAACTCTCGAGGAGCATGATGCTTGCTTATTCAAAGTATTGGACAGACTTGAAGAGTTTGGTCTTAAGTTATCCATTGACAAATGCCAGTTTTTTCTAGAGTTCTGTCAAGTACATGGGTCACATTGTGTCATCAGAAGGCATACAAACCAACTCCAGTAAGGTGGAAGCCTTAACCAGCTGGCCAAAGCCCAACAGCTTGAAAGAACTCCAAAGGTTTCTTGGATTCTGTGGCTATTATAGCCTATCTGTCAAAGACTACACCAAGGTGATCCACCCCCCTACTAAACTTAACTCAAGGGTATCCGCCTATGCACAAAAGGTTTAAAGGTGACCTGCAAAGAAAGACTGCAGCCCACTCCCATTCCCACATACCTTAAAATGCTGCTACGGGAGTCTGGGGCTGCAGTGATCTTAATTTTTAATCCAGCGTGTTTTTTGCTATAAAGTGCTGAAACTTTCGGCTGAACACGGAAGCACCGCGGGTTCCCATATGAGCGGGCGCAGAGAGTCATAGGTATTACACCCATTTAGTGACGTCGCTACCACAACTGTTCTTATTATAGTAGCAGTGACGGTACTTTATTATGTTTAATTTATGGCTTATATGGGGGTCTTCATACATGTAATGTTACTTAAAGCAACAACCTGTCCAGGTGTTGCTGTAACATTACATGTATGAAGACCCCCACATAAGCCATAAATTAAACATAATAAAGTACCGCCACTGCTACTATAATAAGAACAGTGTATGTTTGTTTCTATAAAAGAATAAACATAAAGTTAAAAAAAAAAATAATGTTCAAGAGACTGAAGCAACTAGATCTGCTACCAAGGCTAAGCAACAAAATCAGCAAACTTCTGCTTCTCAGTCTGTTGCTCCTAATGTCTCCCATCCTGCAGACATTGCAGATATTGAAAATGCTGAAAGTGATGATGAAAGTGAATTCTATCCTGCTTTTTACCAATCTTTTGAACTTGAGAGAGCATTCCAGGGGAATTCCTTCCATTAATTATAGTGATGACTCTGAACCTCCAACTGATTTAACAGATCCCGATTCATCCATGGTGCCCGAACCTCCAGAAAGGGATGCTCGCAGTGTGGATCTTGAAGAGGCTGAGTCTCTCTGCATGGTGGAATTGATGGCAATCAGTGAACCCGAACACAGTGAGGCAAATAGTGAACCTGCAAGCGACCATGCAAGTGCTAATGACCTAAGTGGGCTAAGTGAACTGTTTCATGCTAATGAAAGTGTCATTGAAGAGCCAGAAACATGTCCTGAATGATTCTAACTTTGCAGAAATACCTCTGACAAGTGACAGTGAGCTTCAACAAGAAGAAGTACCAGTGCCAGTGTTGCCACATCACTCAGAAAGATCTGAAAAACCAATCTCAAAGCTCACATATGACAGTAGTATAAGTTCATATATCTCGTCAAATGTTAAATTTCAGCCAATCAGCGTGCGCCACGTCATTTGACAGGTGGGCGTGGCCTAAAACGGACCAACCAGAATCGCCCCTTGTTGAACCGGAAGTCCCTCTCTAAAATGCGCTAGCCCGGCCCCCTTCTGGCAGAAATGACACGCGTTCAAACCCGTGTCCCGCCCCTTGCGCAGGAAATGACATGCGTTCAAACCCGTGTCCCACCCCTTGCGCAGGAAATGACCTAACACCACCATTTTGTAAGCGTCTTACGCCCCTTCATTCTCGACACCCTCGAACCCTGCCAGACCAGCCTGGCTCGAACCCCTATCCCCGCCTCCCTCCTTCGTACACCCGATCCCCTGCCAGACCATCCTGGCTGGAACCTGAGTCCCACCATGCTATCTTGAACTCCTGCTTCTCTCCTTTCTCCTGCACCCCCACCAGCCTGGCTCGAACCCCTGTCCCCCGCCCCATCCTTCTCGTACACTCCTCGATCCCCTGCCAGACCATCCTGGCTGGAACCCGAGGCCCACCATGCTAGCTTGAACTCCTGCGTCCCTCCTTTCTCCTGCACCCCCATCAGCCTGGCTCCAACCCCTGTCCCTCTTCACCACCGTGCTCCTCCCACCCCAAAAAATCAGTTAGTGTTTATGTAGTGGTATGTGCCCCCTGTAGGTCTGGTGTATAACTGCAGGGACATGTGGGTGTTTTTTGATTAGGATATTTTCAGAAAGAAGTATCTAGGAGGGAACCTGATCATGCAGAGGTTTCACAGATCTGTGTGGAGACTCCCACCCTGAGGGAAATTCATCTGCCTGTGTGAGTACCCCTTTTTCTGTTTTTGTAACAGTATACAAAATTATTTAACAAGCATCTGTAGGACTGTGTCAAACTTGCATCAAAAGGATAGCTTTATGTATATGCATGTAACATTTATAAGCTAAAACGGGGGGACCTCTGTGTCAATAAGATGGTTCAGCAGTTTTCTCTGGATAGCATTGCAACAATCGCAAAAAAATAATTATTTATACTTTTGTCATGAATTAGAAAGAATAAAACTATATCAGAAAAAAGGAATACACATACCTATAGTTCACCCCCCTCAGCTCTGTGTAGTATCAAGGAGAAGGCTGAAATGAAATGTGTGTGTGTGATATTTATAATGTTTTGAAAAAGGGGGTTGGGGGCTACAACAGATGTACTTCTGACATGTTGCCATGTATAGTATGATGGGGTGTGGTGATGGTTTTACCAAGGGGCAGTCCATCTTGCTAAGCGTTATATAAACCCTGCATTTGAAGCCAGAAGGCACAGCTTTTGAGAGATTTCTCAGATTCTGTTTTATAGACTTGGAGCAGATTATCAAAAACATCAAGCAAGAAGATGGCATGCATTTCTCATTTCAACATCCCTGTAACAGGTCAGATTGTCATACCACCTAATGAAAAATTCAACCTCCCTGTAACAAGCCAGATTGTCACACCACCTAATGAAAAGTCTGGAGATGAAAAGCCAAGCAAGAAGATAGCTGTCGGGGCCCCATAACCCAAGCCAACGATGTGTACTACGGAGGTGTGAAAACGAATGCCCCACACAAGTCTTGTTGAGTGGAAGAGTGTCTGACATAAAAAGAAACTGCTGAACAGTTTGGTGAATCAGAAAATCCTAAACCTGACTGTCCTTCTGAAGAGACACCACTGCAAGACCTTGAAGAGTTGCTGGGTGTGAATCTGATGCAGAAAAAGAAGTTACTATGAAACCAAAAACAGAGAGTAACAAGAAGGGGGAGCCAGAGATGATGGTCAGTGAGACACTGCCAAAAAAAGCATCAGAGAAAGTTGTGAAAAAGAAATGCAAGACAGAGCCAAGAGGGACTCTGACCAAGAGGGTGATGATGATAATGCAGCCACAAGCAGTCAGGCCCAGGCTAAGAAAGAGAAAGATGAGAAAAATGAAGAAAAGAGTTGCCTTGATGAGGTAAATGCATTTTAACATTTAAAAAAATGTGAGTGGTGACATGGTGTAACTGAGGGAGATGAGTTAGCAGTAGAACTAAATCTTACCTATAATGAGTCAGAGGACCAATGCTGTTTTTTTGTTTTACTTTAATAGACTGAAGGATTTGATGGAGCAGCAGTCATATTCGGACAGCATGGATTCTCGACTTTCCACAAATCTACTGCTCGACTGTCTTTGCTGTGTGAAAGATACAAATGTGGTTGTTAATGAAATGTGTGAGAACCAGTATGTTAGAAATACAGAGAGCGATAGAATGTTTCAAAATGTCACAGAACATGCTGTGATCACTACACAACCCTCTTCTTCTACTGAGATTAGACAGGGGACCTCACGTGAAAAACCAAACCTTAGTAGTAAACCCCCCCAAAACTGACAACGATATGTATTGTAAGTGCGTTATGTATCATACCATCCGTGGCTCAATTGCTTCAGTGATACAGAGGGTAATACATTGTGAATTGGTCGATTCCTGTCCTGGGTGTGAGATAGATGATCCGAGTTAGAAAAACCATTCATGTGTCCTTGATGACTTAAGGTCTAAAGAAGCATACAGAAATGTTTCTGAAGCCATACATATAGGGCAGCACTCATGCCCGTGATCTTAACTGTCGCTATGAAGCATCAGAGTTAAATATGACCAATTGTACCCTGGAAACTATGTCATGTTTTAAATGATGTGAGAATCCGATGACCCCATGTGGTTAGTTATGCAAATGTTACAGCAGACAGACGGTGAAATTAAAAAGATGCCTGCTGCCTGGTCAGCAAAGGCTCCTTTAAAAATTTCTAAAAGAAATTCAGGAACACTGTTTATATTGTAAAAATTACCCCACCCTGCCTCCACCCTCCCCCAAATTACTACATGGAAACATTTCAGTACCAAATGTGTCATATTTTATTTTTTACAGATAATCATGCGGGATGCAAGTACAGAGAGAATCCAAAGGTTTATGTATCTGATCCTAAGCCATTACTGTCATCCATCACTGTTTGGTTCACCTCAATATGACATTTGCCTTTGTGAGATACATGCAGCCTATGAACTGATGATGTTTGCCCTTCCAGAAGTATGAGAGGATACAAATAAATATATAAATGAATCTGTGTTACCACTTGTAGAAAATGTTAAAGTGATTGCCGATATATTCATGGAAGTTGATGAATGTCTTTGTGGACTTTATATCATGGTCGTCATAGCCATGTGTGTGTGTACTATAAAGCAGAAAAAACCTTGTGATATTGTGCGTGTTGTTAACCTGGCTTCTCTGCTTGCTGAAATGATCCACTGGTCAAAAAAAAGGACTCTTTAAAAAATTATATGAGGAAATTCAGGAACACTGTTTTCATTGTTAAAACATTCCCCCACCCCCCACCCAAAAACTGTTACTTGTTACCATTTTAATATTGTTCATATTGTTACCCTGGCTTTTACAACTTGCTAAATGTATGTTTTTTTCCAGAGTATACAACGATGGGAAACACCCTGTCAGTGCATCCAGAGGCTTATTTACCAACTAGTCAGACACAAAGCTAAACAACCTGGTTTAAATCTACCTACAGGACAAGCACCGTCTGTACTCTTAGAGACATACCAAGGTCTTTTTGATGGTCTCCCAGAAGGACTCCGAAAGGAAACTGTGGATTATTTTAAGGATGAGGGGGCTACTCTTGAGGAAGCAATGTTTAAAATTGCTATAGAGTTTATGCATAACCCTTATGATGTAATACACTTTTGTGGTTTTATCTGTACTGCTGTTGACTTTTTAGTGTTTAGTTTGCAGAACGGGGGGTCTGAGTCTGACATCATAAATTTTGCTTCTTTTATCGCTTTTGTTGTGTTTCATAAACCAGATTTAGCATATGCTTTTCCTAAATAGTGTATTATAATATACTTTCAGGTGGAACGTACTGGCATGCTCCCAATATTCCAGACATTCTTGATGTCTACAATGTACCGTGTGATAAAGGACATTTTAAAGGAACCTATATACTTTGGAAAGCAGCCTGCATTAAATGTCTGCTCTGAAGATGCTGCTGCTTCACTGGCAGAAAACACACTGACTCTGATTAAAGAGTTGCCACCCTTGTATGGAGACTCTATGTTGGCGTAATGGAAAACAGTAACCGTGAGAGCAGTATGCAAGGTGAACGCTCATTTTAGATGTAACAGAATGTCTTCAAAATCAGCCTTGTTATTTTGAGTGGTGTATGGCATATGTGTGTATGTATGTGCATACCTCATCACTAAGGGGAAGTGGATGATACAATGCTTGTGTAAAACATGCAGCTCAAAAGTTGCTGTTTCGGGGTATTGTGAAGCTGTAAAATATGAAGAGTAGAAAAACAAAATTATTGTATAATCTGTTGCATGCTTACCATGTGTTATGCCTTTTGTATGTAGAACCTATATGCATTAGTTGATGTATTATAAAGTAAATATTCAAATACTGTTATGACGGGTATTTATAAATAAAATATAATCATGCATTGCACTTTGTGGTTGTCATAGTGTTTTAAAAGAACAAAAGAGCACATACTTTATTTTACTGGTGACAAGAGTTTTGCTAGCTAGCAGATGTGTCGGGTGTTGACGAAAGGAGATGAATGATCACCTGTTCCAGAATATATATTTTAATGCAAAAAAAGTGGGTAGTTTCACAGGGGTGACTCAGCTGTATAAGGCTGCAAAAAAACTTGATAAAGAGGTCACCAGGAAAGGTGTTGCAGAATGGCTTGCGAAGCAGGAGCCCTATTCATTACACAAAGCAGCCAGAGTCCGATTTAAGAACATCCTGTCATTGTTTCTGACATAGACAGACAATGGCAAGCTGATTTAGTGGATATGAGTCAATATGCAAAGTACAATAATGGGTTTAAGTACATACTGACGTGCATCGATGTGCTGTCCAAGTATACCTGGGTAGTGACTTTAAGAGACAAATCAGGCAAGGCAGTGATGCAAGCCTTTAAAACTATTTTTAAAAGTGGACGCACACCTCAGAGTTGCAGACTGATCAGGGTAAAGAGTTTCTAAATGCTTCCTTAAAGAACCTATTAAACAAAATAAGATACACCATTTTGTGACGTAATGAAGTTAAGGCCAGCATTGTAGAAAGATTTAATAGACACTGAAGTCACTCATGTGGCGTTACTTTACAGCCCAGAATACTTGGAAATATACAGATGTGTTGTCAGACCTGGTGCACAGCTATAACCATACTTATCACAGAAGCATTAAACACAGACCTGTGGATGTTAACCCTTCCAATGCCCTGGGTGTATGGAAGATCCTATATGGTAATTCTGTTCTTGGTAAAAAACAAAAGGGTACCCTTCAGAAAGATGATCACGTGAGACTATCTAAGCTAAAAGGGGTGTTTGAAAAGGGATATGAACAGACGTACACAGATGAGATATTTATTGTGACGGAGGTCTTAAAGACACAGAGGCCCACCTATAAGCTAAAAGACTATCAGGGGAAGACATTAAAGGTACTTTTTACTCAGAGGAGCTGCAAAAAATTGAACCTGATGAGGACCGTGTGTACAGGGTGCAGAAAATCCTGAAGGAGAAAAAGCGTGGCAGAAAACTTGGTATCTGGTAAAGTGGAGAGGGTGGCCCGATAAATTTAATAGCTGGGTTGAGGCAACACAGGTTCGGGACATTAGAAGCAGATAAGGCTTAATATGCTCAAAAATGGATTTTATATCACATTGCCCAGCAATGCATCGTACAACATTTTCCCCAACAATACTATATCCACTTTTACTATAAAGTTACCACAAATGCTTGAACTACCTGTGTGAATGGGAAGTGGGCTTAGCAGAAATTCAGTACCCTCATACCTGGGACAATGTGCCTGCACAGAAAAACAGGTTCAGTATGCTCTATCAGCCTCTAAACATAGCCCACAGTAAAACACCACCAACTGGACCCTTTACTGAGTCAGCAGCATTTAAAATCCCATCGGCTATTATCCTAACATGGCTGGTGTTATTGCTCAAATTATTAAAAGCATATTTGAAGTAAATGAACTGCCAGTGGTTTTGGAACAACAAACCGTCGAGAGAAATAAGCGTTGACAGTGACATCAAATGTATTTTGTTTATGCATGGGCAGTTACAGTACCTTTTTGGTTTTAGCAGACTGAGGTAGGTGTAGGAAAGAATCTAGCAAAGAACCCTCCAGATATTAATGGGGCTTTTACACATTATATATATATATATACACTGACATTATCACACATGAAATAGTGGGTGACAGTCTAGTGCCTTTGCTGAGATGCTGCATCATCAGGGGCCAAGACAATGAGATAGTGACCGTGACCTATGATAAACCCCATTATCAAACAGTCAGTAAACATCAGATCGATACAGTCACTATTGAAATAAAGAATGATCAAAATGAACCTGTACCATTTCGATTTGGAAAGGTGATCTGAAGTTGCATTTTCGCCCCAGGGAGTGCTCTAAAATTTAAACAGGGATGGTGATTGTTCGACATTATGGGACCCTGCCTTGTACAGAAGCTATTACAAGGCACAGGCAGGATACTGGTCTGCTGTGGGCTTTCATGGACTTCCTACTATGTATGGTTCTGGCATAGGAGGGATATTTCGTAGTCTGTTCAGAAAAGCAGTTCCATTTTAAGAAGGGGTTTGAAATTGCAAAACCACATCTACAGACAGCTGCTAAAAATGTTGCAAAGGATGTTGTGGGGCATGTGACTAGTGCTGTCGCTCAAAAGATGTCAGGGGTGATAAGCTTCACTCAGGGTGGCTCAGGGCTGATTGTATTCAAGAGAGGTAAAAAGAGAAAGCGCAGAGTACACCCTTCGCTTCTCATCAGCCCCCCCGGCTACTTTAAAAGAGGTGTTTCAAATGCAAAACTTCACATAAAAGAAAATGCTCAAAGGCAAAAGGATCTTTGAGGGGTCGTAAAAAAAGCAGAGACCTGTTCTAAAAAACATGGCTTTCATGCACTGTGGTTCTGAAGAATGCACAAAATCAGAACTTGACTTGTTTGCCGTTTCTCCCACACAGACAAGCATTGAAAAAAGCATTTATGTAGAGATACTCCCTCTGGCTGCCCTTTCAGAAAACTCACTGATTGAATTTTATATAGCAGGGACTGGTGAAGACTATTTGGATCTAAACAACACACTTCTTTACCTGGTTTGCAAAATCACTGAAGCGGATGGTAGTGATATACCTGCAGCAGCCAAAGTGTGCCTTATAAACTACCCAGTGGCAACCATTTTCCAGTCAGCTGGCTGTGACTGTCGGTGATCGGCTCATCGGTCAGAGCAATAACTATTACCCTACAGGGCTGTCATAGAATCTGTGCTGAACTTCAGTGAAGAGACCTTTCTACACAATTTACCAGAGGTTATTTTACAAAGACACCCCAGGAAACATGAAATCACAGACAGAGATGGTGATAATGTAGGTTTTAATAAAAGAAGCTCCTTCACACATCTCAGTAGAGGGTAGAACTGCTGGGACACTTGCACACAGACTTGTTTTTCAAGAGAAACTGATGCTGAATGGCGTGGATATTAAAATTAAACTGACACGTAACAGGGACAGCTTTTGCCTGATGAGTGGAGATGCTGAGCCTTATAAGCTAAAAGTCATGGCCGCCTCTCTGTTTGTCAAAAGGGTTAAAGTGACCCCCGGAGTCCGTCTGGGACACTCAGAAGCCCTGCTCACCTCCAACACTAAATACCCTATAGACAGAGTGGGTATGAAAGTGTTCAGCCTCCCTGCAGGCAGCAGGGTCTGCAACCAAGATAATTTGTTTTTGGGACAGTTACCAAAAATGATGGTCATGGGATTTGTTGACAATGATGCTTTTAGTGGTTCCTACACTAAAAACCCCTTTAACTTTAAGCATTATAACATTAATTTTGTGGCTCTGTATCTGGACGGTGAACAAATTCTCGCTAAACCTCTGCAGCCAGATTTTAGAAATGGGAGTGCTGTGAGAGAATATTTTATCTAGTACTAGCAGCGGGAAATCTATGAAAGATCGACCGCTTTTAGTTAACATCAGGAATTTACCCAAGGGTACACCCTGTTTGCCTTTGATCTCACTCTGACCAAGAATGCTGATCATTATATCTTTAATTAAAACTGGGAACCTCAGAGCTGAGATCAGATTTGCAGAAGCCTTCAAACAGTTAATCTCATTATCTATGCAGTGTTTGATAATGTCATTAAGATAAACCAGAGAAGAAATGTCATTTTGATTATATGTGATAAACCATAAAATGAACACAAAGCAGCTGGAAAAAATTGTAATCAGTGACACCCACTCCGTACTGCTTTCTGGGCGTGTTTCTGTGATCTGCTACCCAAGGAGAGACTGAGAAACCTTCCCGCAGCACTAGTCATCAACACTACCCCATGACCTCCCTGGACAGCACTGGTTGGCCGTATACATTTCAGAAAATGGGACTGGGGTTCTTACTCCGGTTTTCATCCTGACAATCATCTATCAAAACTATTGGGTTTTTTAAACAGAAATGCAAACAACATTTTGTACCAAACACACAGTTACAAGATAACCTTTTCTACCACCTGTGGATTTCACTGCATATTTTTCTTACACCACAGATGCAAAGGACTTTCTTATGATCAGATTTTAAAAATGTACTCTAATGATTTGCTGAAAAATGATGCCATGGTAACTAGTTTTGTACGTCACTTTTCCAGACATCTAAACATGTCAGGGCACGTATCAGTGAGGTGGCAGCATGTTCAGACTTGCTTGTCTTGTAATGAATTTAAAATATGCAGCAGCTTGTAATTTTATTCAAAACCAGTCACTTATAAAAATCATATATAAACACTCATAATTGTGTGTCTCTGTTTGCTGTGTTTAAACTGTGGGGGGGGCTGTGTTTAACGTTTTCAGATATGCAATGTCTTCAATAATGACAAAATATATAAAATATAAAGGTGTTTATTGTAAAAAACAGCCAATAAAATACAACCTACATCAGTGGTAACATCATGGATAAGATATGCAATGTCTTCAATAATGACAAATATATAAAATACAAAGGCATTTATTGTAAAAAACTGGCAATAAAATACAACAAGCATCAGTGGTGACATCATAGATATGATATAATAAAACAAAAGCATCTCCTGTTAAAAAATGCACACTATATAAGCCATAGCCCTGAGGTCGAATTATAAGCACATCTTTCTAAAAAACATGTTAACATATTTAACTATGAAGTAGGCTAACATGCATCAATATAAACATTTTTTTGTAAAACAGGATTACATATTCAGTATGAGGTAAATGGCTAATATAGGTTGTACACAGCAGTCACTAGAGGTAGATTACATATTTAATATGAGGTAAAATGTTCAACATATGCTGTACACAACAGTCACTGAGGTATCTAACATTCATACATAGAGATTGCATTTTAAGTTTACATAGTGAGCCACACAGGTTTCTTAAGACTTTTGTCTTTTGGGCGTCACTGACCATTGGCTAACTGGAGATGGCTGTGGCTGTTTTGCACTCAGCTACCGATTTCAGCCTTCACATAGCTCCTGTTTTGCTGAGTGAGCAAACACTGAGGTGGGCATGTTAGACTCAGCCATTGCTTTGACAAAACATCCCAGCCCTTGGCTTTCTGTGGTCAGGGATTGCGTGAGTGGCTGTAGCCGCTCTTACTAAATCGACCATGTGAGACCCAGAAACAACAGTGCCTTTATACATTAATTCACCCTTATCACTCCAAAATACAATATCCTTTTGTTTTGGCCATATGCTTTAACAAAAGTTCAGCATTGGTTTTAGACCGATGAGAAACACTACTTAAAATTTCTTTTTCCATAGTACTAGGTATAGAAGCTGTCTCTGCCATGACCACAGGGGGGTCAGACATTGATTCATTTTCAGGCATGAGTAATGTCAAACTGGTTTTAGCTTGTTCTCCTTGTCTTACTGCAAAGTCAGATACGCTGTAACACAGCAGAGTACATTTTGCTTTGTCATAGTCTGATAAATCAGTCCGGGACAGTATAGCTCTCATGTCAGTGTCCAAACTGTTAGTTGCAACTGTTCTCATATCCTGATCAGGGTAATTAGTTTTAATGTGATCCATCTGTTGCTGAGGTACCAAATACATTTTCTGTGTAAAATCCATTATCTGTTAGCCAGCAGGCCTGTGATCAAAGGGATGGCAATTCCTAGCAGCGTTCCTATAAAGCCACCAGTCTGATTAACTATTTTCTTTTTCCTTTTTAAGGTTATTTGTTTATCGCTTAAAGTTTTAATGACTCTCTGTTTTTTTTTCAGCACACCTAACTGCTTTGCTGACAGTGGAATATTTCCTCTGAGAGTGTTTAAGGCTATCTCAGCTATAGCTGATATCAGATCATCAGAGGCTGAACATAAAATAGCTTTTCTTAAGCTCGTCGGCCCTTTAACTAGTAACTTTAAAACAGATTTCTCTGCAGTCTTTTTGACATAATGACAATACAGTATCAAATATTTTTAGAAGCAGAATGTGTTTTTTTATGACATGCATACCACAGGCCAGTCAGGGAAACACCCACTCATGATCTATATTAAATCCTGGTGTGGATCTTAAATCAACCAGTAAATAGCCATGAGGCTTTTTGCATCTTCAAAGCTTCTAAAAAAATTTTGTCTGACCAGGATACATTTGTCTAGCTAGTGTTGTGATCTGAAGCTTGTCTCTGGGGTTTTTAAACAAAATCATGTATTTGGCATTTAGTGTGATGGTCCTGCTTTTTTTACCTTGACAGAACACATTCTGGACAATTAAAAATATTGTCAATTGTTTATGATGACTGTACTTGGTAAACCCATATTCCACTTCACTATTTGACAGGCAGAGTCCATCAAATCATCTATAACGACAAAATTTACCTTTCCAGGGGGTAAGAGATCATTGTCAGCTAGTGACATCGGTAGCCCCTCCACAAATTTAATCTGAGGGAACTTTAACAGCAATTCATTATACAAAGGTTGCCAACAGCTGTAGAACCAGACAATATTTTCAGGCCTGTGTGATAAAGTGGCATCAGCATGTTCCAACAACTGTTTTATAAAGAACTCTTCCCACTATTAGAGGGCCAGCCAACAGACAAGTAAAGGGATGCTGCAACCTGATATCCATTTTTCACAATCAGTATCCGTAAGGAAGTGTTTTAAAATTGTCTTGTAAAACTAAGCTTGTCATAAACTACTCTCTGGGTCTTGGACAGCGTTTTTGTTTCAAGGGACCACTGCTTTTATTCCTAACAATGATGGGTTGACTCATGGTAATTTCTTTAGAGATCTGTGACCCCATATAGTCAAAGACCAGGTCCTTCAGACTTTCAAAATTAATGTGTTTACTGCTGGCACATTAAGGTAAACCCTTTCACTTTAAGAACAACCTCACCACTGGACAGCCTGTAACCGTAAGTTTTGGGCCTGCAGAAACGAACTCTGTAATGTGTTCACCAGCAGGAACTTCACTGGTCAGCTCCCTAAATAATCGCTCAGAGGTGGGGCCCAGTCACCTGGTCTGGACACAAAAAACGACAGAGTCTGTGTCGTGGGTAAAGGCACCGTCCTGTAACCTATCTAGCAGGTTGTAGAGTTCGACTCTGGCATATGCTGTTGTAAAACTAGCTATAAATATGTTGATATTATTGGAATTTGTGTAATGATCGCTGGTATATTTCCAGCTTAAACAAGCTGTTTCATCATCGATGAAAAAGCACGATGAGATTTCATGGTACGGGACGAAAACATATTGAAATAATTTCTGTGGGTCTGTTACTATGCTCGTTGTCGGTAAATTAGCTCTCTGCCCAAATTTGCCCCAAAGAGAATTTAAAAACAGTTTAGATATCTGTCTCCTTGCAGGGTTAACAGCTATGGCTGCAGGGTTCAAATGTACATTTTCCCTTTCAAAATACTGTTGTATGTACCTGACTTTATCCTCTTCAGTTTTGACCCATGAAGGGAAACCAGATGCCTCTTGCTTGCCTTTTAGATGCAGCTTGATGTAATCTGCAAAAAGCTCTGTGCATGACTCTTTAAAATGCCAAACTTCATAAATGCTAATGATTTTGTAGCCTTTTTCCACTGCCAGATTTAGTTCTACGGTACAGTAGGTACCTGTAAGTGACCGTTGCTCATCATCACGTGCGCATGATGTTGTTTGAAGTCTATTTTCAGTGCATGCACGACATAATGTAAACACAAGCTTTTTACCAATCCTGGATGGCAGCACTGGAAAGAAAAGACCTCTAGGAGGTAAGACTTTTACTTTTGCCAAACCAAAGTACTGAGTGAGGTCATCAAAATTGTCATAAATGATGTCAGGATGACCGACTGGATACTGTTTGGTTTTATTAACAAAGGGTAGAGGCTGGTAAAATCATAATAGTGTATTTTCTCATCAGGCTGTGTCTTATAGTACAGACAAATGGCATTTGTTCTCCCCAAACAGTGACTGCCTAGGTTCGGTGGCTATGGTAGCTGCCTGTCCCTCAAGAAATTATTCAAACCCTGATCTGTGGTCAGCATTGCTTTCCATTCATGTTCCCACAATACTCTAACTGCAAAACCCTGTCTTTTTAGAAAATGAAATTGTGTGTGGTCTATTGAATAACTGTTCAAAACTAGTCCCTGTCATGTGGTTCTATCTTTCTCACAGTAACAGATGTTGCAACCATGAAAAAACAACCATTAAATTCAAATGCTGTGGGTATTCCATTTATGACTGAATAGCCATCCAAAAGTATGGACCCACCTTAAATTCACCACCCCTTAGCGCATGCTGAATAGAAATGTTTCTTTCTCAGATATGTACATAAGTCACTGAATAGCAGGTGTGATACCTCTTCAATTGTCTGTGGTAGTTGTCTGGGGAGAACAGCAACAGTGCATTCTTTCAAGAACAGAAATCTGTACATAGCCATAGAAATTGAGGCTATGGTGACATACTGGAAGGGGTCTAAGGATACTGTTTCATACTCCACTGTATCACCGTCTGACTGTTTTAAAATACTTTTTGTAGTCATCTCCAGTACTTCATTTCAAATCTGACACAGGCTTTTGAAGAATTTCACCATCTAACTGACAATAGTAGCGAAGCTCTCTTTTCAGATTAAATTCTCTCTGTTAGCTAGGTACTATTGCAAAACTCTTGCTTTTCTGCAGGCAACATATATTCAGAACCATAAAACTGAGCATCAGGCAGGGGCCTACATAATTTTCATTAGCCTTGGTGTTAAAAAATGGGGAAGTAACCTTTAGCAATCTCATTCTCAAATCCAAGGGCTGCAGGATTTTTGCTAGTTTAAAAGGAAAAACAATGGCAGTCAATAAATCTGATGTAGGGATGTCACTGTGACACAGAGTACTTTTCCTCCTTGTGTGAGCAATTTAATATCAATTCTTTCCTTGACTAGCTGGCTAATGATAAAGTAACTGTCATGGCCTTTGGCATTGTGTGCTATAAATGTGTAGTGTCTAAATGGGGCATCAATAAAATGTCCTACAAAATCTTTTATACAATCTTCACCTTGAATTCCCAGGACCTCTTCCCATCTAATTGCTTAGCATACACAAAATTTGGTATGTGCACCCCTGTTTCTTGTGTGGCTTCAAAATCAAACACTATATATTTCTCAGTGCTTTTACATCTGTGAGTGGTGACATGTAACACAGATGCTTGTCTGCTGTCATGAAAGAACCACATCTGCTACACTGAATCAATTTACATGTAGGATCCCTTAAAAACAAAACATTGTTCACACAGTTTCATGGATTTACAAGACCCTGTATCACTATCAGCTCTAGCTAAATGTCTTTCTAGGCACGCTGAAGACCTACAAATCTTCTTACATTTGTGACAATATACTGTGCCAATTTCCTTTTCGAGACAACACGGGTCGAAACAAACTTTGCACTGTTGTGCACAGATATGATTTCCCTTATGGCTGTAGGCTACATCACAATATTCGCAGAGGTACCGTGCGCCTATGAATTTTTTTACATTAGTGATGCCATAAAATGGTTTTCATGTAATAATACAAACAGTGTTTTAGAAATCTTTCTGGACCTGTTGAAAATGTTTGCCAGTTTCCTTCATTGTGATATAAAATCTTAATTTTGACTCTAAAGAGTTCAAACTGTGACACATCACTAAAAGTGACAGGGCTTTGGTCTGACAAACCTAGCTCAGCATACAATATTTTAGCCTTGTTCAACAACTGACTGTCACTCATATGTGGATTTAAGAGTGCGAGAATGGAGCCACCGAAACACAAACTATTGTCTCTGTTGTTTAAATCAATCAGGTATCGTCTCTTTTTTTGTAAAATCCTGCTATACAAGATGGAGCTCAGTGTCCGTCTCCCCCACCCCGACCCCTGGTGGTTTCTGATGGTCGTTACCACAAGATGTATAGAGGAATCAGTAATTACTTCAGTATTGCTCTGTAGCATATCAGCTATCTGATCTAAGAAGGTTGCAGCATTTAGTTCATTTGGTCTTGTCTTTCTTGAGAACAAGGGGTGATTCAAAGAAGCAGCATTTAATCTTACCTGTATAAAATCCCCATATTGTTGTTTTTTCTTCACACTGTCTAACAAACTTTCTATAGCCTGGTGCATTGCAGCAATAGCCTCTGTAAAAGATTTTATTTTATCTAGATTTATAAACTTATATCTTTGATGAAATTCTGTAGCATTAAATTTTTTTAAACTGCGTTCATATTCCTGTACAGCTTCTAAATGCACTGTAGGGGGCGCCCTGTTAGCCTGATCATCATCATGATGGTTTTCTAATTCAGACTGCAGACCATTTGTAGCATTCTGTAACAACCTACGTTGTAATATTTTCCTGGCATGTTTTACTTTTCTTATCAACTTTTCACGGATTGTTTTATTTTTTACCCAAATTTTTCTTTTTTGACCCAATTTGTTATTTTTTTTCATTTTGTTAGTGATGCAACCCTTTGTACTCAGTTTATGAGAGCTTCTGTGCTTTCACTTTGTAATTTGTTCTTTGTTTTTGGCCACTTTTTCCTCCAATCCCCTGTACTTTTCATACATGTGGGCTGCACTGGCCATCATCCTTAAATCCTTGCATGACTGCTTAGAAATTTGCAATAAACCAAGCACACTGTTCAGTAAAGTAGCTGAACTTTTAAAAAGCTCAGATTTAAGCAGCTGATGATCGTAATCCTCACTAGATAATCTGCCCTCAATTACCAAGGCATTAAACAAACTATCAATTGTTTTAAAAATACAGGCTTTCCCAATATTGATCATGTCAATGTCACTTTCTTGAAACCTTTGGGCGAAACTCTTGTGCTGCTGCTGCTCCTAAATGGCTGTACATTGTTTATTGTCACATTTGGTTCATTTACAGCTGCAGAGACTCTTGAGCTGCTGCTCCTAGATGGCTGTACAATGTTTATTGACACATTTGGCTCATTTACAACTGCAGAGACTCTTGAACCACTGCTCGTTGATGGCTGTATATCTTGTTCAGTTATGCTATACGTATTCTGGTCACTGACACCAGCAGAAATTCTGGCATGCCTTTGAAAAACATCACATTCATGTAATGATCTCTTTTTCCCTCTCACACCTGTAGGGTTTGTCTGTGGGGTGTTTAAAACAGAAAATAAACCCCTGTCACTACTTCAGTATTTTAAAACTTTTATAAGACAACATTTAAACTCTAAAACCTGCAGCATCTACCATTTCTAGTTAAAATACACACCTTCTGTAGTGGTAATCTGGGGATTAGCCAGCCTCTCCCCTCAGGGTTTCTCTGTGGGGCTGTTTAAAAACAGAAAATAAACCCTGTCACTACTTCGGTATTTTAAAACTTTATAAGACAACATTTAAACTCTAAAACCTGCAGCATCTACTATTTCTGGTTAAAAATACACACCTTCTGTAGTGGTAATCTGGGGATTAGCCAGCCTCTCCCCTCAGGGTTTCTCTGCATGGCTGTTTAAAACAGAAAATACACCCTATCACTACTTTTCAGTATTTTAAAACTTTTATAAGACAAAATTTAAACTCTAAAACATGCAGCATCTACTATTTCTAGTTAAAAATACACACCTTCTGTAGTGTTCAACTGTGTATTAGCCAAACGAGTAAATGTTTGGATAAGCTCTAATCAGAGTCCACGATTCCATGGCTAATTGTTGAATATTTTTAATTTTTAGCTCAAGACAAAAGGACAGAGCAAGACTACCACAACTACTACTTGAGCTTCCAGTATCTTGAAATGCTTATATAAAAATGACTCAGACCCCCCTCCCCAACCCAAGTATGTGGCAAGTAGTGAAAAAACATCTGGTACTGTCCATCAGACCAACCACCCCCATTCTCCAAGGGGGATATATAAGACCCTATGCTAGTCAATGTAGGCTTTTGTTTCTCACTTCCTGCGACAGCTGGAAGGCATTAAGAAATTCCTTTCTGCTAATAGGTTGGTCACAGTCTAATTAAAAACAGATGCTTTTTTATCACTCTTAAAACACAGAGAGGCACAGTTTATAATAATGGCAGTTGAGTGCCAGCTTAAGTTATGTTTTTAAAAGTCAAAACAGAAATTCTGCCTTTTTTAAACAGCTGTGTCCTTTAAATTAGTAATTCGGTAAAACATAGCACACACACAAAGTGTGTATATTTTTTTGCACCGACTCTAAGCAAAACTGTAGATACATTTTAAGAAGACTGTGTGCTTTAAAATTATTTTTGAAAGAGAAACATTATCATTTTACATTCTGTCTTTTCTTTGTAACATATTTATTTTTCTATTTAGTACTACATGACTTTTTTAATTTTTTGATAATGTAACTATAGACATTTATTTTCAACAAAAGCATAAAGCTACTTTTTACAGACCCTGTAATCCAAAAATCTTGAGACACACATGTTTCCAAAGAGAATCAATAGGCCTTTGTAGCCATGGCTGTGTAAATGAACAACAGATGTTTTGTCACGTCTTAACAGACAAAGACCCCTACCACACAACCAACAGGACCGTGAGCTCCAAAAGTCCAGCTATATTTTAAACATCCATAAAAGGCATTGCTTTTCCTCATTACCTAATGAGAGACGGACACACATACACACACACACAGCCACCAGGCTCCAAAACCCCCATCTATATTTTAAACATACATAAAAAGACATTGCTTTTTCTACGTGTCTAATGAGGGACACACACACACACACACACACACACACAAAGTGTGTATTTTTTACAACAACTCTAAGCAAAGCTGTAGATACATTTTAAGACTGTGTGCTTTAAAATTATTTTTGAAAGAGAAACATTATCATTTTACATTCTGTATTTTCATTGTAATATATCATTTTTCAAAACATTATAAATATCCACACACACATTTCATTTCAGCCTTCTCCTTGATACTACACAGAGCTGAGGGGGTGAACTATAGGTATGTGTATTCTTTTTTCTGATATATTTTTATTCTTTCTAATTCATGACAAAGTATAAATAATTAGTTTTTGCGATTGTTGCAATGCTATCCAGAAAACTGCTGAACCATCTTATTTACACAGAGGTCCCCCCGTTTTAGCTTATAAATGTTACATGCGTATACATAAAGCTATCCTTTTGATGCAAGTTTGACACAGTCCTACAGATGCTTGTTAAATAATTTTGTATACTGTTACAAAAACAGAAAAAGGGGTACTCACACAGGCAGATGAATTTCCCTCGGGTGGGAGTCTCCACACAGATCTGTGAAACCTCTGCACGATCAGGTTCCCTCCTAGATACTTCTTTCTGAAAATATCCTAATCAAAAAACACCCACATGTCCCTGCAGTTATACACCAGACCTACAGGGGGCACATACCACTACATAAACACTAACTGATTTTTTGGGGTGGGAGGAGCACGGTGGTGAAGAGGGACAGGGGTTCGAGCCAGGCCGGTGGGGGTGCAGGAGAAAGGAGGGACACAGGAGTTCAAGCTAGCATGGTGGGCCTCGGATTCCAGCCAAGATGGTCTGGCAGGGGATCGAGGAGTGTACGAGAAGGATGGGGCGGGGGACAGGGGTTCGAGCCAGGCTGGTGGGGGTGCAGGAGAAAGGAGAGATGCAGGAGTTCAAGATAGCATGGTGGGGCTCAGGTTCCAGCCAGGATGGTCTGGCAGGGGATCAAGGAGTGTACGAGAAGGAGGGGCGGGGGACAGGGGTTCGAGCCAGGCTGGTCTGGTAGGGTTCGAGGAGTGTACAAGAATGAAGGGGCATAAGACGCTTACAAAATGGTGGTGTTAGGTCATTTTCTGCGAGCGGACAGGTTTGAACGCATGTCATTTCCTGCGCAAGGGGCGGGACATGGGTTCGAACGCGTGTCATTTCCACCAGAAGGGGGCAGGGCTAGCGCATTTTAGGGAGGGACTTCTGGTTTAACAAGGGGTGATTCTGATTGGTCCGTTTTAGGCCACGCCCACCTGTCAAATGACGTGGCACGTGCTGATTGGCTGAAATTTAACATTTGACGAGATATATGAACTTATACTACTTATGACAGTCCAGGACAGCCTGTTAACTTGCTCATGAATGTTGTGCAAAAAGGAGTCTATGTCACACCCAGTACTTTGCCCAAACTTGTGTTAACTGCTTCTACCCAAACTAAAGCCTCCACCCATGTTAAGGTGCCCATTCAGTGTAACAAGGGGTATAAAGTTAAAGAGATGGGAATAAGGTGAAATGCTATGATAAAATATGGTAACATTATTGAAATTGTGATTCTGTTTGATGTGAAAAAAATGAATTCTAAACTACTGAGATATACCAGATGAAACGTGTGTATCTTTTCGTATAATGTGTTCATTTTAAATGTTATAGTAAGAATAGACGTGACGCGGACGCCAAGTTTTTCCAGGCAGGGAAGTGTGTAACCCCTACAAATTGGAGTTTACTAAAATGTCTTCCTGGGCTGCCTAATGCCCCACTGTCAGGATGGTGTCCTGTGTCTGCAGTAGCTGTATGTGTTTGCATGAGTGCTATAGAAAGCCTCTGTGCCTGTCTCTTTAAGAGAGTCATTATGCTGTGTTAGAAATTAGTTTGGGCTGGGTCCGAGTAGTTTAGGGCTAGTGACCAGCCAGGCAAGTGGTATTTCTGCTCCATCCTACAGTTGTTATATGCATGGAGGGAGCTCTGTTAGGAACTCATAGGTTTCATATGTAGCTACTGAGCTTTTTTTTTTTTTGGATCCTACCACCATGTATCCGCCCTGGTCATGGACCCCAAGGTCTTCCCCCTATGCTGACCGTATCCCCCGGTCACCCCTGGCTTACCCCAGAGGATGGGGCAGCGGAGCTGGCACCCCATATTCCAGTCCGCGGTCCTAGTAACTGGTTGGGGGATCGGCGACACAGGAAGGAAGCCCCCAGGGAGGGCTTCATAGAGGTGGAGGTCCTATTTTAGTTGTATATATAGTGTAGCCCTCTGGAGAGCCGGACGTGCAATGACATCCATGCACTTACGTGCAGACGTCTGCTGGCTTCTCCCCCCTTTCAGATGCGCTCACTGTCATACACCCAATCTCCGCTGGGTGTCACTGCAGCGCCGCATGTAGCCCTCACCCACCCCGAAGGAAGGAGAGCTGTCACGGGACGCTCAATCCTTCCTTCCCCCTGCCAGCCCACGGCGGCCCAAGTCCGTTCCCGAACCCGGGTCACCGGCGCGGTGCGAGGTGTGGCGTCCAGCACCTCAACCCTCAGCGCCACCGGGCCGGCTGTAGTTACTGAGCTTTGTAGAGACCAGAGTCCATTATAGCTCACTTGTATTCTAGGGGTAACCAGGGATGTTATTGCTGATCAAGTGAGAATCTAAATTATGCTTGAATGCATCCATGGTTTTACTAGCCACCACTTCTACCAGGAGTTCATTCCAGATTTTGACCACAATCACAGAGAACCAGTGGTTTCTTCTGCATGTGTTATAGCGCTCTCCTTTCAACTGTAGGGGGTGGGCTCTGATGATGTATATCTGATTTCTCAGAACAAGACCCAGCTGTTCCCATAAGTGTACATCTGATAGGGCTCTATAAATCAGGCACATGTTCCCCCCCCCCCGTAACCTGCGAAATTCCAGCGAGTACAGCTCCAGGTTTTGCAGCCTCTGTTCATAGTTTTGACCCTGTACCTGCTTAATTCTCCATGTAGCCCTTCTTTAGACTTTCTCCAGGGCTTTTATATCACCCTTATCCCCAGGAGCCCAAAACTGGGCAAAATACTCTGTGTTGGGGGTGCACCAGTGAAGCATAGAGGGGAAACAGGACTTCCTTGCACCTGCTCTTAATATGTCTGTGGGTACAACTCTGGATACTGCTGGTCTTTTTAATTACCTGATTATAGTGTAGTTTGAAATTGAGGTCACTACTAACCCTGACTCCCAGATCTCTCTCATCCTGAGCTACCTTTAGTACCTTCCCAGCTAGTGTATAGTTCATCGAGGGTTGTTTTTCCCCAAGTGCATCACTGTGCACTTCTCAATGTTAAATAAGGACTTTTTTCCAGAGCCCATGCTTCTAGTTTACCCAGTGCTTCTTGTAGTATTGCTGCATCCTTATGGTTGTTTATTGGGAGGCCAATGTGTGTGTCGTCAGCGAATTTGGAAAGCCAGACAACAGTCTGAGGCCTCATTGATACAATATACAGACTGAAAAGGCAGGGACCCAGTATGGATCCCTGGGGTACCTCACTGGTCACATCTGCCCAACCAGAGAATTCGTCCCTAATACAGATCCTTTGTCTTCTACCCATTAACCAGGCCCTTATCCAATAAGATATTTTTGACTGCACTCCTAGTTCTTTAAAGGCTTCAGCTAGTTCCACATGAGGGACTTTGTTGAAAGCCTTGGTGAATCCAGGAAAAATGATGTCTACTGAGTTACTGTCATCCAGGGCTTTGCTGACTTTGCCACAGAATTCTAACAAGTTAGTTTGGCATGATCTGCCCCTTGTGAATCCATGAGGTGTCTCATCCACAGCCCCTGACAGGTCTATGTGATTCATGATTAAATCCTTAACAATGCCTTCAAATATCTTTCCAAGGACCGAAGTCGGGCTGATAGGTCTGTAATTACCAACCTCCTGCCTGGAACCCTTTTTATGTTGGCGCGCTTGTGCAGCCAACATCTTGCGGTAGTGCAGATTTGGAGGCATGGTCACTGTTGGGCGAATGCAGGGCACACACCAGTAGGGTGTGTATTTCAATCAGCCTGCATGCCGGTGCCACACCATGCATACTAATGTGGTGAGCACATCTAAGGAAAGGTCCACTGCAATGCGAGCAAAGCTTGTCACACACAGCGGACCCTTCCTACGTGCTTGCCAGTTAGTAACATGGCGGCACAGTGGTTGCTAAACTGCCGACTTCGGGGGTGCCCAATCCCGCGATCAGCTTCCCTGCCCCTCAAAGTGGATGTGCCCGGCGAGCTCACTCCCGTCGGCAGAATGTCCCCCTGCTTTCGTTGTTTGCCAGCGGTGCCCCATCCCTTCAGCATCCGTCCCCTCTCTCCCACTTTAATGTGCCGGCAGAGGGCCCACCCCTTCGCATGATGTCCCCTTCTGTGCTGACGGGGTGCACAATCCCCGTCCAGCTACTGTACTCTCAAAAAATAATCCACTTGTAAAAGAAAACCATCCACAAAGTTGTTTTTTAGTACCTGTACACCAAAGCGTCCCTCATAGTCTCCCCTACCACCACCCGTACCCACCACTGCGCACCCTGCCCCCCTCACCCCGTACTTACCTCTGGAGCTTGGCGCGACAATCTTCTGTGGACCAGGAACACAACTTCACTCTTCAAAGCCGACCGCGAACTGAGGAAATGCCGGTAAGCTGTATAATGGAATAAATAGGGTTTTTTCAACTTTGATGCATATCTCGGTCATTTTTGGGAATTTTTGCACCACATTTTAAACATGAGGTTTTAGGGACCTCTTCTCGTGAATTCTGTCACAATTATGACGTTAATCAGTCCCAAAAGGTGATTTCGCAGTCTCTGCGTGGAATCACCTTTTGGGACCAATTAACACAAGGGCAGTGGCAGTGTTCATGAGGTGGGCTCTCAAAAAGCCTATGTTGCAAATTTGGTGTAAAAATCTAAAAATGGCTGTTTCTGATGTCATGTGCAGTGCTGTTACGAGATGCTCATAACTTCTTTAATTGGCAATATTTCTCATGCCAGATTTTCAACACTGTCATTTTTCTACACCTCATTTTTCCATCCTGGCGAAATGTGTTTCCGCACTTCTGGCGCACAATACCGTGGTCACTGTGGGAAATCAGTGTTCAGGGCAGATTATGAAAATGACAGTGACACATTTCCTGAGCAGAGGTCCTAAAATGCCTATGCTGAAAATTTGGTGACGATACTCCATAAAATGACTCTGTTACGAGCGTGCATTACGCATCTTGCACGCATGCTCATTATGTTGTGCATTTGTAATATTTTCACTCTGGATTTTCACCATTGGCATTTTTCCATACCTCTTGATGAACAGTACAGCTGTCATTTTACATATCCTGCCCGAAATGTGTTTTCGCACATCCGGCGCAGAATAGCATGGTCGCTGTGTGAAATCACTTTTTGGGACAGTTTGAGGAAATGTCAGTGACACTGTACATGAGCAGATGTGCTAAAATGCCTATGTTGAAAATTTGGTGCTGAAACTCCATAAAATGACTGTGTTACAAGTGTGTGTGGCGCATTTCCTACGCACCCTTGTAACTTCGCAAATTTGCAATACTTACATGCCACATTTTCTCCACTGCCATTTTTTTACACCTCCTTATGAACAGTACAGCTGTCTTTTTTCACATCCTACTAAAAATGTGTTTCCGCACTGCACTACCAAAGCCAATGCCAGTACGACAACATTCGGCACTAACAAATGCTTGTTGTATATTGGGATTACCATGGCTTGTCTCCATACCTCCAAGACCTGTCCTGTATCTAAAGATTTTGGGAAAAGGAATGTAACCAGTCCTGCCAGACTCTCAGCTAACTCTTTGAGGAGCCTTGGGTGTAGGCCATCTGGGCCCAGCGCCTTGTTGTGGTCTAGGTTTTTTAGTCTTTTTTGCCACATCTGAGAAATCAGTTGGGGGGCCTGTTGCCATTTGTTGTTCAATGTTGGCATTAGCTGCTTGTGACCCTACATTGAAGACAGAGGAGAAATAGCTATTACAGTGATCCGCCATATCCTGGTTTCCTGCTATTGGGTTCCCGTAGTGCCTTTTAAGGCGCCAATCTTCCTAACTCCCTTTTTGTTATTAATATAGGCATAGAAGGCCTTATAGTTGTCCAGTGCTTTGGTAGCTAAGTGGTACTCGCGCTTATTTTCGGCCTTTGTAATACTCCTTTTTCCATCTTTCAGGCATTTTTTGTATGTTTCCCAACAACTATAGTCTCCACTCAGTTTGGCCTTACTGTATGCCTTGTTTTTTTTCTTGATTGCCTTTCTGACACCAGGAGTCAGCCATGGGGGAAGGGCTTTTCTAGACCTAGTGTATTTATTAATGGTGGGTATGTATGTGTGGACCAGGTTGTTAATTTTCCTGATAAAACTTATCACACATATTTTGCAGTGGTTCGTTTTCACATTTTGCTACCAAGTTCCATTCGGCCAGCTCCATTTTCATTCTAGTAAAGTCTGCCTTATTATAGTTATAAACAATAGTGCTACCAGTGTTGCTTTCCAAGGACCCCAAATATCTAAAGCTAACCATGGAATGGTCGCTTGAGCTCAGGGGGGCCTCAACTGCACGATTGTGGATGTTGATTACCAAATTACTTAGCACCAAGTCCAGGATGTGGGTACCCCTGGTGTTGTCTAGTACAAATGCTCTAGGCCCGCTAGTATAAATGCTGCTAGGTAACGAGCCTCTACTTGAGAATTGCTTTTAAGTGTATACCAATTTATTTCTGGGCGATTAAAATCTCCTAATAAGATGACATTATCCTCCCTGTGTTCATTTTACTCTTTATCTGCCTTATTAATAATAGTATAGAAGTTTGTTTAACCTGCCTTCTCTTGCAGCTTGAACTTTTTGCATAAGAGCCACCTTTTTGGTTCAGGACTGCCAGAGTTGGACCAATCAAATCTCAGGGGACCTAAAATGGAGACTGTAGCCAGAGGTCTTGTGGGATTGAATTTCTGTGGGAATTGTAGTTTGTAAGGTTTGGCACCTAAATGGACCTAGAGGGGGAGCCTTTGCTGTGACAGACAGTTCCCTCAGCCAACCAAACCTTTTGGATCGCAGAGGAAAGCCCCAGAACTGCCTGCAGCAGAGTCAGTTGTGAGCTGGAGTTTGGAGAGTGAACAGCTCGAGCCAGTGAGCAGCTGCTCCTGTGTAGGAGCACAAGAGAATTGGCAGGAAGGCTGCACTGGCCTGCCTATCACATCTTCCAGTGAGAAATCCTGTGAATGTGAAAGTTGGACTTAAATCTAATTCCTTTGTTTGAGATCTGAAGCCTGAAGAGAAAGAGAAAGAGCATTGTCTGAATTTGGGATAGAAGACTTACTCTAGAAGTGATCAGCCTGCCAGGTACCGAAGTGAGTCATGGATTGAGAGCTTTGCTCATAACTTCTGCTAAATTGCAACCGGACTTTACCTGAACTGTGACTGAGAGTTGTGTTGCTTATAAGTGGTCTGAATGTGCTCTGTGGGTCACGATTTGGTTCCCCACCTTCAAGTGTGTTATGCTAGCTGAAAGCTGCTCCAGCACTCGCACGGACTAAATCCGAACTGCCTGTTCTGGTCTGGGCCCTGCCATCTCAGCCTAGACTGCCACTCCCATTGTAGAGACATTTTCCAATGAAAGACCCACTCGGGGATTCGGCACCCTGCTCAACACCATCAAACAGGTAGCAACCACCTCGGTGAGTCGTGTGGGCCCTGCTTCCCCTGGCAAACCAGAACATCATCCAGAGGTCTTCATCTTGTCAGTCCTGCCTCCTGGTCTTGGTAGCGTGAGTACCAAACAGGGTAGTTCCCTGCAACAAAGCTGCAATCATTGTGTATCATCTGATTTATTTGTTTGGGTTTATTACAATGAACTGAGCCATCCAGTTCTGGATTACAAATTCTGGGTTGATGTGCATAATAATTGTTTCTTTCCTAAGAGACCCAACACTAGCTGCAATGCCAGCCTACCCCGGGCATCACTTCAGGCTAGTCTGCTTACAACTAGGTACCCGGGGTAGTGTGACTGTATACAAGCGACTCTTTGTACATGCATTTTCAGCCTAAAATGATCAGATCTCTAAGTCATCTGCTAGATTCATGCCCCACCCCTGTTCCCATTGCCCAGAATAAATCAGATTATGTTGTTTTTGCATTTAATCTGGCTATTGTGTACCTTTTTGGTGGGGGTATTGTACTGCCATTGAACTGTTGCATTACAGGTCTTATTTTACAGGGGGTCTTCAGGGCAGCTGCAGACAATCCAGCCCTGGTGGTAAGTGCAAGGGGTGTGAGTAAGTCATTACTGCCATATGGTATATGTGAAAGTTTTGCTGCTATACTGTTTAGGCCACTAGAGGGGTTGGTGGGGGGTTATAGCATCCCAGAGGGCTATACCAACAGCAGTTATGCTACCCGAGAACCATTCCTCCAGTTGGAGGCACCCGTTCAATGAGCTGAAGCCCCTCAACCTGCACATAGTCACGCAGGCAGGGGTTACAAAACCATTTACAATCTTGGTGCCCACCACCTCCACTGGCAGACTGTCCCACGATGCCACCATCCTTTCTGTAAAATAAAACTTCCTCATATCCCTCTTAAACCTTCCCCCCTATCAATTTCCACTTGTGGCCTCAGGTTCTTGACTCTGTACTCCTGCTAAATAATTCCCCACAGTTCATCTTGTTTATTCCCTTCAGAAACATGAAAGTCTCTATCACATCTCCCTCTCTTGCCTGGTGTTCGGCGAGTACATGTTCACTTCCTCGAGACAATCTTCATAAGAACTGCCTTGTTGGCCTTGAATCGTCTTGGTCACCCTGCATTGCACTGTCCCCAGCCTGTCCCTGTCCTCCTTACATGAGAACTCCAGAACTGAGCACAGTATTCCAGGTGCGGCCTCATCAGTGACCTATTTAGAGGTAGTAGTACCTCCTTTTTCCTGCTATCAGTACCCCTTCTGATACACCCCAGCATCCTACTAACCTTACTATAGGCCTTTTACACTGCTTAATTGTTTGAGGGAGTCACTAATGATGACTCTCAGGTCCCTTTCCTCTGCTGTAGTGCTCAGTTTAACCCCTCCCATCCATTATTCTGTCCTGGTTTTTTTTCCAATGCAAAATCTTGCATTTTTTGGCATTGAATTTCAACTGCCAAATCTCAGACCACCTCTCTAGCCTTTGTATGTCCCTCTGTATCTCCCTGATACCTTCATCATTCTCTACCCTGCTGCAGAGCTTTGTGTCATCTGCAAAGAGACACAACTTGTCCCAGATGCCCTCTCCAATGTCGCTGATGAACATATTGAAGAGGACAGTACCCAGGACAGATCCCTGCAGTGTCCCACTCATGACCTCCTTCTCTTCCAATTTGACTCTGCTTGCCACCACCCTCTGCTGTCTTCCTTCAACCACTTGCCTATCTATCTATCTATGTCCCTACCCATGCCCAGGTCCTCCAGCTTCTTCACCAGCCTCATGTGTGGCACCGAGTTGAAAGCCTTGCTGAAATCAAAGTAGAGTAAATCCACAGCACAATGCTTATCTACTACCTGTTATCCAGTCAAAGAAGACTATCAGGCTGATCTGACAAGACCTCCTTGCCACAAACCACTGTGTACTACCTTGTAGATCGGAGGGTGGAAGTAGCGTGATGTTGGCACTGGGCCCTAGACAAAGTAGGAGAGTGTCCGCGAAACACTTTGGTGTTTCTCCTGGCCAGTGCTCTTGATTTTATGTCTGCTATGACTCGGAATGCCATGATATAGAGAACAGTGGATGGGCAACTAGGCACAACCAGCCTGTGCTGCCACTGAGAGGTTCAGATTACAGCAGACCTCGAGAGCAAAGCTCGAGAGATCCATTGTAATCTGAACCTTGAGACTGTAACACAGGCTGGTTAGGCATGGTTTTGCCCAACCAGTATTTTTTATAGTGTACGGAGATCAAAAATAAAGTTTTTTTTAACTGTTTAAACTGTTGTGTCCCATTTTTGTTCTCGACCATTCTCCCACTGTCAGTTGCAAGTGACAGCTAATACAAAGAAACAGATGATTTTTTAATAAGATTAAGTAAGTTAACATCCATATAAAAGTTTAATTTTGTAAAATTGTGTTAAAAACAGAGCAAGCTACCAAAGGCCCACATTGTTTTCCATTTTTCAGCACCTGTTGGGAGTGCAGTGTTTTTTTTCAGTTCTGCTTTCATTGGAAATGGTCAAGCGGACATTGTGTCCAGCTGTGTAAAATGTTGTTGTACAACAGAAGGGTACAGCTGTGTTCCACGACCATTGCACTGTACTACAACAGCATTCTTCATAGGATGAAAATCCATGCAAAACAGGCTTCCTCCATACACTATAAACTTTTAATGTGCACTTTTGCATAATTTTTGTTTGCAGACTTTTGTTGCCAGCATGCCCCAACCTGTGTGTTCTTGCTTTGTTTGCTTGTAATTTTGGAGAAACTGCATTACTTTACTGTGTGCTTGTGTTTAAAATAGTGAGTACAGCTGGCTGGATGCAGATCCTTATTGTCGATACAGTTTGGGGGTGGGCCTTATAAGTGTCCAGTTATAAAAGATGACCTTACGAAAGGCCTCCTCTAAACCATGTCATCAGTCAGGCTCCTTCCCCAAACAACTCAATCAGCCACACTCAATGTCTATTACCACACAGCTCCCCCCATGTAACCAGGATAGGGGGAACAGCCAAGGATTGGGTAGCACCCGAAGATGAACAGCACTAAAACTGTACCCCTGACGATAGGACCAAATCATTTCATAAAAATGTCAGCTTCTTGATGACTCCTCCTTCCCCAATGGACATGGGGAAGGGAGCTCATAGGTTGAGGATGGGACACACATTTCTGTGACCCCAAAGAGAGAGCGGGAACAACTAGTTTGAAGGTATGGTGGATTAGGGTGGGGAGATGAAGGTACTCGATGGGGGAGGCATATTCAGATACAAATCTGAACATCACAGCCCCAAACCCAAATATCAGAACCTGAGCACACCCCTACTAGAATAGTATAAATTCTATTGTTTCCCTGGAGGTGGTGGTTGCTCTGCACACCATACCAGAGAAGACCTGCAGAATGAGACAATGCTGACAGTTTGAGCATACTTTATATGGATGAACAGTTTTTGGTAGCATCATTTGAATCTTTACACATGCAGTGGGAAGAGGACTCTTCATGTATTCATAACAGTATCTTGTATACTGTCACGTAACAAAAAAACATTTCGCAGTGATGACTCCCACTTCCAAAAACTGCTTTAAGACAAACAAAATAAGAATTCTTCTCACTTCAGAAATTACTGCTTCATACTTTCGGAACATTACCAGTAAGGACTCCAAAATTGGGATAAAGTGTTTACCATAAAAATCTGAAAAAAATCTGAAAAGTTTGAAACAGATAAGAAAAAAGGCCATTTAAAATCCTCTAAATCCTTCATTACTGACTGAAATAAATGTACAGTATGCATGAAATTAACAAGAGCAGACTGGGAGGTCTGTCCTCCAAGCTACTGTTGTTGTCATGGTGAGCACTATGATGTCACACACACACAAAGACACTAGAAGATCAGTAGGGTGGTCAAATACTTTTTAGCCAGGCTTTTTAGATGGGCTACCAATATGTGTGTAACCACTAGGTAGCACTATCCCAAGGGCTACTACCCCTGCCTGCATGACTAAGTGCAGGTTAAGGGGCCTTGGTACTGAAAACGGGTGCCTCCACCCGGAGGACAGAGTTGGTGGTAGCGTAGCTAACCTGGGTACAGCCCTCTGGGACACTGTGACCCCCCTCTTTCCCCTCTAGTGGCCTAAACAATGGACAGAATAGACAGGTACAACAACCCCCAAACAACAGATATATTCCCACTCTGATTGCGCTTACCACCAGGGCTGGTTCCACCTGTTCTGCCCTGGAGACCCCCTGTAAAGTAAGGTTAAACACAGCAAACAATAGTACCACAGTGCTAGTTGTACAGAGGTGCACCACAGGCAGGTTAAGTGCAAACAGATTCAGATCTGATTTATTCAGGGGAAATGAATAAGAAGGGGGTGTAATCAGGTTGATTGGTTTAGGTACTGATTCAATCAGGCTACAAGGCATGCACATTAGAGTCCCTCTGCATAGTCACACACACTATGGGTACCCAGTGGCGAGGTAGTCTAGCCTGATATGTTGCCCAGGGTAGGCCAGCATTGCAGATGGTCGGGGCCCTATGATGGAAAGACAAGTCATGCACAATAACCCACAATTGGTAATCCAGAGCCAGGAGGCTCAGTTCATGATAATTAGACAAAACAATTAAATCAGATGACACACTTTGATTGAGCTGTTGTTGCAGGGAGATACCCTGGTATTTACTCATGTTACCCAGTACAGGACACAGGATGGAGGAAATGGAGACTGCAGGATGACTTGCTGGTTTGCCAGGAGACTCAGGGCCCACACAATTCACCATGGTGTTGTTCCTGTTCATGGCATTGAGCAGGGGGCTGATCCCCAGGCAGGTCTCTCATCGATGTCTTCTCTGTGGCATGAGTAGCTGGCTAGGCCAAGGTGGCAGGGCCCAGGCCAGGGGAACAATTCGGATGGCAATCCGGTAGTGGTGGATTCAGCTTCCAGCAAGCATGACACAAGCAGGCAGTGGGGAACCAAATCGCGACCCACTAACACCATTCAGCACACTTACAGTAAAGCAAGGTAAACACCACAGTTCGGATGACAGTCCAGTCACAATCACAGTGTCTCTGCGCAAATCGTATGCTCTGTGGTGGTTTCAGACTTCCTGACAGGCTGATCGCATGGAGCAAATCGTTGGTCCTCTTCAGGCAATAAGGCAGTCACAATTCGATAATTCTTGTCACAATTGGTTCGGATTTAGTCCGGTTTAACTTCAGGCTAAAGGATTCCCTCATGAGGGACAAGTAGGCAGCAGTCCAAACACAGTTTTCCCACCAGTTTCCCACGTGACTACGCAGGAGCAGCTCCTCTAATGTCTCAAGCTGTTCACTCTCTCAACTCCAAACTCAGACTGACTTCTGCTGCAGCATCACTGGGATGTCCTTCTCATCCAAAACAGGGTTCGGTTGGTTGATCCATCTGTCTGCCAAGGGAAGGGCTGCCCCTACAGGTCCATTTAGGCACCAACAAGCAAAAACTACAATTCCTACAGAAATTCACTCCGACAAGACCCCTGGGGACAGACTTCATTTTAAGGTCCCCAAAAGGTACTGATTTGTGCAGTACAGAAATGTCCATGCTGCAAAGAAAGGCAGGTTAGACAAACTATAATATCATTATTATTGGAGCAGCTAATCAGCAAACAATTACAAGTTCTAATAGAGCTCCCTCTGCACAATTAGCGATGGCAGAATGGAACAATATTACTGCAGCTCAGCCGGGACACGGCTTCTACCCGAATTAATTATACACCACAAAATTATACCTCTTAAGGAGACAGGCACAGAGGCTAGCTAGGCACTCACATGCGCAACACTTTTAAAATGCTAGGACACAGAACACCAGAATGGCAGTGGGCATTAGGCAAGCCCAGGAAGACACTTTAGGAACCCTCATTTTAAGGGGGGTTACATGTGGTATAAATCTCAAAAAGGAAAACTTCTAAGTAAAAAATGTATCCTCTTGTGAAGTGTAAGAGCTGAAACATTATGTTAATGAAAGTGTATGCTGAAGTGCAGAGCTGCTCTTTCGAAAGGCTTTGCTGGAACCTTAACTCCTCTCTGTTTTCAAATCTCCATGCTCCAACACTTTCTTTTTATTAGGAGACATGAAAAAAAGGCTGGAGTGGGAGAGGGCCACCCTTACTGCATTTTGATACATTACTAAACATTACATTTTGAAATATCATTCATACTGATCAAACATCATTTAGCTATTTACACAAACACGAAGCAAAATTAAAGACTGAAGACACAAAAATTTGAGTCACAAGCCCTGAATCAGTTAATCATTAATTTATTATGTCTAATAATAATTTGAAGCATTATGGGACGAGAACTCTTTCATCAACAGAGAAGCTGTAATATAGAAATGCATTTCTTCTTTCTGATTTTATAAGACAGCCAGTTGGCATTATGTTTGTCCTTCTGGTAGTGAAGTAGGGCAATTATCACCTCCATTTGTTTCCCAATATCTAGCCATTCAAAACTTGTACAAGGAGAGTGAGCCATTTTTTCTTGATGGATTTTTTTGCAGCTCCTGTCAGAATAGTGAACAGATGATCTTCCAAGCATCAATCTTCACCATTTATTCTCACCACTGGGTCTGTGCCAGAGGCACTAGGACCCCACAGAAGCAAAATCTTTCTGCAGCCTAGAGCTAGGGGGCTGACGTCGGTGCTGGCGCTGCCCACGAAGAAGACATATGACATGGTGCTCGCAGGCTGGCCAGTAACCGATGCCGACTCCCTACCTTCCTCAATTCTGTTTTTCCCACCATGGAGAGCACAATGTGGGAGCACTTCAGTCATCATTAATCTGCATCATAACCCCTTCCTCAGTTTGCTGCCACCCCATTCAATGCCATACCTCAGCACCGTATCTGCTTTGGTACTGCTTTTATTATTTTCTCTCTCTGTGCAGTGTCAAACCCTTTTCTTTCCTTTGTTTTCCTTTTTTTACCATTTGGCACCATGTCCAGTTCTGAGAAGCCCAAGTAGAAGTCTTCTCAGAAGAAGAACAAGGATGGACCCTTATGCATCGGTCCTGCAGTGGGGGTCACATTGCCGTCTGGGACCAGCACAACACCTGTTTAACCTGTTTTGGCACCGAACACGATATGGACAGGTGCAATGCCTACTTCTGTACAGACTATTGCACCCTTGAGATCCACATGTTGAAGTGAGGTGGCAAGCCCCCCACTTTTGTAGGATGACATCACACCAGAGACACCAAGGTGAGGTCCCTTGGCCCTTCCCTAGAGACACTTCCAGTACTATATGCAACCCCCCTGTGGGACTTAACTGTCTTGTTGCAGCGCTCCCCCACTTCCTACTTTTGGTCTCCCTATAGCTCCCCCTGTGTTTTCTGGGAATTGAGGGCTGAAGGAGCTGGATCGCAGAGTAGCCGACCTGTTTCACATTTCAGTGCAGTCGGATGGCCCTCGCATGCGCAGGAGTGCATCTGTGCTTGCAGTCATAAGGACGCCTCTCCAGTAGTCCCAGTCCTGCCTTTTAGTTGATCAGGTACTGGAGATCAAGAGGATGTGCAAAGGAAGCCTCTATGTTTTATACAGTGAGTGCCAATAGCGCTAGTTTTGGAGAGCAGCCTCATGAATATTAATAAGGCAGAAGTGAATAACCATGAGAAAGCCTGTCTAGTGCCGGGGGGGGGCAGGGAGTTTTGGCACTAGCAACAGGCGGGATATTAACTTAAAATATTAAATATTCAGGTCACTTTTCAGGACACAGAAGCTGCTTTGATTCTGTGGGGGAAAGTAAAAATAAAAGTGTTTTGTGTGGCTGCACTGGGGCTATAAAGATGGGACTCCTGTGAGACTCTGTGGGACTATACACTGACCAGCCATCTTGTGATACTATGGCAACAATCAGACAGCCAATCAGAAACCTAGGCACCCAAAACTGTTTGTGAGGACTCATGGAAGGAGATGTGAGCTATTTTCAAGTGCCAAGAGACTTTTTCAATCAATAATCAAAGAGGGCTAATGATTGTTATTGATGACTGAAGTCAGGCAATCAGAGGGTAGGATCTTCAGGAGAAATCCCAGGGACTTTGGCCAGAAAACCCTGAGCTGAGAAAGAGACTTTCTTGGGACTGTGTGTGAGCCAGAGTTAAAGGTGGATGCTGTTTTGAATGGCAGAAACTGTGAGAGAAAAGGTAAGCAGGTGCCCTAGGCTTCAAGAACCTGTTGTCCGCTGCTGAAATCCAGTTGTGGAAAGGAACTGTTAGTCTGGAAGTTGGAGTCTGTTGCCAAAAGGCACTGAAAGGTGAAAAAGTTTGAGAAACTGTCTGGCTGCACACCGGAGCTGTTTTCCCACTTGAGAGAAGGTTGGAACCAGGGAATTCCCAACTGCGACCCAGAGCTAGTTGGGGAACTTGCTAACCCCTACCAAGTGGGGTCTGCTGGCTGCAGGGGGTCACTAGCACATGCCGGAGTGCTAGAACACTCTCAAACTGTGAGGGAGCCGGGCTGTGGAGCCACTCCTAGGTCTGGGTCCTCTGTGGTTGGGTGGGCCTTGCGCAGGAGCTCTGCAACGGGCCTGAATAGGCTGAAGGGGACAAGCTGCATGACTTTCAATCAAGATGACAAGCGGCCAGACCTTCAAGCAAGTTCAAGTCAACACATCATCTACTACTGCCCATCTGTTTCTGCCCTCCCTGAATTGAAACTACAGATTTTGAGCTGCTGGAAGCCCCCTGCTCCAGAGGCTGCTCAGCTCTCCGGAACTGTGAGTAACTCAGGGCTTGCTCTGATCAAGAGAACTGGGGAAAGGTTGTTTGCAAACAAAGGTTTAAAATTAACTTTAGAACTTCATTCTTTAAATAGTCTTCAAGGGCCCCGGCACCAGCCAACCCATGGCACCGACCAGGTCTGCACCATCACAGGGTACCCTTATGTACTGAACTGGGGTTAGATTGGTACCATTGGGGTGGGCGCTGGGGTGTTTTGGCCTATGGGCCCTGTTGCTGCTAACTGTTCTAACCTTTATCTTCCTTTCACAGCTGTTCCTGCCCCAGGTACCCCCTCCCCTAGCCAACCCCCAAAATAAAGCTATGTTTTGATTGTTGAAATTGCTTTGTGGAGGGTGTTTTGTGAAAGCTTACTGTCAAGTATATGTGTGTAGTATGGTACTGGGGAATGACTTAGTATCCAGTTTGTGGGATGGTTGGAAGGGGAGGTGGGTAGGTACATCATCCCTGGGGGGTTGTACCAAGCAGACATAAGGCCCGCTGTCAACCTACTCTGAGTGGAGGCCCCACACTATTTTACCATTACTTTGGGATAGAACCCTCGATCACCACCGTAGCAGGACCCAGGCCCCTTAACCTGTGTGGTAGCCAACAGGCAGGGGTAATAGCCCACTGACACATGGCGCCTGGGCTACATCTACACACTGCAGAAAACCAGGCCTCTCCTTGTGCTCACTCCACTGAGACGTTGGGGAGCCTAGTGGAGGGGTCTGTTGAACAGTCGGTTTCTTTAGGGGAACTGGCTGAGCACCCCTCCTAATCCATCAGCTCTTTGGAGCAGTGGACTTTCCATTGGTGAAGTCACAGAATCACAGAAATCTGATGGCAGAAAAGGACCTCATCGGCCCATTGAGTCTGCCCTTCCCCCCTCTCCTACTCGTCTCCACTCTTACAGGCCCTCACTTCCCAATCCCATATGTCTGTCCCATGCCCTCTAAAATCCCTCCACCGTTTCAGCCTCCACTGGTAGTTTATTCCAGGCCTCCACCACTCTCTCCATGAAGAAATGCCCCCTCACATTGTCTCTATATCTTCCACCTTCCAATCTTAGGTTATGACCTCTAGTTTTAGCCCCCTCCTTCCTTCTGAACAAGCTTCCTTCCTTCACCTTATTGGTCCCCTTCAAATATTTCCTGTAAGAGGCAAATCAGGCTAGCTAAGAGTAAGTACTGCAAAGAACTCCTACTGGATGCTGCAGAGGACTCTAGAAAGTTCTGGTCAAAACCTTTCTGGGCACCCAACAGTCCAACCCCGCCAGTGATATGGTCCTGAATGGCATACATAGCAATGACCTGACAACTATTGCTAACTTGTTTAACAGCCACTTTGCAGACTTATCTAGCTCTGCCTCCCCCTCCCCCCCGCCGCACGCAGCCTAGCCCTAGCCTCACAAAGACAAATCACTCTCCTTTCCATTTTAAGGCCATCACCAAAGCTGCTGTCCTAGAACTACTCAATTCAGTTTCCGATAACACCAGTGTTGGCTCAGATGGTATCAAGCCTAAGCTACTAAAACTAGCAGCCCCATTTATTGCCTCCCTTCTAGCTAGAATCTATATCCTGTCTCTCTGTCATGGTCTTGTCCCAAACATGTGGAATTTGCTAGGGTAACGCCCGTTTTCGTGAAAGAGGAAAGAAAAAGCATCTCTAATTATCGGCCCATTGCGATATTCTCTGTCTTAGGAAAAATCCTAGAAAAACTGGTAGCCTCCCAAACTACTGAATATCTATCCAAATTTAAGCTGCTCTCGCCAAACCAGCATGGCTTCCACAAGGAGTACCACCACTGCTCTGCTCAAGTTTACAAATGATGTGCTTGGTGCAATGGACACTGGTCTTCTAACAGGAGCTGTATTCACAGACCTCACAAAAGCCTTTGATCTAGTTGATCACCCTCTTTTGCTATCCAACTTCTCATCTCTGGGTTTCTCATCACAATCTGTGTCCTGGTTCAATAGCTACCTCACAGACAGATTGCAAGTCATGAAATTCAACTCGGCCATATCGGATCCAGCATCCATAAATATTGGTGTTCCCCAGGGATCCATCCTGGGTCCCCCTTCTTTTTTCTACCTTTATCAACCACAATACTCAGGACACCCCTCATTGCTCATCTCTCCTCTATGCAGATGACCTTGTTCTGTACTATAGCTCAAACAGCATGTCAGAGATAAATCTTAACTTCCCGTCTGCCTTTCATGATGTTCAGGCTTGGCTCTCCAGCCACAAACTACTGCTTAATGTGGGGAAAACTCAGGCTATGATCTTTGGCACTGCAGCCAAGCTAAGGTCGGCTCAAAGTCAACTCAGTGTCTCCTGCCTTGATGGTTCTCTACTAAAGACAGTAAGCTCCTTTAAATACCTTGGAGTCCTGCTTGACAGGTCACTCAACTTTGACCAACATCATGTCCACAAGTAAGGCTGTGAACTCCAAAATCGGGCTTGCTTATGTAACCCCTAGGTGGAGCTATCCTATGGGCTACTACCCCTGCCTGCGTGACTAGTCACTGGTTGTCGGGCCTGAGCTCTTTGAATGGGTACCTCCACCCGGAGGAATGGTTCTGGGGTAGCATAACTGCTGTCGGTATAGCCCTCCGGGATGCTATAACCCCCCACAAACCAATCTAGTGGCCCAAACATTATAGTAGCAAAACATTCACATATAACATATAGCAGTAATGATTTGATCACACCCCTTGCACCTACCACCAGGGCTGGATCCTCTGCAGCTGCCCTGGAGACCCCCTGTAAAATAAGACCAATGATGCAACAAGGCAGTAGCAATACTGTAGCCCCCCCCAAGAAGGTACACAATAGCCAGATTAAATGCAAAAACACACAATCAGATTTATTTAGGGGGGTGTGAACAGGGGTGGGGCAGGAATCTAGCAGGTGATGATTTTATCTGATTAATAGGAGAATTCCCTCGTAGTCCTCGTCGAAATGATGGTCTTCGGGATGCAGGAGCAATTCAACACCGGCCAAAAACATGCAAACTGAACATCTCAAACTATTCAGTCCCGCAAACACCTTTCGAACTAAGCACATTTATATGTAAGGCTTGGGTCCTCTTCTGGTCTGTCTAGCTAGCTTGCAGGCTGATCCTGAAATTTCTTCAGCTTGGATGCTGCTCGAATCCCTTGCGGCTGTGACCCCAAACGTGGGCCACTGGACACTTAGACCCACAGACTAACAGCCGGAAAAGTCTAGGCCTGGCAGGCCTAAATTCTGAGAGCTGGCAAGCTCCCCAGAGACACATACACTGAGCTCTTGGGATTTCTCTCCAAATCTGCCTGAACAGAGCAGTTACCCCCTTTTATATGAGGCTGGGTTCCAAAGGTCCCATTGGCCACCAAAGCTGTCTTAAACAGTTATTAAATGCTAATTTTCTCCCTTTTCGGCACCTAGAAATTGTCCCAGTAAATCACCCATAAGTTTCTGCCATTGTCCCAAGAGCCCCATTGTTAAATCTTGGCTCCCAGTTGGTGGAAAGGCACAAAATGGTGGCTGCAGTTCAATTCTAGGCAGTCTATTTCAGTGTCCCCCATAAATTAAGTTCTGGTGCAGCCAGAAGCAACATTAGTTTAATGTGGTGTTCCCTCTGTCTTGTAGCCCCAACAGTCTTCTTTTAAACAAGTCTACTTTTAAACAAATAAACAATACCCCCGGGGAGTCACAGCTTCTATAACACACTGACTCTAGAAACACACAGTGAAGCTTAAGAATATTTATTAGGGCTTTCGTTTGCCCTAACATTTGCCCCTTGACCTTTATCTCTGATGCCCTGGAGGCAGCGTTTTAGGCAACTGCCGATTTGTTTAATTAAAAAAAAACATTTCCCTTGCCTTTGCTGCTGTTTGTGTCCCTGGTGCCTTTTTTAAGCTAGCCTGGCACCGGGAACCATGGAGGAGACACACTAGCTTTTGACTGCAATGGCAGTCGGATGCGCAGTGCAACCTGCTCAATAGTGTGAGTGGCGGCCTAAGAACACGCCGGCCACTCGTAAATGGACTCCATGAGCCCCACAGGGCTCAACAATACAGAGGATACCTGGAGAAATAGCAAATTGCCACAGAGAACAGGTGGATGCCGGTGACAGCAGGAGCAAACCCAAAGGCATTACAGGTAAGCCCGCCAAATGGGGGGGGATTACACTCTCCCCTGCCTAGGAAAGCTTGGCGTCCATGCCAAGTCTATGATAGATTGGCAACCATTAACACATCACTAGATATACTCTTATGAATACTCAATTACAACAGATACAGCTGAACAACCTAGCTAGGCATATAACTATGTACAAGGTAGCATGCTATCAGTTTGATCTTGCTTAACATTTGGATGTCCTATACTTTAAACATTGTCAGGACATTTTAGATTCACTTGTTATACCTTAGCAGTGTAAAATCCACACTTCTTACATTTGACAGCATCGCATAGTTAGTACAGCTGCCATTTACCATATTTTACCATAGCATTTCACTTTATTCCCATTCTTTTATACTCCTTGTTACACTGACAGGGCATCTTAATCTGGGGAATGCTTTGAACACTATTTTGGGCAAGGAACTGGACATGACATAAACTTCTTTGTGCACAACATTCATGGGCAAGTTAACAGGCTGCCCTGGGGTGTCTCACGTGAGCTTTAAGATTGGTTTCACCGATCTTTCTGAGTGACGTGGCAACATTGGCATTGGCACTTTTTCTTGTTGAAGCTCGATGTCACTTGTCAGAGGTATTGCCACAAAGTCAGAGTCATCCAAGACACATCTTTCTGGCTCCTCAATGACACTTTCATTAGCATGAAACAGTTCACTTAGCCCACTAAGTTCATCAGCACTTGCATGGTTGCTTGTAGGTTCACTACTTACTTCATTGGGTTCAGGTGGACTGATTGCCATCAATTCCACCATGCAGATGGACTCAGCCTCTTCAAGATTCACACTGTGAGCATCACTTTCTGGAGGCTCAGGTGCCATGGATGAATCGGGATCTGTTAAATCAGCTGAAGGTTCAGAGTCATCGCCATAATTAATGGAAGGAATTCCCTGGAACACACTCTCAAGTTCAAAAGATTGGTAAAAAGCAGGATAGAATTCACTTTCGTCATCACTTTCAGCATTTTCAATATCTGCAATGTCTGCAGGATTGGAGACATTGGGAGCAACAGACTGAGAAGCAGAAGTCTGCTGATTTTGTTGCTTGGCCCGAGCAGCAGACCTAGCTACAGGGTGCCGAGGAGTTTCAGACTTTTGAACAGTATTAATTACTGTTTGGCCAATAGGTAACAGGTGGTTCCTGTGAATGGTTTTAGCAGCATGACGGTACCCCTCTGGACATATTTTATACACTTGCAGATCATGCAGCTTACTGACTACTATGTATGGAATGTGGCTCCAGTGGTCAGCTATTTTGTGTTTACCTGGAAATCCAAAATTTCTCAGTAGTACTCTGTCGCCTGGTTGGAGTTCTTGGGCCTTAACACGTTTGTCATGACGAGTTTTGTTGGCCAGGTTTTTCTTTGCTGCTATGGTATGTGCCAGCTGATAGGTGTGATCAAGTTGAGCCTTTAAATTATTAACATACTGCAGGTAGTTTTCTGACTGAACACCATCAGGAGACACTCCAAAGCATACATCAACTGGAAGGTGAGTTTCCCTGCCAAACATAAGGTGGTACAGTGAAAAAACAGTAGCATCTTTCCTAGTGCAATTATAGGCATGTACAAGTGCACTTATTTGTTGGCTCCACTTTGGCTTATCTTTAGGTTGCGGGGTGCCCAGCATATCAAGTAGGGTTCTGTTAAACCTTTCTAGTTGTGGATCTCCTTGTGGATGATTAGGGGTTGTCCTGGATTTTCTTACACCCCATAAGTACAACAGTTCTTTGATAAAGTCAGCTTTCGAAAACCCAGTCTTGATCCGAATGAATACGCGGGGGGGGGGCACTGTAAGGTATGAAAAACTTCTCAACAAGAACTCCGGCTACAGTTGAGGCCTTTTGGTCTTTGGTTGGATAGGCCTGCGCATATCTTGTGAAGTGATCCATGACTACCAGCTCATTTACAATGCCTTTTGAATCTGGCTCCAAACTAAGAAAATCGATACAGACAAGTTCCGTTGGTGCATTTGTGATATTATTGACCAGAGGGGCTGCTCTCTGTAGTGGAGCTTTGCACTGAAGACACCTACCGCAGGTTTTAACATGTTGCTTGATATCTAGGCCCATTTTAGGCCAGAAGAAGCATGAACGAGCTAGATCAAGGGTTCATTCACTACCCAGATGTCCCATTTGGTCGTGCAAGGCTTTTAAGACAATATTTCTGAACTTAGCTGGCGGTACTAGCTGTTTTCTTACAATTTCACCTTGGCTGTCAGTAAGCTCTCTGTACGATAACTGTTCTTTAAGTTTGAGCTTGGGCCCCTCTCAAAGAAGTAAAGCAGTCTTGGGGTCTCTGGACCGCATTGTAGAGATATATTCCCCTTTTCTTAAAGCATCAACTACTGGTCTGATCACTGGACCATAGTATTGTTCTTTACGGATATCAGCTGGGGTTAGCTGTGGTAAAGAACTCAAGTCCAAAGCTGCAAAACTACCGCAGGTAACTGGTATACAAGTCTCTGGAGGTCCCAAGCAATCTGCCAGACATACTCTTCCCTGTTGAACTTGTGGCATAGTGCTTTTACAGATTGCTCAGGTATATGAACCCACGGTTGGTCAGAAACAGGTCTTAGTGAAAGAGCATCTGCATCTATGTGGTTTAGGCCTGGTCAGTACTCAACCACATAATCATAGGTTGCTAGAGCAGAAAGCCATCTGTGTCCTATAGCATCTAGTTTAGCGGTGGTTTGGACATATGTTAATGGATTGTTATCGGTTTTGACCAAGATTTTAGCATCATACAAGTATTCATGAAATTGGTCAACTGTGGCACATTTGAGAGCAAGAAATTCTAATTTATGCACCAGATAGTTTTTCTCTGAAGATATCAGACTTCTGCTAGCAAAGGCTGTGGGACGCAGTCCTTCCAGATATTCTTGGTAGAGTACTGCTCTGAGACCACTCAAGCTGGTATCTGTATGTAATACATAGTGCTTTGATGAATCAGCATAAGCAAGTTTGGGAGCGTGAGTCAGTCTGTATATTATTTCCTTGAAAGCAGTGTCACAAGCAAGAGTCCATCTCTGTCCAAACAGCTCATTGGGTCGGCAATAAGTTTTTTCAGTGTCTCTGTCAGATCCTTTTTTAAACTTTTTGTGAGTAGGTGGGTACCCCTCAGTTATGTTTAGCAGGGGACGGATCACCTTGATATAGTCCTTGACAAATCGGCGATAATAGCTGCAGAATCCCAGAAACCATTGGAGTTCTTTCAAGTTGTTGGGCTTTGGCCAGCTGGTTAATGCTTCCACTTTACTGGAGTCGGTTTGTATGCCTTCTGATGACACAATGTGGCCCACATATTTGACAGAGCTCTGGAAAAACTGGCATTTGTCAATAGATAAGTTAAGACCGTATTCCTCCAATCTGTCCAACACTTTAAATAGGTGAGCCTCATGCTCCTCGAGAGTTTTTCCAAAGACTATGACATCATCAAGGTAGACAAGACATTCCAAGAGATTCATATCACCCACTGCATGCACCATTAGTCACTGAAAGGTTGCTGGTGCACCTGATATGCCTTGTGGCATACGAAGGAACTCATAGAAGTCCAAGGGACAAATGAATGCAGTTTTTTGCCTGTCCTCAGGAGCCATTGGGATCTGATAGTATCCATTGCAGAGGTCGAGAACGGAGAACCATTTACTCCCATTTAGACAGTCCAGGGCATCCTGTATACGTGGCATTGTATACTGATCAGGCACAGTTCTTTTGTTGAGGATCCTGTAATCAACACACATGTGAACAGAGCCAGTCTTTTTCCACACCACAACAATTGGGGAGGTGTATGGGCTGCGTGACTCTTGTATGATGCCAGCAGCTAACATCTCTTGTAGGTGACATCTGACATCATCGATGTCAGCAGGAACTAGAAGTTTAGACCTCTCCCTGAAGGGTCTCTCACTGTGCAGCCAAATGTGGTGTTCAGCACCTGTGACACAGCCAACATCCCATTCCTTGAGGGAGAATACCTGGGTTTTCTGAGCTAGCTTGTTACTGGTCCTGGTTCTCCAGCTGTTTGGAAGCGGTGAATCCCCAAATCAAACATGTCAGGTGATAGCTCACATCCTTCTTCAGTTCTGCGCTGGGATGGGAGCACAGCAGTGTCAGCACAATAGACTTTAGCCAAGGTGCATCCTCTGGGTACCGTGATGTTTCAGTCTATAACATTCTGTATTCGCACCACCACTCGTCGAGCATAAGCATGAGCCCGGGCTGGAAGCACACTGGGTTTAATCAGCAGTCCTTCTGGTAATTTTCACTCATCTGGAGCAGTATGAGGAGTATGAATAGATAGACCATTGACGGAGTACAGGCCTATGGTACATTCATAAGGTAGAAAAAATGGGCAGACTGGATGGGCCTTGCGGTCCTTATCTGTCGCAACTTCTATGTTTCTAAGTTTCTATCCAGCATTAAAATTTCGCTAGTCATGTAACAGGGTGTCCCTGTTATGAATGATCAGGCATGAAATAAAATGTGTAACCCCTCTAATATATTCTTTTCTTGCTTTCCTATCATATTTTCTTCCTCCTCCCTTTGCTATTTTTCGTATCAGGGTGGCTAACCTGGCATATCTTTATTTATTTATTTATTTAGTTAAACATCAGTTTAGAAACCTTTGAGCCAGAGGCTTATTTACAAAGGTACCTCGTCACAAAGAGGACATCAGAACAGTAGTACAAGGGACACAGTACTTACAAACAAAAAAGTTACAGTTCAATTACAATTTTGTTACAATAGAATACAATCTCCAACGAAGCAAAAGATAACAAAAGGTGCAAAACTTATGGTGGGAGAGCTGGTGGGAGTAGAAGGAGGGAAGGAGATGGGGAGGAGGAATTGAGGAAAGGAAGGGGGGGGGGTGACGCTCAGTGAGCATTGTCAAACAGAGTATATATATATTTTTTTTTTTTTTTTTACATCATAGCGGCAGTTGCATTTGCGAGAGCTAAGCAGGAAGTTTCTGAGCCTGGGCTTAAAGCAAGCTAAGGTTAGTGAGTTTGAGACACTGGCAGGGAGGGAGTTATTAACTTTACTGTCCCTTTAAATCCTACTTTCCCCATTATTTGCACATTAATAGTATCTCCTTTTATTTATAAAGGAGCTTTCTGGTTTAATGAAAAGAAATGCTTGCATTCATAATGTGCCCCAGGTTGTTTATGTAGTGCTTCAGCGCTGGAATTCTGGTGCTTCTGTGAAGAAAGTGAAGCGCTATGCGCAACTGTAACTGATGCCCCTTTCTGACGTGCAGAAATGCTGTGCTACAAGCCCGAGGTCAGGCGAAGTAAATAAAAAGAAAAACGCTTGATACGGTATTGATGAAAAGCTCTTGTGAGCTTAAAAAGAAAAGGAAATGCTGCCTCCTGCAGCAATTGAAACAGCAGCGCCGCCTCGTACATCGGAGCAGGAGCATGCTCCGATTGCTTAGCTGATGTCTGACTCGAAGCAGAATGCTTCACCTTACAGAGTAAAAGTGCCGCCTCAAGCAGTAAACGTGTGAGATAAAGCCCATATATGGCACTACGGGCAGAAAGGGAAAGTCCCATATTGTTCTTAAAGGAAGTGCTGCAAATATTTGTTGTTTAGACAGCCCAGAAAGTGAGTGACTGGGAGCTGTCAAAGCCAAGGCCAAAATGAATGTATTAGCTGATGGCTGACATTTCAGCTGTCAGGTTTATTAGGCAAACAGCAGTAAATTAGGAAAGACTGCTGAAAGGGTTTGCAGAGGCTTGCTAGGTACAAAGCCTGCAATTTTAAATAAATAAATCCTTTCTCTTATTTCTTTGTTTTGTTTAAATAAATAATGTGTGCTCCAGTATCAAGTCTCCTGGGCTGGCAGGGGAAGGCAAATAGGGCGCGCGCTCATCATTTGTCATTCCCCTGCCCAGGCTAGGTATTCCTGTATGAAAACAAATGCTAACATGTACAAAATGAGTGTCTTTTTCTTTACCTGAAATCCTGATCATTTGGGGAAACTCCTACTATAGGGAAGTCAGCCCAGGTAATGACTGCTGTTGTAGGAATCAAGAGAGATGAGGTCACTACAGGTGGAAGGAGCTATACTCCAAATGAGGTAGAAACCCCCTAATTAAGGTTTAGATGATCTAAAACTGATGTTTTATGATATATTCACAGAAGAAATATAACTCAAATGCTTGTTTTTCCTGTTGTATAAAAATAATCCAAGATAGCCTTAGATAGGACCACATAAAGGTCTATTTCATGTTAAGTGGGAGATCACCTGATTATAATGTCACCCTGGGAATTCCTGTAAAACCTGCCACCAGGAGACTAAGAAGTATGTGTGGGTTGGTATCTTCTGACCACCGAGGGAGAAGGAGCTAGTGTGAGAGCTTACACACTGTATTGTTGGGAATTAAGTATTGGATATTGAATATACAGAAGAAAGACAGGATTCTCAAGAAGTATTTCCTGATGTGTTGAAATGGTGTGATGGACTAACACCCACAATTTTCTTTCTGTAAATATATTTTTTTGTTTTGTTTTTGCAAAAAAAAAATGATAAACACAATTATTGTGTTTTATATGCACTAAAATTACTGTTTGACGTCTGTCATTTATCCCACACCTACAAGTCACATCTTTTTGCAGCCGCACTTCACCACTGATACTACATTCTGCATTGGGAGGCAACGTGATAGTAGCAGGATCCTTCTTCCAAACTATCCCAACAGGCTCGTCTTTGTCACTTTCCTCAGGGTGCAGGTGTTTCTCGTAGGCCCTTTAGATCAGGGCATGAACACGCAGGGCTTTTCTTGTCTTTCTCTTTTGCCTTTCTTCACATAGCTGGGCCAGGTGCCCAAACATGTGTACGTTGGTGCCAATCAGTACAGGAATACCATCATAAAGTCCAGTGGAAGGGCAGACCAGGGCTAGCGTCTCCACAGAATCTCCTACGCCAACCACAGAGGGTGGAAAAGAAAGCCATTTAGATAGCCAAGATATGGATACGACATTTCACTTAACCCCCACACATGCAGTCCATCAAGAGGTTGTAACAGGTGGTCAGACAAATGCTGCTCATACCAGTCTTGGAATATTATTGTGACTTGAGATCCGCTGTCTAAAACTGCTCGGGATGGAATCCCGTCTATGTGTGCAATAGTGTCCATAGAAGGGCCCACCAATTTAGACCAATCTGGAGGGACTTTAGTAGAAACCTGGACAGACGATTTAGCCACAAAGAAATTAGATCTTGGATCTCCTGAACTTCCACTATAATCATTTCTTTCACCCCTCTGCAATTGGTTTGCTTTTCGGAGCTCCCCTTGGAGTCTGTTTACCACTTTCTCAAGGTCCTTTTGAGACCGGCATTCTTTCTTCATATGCTCATGCTTTCCACAATTATGACAAATTACAGGTTCTTGAGTCCGTCTTGGCTGAAACATTGCATTAGGATCTGGTCTCCATTCTCCATTCACAATTAGGGGGTTGGGCAGAGTACACATTTGGTGCTGGAGCAGAAGCACTAACAACAGAAAATCATGTTTTGACCTCTTTCTGCAGCATTGAAGGTGATGCACTATGTCTCAATAGTTCTTTTATGGTAGCAGTCAATTCACTGATCTCAGTGTAGCCCCCAGGTGGTGCTATCCCCAGGGCTACTACCCCTGCCTGCTTAACCACCAACAGGTTGAGGGGTCTAGGTCCAATGACGGGTGCCTCCACCCAGAGGTCAGGGTTAATACGGTCTGGTATGACTTGGTCACAGCCCTCTGGGACACTGCAACCCCCCGTTCATCCCACTAGTGGCCCACACAATATATCAGGAGTACCTTCACAGTATACACTTACCCCCAGAACTGGTTCAATCAGCTTGACTCTGGGGATCCCCTGTAAAGCAAGATGATGTAATACAACAGCCACTGTACGATATTTCAACACAAACACATATCTTAGTCAGTGTAACTTTGCTGAAACAACCAAACCTGATTTATTTAGGGGACGGCAACAAGGACGGGGGAAATCAGGTTAATTAAATCAATCACACTAATATACAGAGCACTGTGCATAATGTCAGAGTCCCTATTTGTCACTGTCACTGGGTACCCAGGATGGGGGGGGGGAGGCTAGCCAGGATCAGTGCAGCTGATTGGGGCCCAGAGGATGGAAAATACTTGCACAATACCCAGTTTGTAATCTGGAGCCGGTTGGCTCAGTTTGTGTATCAAGAAAGAAAATCAGATGAAACACTTGCAATTCAGCGGTACAGCTGGCAGGGAGCTACCCTGATTTTTGCTCACTACTTTTGGCTGGACGCCCTTCACATGGCAGGGGAACATGGGTCTGAGAACAGGACTCACCCCACACATTTATATGTAAAAGAAGGTTACCATACCAGGCAGCTGCTATCATATCCCGTTCGCACTTACTGCCAACCCGGGAGCTCGCGATGCAGCTTCTCTCTCCTGACCGACCGAGTGCGATGAAACAGTTTCTCCAGTCCTCTACAGGGTAAGCCTGGATCCTGGCTACATAGCCTCTCCTTTCTTCCTCACAGCGGATTCAATCCGAATCACCATAGTAAATGCGCCGCTCGACTTTAGGGCCTCCACATGTGCTTCCTGCGTGAAAACTCTGCAGCGCAGAAGCCCGGAGCTCCTTCCTCAGTCACGGCCACAACAGATTTGCCTTCTCATCCACTTGGGCAGGGAATTACAATCGGGCGCCACCCGACCCAATTGGAGGGATTCAGATGTCAGTCACTCACAACTTCCCCCAATGGTGTGAAAAGGCGCCACAGTCCAAAACTTCACTTCCCAGAATTACTGGCTATATCCCCCATTGGTAGCCAGCTCCCGAGAGAGTCCTAATCCTGGTTGGTCGCTCAAAACTCCATTTTAAGCGCCCTCCCTCCTGATTGGATCCAGTTTACAGTTCCAATCCAAAATGGAGGGGCAGAGCACACAAAGTCCCAGCTGCAAGAAAGGCAGGTTAGACACATTACATTTTTACTACCATGCTAACAGATCGCTAGCAAACAGTTACATCCCTAGATAGTGCTCACTCTGCTCACTTAGCGACGGCAGAAACGGAGCACTTTGTCAGCAGCTTGAGCAGGACTCGAGCAGGGAACCACACAGTCCCCCCCAGATCCCAATCCTACCTGCAAGCAGACAGCTCTTAAAGAGATAGTACCAGAGGCTTTAAAAGCACTCACAAATAAGCGGCGTAAATGCCAAACACCATCCAGGCTGGAGTCTTTAGGCAAGCTATTAGGAGTCCTTTGGGAACCCCCATTTGCAGGGGGAGTTACATCAGTCTTGAAGCCGCCCTTGGCAGAGGATGCCTGTGCATGCACCCCCATAGCAGACGTTCTCTGTGAGGGACCAGGGTCTTTATCTGTAGAAGGGGCCTTAGTAGAGGCACCAGCCTTCATTTCCCTGACCTCTCTCAGTAATTCGGCTCATGGCAGAGCATCCTTAGCAGTCTATGCATGCTCGATGGGTACTAGATTCTACCCTTGAACTTCACTCGCCTGATCACCCTCTGTCACCTGGGCAGCAGCAGTCAATACGTGAGGGGGCCCCCCATGTGACAGCCTTTGCTTGACCCTCCCCCACTGAATTTCTTTCATTAGTTCGTCACAGAAGGCAGGAGAATCCAGACAAGTTGCAAGTCGTAACTGAAGCAGCAATAATTCAGAGAATGGGGCAGACTTAAGGATCTGGTCCAACCTAGTCTGATCTAACTTGTCTGAGATCACGCTACCCTATCATACACTGATAAGGGCTCCCCTTGGTACTGCTGAGTGTTTCTCACCCTCCACCACAGATCCTCATCTGAATCCAGACTCCCATACACATTCTCCAACACAGCCAAATAGTCCTGTGCAGTTGCTTCTGGGTTATTAGCCTACTTGGCGTGGATAGTAGCCAATGCAGGACATCTGAGACTTTCACTCAATCTTTTCCTCTTCTCCACCTCAGAACACTGCCATTCAGGTACATGGGGGGGGCAACATAGTCTATCCAGATCTCCCAATCATCCTTCCCCTGCAGTAAGAGTCGTGACTAACTGCAGGCACAGGTGTGGGTGCTGGTGCAGGCACAGGAGCTGGTGAAGGGGCAGGTACTGGAACTGGTGTGGGCATCAGGGGAGGAATACCTCCAGGTGACATGAATAACTGTTTAAAGTCCTCGAGAGTTTTACCCTCCTCCAATAATAACTTGACAAACTTCTCCTCAAAGGTCTCAGATAAAAGTGGGAGCTCATTTCCTGAGGGATCCTCACTGTCTTTAGTTACCACCCTCCAGAAGGCAGGGGATCCATCAACAGCAGTAGTTCTGGGCACCTTAGTACTGTCCACGGGGTTGCCACACTCCACTAATGCCATTAGAGTTTGGGCAGTCAAGTTGGCATGTCAGCTTGCCACCACAGTTTTTCCCAGGCATTTGATTTTTGAAAGTGCCCCTTCTATAGTGTTTTTACAGGGTATTGTGAGGGTTAATTTCATGCCCCGTACACCATCTGACCAACTGATGTACAGCCATTTATTCAGTGGTACCCATTAAATTTTTAGTTGTACTTTTTGGTTTTGACCACTGGGGGGGGGAGATAATCCCAGTGGTGCCTCCAAGATGTAACACCTAGGTGGTGCTATCCTATGGGCTACTATCCCTGCCTGCGTAACTAGGCACAGGTTCAGGGGCCTGAGCTCTTTGAACGGGTGCCTCCACCCGGAGGAATGGTTCTGCGGTAGCATAACTGCTGTCAGTATAGCCCTCCAGGATGCTATAATCCCCCACAAACCTCTCTAGTGGCCCAAACAGTATAACAGCAAAACATTCACATATAACATATAGCAGTAATGACTTGATCACACCCCTTGCACCTACCACCAGGGTTGGATCCTCTGCAGCTGCCCTGGAACGCCCCTGTAAAATAAGACCAATGATGCATCAAGGCAGTAGCAGTACTGTATCCCCCCAAGAAGGTACACAATAGCCAGATTAAATGCAAAAACACACAATCTGATTTATTCATGGGGGTGTGAACAGGGGTGGGTCAGAAATCTAGCAGATGATTATTTGATCTGATTAATATAGGCTGAACAAGCATGCACAGTGAGTCCTGTTGATACAGTCACACAACCCTGGGTACCCAGTTTGGAATAGCAGGCTAGCCTGACGCATTGCCTGGGGTAGGCTGGTGTTATAGCTGATCGTTCGGGTCCTGGAGAAAGAAACACTGAACATGCACTCAGACCCAGAATGTGTAATCCGGAGCCAGATGGCTTAGTCCATTTGCAAATAAACCCAAACAAGCAAAACTGGATGGTACACACACAAGTGATTTGCAGCTTTGTTGCAGGGAGCTACCCTGTTTGTACTCACACTACCCAGACCAAGTGGTGATCTGATGAAATGAGACCTGGTGCAGATGGCTTGATGCAGCAGGAGGAGAAGTGCCTTATGGTCCTCATCGAAATGCTGTTCTTCAGGATGCAGGAGCAATTCAACAGTGGACGAAAACATGCAAACTGAACATCTCGAACTACTCGGCCACACAAACACCTTGCGAACTAAGCACATTTATATGTAAGGCTCAGGTCCTCTTCTGGTCCATCCAGCTAGCTTGCAGGCTGATCCTGAAATTTCTTCAGCTTGGATGCTGCTCAAATTCCCTGCGGCTGTGATCTCAAACATGGGTCACTGGACACTTAGACCCGCGGACTAACGGCAGGAAAAGTCTAGGCCTGGCAGGCCTAACCTGAGAACTGGCAAGCTCCCCAGAGGCACACACACTAAGCCCTTGGGATTTCTCTCCAAATCTGTCTGAACTGAGCAATCACCCCCCTTTATATGGGGCTGAGTTCCAAATGTCCCATTGGCTGCCAAAGCTGTCTTAAACACTTTTTAAATGCCAATTGACTCCCTTTTTGGCACCTAGAAATTGTTCCAGTAAATTCCCCATAAGTCTCTGGCATTGACTCAAGAGTCCCTTTGTTAGATCCTGGCTCCCAATTGGTGGAAAGGCACAAATATGGTGGCTGCAGTTCACATCTAGGCAGTCTATTTCAGTGTCCCCCATAAATTAAGTTCTGGTGCAGCCAGGAGCAAAATTAGTTTAATTTACTCTCCCCACTGTCTTGTAGCCCCAAGTCTTCTTTTAAACAAGTCCACTTTTAAACAAATAAACAAGAGGCTTATGAATATTTATTAGGGCTTTCCTTTGTCTTGACATTTGCCCCTTAACCTTTGTCTCTGGTGCCCTGAAGGCAGCATTTTAGGCAATTGCCGATTTGTTTAATTAAAAAAAAAAATTTCCCTTGCTTTTGCTGCTGTTTGTGTCCCCAGTGCCTTTTTTAACTTAGCCTGGCACCAGGAACCACAGAGGAGATTGCATCCTCCTCAATGGTGCGAGTGGCGACCTAAGAACATGCTGATCACTCGCAAATGGACACAGCAAGCCCCTCAGGGCTCAATAATAGAGGGGACACCTGGGGAAATGACAAAGTGCCACAAAGAACAGGCGGACACCGGTGACAGCGGGAGCACACTCGAAGGCATTACAGGTAAGCCCCCCCAAATGGGGGGGCATTACACTTATAAGACTAGTCATATCCTGATGCCTTCTGACAGACTGGCTATTGCTAGAGGTATTCTGCTCCTCTCTCTGACTTATGGAGCTGCAACTTATATTAATGCTTCAAAGGCATCCTTACACAGATGGAACACAATATGTAACTCCATCTGTCGCTATGCTTCAGCATCCCCGCGACTCAAACATCAATGTCAGCTATATGCCGACCTAAACTGGCCTTCCCCCTCTATCAACTGCTCTTATTTGGCATGCTAGTGGATAACATTATTAGAACCAATGTCCCAGCATCTCTTGCCTCCCTCCTTCTTCCTTCTCTGACCTCCTCCTACGGCCTCCGGTCCACCGATCAATCCCTACTCCAAGTGCCGAGATGCAAAACCTCCAAGGGAACCTGTGATTTCTTCTGTGCTTCCCCCAAACTCTGGAACTCTCTTCCCCTAGATGTCCAGGCTGTGCCTAGCCATCCCTATTTTAAGAAAGCTTATCGGTCTCACCTGTGTAAACCTACCCCTTGCACGTGCTTCAATCCCTCCTAACTTCTCTGCTACCATCTCCTTCTCCCCCACTCCTGGCCCCTCGTCATTTTTCTGCTCCTATTTTCATTAACCACTTTTTGGTTTTATTAATGGATTTTAGCTGTTTACTAGCTTAGCTCTTATGCAATGTAATTTGTTTTCTGTGCCTAAGGCACTTACCCTGGGCCTGTACTAGTTTCTTGTCAGCCAGGTGATTAAGGTTGTATGCCTTATCCACTATTTGTACTATGTCACTGTAAATCTGTATCCTTCTGTTGTTAATCAGACTGTTCTTTCACTGCCAGTGTATTCTGTTTAACTGTACCATACTGTTACTGTCAAAAACGACACCCTACCATTACCTTGTACTGCATTGTTTGTGTTTGTAACCTCCCGGGTCATGTCTGAAAATAGTCATTTCTATGGCTAGCACACTCACACAGTAAACAAATAAATAAATATTAAAAATTTTTAACCATGTCTCCCCTCTCCCTTCTAGTCTCCAACGGGTACAGATCCAGTTCCCTACACCTCTGTTCATTTGGTTTCCCCTGCATACCATGCACCATCTTGATAGCTCTTCTCTGAAACTTTTCCATCCCATCAATGTCCTTACTTGGAGCGCTCTCCAGAACTGGACCCCGTGTTCCAGGTGTGGTCTCTCCATGGCCTGGTAAAGAGGCAGCAGCATCTCCCTCCTCCTGCTAGTTATGCCCCTCCAAATGCATGCCAACATTCTATTTTCCTTCCCCACTGCCTCACTACACTAGCTTACCCACCTTAAGGTTGTTTAATATTATAATCTCCCAATCTCTCTCCTGCTTTGTTTATTTGATTTCCTTCCCTCTTAGAATGTAAGCTGTTTGCGGTCGAAGTCGAAACTATATGCTGGGTCCACACCAGTGGGCACCTTGGCATTGCAGCCAGGTGCTGCCTCGGCTCCTGGTACTCAGGCCAGTACCAGTGACTGGGGCACTGCCAGTCACAAGGCCAGGCCCCCACCTAACACTGCTTACGGTGCCGAAAGAAGGAAGGCTTCTGGAGCTGGTTCCTCTCATTCCTGAGAGATACTTTGGATACCCTCTTCTGAGCAGTCAGATGACCTGGGGAAGGGTGTCATGGAGGACCTCAGGACTGTTGAGGGCTCTGGCAATGAAAGAGGCCTGCCTGGGCCTGGTTCTGGGTCTAGGTCAGGGTCTCCTAGGGTGGTTGTGCCTGTGGGTGTGCCATGGTTGGCACCGGGGCCCCTGTCGACCCCCTTTGCAATGCCAGTTCATGTTCCAGCATCATTTTCTGTGCCAGAATCCTTGTCAGCACCATTCACGGTGCTGGTTCGGGTCTTATGTCATTCCTCATGCCACCCCTAGTACTGATGTTGTTCACGGCATTGGATTTAGATTCTTTGCCATTCGTGGTGTCACTCCAGCACCTCTGCCCCCATGGACTGTTCTCAATTCTGGGCCTGGCCTAAGGGACTGGGCCAGTCTTGGTGAGGAGGGGACCTTACAGTCTAGGTTGGTGGCTCACTCCTTGCCCAGAGTAGGTGACATCTCTGGTAGTAGTTGCAATGCCAGTGCATACCTTCATTTCTCTCCAGAACCAGCTAGCCCTGTCACTGATGGGGATCAGGGCCACCCCATGGGACCTGCATAGCTCTGCTGTTCCCATCTGGGGGTTACCTCCCAAGGGTACCATCCTGATTAGTCCCTGGCTGTTGGCCATTTGCTAATGGGTGAGTCTGCCAGGCCCTCCCCCCAGGAGAGGTCCCCTGAGCTTTCTCACAGCCCTAGCAGAGGATCTGGCATGGTTTTGCATGACCCTCCTACCTCTTCCAGGTATTCTTGGTCTTACTGGGCCCCTGCCCTGGGAACAGTTCAGGGAGATGGCAAGTGCCTTTCCCTGTATATCTCCATAGGTTACACCAGACCATTTACTGGCCTGAGGACCCCGCACCTCCACCCCCTGATTCCAGTTCCTTCTCTTCTCCTCCCACTTTCTCCTCTGAGGAAGAGGATAACTCCCTCCATCTCTCCTCTGATGCTGAGTACATCTGGTACCAGCAGTTCCTGGGGGAGATTATGCAGGAACTGGGTCTGCACTGTTTTGCTGGTCACTATCCTGCTAACCTGGCACTGTCATTGCTGGGTGAATACAGCAGAGACTCCAGTCATTCCTCCATGGCCTCAGACCTTCATGGAGGCATCCAGGGATGTCTGGCTCTGTCCATTTGACCCTTCCCCAGCCCTGAGGGATGTGCAGTGCAGGTATTGCACTCCCATGGGGTCTCCTGGTACAATGCCACACTCCTTTTTTAGGATTCTGCTCCTGGGCATTGCCTCTGGGCATAGATGCCCACTGCATGACCACCCCTGTGACTCTGACTCTATGGAGTTTGATGTCTGGGGCAGATGTGTTTTTTCAGTGGCACACACCATGCTGTTTATCTTTGTGCATTGCGGCCATCAGGCAACCTATGGCAGTCACCTATGGGTGATGCTGGAGCAACTCCTAGCGTTGATTATGTAGAAAAAATCCGGATGCATCTCTGGTGAACCAGGGTGCTGGCTAACTGAAAGAAGCTGTATCCTTCTGAATATATGCAAAATGAAAAAAGTAAGAACACTCCAAGCAAGTGAATCGCTGAAGACAGGCAATTTGGTTGCAAGTTTTATTCCATGAACAAGCTGGACTCCCTTAACACCTCAGCCCAATAATCAGGCTTTTACAGAGGGTGTGTCAAAGGTACCAGGTGCTACCAATTTGTAGTGACACAAAGTCCTTAAAGTGATAAGCACAATTATTTTGCTCAATAACACCAAGTAATTAATGCACAAATAAAAAGTGTTGAAAGTGTATATCAATTCTTACTCTATTTATACAAATTTAAATATTGCAAAATAAAACTTAGGAACATGGTAAGAGGAAAAGGAAAAAGAAAAGAAGATAGGCGAAGGTCAGAAAATGCAAAAGGTGAAAAGCAAGACTATTGGGCGGGAGAAAGGGACAAGAAAGTGAAAAACCAGGGACTTAGGTGCAAAGCTTCATTTCACAGGGTCATGAGTCTCCACAAGTAAATGCTTGGAAACAAAAGATCACAGAAAGAGATTTATATGTATTCAGAAAAAAATGTTATATAATGTCAAGATTTTAGGGGGGTAATAATTTTAAATACCAGTCCAAATTGTCTAACATAGGAAACAAATCCATTATGGAGAGGCTTCCTATGAACAATTTTATAAGAATACTGTAAGCTTCATGACCTGGCAAGGAAAGAGAACAAAAAGGTGAAACCAAGTTAAACACATTTTTAACTTAATCACAACATATAGTGAGATATTATCATCTTTATCATTGTTATAAGTATGTTACTAATACCTCTAAAACAATTACTCTAAATGATATAAAGACACAAAAAGAAAAGTGACACAGAAGACACAGGTGAAACTAGTTCACAAGCATTTTTTGAGAGTAATTCAGAGATGGGGTAGTTATGATTCCTAAATGTAAGGGGTGTAGTTAACTTCTTCATTAAAACCAAGGGGTTCAACTGTATCTAGGGTGACTATCCATCTGGTTCCTTTTTGGTTAAGTATGTTCAACTGATTACCTCCTCTTTCGAGAGGGGGCTCTGTGTCAAGTGCCATAAATTTCGAGGTGGATGGATCTGACTGATGAAATTCCAGAAAATGACTTCCTAAAGGGCTACGATAATTCTGATTTATAATATCCCTAACATGCCCTGAATCCTGGATTTGAGTGACCTAACCGTTCTCCCAACATAATGTTTAAGGTAGCTGCACCAAATAATGTACTCAGTAAAATTGGTGATACATGACATAAAGTTTCTGAGAAAAACTTTTGCTGATTTGTGTGATGTATGTAAACATTGCCCCCATGGGAATATTTGCAAACATTACAATTGCCACACTTGAAAAATCCTATAGGTCTGGGTGGTAACCATGTAATCACTTTTTGTGGCCTATAGTGACTTCTAACCAAAATATCTTTTAGATTCTTGGCTTTCTTAAAAGTCACCCTTGGTTTGTCACCTATTTCATCCCTAAGGTTACTGTCTGTGTGCAAAATATACCAGTGTTTATGAATTATACCACCAATTTGGCCAGAAAGTTTGTTATATTTAGTGGAGAATGTGATAGTTTTGTCAGTTTTGTTTGTTCTCTCTTTTGGTTTCAGGAGGTTCATCCTATCTAGTGTTCTAACCTTATTAAGTAACACAGTAAGAATGTCTCCCTTATAGCCTCTATCCATGAACTATCATGTTGTTCACCTGTGTCTCAAAATCCCCAGGATCAGAACAACTTTGTTTTAATCTTAAGAATTGGCCATAAGGTACAGAGCTGATCAATTTATGCGGGTGGGCACTAGTAGCATGTAAAATTGCATTTGCTGCTGCCGGTTTTCTAAATCCTGAAGTTTTTATACTACTGTTTTCTCCAATTTTTAGTTCAATGTCCAAAAAGGAAATGATGTTTTTGTCAAAATTACTAGTGAAGTGAAAACATTGCGTAGTATTATTAAGGTAATCAAGAAAACCATAAATTAATTTAGACTGCCATATCAAACACATATAATATCATCGATAAAGTGATACCAATGTACCACTTTAGCAAAATATGTGTTGTGATTCACATTCCAGATGAAAGTATCTTTGCAGCACCAAATTTGCATAAGAGGGTGTCGTTGAGGCACCCATAGCTGTACCACATACTTGTCTGTAGTACTGTTTATTAAAAAACAAAATAATAATGTTCAAGTACAAACTCTAAAGCTTGCAAGATGAAATCTTTTGGCACCGGGTCCTCCAAGGTAGGTTTAGACAAGTAATAATTTACTGCATCTAGTCCCATTGTGTGTGTAATAGACGTGTACAGACCGGTGACATCGCTTGATGCCCAATTATAGGTGTCCCTCCACCTGAAATAGTCCATTTTCTATAAGAGATACATTGTGTCTCTAATGTACAATTGGATGCCCACCACATATTGTTTCAGAAAGAAATCAACATATTTTCCTAAATTGTAGGTGATGGAGTCAGTGCCAGATACTATGGGATGGAGGGGTGGTGAGTTTTAATTTTTATGGACTTTAGGGAGTCCATAAAAAGGTTGGAATAATCAGGAATTTTGGTTTAATAAAGAAAACTTCTTCCCCTGTTAGAATTCCATTTGTTTATGCATTTTCTAACAAGGTGAATAATAAAAGTAAATATTTAGATGTACGGTCTCCTTTAAGTAGTTCATAAGTATCCCTATTATTCAGATGTTCAATGATTTGATTAACATAGAAGTCCTCACTCATTATAATAATATTTCCCCCTTTATTTGATTTTTTAATGACTATGCCTTTAGTGTTCTCTAGATGTTAGATTACTATGCTTACTATAAGGTGACTGATTAGCAAGTTTGTTAACATCATTCAACACAAGCTTTTCAAAGGTGGAAATAGCTGCATTCGAGACCTGTGGAGAGAATACAGATTCACTTTTAAAATTACCATCTCTCTTAATTAAAGTTACTTCTTCTGTAGTATCACCTATTTCAATTTCTGAATAATAAGTAAGCAAAGATTCCAGATCCATACAATCAAGTAAACACACGGCAGTCTATAATTAATTTGTGTAAGTATCAACTTCAGGTGTCAGTATAACACCATTTACATCTTCATCAATGGGTCTTTGGTGTTGAAGGCTAGGGGCCACAGTATATCCCATATTTGATTTAGTTCTGAAAAAATATTTAAGTTTCAATTTCCTTATTAGTTTATACATATCTGTTCTAATCTAAAACAAGTCCACTGGTGGACTTGGAGAAAAAGACAAGCCTCTCTCAAGTACCTTTACTAGAGTGTCCGAAAGTTCTATTTGTGTTACGTTTATGATGGTAATTTTTGTTGTTGTTGCTGATTTTTCAGGTTTCTTTTGGATCTTTCCTTCACCCCTTCCACGTCTACCTCTCCTCATTTTATGTCTGAATCCTTTTTTTTTTGGTGGATCCTTGGGTCTGACCACTGGTGGTGGTTTGTCCCCTTCCCTCCTCATTTGTACTAAAAAAGGCCCCTGGCTGGAGGAATAAACTATTTCATCCGGTATGGTCACTACCTCTTGATTAATAGTGACTGCTTTTTTATTATTTTGTCTCAAAGTACTGTTAGATTTAGAGTGGCCCCTCCAATTTCTGAAGTGCTTCCTGCTGCCAGACCTGCCTGTCCTTTGTGGACTCTTATTAGGGCAGTCCCATTTAAAAATGTGATTATGCTCAAAATCTCCAGAGTCTCTTAGCAGTTTGGTTTTCTTTCTTTTAATTAAATCATTCTTCACTTTCTGGGTGCTTTTGGTATATTTCTTACTGAGATTAGAACAGTTATTATGGTGTTTTAATGATTTTAATGACTCTTGAATGGCCATGATGTATTTCTCAATGGCTAACAGGTCCCTCTCATCTTTTCTAATGAGGGCTCTGAGAAAAGCATTCGTACATTCTGTGCTAGCTTTCTCCTACTCTTGTTTTAATATAAAGTCATCAAATCCACATGATGACTCTTTGTCAATTCTGAGGCCCCAGGGGACCAACCTTTCTCTAAGTATTATTCAAGGGTGACCTTATTATAATACTTATTAGTTCCTGAATACGTAATTTCTCAAGGTGGTGAAACAACAGTTTAATCTCACTTGCTCCACCAGAGTCAGCATCAATAACGTCAGCATGTACAAGGAATCGTTCTCTCAGAAGGCCTGTTTGTTGGGCCGATGTGCTAAGGGAGTCCAGCTTGTTCATGGAATAAAACTTGCAATCAGATTGTCAGTCTTCAGCGTTTCACTTGCCTGGAGTGCTCTTACTTTTTTCATTTGGCAACTCCTAGTATCACTGCCAGACTGTGAGGCAACCAGGCAGGCCATTTACCTTTCCACCCAGGGCCTGGAACTGGCGAGGCACAAAGCAAGGGCATCTTATGATGCCAACAAGGTAGCTTCCAGGCTGGTGGGAACTGCAGTCTGCATTTGACAGATGGCATGGCATCACCTGTCGAGGCTGACACCTTTAGCCCAGTGAGCAAAGGAGGGAGAGAGGTGATATGATCGAGGCATTCAAGCACCTTAAGGGCATTAACAAGGTGAAAGAGTCTAACATGTTTAAATATAAGAAAAATAGCAGGACAAGAGGACACAGCATGAGATTAGAGGGGGGCCGATTAAGGGAGAATGTGAGTAAATTCTTTTTCACAGAAAGGGTGGTGGATGCATGGAATGGCTTACCACAAGAAGTGGTGGCTATGAATACAGTGCAGGGCTTCAAACTGGCATGGGATAGGCATAAGGGAGCAATACAAATGACTATGAATAGATAGGCCACTGACAGAGCAAAGGCCGATGGCACATTTATAAGGTAGAAAAACAAATGGGCAGACTGGATGGGCTTTGCGGTCCTTATCTGCCGTCAACTTCTATGTTTCTATGTTCAGTGTAGGGTGCTCACATCATGCTTCCAGGGGACCCACTTCTTTTCCTGCAGGGTCAGGTGCGAGTTACCAGGGCATATTCCTGATTGCCCCTAATCAGTCTTTGGTCTTGCCAGACCCTTGGGAGGTCCTTGCCTCCTTGTGGTTATCCCCCACAGAGGACTGAGGGAACACCCTTTTCCCTCAGGGTGTACAGCACCGCCCTTCTGGGTGGTAGCTTAGTACTCTGACCCACTGATGGGAATAAATGGTAAGGACTGATTTTTAGAAGATCTGAAAATTACGAACTCACTGTAATTCTTGATCTTCCAAAATATCTTCACCATTTATTCACACATCTGTCCGCCATCCCCCACTCTAGAGCCAGTGCCTCTGGGCAGCTCACTCAGTTCTTCTTTCTCTTTATTCCTTTTTCTTCTTTGATATGTTTTTACCCTTTCCCCCTCTTCTTCCCCTAGAGTAGCAAGGGGATACCTCTTTTTCTTTCCACCTCTTTTTCCTCTCTTGCTTTTCCCAGCTCCTTAACAAAAAAAGAAAAAAAACAGGAATGAAGGGGATTCCTTTGTCCCTCCTTGCTAGCCAGGTCTATCCCCTGGCTACTGCCATCCCACCCTGCTGCCCAGGCAGGTTGAAATCATCTGTTATGACTGTGTTTCCCCTACTGCTTAGCATTCTAATCTGCTCCCCCAGCTTTTTGTCCAACTCCTCTCCCTGTGAAGGTTGTCTGCAAACCACACCCATTCAAACCTTTCTCCCTTTGATGTTCTGAAACTGTACCCACAAAACTTCAGGCTCACTCTCATCCTCCTCTTCCCTGGTGCTTATGATCCCTTCCCTCACAAATAAAGCTACCCCTCTCCCCTTCTCTCTATCCTTCTAAGTTCTATACCCAGGGATCACGAGGTCCCAGTCATGGTATTGGGTGGCCCATGTCTCTGTGATGGCTGCTATGTCCAACTCTTCCTCAGCCATCGGTGCCTGAAGATCTGCCATCTTGTTTGCCAGCCTCCTTGCATTCATGGACACTACCTTCCACCATGACCACTGTACCCCATTGCCTCTCACCATCCCTTTTCATCCTTCCCCTTCCCGGGTCCCCTCTCTATTACACCTTCCCTTCACCCTTCCTTTCGTCTGATGTCTTAATGGGGTGGGCGTCTGTCTCCCACACCTGGTGTCTATGGTTGCAATACACCCTGTCAACCCCCCCTTTCAGTTTAAATTTAGATTTGTAGACGAGTATTCCTACAGCCTTTCTTTCAAAATCCTGGTGCCATTTCTGCTTAAATGCAGCCTATCCTGTGCATATAGGTCTTTGTTTTCCCAAGTTCTACCCCACTCCCCCACTAGCCCATATCCTACCGGCTCATACAACCCCCCCCAACCAACTGTTTAGATCCTCAATTCTGTTTCCTTACAGTACTCACCCTAGGGACCGGAAGTACTTCAGGGAATGAAATTGACCTTCCTGCCTCACTGCAGATTTTTCCTACCTCCCTAAACCTCTCCTGCACCACTTCTACTTCACACTCTGCACATTGGCCCCCTAGCTGTAGGCTGCAGAAAGGCTTTCCTCCCATGGGGTTCTAGGGCCTCTGGCACAGACCCAGTGGTGTGAATAAATAGTGAAGAAATTCAGGAATTATGGTGAGTACATAATTTTCATTTTCATTCTCTTACCCTCTCTGAGGGGCAGTAAACCAAAAACTAGATTTTTTTTATTAGTGTTCCATTGTCCCTCAGTAATTTTTTTACATCCTGAGACCCTTGTCTAGAAGTGCTTCAACACCCGGCAGTCCCAAAAGATCGGTGTGTTGGCTCTGACAGCACCACAGTTTCTCCAACTTAAATTTGAGATGGTAGTTAAATATTTGTTCTCCCATAATGGATATAGTTCACTATTCGCACTATGGCAGTTAGCTGGAGACACCCACCACCTCTGGTGGCATCATCTGACTCTGCTCCATCAAAGTCAGATGTTCTTTTCCACTAGAATAGACAGGTCTCTTCCTTTGTAGCTCTGAATGCATTGGAGGAAATCTTATTTTTAAGCGCTATTTTTTTTTTTAACTCTCTTTCCTCCAGTCACTAGCCCTGAAAATTCCCTCAGATGTAGCCTACCCAGGCAGCTTCTCCCGTTCAGCCTGAGACCCACCCAGCCCAAGGCTCCCACCCAGAACTCCAACCTGCACTCCAGTCCATAGACCCCCCCCGGCTTGTGCCCCCCCAAGGCGGGGCAATCATCCACTTACCTTGGCGCTCCTTCAATCAAATCTGCAGATGGAGTGAGGCTGGAGGATATCGGGGAAATGGGTGGGCAGGATCTGGTAGTGGGCATGGGGCTGCTGTTGACTCATCATCATCCTCCCAGGCACTAGAGTTTTTCCTTTTTTGTGACCATGAATGTGACCATCTCAGAGGCGTGTACATGCAATGACATCCAGAGCGAGGTGGGTGTGCTCCCAAACCCATCCTGCAGATGTCCACCATTGCCTCCACCCCTTCCTGATGTGTTTCTGAGGCTGTAGCACCCCCAACCTCCACTGGGAGTTGCTGATGCCAGGGATCCACAGCTCACCCTCCTCAGGAGAGAAGAGCAGTCCTCCAGATGCTCAATCCTCTCCTCCCCAGCCAACCCCCAGCAACCCAAGCTTGCTCCTGAGCCCAGGCTGCCGGTGTGGTGTGAGGTGTGGAGTCCGGTGCTTCAACTCTCAGGGCCACTGGGCCAGCTATTCAAGCACTAAATTATTTGGTGAATTTCTGGTCCCTGTCCCAGTCAGAAATGTGAGCCTTGACCTTAAAAGTGCACCTAGCTGCCGTCTCTGTATATTGGGCTCAGCTGTTGTTCTGACACTGGCACAGGAAAAAGGAGTCAAGTGCTTCTTCAAAAGTCTGGATCGCTTGTCCTCTCCGGTGCACAGACCAACACCTCTGTGGGAACTACTGGTGATACCGTTTCTTCTCATGGGCAACCCTTCTGAGCATATGTACAGATTACATTTGTTGTGGAAAACTGTGTTCTTGGTGGCTATTACGTCAGCCAGAAGGGCAAGTGAGCTCCAGGTGCTCTCAGCAGAGTCTCCCCATCTGGTCTTCCACAAGGACAAGGTCATCTTTCACCCCCATGCAAAATTCCTCCCGAAGATTGTGTCAGAGTTCCATCTTAACCAGGTGATCATCCTCCCAGTTTATTTGTATAACCAGACTTTGGATGCTGACTGCAGGCTTCACACCCTTTACCTGGAGAGGGCACTATCCTATTACAAGGAGTGCCTGGCAAGGATTTGTGATGAGGCTCTCTAGCTGTTTATTACACCCACTGAACCCACGCCTGGCAGATTGGCAGCAAAGTTGACGATTGCCAGGTGGATCACATCCTGCATCAACTTCTGCTGTAGGTTGTCCAGTAAGGAGTCTGATATACCAGATGACAGCCTTGTAGTTCCCCCCCGATGCCATTTGACCCCCAGCACACCAGTCCAGGGGCCCCTCAGCCAACACTGCAAAGTGTGTTCCGCTCTTTCAGGCCATGGAGGGCCCTCAGCAGGGGCAATTCGTCCAAAAGGACAAATGGAAGGGCAGAGTCCAGGAGAAGTTGTTTCTTGATGACCAATGGAGGCTAGTAGTGGGTACAAACTGGCCCCTAGGATACTATGGCTGTGGTCTGGATAGGGCTCCAATGAGTGGAAATGAGGGATCAGTCTGGCTGACAGCAGGGGAGGTGTAAGAGGCCTGAAGGAATGGGGTGCCAGTGGGTATGAAGGGTAATAAATACATCAGGCAAAAACAATTTAGTAATTGCTTCATTTCAATTGTTTATAATAATAATAATAAACAACTTTATTTTTATGATGCCTTTCAAATATCAAGCAACTTACAAATTTAAGATCACAAATCAAACATCAACAACATACATTTATTTATTTTATTTATTGAATTTTGATGAACAGGTAGATCCACTGGGCCCTGGAGGTCCCTTTTTCAGGTGCGACCCGGGAGTAACAATTATTATTACAGGTAAAAGAGGCAGTACATATGGATATAGTTATTGTTGTAGGCAAAAATCAGTAGGATCATCATACCATCAGTCACCGAATGCCCAGAGCCATAAAAAAGTTTTTAAGGCTTGCTTAAATCCCTCCACGGTCGTGCACTCCCACAACCAACAGGGTAGAGAATTCCAGAGGGTTGGGGCCACATGCATAAATGCTCTGGCCCCAGAAGATTTCAAACACACCCTTGGAATCTATAGCAACCCCTCGTCGGCTGAGTGGAGCGATCGCCCAGGGCAGTATGGGACCAGAAGCTCTTTCAGGTAGCACGGGCCCAGTCTATGTAGGGCTTTAAAAGTCAGAAGGCCTACTTTAAAGGTAATCCACCACTGTACAGGCAGTCAGTGCAGTCCGCACAACACCAGCGAAATATGGCAGGACCGAGATGATCTGTCAAAAGCCGGGCTGCTGCGTTCTGCACCAACTGCAGGCGATGGATTTCCACCCCTGGTAGCCCTAGGTAGAGGGAGTTTATGCACTTGTATAATAAACTAGAGATTCAGGTTTAAATCCCACTATCCTCATTTACTCATTATGTAACCTTCAGAAAGTCATTGACCCTCCTTGTGCTTAACATCCCCTCACCCTCTGCCCCTTTCTGTGTTTAACTTTCCTCAGTCTCACTTAGACCCCCTGTGCTTGCCTAACATTTTGGCTGTTAAAACTGTTCATCATTAGTGAAATGCATTGTGACAGTTTGCATGGAAGACTATTATAATACCAAATTCATTTCCTTTTACTTGCATTTCTTTTTATTAGAATCCCCTTCTTTTGCAAAGTCACAAATGGAAACTCAGGACTCAGCTTTGCAGGCTGCATGCAATTTAAGAAAGGCAAAATGGACACTTCCACAGTGAAAACAGCACTGTCAGTCTTCTGTGCAGTTTCAAATAGCCTCAGCATGTATGACTTTGCAACATGGAAATGTTTTCATGATTTCATCAAGCTAAAGCTCCCCCTGCTGGGTATCACTGGGATCTAGAAAAGGATATTGAAGCACAAGTCACTTTTTATGGAAGAGCTACTGAGTGAGTGCTGCTACAGTGTGGCCAAGACAAAGTGTGCATCAGTGGCATTGATCATACAGTATGACCTGTGCCACTGGCTGCTACACCTTTGACTCACTGCTTGATTGATAGGGAGTCGGGGCGTGATGCCCATGAGTGTTCCCATCAAAATCCTTACACCTGATCATTAATCATATTGATCAACCAATTGTCCAGTCCAGAATTAAAAGTTGTTTTTTTTGTCAACTATTTTTATCACCCACTGTCCTGGAACTCTCCCTGGCGTCCCTCTCTCGCAACCATTATTCCAACCACCCGTCTGAAGCTCTCTCCTCTGGGAAATCGGGGACAGACACTCCTCCTTCCTACCTGATCCGACAACCTGGGGGACCATCGTGGGACGAAGGCAGGATGGAGGGATTGGGAGAACCAGAGGATTGAGCCAAGTATTGGGCGTGTCACAGTGGGGCACTGGAAAGCACCGTCACCTATCCAGGAAGTGGGATCTCTTTCCTTTTTTTGTCCCTGGAGCACGGTCATGCAATGGCATCTGCGCACCTTGCATGATGATGCCCGCCACCTGCTCCACCCCTTTGTGGCATCGCTAACTGCAGTGCCCCTGATCTCCACTGGGGGACCACAGATGAGCGATGTAAGGCCCACTACCCACCCCAGGAGAGGACATCCATCCTCCGGACGCTCGATCCTCTCCCACCCCAGCCAACACCCAGTGGCCTAAGTCCGTTCCCGAACCCAGGTCGCTGGCATGGCACGAGGTATGGTGTCCAGTGCCTCAACCCTCAGCACTACTGGGCCAGCAAAGGTTTTTTATTTTTGCTAATGATAGCATGTGTAAGTAAGCTATTCCATTCATGCACCACTCTCTGAATGAAAAAGTATTTTCTCTTTGTTGTTTTATATTGAAAACTGCTTAAGTATAGTGAGTGCCCTCTTGTTTCTTTTGTGTTTTGTTTAAAATCAAAACCCATCTCCATGAAGAGAGCTGGGTCATTTACCACATCCCACAAGAACAGTAAGTCACCCCTGTTTCTCCTTGTCTCCATTGACATGAGTGTTATGTGTAGTGCAGCTTTAAGAAATGTACTTCCTGTGAGCCTGTGCATCTTCCTGTGTGTGTGTTGAGATTAGTTTTCCCCTTATATCTGTGCTGTATGGAGGTAAACAGAGAAGGCTTAAATTTATGTGGTACATGTTTTTCTTTCTACCAAGACCCTGATGTGTTTAAGGTACTTATTTTCGGCCACCAAATATAACAAACTGGCAACGATGGATGGGGGAAATTTTAATAGCTCCAGCTTACTAAATTACACCACTTTCTGACTTTCTACATTGGAGGCAAGTAAGCAATTTGGAACTGTGGAGTATCATGGCAACTTCAGCCAGCTTTGAGATTTTTATAGGAATGGACTGGGATACATGGTCCAGACAGTTTGATCAGTGGTTATTACTTAATCCTGCCATACAATCAGCAAATGATCAGCTACAGTGTGAGCTTATTCAAGCTGCTTTTTGTGCTTTCTTGGGGAGTGAAACCTTCAAACTTTTATCCAGTCTGTATACACCGGTCTGGCTGGAGGATTTGTCATATCAAGAGCTGAAGGCTAAATTGAATGCACAATACAGCTTAACAACCTTCCCAAGGGCTGAACATTATAAATTCTACAGTTACCATCAGAAACTAGGTCAGTCATTACAATGTTATTTGGCTTAGATCAAACGCTTAGCACTTATGTGTGAGTGGAGCAGGGAGCATCTTGGATCTAATTTAGCTGATACGTTTGTTATGGGGTTGAATAATGAATGTTGTATTCAGCAATTACTTTCTGTAAGTGTCAAGAAATCTGTTGAGGAACTTTTACAGTTGGCACAAATGTATGAGGCTGCAGAAAATGAAGCGCATGGTAAGATGAACACTAAAAATGAGGTACAAGTAACTGCAGTAAGCCCCAAATTGAAACAGCTCAAACCTAAGTCTAAACCACTGTTTACAAATAAAAATTCAACCACTCCACCCAAACTGCATGACCAGTACAAATATGCATCATGTGGGTCGTCTCAGCATAGCAGGGACCAGTGCAATTTCAGAGAAGTTCAGTGTCATGCATGTAAACGTCAGGGGCATATTGCTAAGGTTTGCAGAAGCAGGAGAACTGCGGTGGTTAGTTTTGAAAGCATAGACAGTGCAGTGGTTCCTGTTGCACCACAAATGCAGACTAAAGTGGGGAGTGGCTCTATTCATTTCCAACAAAATAAATTCTGAAGAAATCATTACAACTAAATGGGATAAAATAGAGGTGTTATGGATCAAAATATGATTTTGCCATTCACACGTTGTTAACATTGGGGTCATATATAGATCACCCCACTGTTACACCGGACCAGGAGGAACAATTACTGGATTTTTTGGATACAATTGGTAGAACTAAAAGTAACATTGTAGTAGGTGATCTTAATTTACCAGGCATAAGTTCAACAACATTACAGACAAATACTACTATGGAATCACGATATCTAGAATTATGCTTGCTAGCAGGAATGAACCAGTGGGTAAATGTCAATACTAGAGACAGTCACATAGTAGATCTTGTGTTAGGTAACCTAGATGGTAATATAACATCTTGTAAGGTTATTCCCCCTCTTGGATCAAGTGACCACTCTATGGTTTACTTTTCCCTTGACACATTAACAGACACTATTGTAAGTAGGACTAGCAAATATGACTATAGTAAAGCTGATTTTGATAGTATGAGAACATATCTCAAAAATTGGAACTGGGTAGAGGAATTTCAAAACAAAACACTCGACTCCATGTGGGATCTGCTGGTGGGTAAAATAAGCTTAGCTACCCAAACTGTTACTCCTTTAATAAAAAGAACGGATGACACCACCAAGATCAAACCCAAATGGATGTCAAAACACATACTGAAACTGATAAAGAAAAAAAATAGGGCATTTTATAAGGCCAAAAGATCGGGAAACAACATTTGCTGGAAAACATATAAGGACCTTTTAAAAAGTTTAAAAATGTATTAAAGAAGCCAAACTAAAATATGAGTTAAGCCTAGCAACCAGAGTCCAGGATAACTATAAATCTTTTTATGCATATATTAATGGCAAAAAAGGTGCTTGTAGACCTAGTGGCCCACTACATGCAATGGATGGTAGTACAGTTACTGACCAGTCTCTTCTTGCCCAAATGTATAGTGATTTCTTTATATCAGTCTTCAATAGTAAATCCTCCCCTAAATTAGAACATTTGTAAACTGTACTAGAAGTAGAATCACTGATAACAAGTGAAGACATACTTAAAAGGCTCCACAAATTAGATCAGAATAAATCACAAGGTCCGGATGGAATATACCCAAGAATAATTAAAGAACTGGCAGACCTCTTGGCTGGACCCCTGATGGTTATTTTTCAAACATCTTTAAAAAAAAAGGGCTAGTGTTGGAGGCATGGAAACAAGCAAGAGTGGTTCCCATTTACAAGAAAGGGAGTAGACATGAGGTGTCCAACTATAGACCAATTAGCCTGACGTCTGTCTTAGGAAAAATCTTCGAGGGTATTTTAAAAGATTATATTGTGGACCATGCCAAAAAAACAGATCTGGTAGACCCAGTACAGCATGGATTTATCACCGGAAGGTCCTGTCAGACCAACCTGTTGGAATTTTATGGAAAGGTTAGCAGGGCAATGGGTGAGGGATAGCCTGTGGATGTGGTGTATCTCGATTTTTCGAAGGCTTTCGACAAGGTCCCCCATGGAGAACTTATTGAAGCATTAATACTGCAGGACTTACCAGGAAAAATAACAAAAAGGGTAGATGCATGGCTCACCTGTAGAAAGCAGTCAGTAAATGTAAATGGGACCAACTCAGCATGGGCGGAGGTGACTGATGGGTGCCCCAAGGCTCTGTCTTGGGGCTCTGTATTTAATATGTATATTGCCTCAATGAAAGTCAACAATGGTGTCTGGGTTTCTAAGTTTGCTGATGATACCAGGGTTGGGTTTCCTAATAATAACCAAAATGATGCCACAAAACTACAAGAAGCACTAAATATGCTGAGTCTTGGGCATTAGATAAAAACTGCTGTTTAATGTGGACAAATGTTGTGTTATGCACCTTGGGAAGGCAAATAAACAGATACCATATACACTTGGAGGACAAATATTAAATACTGTGGAACAACAGAGTGACTTGGGTATTATGGTTACAAACAATCTATCACCTAAAATGCATTGCAATTCAATTACTAAAAAATCAAGTGGTATTTTACACTGTATAAATAAACATATTACATCTAGAAGTAGGGATGTTCTTCTGCCCCTTTATACATCTTTGGTGAGGCCGCATTTGGATTACTGTGCGCAGTTTTGGTCATCCAGTGGAAGAACCGAGATAGTAATTCTGAGAGAGTTCAGAGAAGAGCCACTCCTAAAATACAGGAGGTTGAAGGTCATGATTATCAAAAGAGGCTAAATATTCTGGGTTTATATTCCTTGGAATATAGGCATTTAAGGGGGGATATGTGTTTAATCTATAAAGCCACTATTGATTCAGATTGATGGGAACTACTGGGTTTGAGGTACAGGGAATTGTCGGGTAATACTAGATCACACCCTCTACAACTATATGTGGAATGTCCAAAAACCAAAAAAAGAAAATCCTGGCTCACGCTGAGAGTTACCAATATTTGGAATAGGTTGCCATTAGAGGTGGTGGCTAGTGTAACTGTGAACGCATTTAAAAACAAACTAGATAGCTTCTTACTTAAGCATAATATTCAGGGTTATTAATAAATGGCGAGCAAAAGGACTAATGTCTATATAGCGCTGTACTTACCTACGAGACCTATGAGACCTAAAGATGTTCCTCCTTTCTATGTGTTACTTGAATTGCCACAATTGAGGCATCAGTTGCGTTTAATGGTAGACTCTACTTCCCCAGTAACTTTTATTAACCATCAAACACGGTCTGATCTGGATAAGCCACCATTGTCTCCTTGTAATAAGTTGCTGCATGCATTTGAAGGGCAACCAATTCAGCCACTGGGTTTGTTTACCACTTTGGTATGCAGGACTGATTCTCCCAAGACTGGTACACCTTCAACTTTTCTGGTTTCAAAAGGTGTCAATATTTTGGGCAGGGACACTCAGGTTCTTCTAAACATCCATATTGATCCAGCAGATTCTGACCTACTTGCTGCTGTCCAGGTACCATGATGTGGTAACCCACTCAAGCTTGGGGAGATTGAAGACATGGAGGGAAGGAAACATATTCAATTCAGTGCTTTACAGTAACTGGTAATTGCTATTTTTCTTTTAAACTTAGATTGTGGGCTTTCAGTGACACTGTAATTTCTTTGCTGTCTTTACTTAGAATTGTTTTTGGGCTGTTGAAAATTTAAAATGTAGTGGTGGTGTATTTCTTTGCTGTCTTTAATTGCTGCAGATTTAGTCTTGGCTTGTCTGACTTGCCCTGTAGTTTGGGCGAGGGGTGTTAATTGTCTGGTCTCTGACCTCAGCTACGTGATAACTGGAGGTGGGGTTTAGTCAGAGTTGAGGTAGCAAGTGAGTTTTGTTTTCTCAGAAGAAGCCATAAGGGGAAGGAAACATATTCAATTCGGTGCTTTACAGTAACTGGTAATTGCTATTTTTCTTTTAAACTTAGATTGTGGACTTTTAGTGACACTGTAATCTCTTTGCTGTCTTTACTTAGAATTGTTTTTGGGCTGTTGAAAATTTAAAACGTAGTGGTGGTGTATTTCATTGCTGTCTTTAATTGCTGCAAATTTAGTCTTGGCTTGTCTGACTTGCCCTGTAGTTTGGGTGAGGGGTGTTAATTGTCTGGCCTCTGACCTCAGCTATGTGATAACTGGAGGTGGGGCTTAGTCAGAGTTGAGGTAGCAAGTGAGTTTTGTTTACTCAGAAGAAGCCAGAAGGGGAGGGAAACATATTCAATTCAGTGCTTTACAGTAACTGGTAATTGCTATTTTTCTTTTAAACTTAGATTGTGGACTTTTAGTGACACTGTAATTTCTTTGCTGTCTTTACTTAGAATTGTTTTTGGGCTGTTGAAAATTTAAAATGTAGTCGTGGTGTATTTCTTTGCTGTCTTTAATTGCTGCAAATTTTGGCCCCCCCCTTCCCCCAACTCTTAATTATATGCCCTGTTAAATCTGATTGACAGGAGCTAAACACAGGAGATAGTAAGGGGTGTGGAGTAAGAGGGGCATAAGCGGGAAGAAGCCCACTCTCAGCACGACAAATGTTTTGACTCATTTATTTATTTATTGGTTTATTTTCTTTTTTAAAAAGAAAAGTATCTGAGGATCAGTGGCAGGATTTTTAGGACAGTTAATTAATAAAACAGGAACTAGGAGAGCTTCAGTAACAGACAAGTAGTGGAATAGCAGTATAATTGCAGTATAATGTGGGGAGTGCTGCAATGTAGTGGCTGTGGGGCAGCCATATTCAGGCAGACCTTCTGGACACTGAGGTGCTGCCCTATCTGCATGCATCTCTCTGGACTGTGGGATGAGGTAGCCAGACTCAGAGCGGAAGTAAACTGGGTCAGGAGTACCATCACCCCTATCCAGAGACCACCCAGTCCAATACAACTGCCTCAAAGGATGCCGAGAACGAGGAGCACTTGGATGACAGTGGGCTCAAGGAGGGTTAGAGGGGTCAGACAGAGGCACATCCCAGATCCTATTCCACTTAAGAACTCATATGCCACACTGGCAATCGGGGACAACCAAATAGAGGTACCCAGAGAAGTGGAAGGAAAGGATGTGGAGGTTAGCCAAGGAGGTGACCTCAGAAGGGAGAGCAGTGGACCCCAGAGGAGGAGGAGGAAGTGAATCCTGGTGGGGGGCTCCATCATAAGAGGGATTCAGCTAAGAACACAGGAGGGGGAGGACAGGGAGGTGAGGTGTCTACCAGGTACCACAGCATGGAGGGATGGAAGGAAGACCCTGGGGATCACTGGAAAGGCAAGACGGGAGGGAGAGCTGGATGTCATTATCCACCTGGGTACTAATGACTTGGCACATGGGGAGCAAAAGAAGTTCAGGAAGAGTTTAGGAAATTGGGGAAGGGTCTCAAGCAAGTAGCTACTTCTGTCACTTTCTCAGAAGTACTACCTGCGAGAGGCAAGGGAGAGCATAGGGGTGCATGCACCAGGAACTTTAACTCAAGGTTGAAGAACTGGTGATGTGAGGAAAGGTTTGGATTCATTGGTGACTGGTGACCCACCTGGAGGGATGGAGGTTTGTTCAAGCCTGATGGCCTGCATCCATCCTGGAGGGGAATCCAAGTGCTCAATTATAAGTTTAAATGCTGCATTGACAAGCATTTAAACTAGCAAAGGGGGGTGGCAGGCCAGCAAGGAGGATACCTACTTGCTCACCCCCCACAGCTAGCAGTGGAACCAGTGAACAGGAGGAGTGGCTATCTCTACAGAGCAGTGTGAAAAAGATGGAGATTAGCACCCAAGAGGTGGATAGGCAGAACAGGGGCAACATTCAGCAGCAGGGCAGACAGCAAGGAGAACCAAGGATAAAGGACAACCAAGGAAGTGGCTGGAGTAGAACAGCGAAACAGTCTAGGGAGGTCAGATCATGGAAAGCCATGTGTGCCAATGCCAGGAGCCTTAGCAACAAGATGGAAGATCTGGAGGCTGTCATGGTGCAGTCAGACCTGGACATTGTGGCCATCACTGAAACCTGGTGTAATGATAACCACGACTGGGAGATGGCCATACCTGGCTACAACATATTCAGAAGAGACAGGGCAGGTAGGAAGGGAGGAGGAGTGGCACTATATGTGAAAAATGACATAAGGGCCACAGAGATCCAGGAGGAACAAAATGGGGGAGAGATATACTGTGGGTTAAGCTTGAAAGGAAAATGGAGCCAGCCATCCGCACAGGTGTGGTCTATAGACCACCAGTTCAGGAGGAAGAAACAGATAGGGAGCTGATGCTAGCCATCCAAAGGATGGCAGACAAGGGTGAGGTAGTACTGGTTGGAGACTTCAATATTCCAGACGTGGACTGGAGCATTCCAGCAGCAGCATCAACTAGGAGCAGATTTATCCTGGATTCCCTTCAGGGTGCCTTCCTCAAGCAACTGGTCATGGAACCAACTCAGCAGAAGGCATTACTGGACCTTGTGCTCACAGACAGGGACAGTGTGATGGGGGTAACAGTGGGGGAGCACCTGGGAAACAGTGACCACCAGTCATTGTGGTTTGAAATCACAGAAATAGCAGAACCAAACCACACAAAAACACATATCCTGGATTTTAGGGGGGCAGACTTTGGGAAATGGAGAGATACTTGAAAGAGGCATTAAGGGGAATGGGGCAGGAATCAGGGGTTGAGGAACAGTGGGCAGTATTTAAAATGGGGATTACAAGAGCAACAGAATTATGCATTAAGCAGGTTAGCAAGAAGAAAAGGAAGAGGAGACCATTATGGTTTTCCAAAGAGGTAGCAAAGAAAGTGAAAGCCAAAAAGATTGCATTCAGGCAATGCTAAAAGACACAGGCAAAAGGGTATAGGGAGAAGTATCAGGAGAAGCAAAGGGAGGCTGGGAGGTCAGTAAGGGAAGCCAAAGCTCAGACAGAAGAACACATTGCAAAATCAGTGGGTAGAGGGGACAAAACCTTTTACAGGTACATAATTGAAAAAAGAAAGGCAAAGGGAGGGATAGTGAGACTGAAGGGGGAGGATGGGGCCACGTGGAGGATGACAACAGTAAAGCTGACATATTGAACAGGTATTTCTGCTCAGTCCTTACTGAGGAAGAGGAGGGTAATGGGTCTAAGAAGGAGTACAAGGGTGAGAATGGTGCAGAAATGGATACAAGTCCCTTTACATGAGAAAGGGTCCTGAAGGAACTGGAAGCAATAAGAGTTGATAAAGCAATGGGGCCAGATGGGGTGCACCCCAGGGTCCTTAAAGAACAAGAGGGTGGTGACTGAACCTCTGGCTATCCTGTTTAGCCGATCACTGGAAACAGGGAGGTACCCAAAGACTGGAGGACAGCAGATGTAGTCCCTTATACCAAAGTGGGAACAAAGAGGAAGCGGAACTACAGACCAGTCAGCCTCACCTCGATAGTGGGGAATATCATGGAAGCACTACTGAAGGAGAGATTGGTGGAACATCTGGTTGTCAATGGACTACAGGACCCAAGACAGCATGGTTTCATCAGGGGGAGGTCATGTCAGACCAACCTCATTGAATTTTTTGACTGGGTGACTAGGGAGGTGGATCAGAGGAGGACAGTGGACATGGCCTGTCTGGACTTCAGCAAGGCCTTTGACACTGTGCCACATAGAAGACTATTACACAAACTGGGAATAGTGTGGGCAGGACAGTAGTGTGGTGGGTAGGTAACTGGCTGGGCAGCAGGACACAGAGGGTGGTGGTAAATGGCTGTCACTCCACAGAGGAAGAGTGACCAGTGGGGTACCACAGGGATCAGTGCTGGAACGGTCCTATTCAACATCTTCATCAGTGACATTGCAGGGACCTAGAAGGCAGAATTTCACTGTTCGCTGATGACACAAAGCTCTGTAACAGAGTAGATACACCAGAGGGTGTAGACAGAATGAGAAGGACCTGCAGAAACTTGAAGAATGGTCAGGATTTGGCAGTTGAAATTCAATGCAAAGAAGTGCAAGATAATGCATATGGGGCACAAAAACCTGGCACAATATATCAGTTGGAGGGTGAGAATATAGCATGCACCAAGCAGGAAAGGGATCTTGGGGTTATCATCTCTGATGACCTCAAGGTAGGGAAACAGTGTGACAAGGCAGCAGGTAAAGCAAATAGGATGCTGGGATGCATAGGCAGGGGCATCACCAGCAGGAAAAGGGAAGTCATAATTCCACTATACAAGACACTAGTGAGGCCCCACCTGGAGTACAGTGTACAGTTCTGGAGACCTTACCTATGTAAGGACATAGACAGGGTAGAGAAGGTTCAGAGGAGGGCAACAAAGATGGTACATGGATTGCATCACAAGTCCTGTGAGGAGAGGTTGAAGGAACTGAATATGTACTCCCTGGAGGAGAGGAGGGAGAGAGGGGATATGATAGAGACATACAAGTATCTTACAGGGAGGAACAGGGTGCAGGAATACACTATTTTTAAGTGAAAAAGATGTTCCAGGACTAGAGGGCATGGGATGAAGTTGGAGGGAAGACGATTCAAAGGAAATGTGAGGAAGAATTTCTTCACAGAACAGGTGGTGGACAAGTGGAACACCCTGCCAGAGGAAGTGGTGGGGGCTGAAACAATCATGGGATTTAAGAATGCATGGGATAGACAAAGGCATTCTGGAGGTCAGGGGTAAGGGGCAACAGACTTCTAGGAAAACATAAGCTGAACTTACAAGCTCAAATGGGCAGACTGGGTGGGCCATAGGCCCTTATCTGCCGACGCTGTCTATGTATCTATGTATCTATGTATCCAGAGCTGTGGAAAGGCCTGGGATGTTGTACAACAGCTAAAGCAAAGCTAGTTACAAAGCCTAATGCAGTCCCTAAGTTTTGTAAACCACGGAAACTTCCTTTTGCCTTAAAACTGGTGGTTGGGGCAGAATTGGACAGACTGGAAAAAGCGGGTGTGCTGGAAAAGGTTTTGAGCTCGTGGTAAGGTTCGAATATGTGGAGATTTTAAGGTGACAATCCAGTACTTAGCACAGATGTATTTCCTTTACCATTACCAGAGGAACTTTTTCACAGACTGAATGGTGGTTTGGGGTTCTCTAAACTGGACCTCGCTGATGCATACCTTCAAGTGGAGTTGGATACAGACTCTCAGAAACTGGTAGTGATTAATACACACCAAGAACTGTACAAGTACAAACGGTTATGTTTTGGCCTTAGTTCGGCACCTGCTATTTTTCAAAAAGTGATTGTGCAAACGGTGGGTGATATACCAGGTGTTGCTTGTTATTTGGATGACATCATTGTCATGGGCAAGAGAGAAGCAGAACATTTATTTAACTTACAAAAGACTTTAGAAAGACTGCAACAGAGTGGATTCAAACTCGAGAGAAAAATGCCAGTTTTGTCAACCAAGTGTCGCGTACTTAGGTCACACTATTGACAAAGATGGAATTCGTCCGAATGATGAAAAGGTGGAAGCCATTGTGCCCATGTCTAAACCGCTGAATGTTTCAGAGTTGTGCTCATTCTTGGGTATGGTGCGCTACTATGACCATTTCATAATTGGCTTAGCCACTAAATGTGCTATCCTAAATGAACTGTTACATAAGGGTGCTCCATGGAAGTGGACCAAGGGCCACAGTAAGGCAGCTCAAGCCATCAAGATCTCTCTAACTGATGTGAATAATTTAACTCATTATGACCGTAACTTACCAATCACATTAGCCTGTGAAGCTAGTCCTGTGGATATAGGAGCTGTCCTTTTCCATACAGATCCAGAAGGAGTGGAGAAGCTGATAGCCCATGCTTCACGCAAACTCACTGCAGCTGAAAGGAATTATGCCCAGATTCAGAGAGAGGCATTAGCAATTGTGTTTGGAGTTCAGAAATTTCACCAATACTTGCTAGGTCACAGGTTTCACTTGAAGACAGATCACAAGCCACTAGTGACAATTTTCATTCCAGAAAAAGGAATTCCAGAAACAGCTGCTAGCCAACTTCAACGATGGGCATTAATTTTGTCTGCCTGTAATTTTGAGGCTACATACCAACCAACGGACCAGCATGGAAATGTGGATGCTTTGTCGAGATTACCAATATACAGAGAAATGGAGTTTGATGTGGGACTTAAAAAGGAGTCATTCGTATGCCAGGTGGGGCCAGAGAGTTTTCCAGTGCAATTCAAAGATATGGTGGACTCTACTGTTGTATGTGTGATGGAGTTACAACAGTTAGATCAGCTTCCAGTACTAGCCAAGGACATTGCAAAAGCGACTAGTCAAGATGCAGTTTTGAAACAAGTGTATCAGTATACGCTTGAGGGTTGGCCACAAGACACCACTTGTTCGGCTGAACTACAACCCTACTATACAAAGAAATAGCAGTTGTCCATTGCTGAGGGGTATCTTCTGTGGGGATTGCGTGTCATAGTACCCCAATGTTATCACTCAGATGTGTTGACTCTTTTGCATGAGTGCCATTCAGGCATTGCTAAAATGAAATTCCTAGCCAGACTTCACGTATGGTGGCCTTCCATTGACAGAGACAGATATCAGGTTGTGCAAAGATGTGAAGGTTGCGCTGTATCGATGGGAACTTCAGCAAGAGTTCCAGTTCACCATTGGAAATGACCTGAAAAACCCTGGCAAAGGTTGCATTTTGATTTTGCGAGACCTTATTTAAATTCCATGTGGTTACTCTTAACTGATGCTTACAGTAAACGGCCAGAAATTCATCAAATGTCTTCGACAACTACTGAGAGTACCAACAAAGTGCTGAAATCTGTCTTTGCTACCCATGGTTTTCCATAAGTGATTGTCTCGGATAACAGACCACAGTTCACGTCTGTTGAATTCCAAGCATTGTGCCAGCAACATGGTATCCGCCATATTTTCTCACCTCCCTACCATCCAAGTTCAAATGGCAAAGTGGAACGCCTGGTTCAGACTTTTAAAAAGAGTATGGACAAAGCTAATCCTACTACACCGACGACAATACAAATAGCCCTTTTGGACTTTCTTGTGATGTATCAAACAACACCACATTGTGTCACGGGACTATCCCCTGTGGAACTGTTGTTTGGACATCAGATTCAAACTCATTTGGACCTTCTTCGCCCTCTAGGCTATAGGTCAGTAATTGAAATGCTTCCTAAGACCAGATCCTTCAAACCCTATGATCTTGTGTGGGTCAGGATGTATGCAGGCCCGAAGAGATGGCTAGAAGGCATGGTAGAAAAAAAGTCTGGAAATGTTGCCTAACCAGAGGAGAGTGAAAAAACATGTGGACCAATTATAGGTTCATAGTTGTTATACAAGTTCAAGGGACATGCCTATATTGAACTCGTCGCCTAAAGGCAATAGTGAATTTTTTTTTCTGGTAGTCTCTGAGTAAAGAAGCTATTCCTTTTAGAGGTTTTATTTACAGCAGATTTTAACTTTAAATTATGAGATCTGGTGTGACAGCCAGGTGCAGTTTCTTTGAGACAAATAGTCTCTCACAGAGCGGGGTCATGTAATGCTCTATATGCCAGGCACAGTTCACCCCTTAGTGATCTGTATTCTAGTTAGTATAACCCTAGAGCTTGAAGTCTACCACTGTAGTCAGTGTGTATCAAACTTGTGACCTTCTTGGTAATTCTTCTTTGCACCTTTTCAATAGATGCTTTGCCTCCCAAACAGGTGGGTGTACAGAACGGGGCACAAAAGTCAATATGTGACCTAACCAAGCTGGTATATAGGGGTATTAATACCTCCGGCTCCCTACTCTTGATATGTTTCAGCATACATGATAGTATACCTTGACATTTCTTAATTATATTATTGGTATGACAGGTAAATTTTAAATCATTAGTAATAGTGATACCCAAATCCCTTTCAGATGTGACAGTTTGTAAAATATTATTATTAAGTTTGTACGTGGCTAACATGTTGTTCTTACCCAAATGTCTAACCTTACATTTAGTAGTATTAAAGGCAATTTTGTTCGCAACTGACCATTCAGCTTAATAATCCAGATTTGTTTGTAGGGAGTTCACCGATTCTGAGTCATTTACATACTAGAATTGAGACACAGCAAAAAAGGGATAGCCAGAGTTGGGGTAGTTATCCAGCATTATTTCTTTGAGAACAAGAACAGGAAGAGATAGTGGAACCACAGCAACTGAGACAAGATGTGGCTGATGCTAATCAGATTCCAGAGCAACAGCCTCCAGTCTACTACGTTAGTTAGGATATATAAGATGTCCACAAAAGAGAATGAACTTGTAGAGATGTAGTCTAATGACATAGACTAATTAAAAGGGACATTTCACTACTAACTTTAATAGTTTCATATTACTTCTGAATTATTGACTTACGTACTTTCTAGCTAAGTCAGGAGGGTTTGTTATGTGTAGTGCAGCTTTAAGAAATGTACTTCCTGTGAGCCTGTGAATCTTCCTGTGTGTGTGTTGAGATTAGTTTTTCCCTTATATTTGTGCTGTATGGATGTAAACAGAGTAGGTCTAGATTTCAGTGTGATGTGTTTTCTTATTACCAGGACCCCGATGTGTTTAAAGTACTTATTTTCAGCCACCAAATACAACGAGTTTTAATGACTTAAGCCTATTTTCATAGTCAAGGTCCTTTAGTCCATTATTGTGTTTCATATATCTTCATTAAACTTGTTCTAGGTTTTTACTGTCTATTTTATGCTCTGTCGACCAAAGTTGGGAGCAGTAATCCATATGGGGTCTGACATATACCCTATACAGTGGTAACATTACTTTAGCGTCCCTTGAAATTAAGTTATTTTTTATTGTCCATATGATATGACAGCAGCACAGTTCATGAGGCAGGCCCCCGAAAACCCTATGTTGAAAATTTGGTGAAAAAATTCCCCCAAATTTTTTTATTTATTTATTTAGTTTTTGTTGACCGGGTAAGTGCACTAGACAAATCCTGCCTATTGTCAGGCACGACCCGGGGGAGGGGGATACAGATGAATGCCAACCGACCTTGAACCAGATTAAGCTGTTGGTGGTATTTTTTTAGTGAATGAGGGAAATTTGGCCAGGACACCAGGGAAATTCCCCTACTCTTTGCAGGGTGGGGAATCCTTCCCATGAGACATCTGGACTCTGTCCAGTATGCCTCAGTCACCAGAGACGGCGGCAGCAACGGAACATGTGGACTAAGTATAGAAGGCTCTCTTACTCAGCATGGATACTACTCCTTCTGCAGTCATGGAAGTTTTGGAGGTCTGCAAAGCTGTAGATGTCGACCGGGATAGTTCCTTTGTAAGTCAAGCACTATTGGAGACGGAGGATGGTTGCCACGAGGCGGCATTCACAAAGTTAATTTCTTCATCGGAGGAGGAGAAAAAAAAACGACCAGAATCTGGACAGTTAGTCCCTTCTGTGTCAGTGAAAAAAAGCAGTGCACAGGCTATAATCGACCCCATGGAAACGACTGACGATAATCCTGGAAGCTCACAACTGGCAGACTCTTTCCCTTTCTCGGCGAGATTTTCTACTTGGTCTCCAGATCTGGCTTTGGAACGTGCAGGATGGATCAAGAATCACTCGACTTGGATCCCGGACCCGAATTTGCCTTTACCTGGCTCCACGATACAAATGGAACATTTGTGCAATGTCTGAGAATGGAGGACATTTTTCATGAGACGGACCAGCACATTGCATCACTTCCGCCTTCACCCTCGTGATCTGAAGACATAGTGCCGATGGAACAGTTTGTGGAGCCTTCTGAGCCTTTGCCTGCTGATAAAACGACCACTCTAACAGACCACACTGCTACTCCTGGACATTCAAAACTTCTCACAGGTCAGTACTCAACTCAGGGGGAAGTGACTGCTAATTCTATCGCTAAAGCGCTGACTGCTTCAGATACTGACTCTGCTACAGCTAAACCTGCTAGTTATGCTTCTTTATTTAAAATGACAGAGGTACCAATGAGGAAAAGATTTCTGGCCCGAATTCATTACAGAGGGGGGTATGGACCTCCCCCCTGATAGGAACTTTGTAGGAAAAGCACTCATTATTGACTCATTAGGTCTCAGGCCTTCAGAAGTGTATGCCTTAATACACTCCTCAGGGGACTATAATTTTGATGTTTCCTTTCGCTCAGCCGCTTTGCTTGATAAATTTTGGTCAGCCTATTACACTGCCCGGACTGATTCTGTTTGGAAATATTTTATAGTAGTTCCTATCACTAAGCCAACAGCCAAAATTGTTACCGTTCTTTTTAGAAATGAAGGTGTTAATGTGCTAGATATCTTGTATTGGCTAGAACAGCGTTGTTCTGTTATGGGTCATCCCCATGCAATAATTGATGACAATGGTTTCTGGACAGGGGGGATGGAAATTTAATGTTCAGCTTAGAATTACTGAATCTGGCATCCAGCACTTGCCTAATTGTTTCTATTTAGGTAGGGACCGTGGAATTTTGTTTTACCCAGGGCAGCCTCGTTCTTGCTACAGATGTGGGGATTTGTCACATTTGAGCTCAGATTGTACTCAATTAAAATGTACTTCTTGTGGCATGATAGGTCATACTGCCTTAGCCTGTACTACACCCCCTTCCTGTAATCTTTGCGGTGATACGTCACACGCTTTTGTGCATTGCCCTTGGGCAGCCCATAATACTTCGGATTATGTAGAGCATGATACTTATATAGCTAGGTCCTCTTCTACCAAGACACATTTTACCCAAAAACCTGTACAGCCTGATCACAACCATATTAAGTCCCATCTCTCTAAGGGTCTTACTATACCTGATTTGCCCAAAAACTCTGCTCCCATATCTGTTTTAGATATCTCTGAGACTTCTGCCCCCCTTCTGGCTCTTACTACCCCTGAAACCTCAGAGTCCCTTAAACCACTTGGTATTCCTGAAACAACGGAGCCTTCCATGACTGACGGGTTGGCCACAGTTCTGGATACAGTTTTGCTATCATCTACGGGAGACCAGATAGCGAACTCAGAGGAAAATTTGGAATCCTCTTCTCCAGTAGCTCGCAGACTTCGCTCCACTAAGCAAGTTGACCCTGTTATTTCTTCCCTTATTCCAACATCTAATCCTTATGAGCCGTTACAAAGTTGGGGAGATACCATGGAAGAGGAAGATGAGGAGTTGGGTCACTCCTCTTCGACCCTCCCTCCCCCTTTGGCTACTCCTCTGTCAGCTGATATTGTTGGTACTACTACTAAGAAAAAAGCTGCAAGAATTAGAAAAAAGAAATGAAGGTTTTTTTCTGGCACTGGTTTGTTTCAATTTATTTTATGTCAGTAATACGTTTAGCTAGCTTAAATGTGAACAGTATAAGGTCCAGATATAAGCATCTTGCTACCTTTTCAGCCCTACATGGTTTGGCATATGATGTATATTTTTTGCAGGACATTAGGTTATATACTACAGGGGACATTGCACTAACCTCCAGAGACTGGAGTATAGGGCCCTCTTATTGGTCCGTGGGTCAGGAACTTTGTTCGGTGTTGATTACTGTTTTACATCTTCTACTTTCACTTTGCAAAAGACTGTAGAATTAGTCCCTGGTAGAGTTTTAATATTAGATCTTCTTTGGTATCAGTTACCTTACAGATTTATAAACATCTATGCACCTCAACAAAAACGCCAGGATTCATATACTGAATCTTATTAAACCCTTTCTCCTTACTGAATCGAACCATTTTATGGGAGGGATTTTAATACCTGTTTAGAAATCCCTTCTAACAGGAAGACGTATTGTGACACTAATGCATTACGTACACTTATAGCAGACATGAATTTAGTGGATGTCTTAGCCCACTCATTACTACCGACTTTCATAAAAGGAAAGTTAAAAACGCGTATAGATTTCTGGCTTTGCTCACATACTGTCGGGAAAATCAAAGGATTCACGATACCGATGGCGACTTCAGACCACCATCTCATTGGAATCCATATAGCATTAGAAGACATTTTACCACAAGGTCCAGGGGTTTGGGGGTTAATTCATCACTGTTGTCACACCCTGCATTTCTTCAAAAATTTAAGAATTACTACGGACCGTGTTACTGTTACTGTTTTATATGACTCTATGATAGATTGTGGTCCGATACAAAATCATATATAATATCATATTTTAAGTTTTATGCAAGAATGTTAGCAGACGCCAGAAATGATGCCTCTAGCCGTTTACGTCAAGAATTACTGACATTATTTTCTGACTCTTATTTGTATGGCACTGATTGTACCGCTCGTATAAAAGAAGTTAAGACTGCCTTGGCTAAAGTACAATATGATCGACAACAATCAATACTTTTTGAACAGAAATATAATATCACAGGGACTCAACGTCACTTTAACCCCTTTGACGCTTCTAAGGAGAAATTTTGTGGCAAACAAATATCCCAGTTGTCAAATGATCAGGGTCAACTCATTAAAGGACAAGAAAAGATTATGAATCATGTGACACAATTTATAAAAAAATACCTTTGAGACCCCTGCTAGCGAAACGACTGATATGTCGCTTTTATTACAAATTATAGATACGCCCACACTATCAAACTCTCAAACGCAAGACCTTATAAGACCTTTTTCTTTAGAAGAAGTCCAGAAGGTTATTACAGGCCTTAAAGATAAAGTGGCTCCAGGTTCCGATGGGCTTTCAGCAGAAGTATATAAATTCTTATGGCAATTTATGCCACATCAATTGTTAGAGGTATTTAATGCTTTTTTGCTAGAGGATCGCTTAACGAATCAGATGTATGAGGGGCTTATGATATTTCTTTATAAAAAAGGGGACAGATCCCAATTGGGGAATTGGAGGCCAATTACATTATTGAATACAGAATATAAAATTTTTGCAAAATTATTAGGTAATAGAATTGCGAAATATTTACCATCTATACTTTCGCCCTTTCAATATTGTTCAATCTCCGGTAGATCAATTAGAGATGCTTTATTGCTGCTAAGAGAGTTGTTTTCACAAGGCTCACAGGGTTTAGTACACGGTTATTTGTTTAATTTCGATTTATCCAAAGCCTTTGATAGTATTTTCCAAGAATTCATATGGTTAACACTTGCCAGTTATGGGTTTCTCAACCTTTTATTAATTGGCTTATTCTATGTTATTCACTAGCCTATGTTCGACCTTATATTAATGGTAGACTCGGTAACCCTTGTTTTATGTGTAGGGGTGTACGACAGGGATGCCCTTTAAGCCCTCTATTATTTGTCATTGCTCTAGACCCTATTATTCGGTTCCTATACAAATCCCCAGGATTTTCTGGTGTCCTTGATGTTACTTCCACTTCACATAAAATTATTTGTTACGCAGATTACCTTTGTGTTTTTGTACCAAATACTACTGAAGGTTGTCTGTTATGTAAAGTATTACCGATTTTTTTATCAATTATTGGATCTCGTTTAAATTTACAAAAAAGTGTATGTCTGAACTTATCTTCTACTTTAGAGATTATTGATTCTATAGGGGGTATTAAGTTGATAGATTCCCCACATAAATTGTTAGGTGTCTACTTTGGCTTTTCGGATCTAGCGGCATATAATTGGGAATTGGTTATAAATAAGGGCAGGGAAAAAGCTAGCAATTGGCACAAATGGTCATTAAGTAAGAAGAAGCGTATTTTCTTAATCAAAACATGCTTATTACCCTTATTCTTACACATAGCTCATATTTTCCCGATTCCTAAACGTTTTTTTGTATCCCTCCTACATCTTTTTTTCTCCTGTTTTTGGGGCAGTCGTTTGAATCCCATTAGTCGGAATGTTTTATTACGCCCATACCGTAAAGGGGGGTCTCTATGGTGCACCCAATAGTATTTTTCTATTCACTTTTTCTCCACCAATTTGAAACGGTAGTTCAGGATCTTTTGCAACCATGGGTTCCTTAGTCCATATCTCTTACAGAAATTCTTGGTGAATGGAATAGTGGTGTTTTTCTTCATAAAAATAAGAGACGGTATACTTTACCGAAAGATTGGGAATGGTCTTGATATGTTGAAAACATGGCATGTTTCAACTGAGATGATTACAAAGCTAACCGAAACAACTATATAATGAAATTATAGAAACCCAATTTACAGTAGAGATGTTTCCAGGATATACACCTACTGAAAAAACGCAAATTGGAACACGTTTAATGGATCCTCGAATTCCTAGAACAATGTGGGATATTGCTTGGTTGGGTGCACATGGTAGAATAGGTGTTCGGGATAACCATAAACATAAACAAATAGCAGATAGATATTGTTTTCGAGAATCTTGTATAGATGTTCCTGAAACAATGAATCATTTATATTTTTCTTGTCCTTTTATTCTACGGTTTTGGTTTCTATGGAAACGTCATTTTTGGAATAAGACTTGGTGTGAATGGGATCATAAAGCTTTATTTTGTGGTATATTTCCAAATTCTTGGGTTACTTATAATTCCAGCACTTTGAATATTATAGCGGTTGTAATATTATACTGGGTTTGGCAGTTTCGATGTTGGTTTCTGTTTCAGCAGCGTCATCTTACTCCTGAGGATCTCTTCCGGAGGATACAGTCCTATATTACTCAATTTAAAGAAGGAGAACAGAAAATCCTCAAACTAAATATATGGGAACGATATTGGACTTCCTTCTGATGTTTCCATTTGATGTGCTTTTTTCCTTTTCTTTTTCAGATTTAGACTGACTCTGAGTTCCTAGTTTCTTGTTTTTGGAATTATTTATTCACTGTATCTATTGTTTTTTCCTTTTCTTGATTGTACGTATTTGATATGTTTTGTTTTTAATAAACATAACCCCTACTCTTTTCGATAAGTGCCATGGGATCTTTAACATCCACCTGAACTACCACCAATCCAAGCAGATGGGACCTCGGTTTAACGTCTCATCCGAAAGACGGCACCTCAGAAGTGCAGCACCCCTCTCATGCTGCACTACAGTGTCAGTACTGGGATATTAACCCAAGTGCCAGATGTGGGAACTGAACCCACAGCACTCGATCTCCGCCTCAGAAGCGAGTAAAGTACCTACTGAGCCACTGACACTGTCAAAATGAATGTTGGATGAAGGCTAAGCAGTTCCCACACACGCTTGTAACTTTGCAAATTTTATATTTTCACTCCAGATTTTCAACATTGCCATTTTACCACACCTCCTTATGAGCAATATAGCTGTAATTTTTCACATCTCGCCCAAGATTTGTTCTCGCGCACGTAGCGCTCAATGGCACAGTCGGTGTGCAAAATCAATGTTCAGGACAGTTTAAGAAAATCACAGTGACATGTTCCTGAGCAGAGGTCTCAAAATTGCTATGTTAAAAATTTGGTGACAAAAGTCCATAAAATGACTGTGTTACGAGCGTTCACTGCGCAGTTTCCACGCACCCTCGTAAGTTCACAAATTTGTAATATTTTCAGTCCAGATTTTCAACACTGGAATTTTTCCACACCTCCTTATGAATAGTACAGCTGTCATTTTTCACATCCTGGCTGAAATGTGTTTTCGCACTTCCATCGCAGAAATGCGTGGTCGCTGTGGGAAATCAGTATTCGGGACAGATTAAGAAAATCACAGTGATGCTGATCAATAGCAGAGGTCCCAAAATGCCTGTGTTGACAATCTGCTGTAAAAATACCCAAACTAATTACATTACGGGTGTGTTGCGCAGTTTCTCGCCGCTACCATGTATCAATTAAGTGATATTTTACCCAGATTTTCAACCCTGCCATTTTACACTTCCCATGAGCAGTACAGCTGTCATTTTCACATCCTGTTCGAAATGCATTTTCGCACCTGTGGTGCCAATGGCGTAGTTGCTGTGCAAAATCAGCTTTCGGCTAACAAACTGATATTGCCACTGTTCATAAGGTCACAAAAAACCCATGTTGAAAATTTGGAGTGAAAATACCAATGAATGCCTAAGGCGTTAGGGTTTCCAACCATAACGCCCCACCCTGTAGAGACTGACAGGCATCAGGGGTGTGACTTGGGATTGTCGCCTGTAATGCTCATGCCATTCCACCCCACCCACACCCTGCAGCCAGTGACAGGCATTGAGGTGTGCCTTGGACTCTTCAGCCTCAAAGTTCACCCCATTCTCCTATACTGCACCCATCTCACTGTATTTCCTGATGGAATGGGGTGAGCATAAGGCCCAAAGAGCCCACAAGGCACCGTGACACTTGTCGGTGTCTGCAGGGTAGGGTGTGGTGAAATGGCATGGCCGTTATACCTGATGACCCAAAGGCACACCCCAATGCCTGTCAGTCTCTGCAGGGTGGTGGTGGGGGTTGGCTTCAGTTAAATACTTCACTGCCATTCTTATCATGCATCTCTCTAACTCCTACCCTACCAATGCCAATGCCAGCAAGCAAACATTCGGCATTGACAAATGCTTGTTCATTTTAGTGCTGCTCATCACTAAATATATATTTGTCACTGTTGTCAATGATGCTGTTGCTTCTAGACATGACAGTGTATCTGTGATTGTTGATGTCATACAAAATTGACAGGAGAACACTATTCTGATACTGATGTGGAAGCTAGTGCAGACAGAGACTGCTGTTTACCTGCCTTTTTTTTGTTTTTGGACAGAAACTCTGCAGAAATCACAAATTTCAATATTTAGGTTTCCTCCTAATGAGGTATCAAAATATTTGGGATACAAAAATCCTTTGATTAAGGAGCCTGTCTCTCTATGGCATAATATAACATGTATGGTTGTCTCAGATATGTGAATGTAATTTGTATACAAATACATGCCAATAATAATAAAAATAAAGTTAAAAAAAAAAGAAATCACAAATTTCAAAATTGTGATTGGGGTCCAAACAATTAAAGCACAGGCACAGGGGAATGCCAGATATCTTTCACTAACGGCACCTAACCAGGTATCCAAAATGAACACTTACTCTATGAAAGACTTTGGGTATGTCTTACCTTTTTCCAGTTCAGTAACACCATTACGCTTATGCACAGTTGTCAACTTTAACCATCTATACTTCACATGCAAAAGAAAGAATTTCTGGCATCCCCCGAAGAGCAGATTATCTGAGCCTGTATATTTGGGTACGCTAGCATAAGATTCACGGTTTGAATCCCCCAGAACTTGAGACCAAAGGTGATTTGGACCCACAAACAGACAGGAGGGTTACTCTGTTCTGTTACCTGTCCACACTACTGCGCTCGGAGGTTGGCACTGTGGGACCAGAGGGCCTGACCTGCTGAGTCGGTTTGTGACAGATTTGTTGGCAGCAGTGCTGATAATTTTCGTAACACAAGCTTTATATTGTTCAGTGTATCAGCTTAACACTATACAGCTCATTTGCAAAAAAAGGCAGTGATTATTTTTTTAAAAAAGGAAACAGAACTATATCATTTGGCTTACAGTCAAGTTCCTACCTGTTTTATTTTTTTTCTAAAGTGCAAGTTAGAGTAGCCATAGTTAGGGAAGAAGATGTCTTCCAACTACAGCGGGCACACTGTAGAATACATGAGGCAGTTGTGCAAGGACAGAGGAGTCCTGTATGAGGTGAGAGCCACCAAGCAGAACCTCATGGATGCCCTGATGGTAGCAGATACCCAGAGCATTGAGTCACTGACTGTAACTGTAAAAGACCAAACCTTGAGTGTGGAAGGTCTAGCGGCCAGTGCAGTGTCCAGAACCAATGCAGATGACAACAGTGCCAGCGAAGGGTCACAGCAGCAGGGGAAGGTCAACAGCATACTGGAGACAAAAATACTCAGGCTGCAGATTGTGTTGCGCACAATGGAGCTGGAGTTCCAGAGGAAGGCTGAGCGAGAACGCCGAGAAGCAGAGCAAGAGAAGCGAGCTGCAGTGGAGAAAAGAGTGCAAGAACAACAAGCCGTAGGGGAGAACAGGGAGTGAGAACAGCGAGTTGCAGAGGAGAAGAGGGAGCAAGAATGGCAAGAGGTGGACCATAAACAACGAGAGGTGGACCGTGAAGAGCATGAGCGCCAGAGGTGACATGAACTGGAGAAGCTACAACTCAAACCCCTAGCACTACAGCAGGTAAGTGGCTTAGGTTTAACTGGAACTACAGGACTGGGTTACAAATTGAATTCTAAATTGATAGCTGAATTTAAAGAGGGGTAGGATATGGATGCCTTTTTAAATTCCTTTGAAAAAGTTTGTATTCAGGCTAAAATTCCTAGAGGGTCCTGGAGCTTCCAGCTATCCCTGCTACTTACTGGGAAAGCTCGGGATGCATTAGGTCAAATGGACAATGAAGACAGTAATGACTACAGCAGACTTAAAGCTGCCCTTTTAACAAAATTTGATCTAACTGCTGAATCATACAGAGCTAAATTCTGTAAGCTCAGGAGAAGCCCTAACATGAGCTTTGAGGAGCTATCCACGAAACAATGTCAGTTTTTAAAACGGTGGGAAGGAATTGAAGCAAACTCTGTAGATAAAATTGAAAATGCTATTTTATTAGAACAGTTTTTTGGGACATGCCCAACAGAGCTGAAAACCTGGCTTGAGAACAGAGATCCCAAAACAGTGCAAGAGGCTGCTGAACTCTCAGACCGCTATGCCAAGAGCAGACCTGCTCTGAGAGCAAATGGGGTGGGTGTGACAGTGCAAAAAGGGAAAAGCGCGCTTTCAGGGCAGCTAAAACCCTCACTGCCTCCACCGAAATCAGTTAGCCCCAGGTTTCAGAGAAAAGATTTCTCTTAGAAAAGAAATGAATGTTGGGTTTGTAAGAAAACTGGGCATATTGCCAGACAGTGACCCAAAAGGATGAGCAATACGCAGAATGGTGCTAGGAAAGAAGTGGGTTGTTTGTGTGTCCCTGGAAGCATGCCTGTGAACATGAGGGAACACATGCACCCAGTCCTGGTGAATGGTGTACAGACAGAAGGGATAAGGGACACAGGGGCATCCCTGACATTGGTAAAGGGGGATCTAGTAGAGCCTGGTCAGCTTATACCCAATAAATATGTCACTGTACAGGACTTTACTGGTGGGGAGAAAACATTGCCCCTCACTAGTGTTCTCCTAGACTGGGGTGAAACAGGGGGAACTGTGCAACAGGTGGCTGTAGCCAAAATGTTAGCAGTGGATGTCATCCTTGGCAACAACCTCAAACAGGGGATGGTATGTGCAGTTACCCATAACCAAGCGGCAAGGGAAAATTGTAGTTCCCTGAACCCCACAGAAGCCATTGTGGATATCACTGGGAGGATGGTTCTCCAGCATGGGTCTCTTGATATGGAGACTAATGGAAAGAGGGTAGAAATTTCTCGAGTAGCAGTTAACCACACTGCTATGGAGGGTTACTCCGAGGAGTGAGGGGTGACCCATTGTCAGAGGGTTAGGGATGACAGTGATCCTGAGTGCCCTGACGCTAGTGCTAGGGACCCTAGTTTAGAGACTGAAGGGGACCTGTCCCATGCCTTGGGAATTAGAGTTACCACCTTTAAAGAAGCCCAAAGTGGGACATTTCTTACTGAAAGATGATTTTTTTGCAGGACAATAGTAACCTCGACCAATGCAATAGATTTGTTTACTCTAAATAATTATAATTAAGACTAAATGTTGCAGTTCTTTAGTTGTTTCAATTGCTTCTTATCATTTTAAGGTATTTTCGTTAAAGTATTATAGTTTTCTGCAACATTTAGAGGGAAGTTTGAAAATATTTTTGTCTAGTATAATGTTAGGGCATGTAGTATTTTTCATGTTTTTTTTGGCAGGACACAGCTACCCAAATCAGAACTGTCCCACAAAAATCAGGACAGGTGGCAGCCCTATTGAGAATGTGTGAGGAGTTTGCAGCTGTTCAGAGAAGTAACCCTAGTCTAGAGAAGTTGAGGGCTTGGGCAGATTCTGACGAAGTACAAGGAGTAGATGGTAAATATAAGGTTTATTGGGAAAATGGACTGATGTATACTCAAGCTGTGCAGGCAGAGGGAGGGGTGATAGGCAGGCAGCTTGTCATTCCCCAGGAGTATCGTAAGCAGTTGCTCAAGATTGCACATGATATTCCCTTGTCAGTCATCTGGGAATTGCGCACACTATGCAGCGGTTGGCCCAGAATTTCTATTGGCCCAACTTCACCCAGCAGGTGAAGGAGTATTGCAGATCTTGTTACTGGTGCCAAGAAATAGGGAAGGTGGGCAAGAAAACCCAAGCCGCCCTAATTCCACTGCCCATAGTGGAGGAGCCATTCCAGAGGGTGGAAATGGATATTGTGGGGCCTTTAAATACCCCCAGCTCCTCAGGAAAGAGATTCATCCAGACTGTGGTGGATTATGCCACCCGGTACCCTGAGGCAGTCGCCCTATCCTCACTGAGGACAGACAAAGTGACAGATGCCTTACTTGAAATGTTCTCCTGTGTTGGGTTTGCGCAGGAGGTTATCACCGATCGAGGGGGTTCCTTCATGTCAGACCTGATGAAATGTTTTTGGGAGACATGTGGGGTGGTGCAGAGATGCACGACACCATGTCACCCACAAGCCAATGGGCTTGTGGAAAGATTTAATGGTACCCTGAAGTCCATGCTCTGAGCATTTGCTGAACAGCATGGGAGGGATTGGGAGAACTACCTTCCCCGCCTGTTGTTTGCATACAGGGAGGTGCCCCAAGAGTCGACAGGATTTTCCCCCTTTGAACTCTTACATGGACACTGGGTACGTGGGCCCCTAGACTTGATCCAGGAGGACTGTGAAGGCAAGCATGCCACCCAGGGAACTCCCATAGTGGATTACATCCTTAGGTTTAGGGAAAGGCTGAAGGAGATTATGGGGACAGCCCAGAGCAACCTGGCAGCTGCCCCACAGAAACAAAAAGTGTGGTAAGACTGCAGAGCCAGAGCTCACTCACACATGGTGGGTCAGAAAGTCATGGTCCTTATTCCAGTACCGAAAGACAAGCTGCAGGCTAAGTGGTCAGGACCGTACAAATTAGTTAGGAAGGTAAATGACGTGAACTATATTATAGAGTTGCCTGACTGAAGACAGACTGAAAGGATGTACCATGTCAACATGATGAAGCCATATGCTAATAGGGCTGACATGGTGTTTGCAGTATGTAGTCCTGGGGAGGAGACCGACAACGGAGACCCCCTTCTGGACTTGCTGGAAGAAAGCAAGTGGGAGTCCTCTGTGGAGGCAGTTAAATTGTCTCCCCAGCTGGCCCTGGACAAGATCCAGTAAGTAAGAGAGGTTTTAGCAGACTTTGCACCACTGTTTAGCGCCAAGCCTGGACTAACCCCCTTAGCGATGCATGACGTGGAGACAGGGATACAGACACTCATATGGTGGACAGCATATCAGGTGTCAGAGGCTGTCCAAAAGGACATTAGGAGGGAAGTGGAGGAGATTCTGGATTTAGGGGTAATCCAGAGACCCACAGTCCCTGGGACTCACCCGTAGTCCTTGTGCCCAAGCCAGATGGCTCTACTCATTTCTGGGTGGACTATCATAGACTGAATGCAGTCACAAAGTCAGTCACCCACTCGATGCCCCAGATGGATGAACTTCTGGGCAAGTTGGGAGGGGCAACCTACCTTACAACTATGGACCTGACCAAGGGGCATTGGCAGGTAGAGTTAATGGACAGAGCTAGGGAGAAGTCAGCCTTCATCACTCTGATAGGCTTATTTGAATTTAAAGTAATGCCTTTTGGAATGAAGAACGCCCTGGCCACTTTCCAAAGATTGGTGAACCAGGTGTTAAATGGTGCTGAGGAGTACACTGTGACGTACCTGGATGACACTGCCATCTTTAGTGCCAGCTGAGAGGAACACTTGTCCCACCTAAGGGAGGTGCTGGGCAGGATACAGAGTGCCGGGCTCACTGTCAAAGCTGAGAAGTGTCAGGTGGCCATGGGAGAAGTGGCATACCTCGGGCATGTGGTAGGCCGGGGACAACTCTGTCCTAATGAAATAAAAATAGAGGTGATCCAGGCATGGCCCAGACCAGAAATGCAGAAGCAGGTCAGGAGTTTTTTGGGGACAGCAGAGTACTATAGAAAATTAGTACCCAATTACAGTACCCTGGCTGCTCCCCTATCTGACCTGGTAAAGAAAAGGATGCCAAAGAAAATTACCTGGGGACCAGCCTGTGAAGAAGCCTTTACCAGACTGAAGGAGGCACTGTGCAGTGCTCCTGTATTGACAAGTCCTGACTACAACAAACCCTTTATAGTTCAGACTGATACCTCAGACGTGGGTATTGGGGCAGTACTGAGTCAGACATTCAACCAAGAGAAAGATCACCCAGTAGTGTACCTGAGTAAAAAGTTACTTCCCAGGGAGCAGACATAATCTACTGTGGAAAATAAGCGTCTTGCCATAGTGTGGACCCTAAAGAAGTTAGAGGCACACTTATATGAGCAGCATTTTGTCATACAAACTGACCACAACCCCCTGGTTTGGCTGACGCAAATGGGAAAAACTAATGGTAGATTGTTAAGATGGAGTCTTGCTTTGCAAGGGTACGACATGACAATCCTACATAGGGCTGGAGTGACCAATCAGAACAGTGATGGCTTGTCGCGTCTGTATGAGGAGTGAACTGAGTTGGGAAGCTCATCCCATGCAAAGGATAGAGCCCCCAAATTCAGTCTGGGTGGGGAGGATTGTGGCGCTTGGCCAGCTGGTTCTGATTTCTCTCTGATTTTGTGATATAAAAATGTAGTGTTGATTGTCTGTTATGACACATCCTGTGCTCCTGGGATGACGACCCTCCCCCCAGGTTTCAGTTCAAGTGACAGGATATGTTAAACAGCACATCTCCATAATGTGATTAACTTCCAAGTTGCTTTTTATGGCCGTGTTTATGATCTGTGTTGCTTTGAAGCCAGGAAACTAAAATATCCATTTTATGATGTCTTTAGAGGAATGATAGTTAATTTCAACTGGTGCTAAAAGAATCTATATGACAACTAGGTGAGAAAACTGCAGAGTTGTAAGAGTCCTATGATGTCTTTGAAAAGCAGGAAACCACACTAGATCAAAGGAAAGACTTAATTAAGAAGTCATGTGGGGAGATGAGTTTTTGCTGATGTCACCTTATTTGATATGCCTTCTGATGGGACATCCTGTGTGTATTATATATTTTTTATATTTAATAGGGAGAAACTAGGTGACATCATGGAAGGGGTTGGTATAGAGACAGTTTGGACTGTTCTGTGTCTAACCATTTAACACACATTCCTGTTGGACTCTGAAACAACAACATCTAACTATAAGCACTGTAAGAAGGTAATAATACATTAGATAGACAAGTCTAATTGTATTGTGGTAGGAGTTTATGTTTGTACTTTTTTCCTTGTTTTTTTTAAGTGATTGTATGCTTTGTCATATATTGTTCTGTGTTTACATTTTATATATTTTTATCCATTTTCTAAATAAACCTCTTACTTTAAAGAGACTGCTTGGCATGCCTTCGAAATTCTTTCTTTTGCACGTAAAGTACAGATGGTTAAAGTTGACAACTGTGCATAAGCGTAATGGTGTTACTGAACTGGAAAAAGGTAAGAAATACCCAAGGTCTTTCACAGAGTTTTAAGGGTTCATTTTGGATACCTGGTTAGGTGACTGAGGCGGAAGATATCTGGCATCCCCCAAAGAGCAGATTATCTGAGCCTTTACATTTGGGTATGCTAGCATAAGGTTCACAGTTTGAATTGCCTCACAACTTGAGACCAAAGGTGATTCGGAACCACAAACAGAAGAAGGGTTGCCTGTTCTGTTACCTGTTCACAATACTGCGCTTGGAGGTTGGCACTGTGGGAGCAGAGGACCTGACCTGCTGAGTTGGGCTGTGACAGTGGCCACCTGCTTTTAAGAAGCAGTGCTCACAGATTTTTAAAATGTTTAAATCCTGTAGGGCCTGTTTTCTTTTTAGATCTCTCTGTCATGCCAGTCTAAGAGGAAAGGACACCAAAAATTTAGGCTGCTGTACTGAAGAAAAAAGTACAAACATTTTAAAAATAAAGTCAATTTGAATTAAAAAGCATGATACACCCAAGGTTTCTAAAAGACTCAAGGAGGTGCTAGCTGCCCCACTGATAGCCTTTTTAACAGCTCACTGAAAACAGGCGTTGTTCCTAAGAGGGCTGGCGAAGAGCTGACGTGGTCCCTCTAGATAACAGCGGCAGCAAGGAGGAGGCTAGTAACTACAGGCTGGTCAGTCATACTTTAGTGGCGGGTAGATCAATGGAAATGCACATACACAATCAACAGAACTGCCTCCACACACAACCCGTGTTCGGGAACGGACTCGGGTCGTCAGAGGGCCGGCCGGGAGGAGGAGGCTTGAGTGTCCGGAGGACCACTCATTTCCTCTGGGGGAAGGGGGGAACCTTGGCTCGGTGCATGACTGCTCTCTAGTGTAAACTGGAGGTTCGGCATGTCAGAGCTGGGGTGAAGCTTGATGGATGCTAGCGTACACCATGGCATCATCCGCATGTCATGCTCCTGGGGGATGTACTCAGTAAAATGCCTGGCCCCGGCATGACACCAGTAAGTGCGGATGTATGGCTCTCACCCTCTGGTGCCCTGAACCATGGAGGATGGACCCCAACGAAATCAGACGGTATGGTACGGGGGATGGGTTTGAGCCTGGGGGACTCCTCCCACTTCATCCCCACCTGGGGGGGGGGTAGAACCACAGCTCCATGGGGGTCCTCCTGTGGTTTGGGAGCAGAGGGTTAGCCAGGTGATAGTGCTGGCATTAAGAGGAGGGGACAAAAACAGAAATTACAAAAAAAAACTGCCTCCATATCTGAAATTTCTGCCCGTAACTCTGCAAACAGCAAAATCTGAAAAATGGTACCAGGCGCATAGAGTACAAGCACTAAGTAACTTTATAACTGTGCAATGATACATGCTGGAATGCATAAATGTCAAAAATGTTTCCAGAGAAACAAAGAACACACTCACAAACAAGGGGTGGTTTGTGAGTGCGCTCTATGTTTCTCTGTTTAGACACATTATTTATATTGATGAATTTCAGCATATATCATTACACAGTAATAAAGTGACATGTTTCCAGTGTTGCTAAATAAATAGAAATCCTGCTAACTGAAAGACTGGTAGAGTATTGCTGAATCTAGTGGGCTGCAAGACCACAGGCAGCATGTATTCCCAGGTAGAGATGTGCTGAATCCACAAAATTCGCCCCATGAATTATTTCACAAGTGGCGCTCAATTCGCTAAGCACAATTTGCCAATTTGTGGAACATGGATTGACCGAGAAGTGTGGAATTTGCCACCAAAATTCCACATTTCCTGGAAAAAACGTAGTGTCTACTAGCTTTCCCCCCTACCGATCACCGACGCTAGTGTAAAAAATATATATATAATAATCATTAATTAAATCCCTGGTGTCTAGTGGACCCCCCCCACCCCCGCTGACCCAAATGTAAAAAACTATTATTAGCCAACTTATATTATAGTGAGTAGAGCACCAGAACAGCATTCTGGGGAAAGTAACTGAAAAAGTGGTTTCCTCAAAGGTTTCAGTTGTATTATGCAAGGGTGATCCAACTATATTATCTAAATATATATGCCACCCACAATGTGAAAACACATATAATCATGAATTAAATCCCTGGTGTCTAGTGGGACACCCCAGACGACTGCTGGCCCAAATGTAAAATATATAGATTAAATCCCTGAGTCTAGTGTCCCACATCCCACCTCCAATGGAGGCCCAATGTAAAAAAAATGTATAATAATCAGTTTAATCCTGGTGTCTAATGGACCTCCACCCCCAACCCCATCAGGTAGTGTCCCCCACCCCACCCCAACCTCGAGCATACAACCAGCTCAGCCCTCCACTCTCTACCATGGCTGGCCGTCCTGATGACCTGGAATGAATGGCGCATACTTGTACAAGTATGTTTCATTCACTCTAGGTCAGTCAGGCGGCCAGCCATGCTGGAGAGTGATGGCTCACTGGACGCCCGCCTCGGGCTGGAGTGGGGGAGGGAGTGGGAGGGCATTACATAACGGGATGGGGATGGAGGTCTACTAGGACACCAGGGACAAATTATTATTTTTTACATTGGGGCCTGCAATTCCTGGTGGGAGGAAGGCAGGAGGACACTAGACACTGTGATTTAGTCTATTTATTTTTTACAATTGACCGCCATTGCAGAAGGGGGGACACTAGACATCGCTAGTCCAATATTCAAAGCTTAACCCCAGGGCAAAATTAGCACAGCCTGGTGTACAAAAATAGCCCAGTTGAATATAGCGTGCAAACGATGGCAGGGTTTTAAATAACTGATTAGCAGTTTTTTTCTCGGGACTATACTAACTGTACAGAAAGTATTTATGTAGATTTTCTAGAAGTGCTGTGTTTGTTAAACACAGTAAGACAAGAGCTATGCATTTTCACAAAGATTTAGCACTTTTATGAGTAAAATGCTAATCAATTTATAGAGTTAAATAAATCCCTGGACGGCGTACAAACAGGGCTTTGAGTGCAGTGCAAAAATAGCCCAGCAAATAAGACAGCTCTGAATATAGCAACTGGGCAGTGCAAACCACAACAGCAGCCCAGTGCACACACATGTGTGGAGTAAGGCAAAGGTGAACTACATGGCCAATGTGTGTGCTAGCAAAGAAGTGGAGTCACAAAAACTGCAATCAACAGTGCAGGCCAAATACTGCAGAACTGTGCTATGGTCCTGACAGGTTTACATGGGGCAAACTTGTTTGCCGGGCGCTAACACGTTTGCCCGGGGCAAAGTTTTGCTATATTCATAAAGTGATATGCAAATAAGCTTACTTAGGCAGTCTGTGGGCAAACAGCTACATTAGCATGTCATTATGGCCTGATTTGCATAAATTACCTTGTGGATTGCCCAGCGCTATTGCAGGGTGCACAAAAAACGTCTACTGTATGTCAGACTGGAACTACAGGTCGGTAGCTGCAGGCTGGGTCTGCTCACAGCACCGTCTGTATGTCAGACTGGATCAACTTGTTGGTAGCTGGGCCGGCCCAGTGGCACTGAGGGTTGAGGCGTTGGACGCCACATCTCACGTCATGCTGGCGACCTGGGTTCGGGAGCGAGCTCAGGTGTCGTGGGTTGGCAGGGAGGGAAGGGATTGAGCATCCCCAGGATGGCTTTCCTTTCCCAGGGGGAGGGTGTTGGGGATGTCCAGTGTCCCAATGACCCCAGATGGAGACTAGGGGTACTGCAGGATCCTGGGCTAGCAATGGCAGATGCCAGCAGGGTTGCCGTGCACCATGGTGTCACCACATGTCACCTTCGGGGGGATGGGGAAGCATCCAAAAAACAACTGTGGGCTGGATAGGCAACGGCATCCCAGTGCCTTGACCACCACATGCCCAACACTGGGCCTCCGCCCCTTGATCTCCTTGTGGAGTTTGGGCCTGAGGCCCACAGGGAGCGCTAATGACTTTGAGCGGGTGGATGATCACAGTGGGTGGTAGAGCGGCAGGTGAGTAGACTGCCTGAGAGAGTTCCGGTCCACCGGAGATACGTATAGATTCAAAATAAAAAAACATGTTGGTAGCTGCAGGCTACATTTGTGCACAGCAGCAGAGACTATTGAGCCCCAGGGGACTAGCACCACAGGCACGGGTGGTGGTGCTGCATGCCATGGATATAGTGTAGTCCCTGCTACAGTGCATAGCAGATGCTACAGTAACATAGTGGCCGGTATTGTGAGGGACACAGCAATGCCTATGGTGTGGCAGGCATCAATGACTGCTATTCTCCACACAGTGACAGGCCCAGCTGGCAGATGTGTTCTGACAGTGAACACCACTGTCATGCTGTCCTGTGACCTACATATGCTGCACCACTGGCATGGAATACTCACAGTAACATACACATGGCTGGTTGTACGTGCCATGGCATCTGTACAGATGAGCAGTATGTGCCCGGTGGGGGGGGAGTGACTCATACCATCAGACAGGCACACTGGTGTTGGGGTATTCCTGACACTGGAACATGTGCACTGTGTGGATGGTCCCAGCCTTGTGGCAGCACCTACTATGTGGTGCAGCCTGCCCACCTGTGCACCCTCCCCTCAACACCCTCCATTCCCCCAGTGCTGCATGTGTGTGCTGGATTGTGTTGGTGTACCCCAATGGGGGGACTGGAGGTGTGTGCTGTATGGACACACTGCCATGGTGTCCACTGGATGCTGGAGCACCCACTAATGCCTGGCAGGGTTAGGACTGGTGCCAGATGATGGTGACATGGGCGATGCCATCTGTGTGCCGCATGTCTCTGCCATTTAGGTTTTACTTCTGTTTGTATTTATCACTTTGTTGACTGGGTAAGCACACTGGGACAAGGTTCATTTTCAGGAATGACCCAGAGCCACTACATGTGTGACTGAGATGATACAGTCTACAATACATACATACAATGAACAACAACACACAATTCATAAATATCATCTTCATATCACATTAAAAACAACTAGAAATAGTTTGTTGCTGCAAGTGGAGTTTTAGATCAGTTTCATACTTTACATGACTGTTGGCTTCTAAGCAATGTTGAGGCATTGTATTCCACAGTTTGGATGCCTGTACATATGGAGTGGCCTAGGGTGGCCATCTGCCCCCACTGCCTCCTCATTGGCTACATACAGCCTTGTTCCCTGTTGCTGCTGTGTCCACGCCCCCCATCCTTGGTTTGCCCAGAGTTAAGACTACCTATTCATAGGCGGTAATTTGAGCTGCACTACATGCCGTGCTAATGCATGTTGCTCAGCACTATAGTTTTGAATATACTGTTGCACCTGTATTCATGTCCCCACCCCTCACTTTGCATCACGCATACATTATCTTTTAGCATTGGCACTAACATGTTGCGACAGTGCTATTTGGCCTTTTGAATATAGCAATCCAGCGCAAATGTGGCAGAATCGCGGCCCAATCAGTTTGTGCCTGGCACAAAGTTTTGAATATCTGGACCCAGGAGTTTAATTCATGATTATATTTGTTTTCACATTGGGAGTCGGCTGATAGGTGGGGGGTGGGTAATAGATATTTCAATATTACAGTTGGATCACCCTTGCATAATACAACTGAAGCCTTTGAGGAAACCACATTTTTGAATTACTTTCTCCAGAATACTGTTCTGGTGCTCTTCTCACTATAATATAAGTTGACTAATCATATTTTTTTACATGTGGGCCGGCGATCGGCGGGAGGGCACTAGACACCAGGGATGTGGGGGATTTGCAATTTGTATCTTTTCCTTGCTTTGGGTTTTTTTTAATGCAATTTGCACTTAAAAAAACATAAAAGCAATACAAAATTGCAAATGGCAAATTGTGATTTTATGAGACAACTTCGCGAATTGATCTGCGGAAGTGAAATTGGTGACTTCACCAAAAATTTTCGGGGGAAATAAAACTTCACTGCATCTCTATTCCCAGGATGGGTGGTCATGCTAAATGAATCTGACAGATTTCTTTGACTTGGTGACCAGGGAACTAGATCAGAAGAGTGCATTGGACATGGCCTATCTGGACTTCTGCAAGGCCTTCAACACAGAGCCGCAGAGGAGGCTGATAAGAAAGCTGAATAGCCTAGGGATGGGATCCAAAGTGGTGAATTGGGTTAGAAACTGGCTAACTAATAGGAGACAGAAGGCACTGGTAGCTGGCACTAACTCTAATGATGGGAGAGTGACCAGCAGGGTACCACGGGGCTCAGTACTTAAACTGGTCCTCTTCAATGTCTTCATAAGTGACATTGCTGATGAACTGGAAGTATGCCTTTTTCCAGATGATACCAAACTCCACAACAGGGTGAACACTTGGGACTGGGTGAAGAAATTACGCAAGGATATTGGGAAACTCAAGGAGTGGTCAAGAGCATGGCAGTTAGGGTTCAATATGAGCCCACTCACCTATATATATTTAAATTAAATGCTTTTATTCATTACTTGTAGATCAAAAACAGTGTGCTAGGTCATACATTTCAGAAAACTCCTTCATCAGTGACCCACTGTAATATTTTCCTTAAAAATGAAATATATACATATAAAATTATGTGATTTTCTGGTATCTTGTATTATACCTTTTATGAACATATTCAAAACTTTGCACCCGGCGCAAATCAGTAGCGCTGGAATAGCACCGGAACTGCGCCAGGCTGCAATATTCAAAAGCACTTAAAGTGTAGGTAGTGAGTGATACCACCGATGCTATAAGTTAATATATGCAGGGCAGGGACTATGGCGAGGGGCCATGAATGCCAGCGCTGCGGCATATTCAAAAGTTTAGCGCCACGCTACAGGTTTTAGCACCACCCACAGTGCCGCGCTAAACACCACCTGTAAAAAGCTTGCAGTAGTTGGGCGGTGTCAGATGTCCAGTTTCGAAGTGTAACTTCATTACACTTCGAATTACTGCTATGATACCCCCTAGTAGTCTAGTGGTCCCCTCAACCTGATCCCGACCCTGTTGTCCCGAAATATAGTAAAATCCCTGGCAGTCTAGCAGCCCCAGCATGATCACGACCCCAAAACAACCACTTCCCTGGTGGTCAGTGGCCCCCACCCAATGAAACCCCTCTCTCCCCAACCACCCGACGGAGCCAGCGACCGGCTCAGCCCTCTCTCACATCCACGGCTGGCTGCCGACTGCATATGAATGAGTGACAGTGCAATGAATGAGTGGAACCTCTCACAGGCATGCACCCATTCATTGCACTACCACTCATTCATATGCAGTCAGGCCAGCCTGGAGGTGAGAGAGGGCTGAGCCGTCGCCGCCGTTTAGGGTGGCTGGGGGAGCAGGGGGTCGTCATTGTTGGTGGGGGCCACTGGACCACCAGGAAATGATTGTTTTGGGGTCAGGGATCGTGCTGGGGGGTGGGGGAGCAGCTAGACTACTATGGATTTAAATACATTACGGGGACAACGGGGGTCAGGGATCATGCTGGGGGGTGGTGGGGGGCATACCCCTTGACCGTCCCTGATTTACGGGGACGTCCCTGATTGTGTCTCATAAATATCCTTCGTCTCTCATCAAAATTGTGTTTTTTTGACTGAACAGTGAGGATTGTAACCTCAAAATAATGTCACACATTATATTTATGGATGTTTTCTTCTTCAGCAAATGCATCTTACAATACTCCCCTTATTCTAGCAGCTTTCTGAATAAATATTATCAATTTGTACAATGTATCCCTGATATTGGGTCTTTGTCCCTGAGTTTTGTAAACTTTGTCCCTGTTATATGTGGAAAGAGGTTGAGAGGTATGGTGGGGGCCTAGACTACCAGGGATCTAACAGAGATTTATTTATTTATTTAAAAGTTTTACCAGGTGAGCGTACTGAGCATACTACTGCTTGATTCCAGATGTGACCTGGGGGGTGGGTAGCAAGGGAGTCAACAGAGAGTATAAATACAACGATAATATAGGAGTACAAACAGCAAATGCATAGGTGCAGGATATACTGAGAAACAGAAATACAGGCGAAATTTGGATACAGACAGCATTTAGGTTGTAGAAATTGGATAGCTAGTGGTACAATCTTGGCACGACAACAATGGAGTTACACCACGGGCAATAAAGCAACAGTATATAAGCAGAACAGCAAGAGTTAAGGTACCGCACATTTTGCCCCATGATACTCCGGATTTCTAGGGTCGGGATCGTGCTGGGGTGTAGGGGAGCCCTAGACCACCAGGGACTGTACCTGACAGAGGCACAGACCTTGCTGGCAATTAAGGACTACTTGGCCCACTCAGTCTGCTCATTTCCCTACCTACTGGTTCTGCTTCAGAGCCTAGTTACCAACAGCCTCCTCCCCCCTCCCCCCAACACCAGTCTTGCCTTATGCCTGTCCCAGGCAGTCTTGCCACTGGTGTCTGGTACTTCTGTTGGTGTTGGGGGGCATGTCTACCAGGGCACCTGTGCCCCCCGCAGGACGTTCTGTGGGATGGGCAACATGTTGTACAGTGTACTTTACTGGTGGGACATTTCTATTCATAGTTACATAATGCATCACATATGACCACATGCATTATTGTCTGTGTATATGTGCGTGTATACTGATATATAGATATAGATATAGATATAGATATAGATATAGATATATGCCTGCTGACACCCATTCCCTGCATCATCCAGCCAGTACTTCTATTCCCACAAACAGGGGTATGCTGTGAGCATGCCTTGGCCTGCAGCTTCCAGCCTGTACTTCCATTCCAACCAAAAGGTGGAGCTGTGTGCTCCATGCAGTAGCACCGGGCAGGCAAACTACATGGAAACGTATGCTAAGCAGCACATAATGAGATGTAAATGTGACTGTCTGCCCACAGATTACCTAAGTAGGCTCATTTGCATATGAGCATTGACTATAGCAAACTTTTGCCCTGGGCTAACCTGTTTGCACCAGGCTAATGTTCCGGCACTGTGCAATCGGGTTAGCCCCAGGCAAACCTCACATCCGCATAGCACAGTTCTGCAGTGTGTGGCCTGCTTTTTGTTTTGCAGTTGTTGTGGAACACCTCTTTGTAATTGCACACATTTTCCTCCACCTGTAGCTCCAACTTGCTCCACCTCTGTGTCTGTTGGGCTGCTGTTGCATTTTGCACTTCCCTGTTGCTATATTCAGAGCTGTCTTATTTCCAGAGCTATTGTAGCACTGCACTCCCAGCCCAATGTACACTATTGGGTGATCTTTTCCCGGATTAGAGGTCTGACTGAGGACTGCTGCAATTCCCACATCTGAGGCATCTGTCTGCACAACAAACTGCCTATTGTAATCTGGACTGGCTAACACAGGGGCACTGTACAGTGCCTCCTTTAGCCATACACAGGCTCATTCACAGGTTGGCTCCCAGTCTACCTTTCTGGGCTTTCTTTTCTTTAGCAGGCCAGATAGTGGAGCTGCCAGGGTACTGTAATTTGGAACAAACTTTCAATAGTACCCTGCAGTCCCTAGAAAGCTCCTAACCTGCTTCTGGGTTTCAGGCATAGGCCACACCTCTATTGCCTCAATCTTTGCTTTATTAGGATGATGCTGCCCCTGCCACACTACATGGCCTAGGTATGCCACCTCCGCCATAGCCTCCTGACACTTTTCAGCCTTGACAGTGAGCCCTGCCCTCTGTATCCTGGCTAACACTTCCTTCAGGTGGGACAAGTGGTGCTTGCAGCTGGTACTGAAGATGGCAATATCATCCAGATATGCCACTGTGTACTCTTCAGTACCATGTAACACCTGGTTGACCAACCTTTGGAAGTTGGCAGGGGTGTTGTTCATACCAAAAGGCATTACCCAGAACTTGAATAACCCTACTGAAGTGATGAAGGCCGACCACTCCCTAGCTCTGGCAGTTAACTACACCTACCAATACCCTTTCGTCAAGTCAGCTGTGGTGAGGTATGTCATCCCTCCCAACTTGTCTAGTAGTTCATCCATCCATGGCATTGGGTGGGTGTCATACTTTGTGACTGCATTGAGTCCACGATAGTCCACACAAAAGTAAGTAGAGCCATCCGGCTTGAGAATGAGGACTACGGGTGAGACCCAGGGACTGTGGGATTTCTGAACTACTCCTAAATCCAGCATTTCCTCCACCTCCCTCCTAATGTCCTTTTGGACAGCCTCAGACACCCGGTAGGTTGTCTGCCATATGGGCGCTTGCGTCCCCATGTATACATTGTGTGTCGCTAAGAGGGTTTATCCAGGCTTGGCCGTAAACAAAGAGGCAAAGTCCTCTAAAACCTCCCTCACTTCCTGGGACTGTTCTGGGGTCAACTGGGGTGACAGTTTGATTACCTCCACAGATGACTCTTGCTTGCTTTCCTCAAGCAAGTCTAGTAGGGGGTCTACTTCATCCATCCCCTCCACAGGACTACACACTGCAAATACCATGTCAGCCCCTTTTTCATATTGCTTTATCATGTTCACATGGTACATCCTATGAGGATGTCTCCTGTCAGGCAGTTCTACAATATCGTTCATGTCATTGACCTGTCGGACTACCTTTTATGGTCCCGCCCACTGGGCCTGCAGCTTGTCCTTCTGGACTGGGATTAGGACCATGACTTCCTGATTTGCTCTCTATGAGCAAGCTCTGGCTCCGCAGTCATACCAGACTTTTTGCTTCTGTTGGGCAGCTGACAGGTTGCTTTGGGCTGCCCTATAAGCTCCTTTAGCTTCTCCCTAAACTTAAGGACATACTCCACTATGGGAGTTCCCTGGGTGGCGTGCTTGCCTTCCCAGTCTTCCCAGATCAAGTCTAGGGGCCCATACACCCTGTGTCCATATAAGAGTTTGAAGGGGGAGAACCCTGTTGACTTTTGGGGCACTTCCCTGTATTCAAACAACTGATGGGGAACGTACTTTGCCCACTCCCTCCCATGCTGATCAGCAAATGCTTGGAGCACCGATTTTAGGGTACCATTAAACCTTTTCACAAGCCCACTGGCTTGTGGTGGTAAGGTGTCGTGCATCTCTGCACCACCCCACCCTTCTCCCACAAACACTTCTTCAGGTCCAACATGAAGATACCCCCTTGATCAGTGATAACCTCCTGTGGAAACCCGACACGGGAGAAAATCCCTAGCAAGGCGTCTGCCACTTTGTCTGTCCTAAGTGAGGAGAAGGCGACCACATCTGGGTATCAGGTGGTGTAATCGACCACCATCAGGTTAAACTTCTTCCTGGAGGAGCTTGGGGTACTCCAAAGGTCCCACAATATCCATTCCTACCCTCTGGAATGGCTCCCCTACAATGGACAAGGGAATTAAGGAAGACTTGCTTTTACTGCCTGCTTTCCCTATTTGTTGGCACCGGTGACAAGACCTGCAATATTCCTTCACCTGCTGAGTGAAGTTGGACCAACAGAGATTCTGGGCCAATCGCTGCATAGTGCACGTGATGCCCAAATGCCTGGACATTAGGGTTACCACCTGTCCTGATTTTCGCAGGACAGTCCTGATTTGGGCAGCTGTGTCCTGCAAAAAACATGAAAAATACTAAATGTCCTGATTTTACAGTAGAAAAAAATATTTTCTAACTTTCCACTAAATGTTCTAGAAAACTACAATAGCTTAACTAAAATACCTTAAAATGATAAGAAACACTAGAAGCAACAAAGAAACTACAATACTTGGCCTTAATTCTGATTATATAGAGAAAGCAAGTCTGTTGCATCTGTCGAGGATAGGTACTGTCCTGCGAAAAATCACGTTTCAGTAAGAAATGTCCCACTTTGGGCTTCTTAAAAGGTGGTAACCCTACTGGACATGGGGATATCATGAGCAATCTTGAGCAATCTCTCATAGTACCCCTGGGAAATGACAAGCTGCCTGCCCATCACCCCTCCCTTTATCCTTATGTCCTGTGTATACAACAGTCCATTGTCCCAAAATACTCTATATATCATGTCACCTCCCTGTGTCCCGTCAGATTCTGCACAAGCCCTCAGCTCTACAAACTAGGGTCAGTTCTCTGAGTAGCGGCAAAATCTTTACATCTTCCCAAGGTATGGGACATGTCCCCTTCAGTTCCTAAACTGGGGTCCATAGTTCTAGTGTCAGGGCATTCAGTGTCACTGCCATCTCTAACCTTCTGACCATCTGTTACCCCCTCCCTCCTCGGACTTGTGAATGGTTACCTGGGGAAGTCCTACCTCCCTTTTGCTACTCTCCATTTCAGGAGACACAGGCTGGGGAACCAGCCTCCCATTTTTTCCACAGGGGCGTCTATGGGGTTCAGGGAACTACAAGTGGTCATTGCCGTCTAACTGCAGGTAACCGCACACACCAACCCCTTCTGGAGATTGTTACCTATAATCACATCCAGGGCAAGGTTGTCTGCCACTGCCACCTTTTGCACTGTCTCTTCTGTCTCACCCCAGTTCAAGAGAGCACTAGCAAGTGGCTTAGTTTGCTCCTCCTCAGTGAATCCCCTCACCATTACAAACTGAGTAGTTATAAGCTGTTCAGACCCAACCAAATCCCCTTTTACTAAGGTAAGAGACACCCCCTTGTTAAAGCTACCAACAGTCCCTATTTTCCCAGGACAGTCCCTATTTTAGACAGCATGTCCCAGTGTCCCCACAAGTTTTGCAAAATGTCACTTTTGTCCCAGTTTTTGCTTGCTTGTCCCAGTTTTGTCCCTTTTTTATTTTTCTGCTGACTGCTAATCCATGAGTGACAATTATTTCAGCACCATTTTGGCACTGTTCAGGCTGGACAGCAGTTTGTAACTTCAACCCCGGCACCTGCATTGCACTGCAAGCAGGTCAGTGGGAGCGCCGTAGAATATGTTCCTTCCTGTTAGATTACTGGATAGTAGTGTAAACAAGCACATGTTGATGTCTGCCTGACAGCAGCTGAGAGGGACTCCAGACAGAGAAGAGACTGGCAGCAGGGAACTAAGGTACCTGAACCTGATCAGCTATAGAGAAGTGTGTGAAAACAATCTGGTGTGGTGGTGGGAGTCACTGACGTGAAGTTTACTCAGCATATGAGGTGAGTGTAAATGGTTTGGATGGGACTGTCAGGAGGAGCAATATATGCTGCGCGAATGTCTGACCACAATTTAATGTAGGTTTGCTTCTAATTAACTTTCTGTACATCATGATTTGGAACTTGCTGCAGCAGAACAATTTGTTTTAATGTTAATGTTCGCTACTGGTGTTACTGTGGGGTGGCATGGCCAGAGCAAGCAGCAAAATGTAACTGACTGTGCATAGTGTTGTCTGTGGCAGTGCCCATGGGAGTGACATGGTGGGGGGGCATGGTCAGGATGGACCGTCCCAGTTTTCGGCCTCAGAAAGTTGGTAGCTTTACCCCTTGTCCCTTATGCCATGGGTCTGCACCCCATTTAAAGTAACCGGGTGTATGTGCTCCATCGCATTTACAGGCATGCTTTCCGGGAATACACAGTGCACTCAACTTTGTTCGAGCACCACCTTGTCCACTCTGTACCTTTTTAGGACAGTCTAGTGAGCCTGTGAGGGATTTAGCTTCCCTGAAGGTGTGCTTTTCCCTTTTGGCCCTGCAATATCTGCCCCACTTCCTTTTAGAGCAGGCCTGCTCCTGGCATAGCGATCTGAGAGCTCAGCAGCTTGCAGTGCTGTTTTTGGATCTCGGACCTCTAGCCAGGTTTTCAACTCTGCTGGGCAAGCCCAAAAGAACTGCTCTAAAACTACAACATCCTCAGTTTTTCCTACTGAGTTTGTTTCCACCCCCTCCCACCAACACTTTAAAAACTGCTGTTGCTTTGTGGCTAGTTCGTCAAAGTTCATGTCAGGCCTTTTTTGGCATTTACAGAATTTAACCCTGTAAGCCTCAGGAGTCACTTCATACTTTTTAAGTAAAGCAGCTTTAAGTTTCTCATAGTCTTGGTTATCATCATTATCCAGTTGGCCTTGGTTTTCATACCCTTTACCAGTAAGCAGCGGGGATAACTGGAAGCTCCAAGACTCTCTGGGTACCTTTCAAATGAATTCAAAAATGTATCCATATCCTTCCCCTCTTTAAATGCCGCTATTAATTTGGAACTTAATTTATACCCTAGCCCTGGAGTTTCAGGTCTATCCCTGTCACTTACCTCCTCTGGCGCTGGTTGTTAGAGTCTTATCTTCTCCAGTTCAGATTCCCTCTGGTGCTCTTTTTCCTCTCTCTTTCTCTCTCTCAGCCTCTTGCTGAAGCCATTTTTCCTCTTCCTCTGCCTCTCTCCAGTGCTGGTTTTCTTTTTCCTGCATCTCCAGTTCAAACCCCTTCTGCTCAAACTCCCTCTGTTGCTCTGCTTCAAACTTTCTCTGTTCAAATTCCAGCTCCGATTTCCTCAACTCCAGCTACAGCCTGATCCGCTCTACCCCCAGCTCTTTGGTGACCTTCCCCTGCTGCTGTGTCTCTGGATTTCCTCTGGTCTCGCTGCCCACCTCCCTGGGACTGGACACTGCGATGTCCCCTGGCACCCCCACGCCCAATGTCTGGTCCCTTTCAGTCACCTGCTGTGACTCAAGGATCAGGGCAACTGCTTGCTCATTGGCTGCCATGAGAGCCTCCACAAAGTGCTTTTTGGTTCACCCCTCGTACTGGACCCCTCTTTCCTGACACAACTGCCTTAGGTAGCCTGCAATGTATTCACTGTAGTTGGAAGCCATCTTCTTCCCTAACTACTACTACTACACTAGCTTACACTAAAAATAAATTAAAAAATAAACAGGTAGGGAACTTTATACTGTAACCAAATTATTTTTCTCCAAAGCTCTGCCTCGTGTGTGGATTGTTTTCAGTTTGTCAGTCTGATACACTGGCCTCAAATCCAGCTGTTATGCCTGTGCCACCTATATCTCTCGAATCTCACTGCTACCAGATCTCTCGGATCTCACCACTGTGCACCAGATCTGTCACAAACCCATTCCTGAGAGTCAGGTCCACTGAGCTCACAGTGCCCACCCCAAGTGCAATCCATGACAGGAAGGGGGAAACAGGGGATAACCTCTTTGTGTCCTTCTATAGTGCTTGCTGAGTTCACAACCGAACACTTACTATGAAGTCCTAGGGTCCCCTCTTTACTCTGGATCAGGGTATAATACTAGTCTTTAGTCTTGTAGCCAAATATGAGCCCTTCTTGGTTGTTACACAAAGAGGGAAGATCTACCCATTAAAACCTCTTTGGGGTAGCATTGTAACACTGATTCTGCCTTCTCTCCAAGGCATGCAATAATCTGGCTCAAATCCCCACAGATCCTTCCTTGAGACTTTGGTATTCCCCCCTATCTTTACCCAGACTTTCCCTTTTCAGGTCCTTGTTCGATATGGTAGCTTATGATGGCACCCCTTAGCAATAACAGTTTAGTCACAGATTATTACTGAAACATCCCACAATCATACACATAGTATAGAAATCACACGCAAGCAGGTTTTCTTAAACAAAACAAATGTCTTCAAATAATTAAATAATTATCATACATTACAACAAAAAGGTTTGGAATAAAAATAAAAGTGGATATGTACAAAAGATTTGTAGTGAAATGAAGTTCAGAAAAATAAATGTTTTTTTAAAAGGTTTCAGTCCTTTCTGTAACAGTCTTGCTTCTTGTGTGTCTGCTGGCAGTTGTTCTCTTGTGGTCAGGAGAGTGTCTAAAGCAAAGTGTCCTCAAAATGCTTTGTGGAGTGTCTTAAATACCTGTGGTCCAAGGCAGTTTGTAAGTCTTGGTCTGGTCCTAACTTTTAGGCCAGTAGATGTCACTCTTGTGCTTCCCCAAAAATTCTTATTAAGGGACTCATACCTTTATTAGTCAGACTCTTACAATTCCAATATCCTGCCAGCTAGCCAATGTAATTATACTATGAAAGTTTCCTGGAATCTAGCACTGTCCTTTGAAGTGTAAAGTGTTTTGTTTGTTTTGTTTTTGTTTTTTTTATGACAGGGCTAGCTGTTAACATTTCCTGAGTTTATAACCCTTTTCCTCTTTAATAGCTACCCAGTGCTGTCTTCTGAGGCATTTGGGCTTTTCAAGTGATAATTTTTATTACAGGTGACAGATTTAGGACCACTGTGTTAGTTAGCCAGGAAGACTCTTTTGAAAAGCAATTTCCAGCTTACCTGGGAAAACTAGTTTCTCTTAGGTCACAGGGAATTTGCAGACCTTTGAAAAAGCAGTCCATTCCCATATTCCATATGACCCTTTCACCCATTATTCCTTGTGGTATTTTAAACATACATAAAATATAACAGAATACACCACATATTTGTACATCTGACTGGCAGTAGCATAGCTCACAACAGGCGCATGGGGTGACAATGTCTGACACATAATAAATTTTCCAGATTATGTGTCAGCACGTATGTATGTGCACCCAATTCCCCACTCACTTCTGACATAAAAAGGCCAAGGAAGCACCAGAGCATTGCCTCCAGTAAAGAGATAGCGGGAAGATGTGCCGCGCTCCTCAAAAATAAAAAATAAAAAGTTTAAATCACAAATACCACTTAAAATTGAATAACCTGTAATTCTGTAGATAAGCACTTGCAAATGGATCGTACACTAAAGCTAGTATGCATGTTATTGTCAGAAACAAAGATAAGAAGGATACACTGAGCGAAGCAAAAGGTAGCTACGCATTCAAATTTAGTTCAGAGAGACAAAGTGTGACAGCTTGTGAGGTTAAAAAAAATAAATTAAAGCCAGTATGTATGAAGTTTTCGGACTAGACAAAGAATGTGATAACGTATGTGTATTTGACAATGTTAACATGAAGGACTAAGTTAATTACGATGTTAAGGCATACTATAGAACGCAGAAAATATCAAAACTTTGCATAACAGACTGCTGAAGTTCATGACTGACCACTACAAGCATGCACACTAGACTGTTGCAGTGAATGAATTAGCAATTATTTAAATACAGAATGCTTTTGATGATTTCATTTAGGATCTAACAGAAAATGTAACAAACATCAAAGCCATCATTTGGTAAATGAATGACAAGAGATCATTACAGAAACAGTTAAACACAGATAAGAGGGTATAACAAGACATTTCACTATATATATATATATATATATATATATATATATATATATATATACACACACACACACACACATTTTCACTCCACTGCACTTGAACCCGACGAAACTGCACCGCCTCTCTGGCCTTACAATTGCCTGCTTACCCATCCCTGATTTCCTCTGTGGATTGTCCCGCCGCAGCAGAGCCAGGACGAGGACTGCCGGCATGTCCCCCACCCCACCCCCGGAACACACAAATCTGGTATCAGGGCGGACTCGCAGGAATGATCGGCCATCACGGGTCCTGCCGAGTCCCAGCTTTTTCCACCATTTTCTCCTGCACCCAACACCCGTGCAATGGGTGGGGAGGCTGCCTTCACCTCCATGGAGGCAGCCAATTGCCCTGGATGTGGGCCAACCCCTTAGCATGGCTGTGCGCCTGTGCTGACACCCAGCCACCGCTGGGTGTCAGTCGACAGCACAGAGCGCAAATCCCCCCTCCCCGAGGAAGAAGAGCAGTCCTCCAGATGCTCAATCCTTCCTCCCCTTGCCGACTCCCGAGCGACCCAAGTCCAATCCCAAACCTGGGTTACCAGCATGGTGCGAGGTGTGGCGTCCAGTGTCTCAACCCTCAGCACCACTGGGCCAGCTAGAAATTTCATTTTTATACAGATTTACAGTACTGTGATTCAGGATAATTTATGCACTGTAAAAACATTTTAACAGATAAAATAAAGATGAGAATGCAACTGTGATATTACTAGTGTGAGCAGGAAAAAGATTCAAATGATAATATGTTTATAAAACGTATAATACAAGATACCAGAAAATCAAATAATTTTATATGTATATATTTCATTTTTAGATACAATAGTACAGTGGATCACTGATGGAGTTTTCCAAAATGTATGACCTGATACATTGTTTTTGATCTACAAGTAATGAATAAAAACATTTAATTTAAATATATATGGGTGAGTGGGCTCATATTGTTCCAATCTGTCTCTGATTGTTTGACTGTTTGATTTTGCCTTGACTGGAATTGGGCTACTCCCCGAATAATTGCATTTGTTTAGACCAAGGTTGGCTGAGCTAGAACAACAAAAGGAGTTGGGGTTCAATGCCAGAAAGCACAAAATCCTATACCTAGAGGATAGGAACCCAGGCACTGAGTATAGGATGGGGAGGAGGTACTAACAGTCATTAAACAAGAAAAGTACCTTGGGGTTATCATAGCTGAAGAGCTCAAAGTAGCAGTGTGACAAAGCAGTGGGTAAAGCTAGTGGGATGATGGGATGCATAGGGAGGGGTATTATCAGCAGGAGGGAGGGAGGTGTTGCGACTGTATCATTCGCTCGTGAAACCACACCTGGAGTTATGTGTCCAGTTGTGGAGGCTGTACCTCAGAGAGAGCATAGGTAGGCTGGAGGCAGTCCAGAGCAGGGCAACTAAAATGGTGCAGGGATTGCATGAGAAGCCATTCAAAGAGAGACTGAGGGATCTCAATGTGTGCACTTTGGCACAGAAGAGAGCAAGAGGTGACATGTATTTATTTATTTGGATTTTGTTAACGGGGAAGGCTCAGTGAGACTAGAAAATGCTGTTATCCGGGTAGGCTCACTGAGACTAGAAGTCCTTTTTTCAGAAGTAACCCTGAATGAATTACATATAATGATTACAAGCAAATTCAGGTAACAGCTTGTGATAATACGATTCAAACAGTAATAGTACATTATGATACAAGTACTGATTAGAGAATAGATTGCAATTGTTACAAAGACAAGTCACAGTTAAGAATAACACTGATTAGAAAACGACTAACATTAGTTACAAGGTACAGGCACATAAACAGGCTTACACTATAAAGATTTTACTATGATGATGTAAGCAGGTTTACCCTGAGTAAGACTGAATAATAACACCAGGGTCATGGGTGGACTCGGAACAAGCACATTGGCAGCACACAAGCAGAGTGATCCTGAGGGTGGAGTTGAAGAAATTGTGGTTGGTGATTGCCTGGACATAACCAGGAGATCATTCCATAGCCTAGGAGCCACACAGGCAAAGAACCTTTTGCCAGCATCTGTTGCCGTTCTAGGAACAGTGAGGAGTAACTGTGAGGAGGACCTGAGGACTCTCCTGTGAGGTTTTATATCCAGGAGTGAGGGAGGCTAGGTTAGGGGGAGGGATGTGTACAATTCTGTGTGCCAGGCAGAGTGTAGAACATTGAATTCTACTTTAAAAGCAGAGCCAACTTATGCAGACAGTGTATTGCAGTGGTGGTCCCTGTTACCAGCTCCTGCCGCAAACCTGACCACGTGGTGGAACAAGGTTTAAGTTTTGTGAGCTCAGTAATTTTGAGTGATGATAGGACAGGGCCCCAGTACAGAACCCTGTCTATAATGTATCTCAGTGTAGAGTGGCTGCCTCTCCATTTCACCAGCTGCTTATGGCCTGTTAGAAAGGTAACGAAGCAAAAGCAGGACAAATTATCAAGGCCTGGTCCCTTGAACTTGTGTAGAAGCAAATCGTGGTTGACTAGGTTGAATGCCTTAGTCAGGTCTATAAAAACAGCACCAGTCGATTTGCCAGCATCTTGGGCTTCAAGTAGATCTGTCATGAACTGTACTGGGGCTGTGTCCGTGCCATGGTTTTTCCAAAAGCTGTGTTGGGCATCGGCAACAAGAACATGGATTTCCATATAGGACTGGAGATTGTTATAGACCAGTCTTTCTAGGATTTTGGAGAGGGTACAAAGAATGGATACTGGCCAGTATTGCTCTACCAGTCCCTTATCACCCCCTTTGTGTATGGAAACTATATGGGCCACATTCCATATGCTGGGAAGGTCACTCTGCAGTACAGAGATAATAAAAAATTGCTGGTATGTAGGGGCAGTAAGAATATGGGCACCCAGTTTAAGCAGCTTGGGTTCAAGTTTATCATGGCCTGCAGACCTTTCCGCTTTTATTCTCAGAAGCTGGGTTAGTACTTCCTGCCGTGATAGTAACTGGAGATGGCATTCAGGCTGGGATAGTAGAGGGTTAGTCATGCCTGATGGGGAGGTATCCAGGAGGGAACTAACAATCTGTGCCTTAAACTGAGTAAGATCAGCTAAAAAATTGTTAAAGGCTTCAACTGTTAGGCCAAAATCACTAAAGGTTGTTGTTTTGTACAGTATGTCCTGGTTGGGGGGGGGGGCGCAGTGCCTCTGAGAAGGCTATTTATCTGTGACCAAAACTGTTTGGGGTTTTGCAAGTTTTTAAACTGCCATTTCTTTAAGTACTGTGCCCTAGCTTTCCTCATCCTGGCCTATTTCGTAAAGTCTTGTAATTTTGCCAATCCAGAAAGAGGCCTGAGGTTCGGAAGGTTTCCCAAGCTCTGTCCCTTTTCCTTATAAGTTTGCAAAGATCAGGCTTCAGCCATTTTGAGCAGAAGTCCTTGACCCTTCTTTGGATTAATGGGGCATGCCTATTAACTATGCTGAGTAGACTGCTATAAAGTCAAGAGCAGTATTTACATTTTCATGCCTCCCAACCTCATCCCAGTTGACAGCAGCAGCAAGGTCCTCCAGGAATGCAGCTTCATTAGGGTGGGAATAATCCCAGTTATAGTTCTTGGAGGTGGCTTAGTGAAGCCATTACTCCAAGTACAAAAAAATGGAGAATGATCATTGAAACAGCTACTATTCCACATGTTCTAATACAATCTGTTCTGTTTACTAAGAGCCAATCTAGGAGGGAGTGATTACCCAAGTTAGTATTGTGGTGGCTGGGGTCAGTAATGATTTGACTGAGATTCAGGTCATGCAGGGGTGCCTTGAAGCTACAGAGGCGATCATTGATCCAACTGAGGTTGAAATCACATAGGATTATTGTATCGCCAAGAGTGAGGTACCCCATGTAGGTGATGAAATCGCTGAAAGCTGGCCCAGCCACAGAGGGAGGGTTGTATACACAGACAATATGTAAGGGCTTAGTATCCCCCGACATAAGTTTCATGAATAGACATTTGCAGTGAAACTGATTCAGTGCAGGCAGGGGGATTTCTGTTGCCCTAATGGTATCCCTTATATATAGGAGGGCCCCACCTCCTTTTTCCCACACTGATCCTTCTGAAAGGTAGAATACCCGGGAAAGGCTACTTCATGGGGGAGAATAACAGGTTTTAGCTAACTAGGACATCAGGGACATATAGTGTCTGCCATGCTTCCAAATCAGGTAGCTTGCATCTGAGGCTGTTAATATTCAGATGCACCACTTTTAGTCCGCTGGTACCAGACCATGAAGGGTCAGTCAATATGTGAGACATTAGGGGGTCCTGTGGGTTAGACTTGATGTTATCAGCAGTAAGTAGGAGTGACAGGACCAAATCCCAGGAAACCAGTAGCTAAAAGGTAGGGTAACAGATCACAGGGTTCTGAAGCAGGAATAAGAGAGCAGGTAAAGATGCCCTTAACAATACATTCCATACATAGCCAATAAAAGGGGAGAGTATGTTTCTGAGCATGCAGGTTGATTAAGCGGGTGTTTGTAATCTGCAGGTGTTGGGGAGGGGACCAGTGTAAAATCAGGGAATCAGCCTAGACAAAGATCAGTATATAAATCAAAGCTAATGACATACTTTAGTCACCCCGTGGAATCAGTAGACTGATTAACTTAGAAGACAATAGAATAACTGACTAGGAGCTTTAGTGCAATAATAAGACACTAACTACCTGGACAGAGTCACAGCAGTAATAATAATTAGCAGAACCACCCCCCCTCCAGAGCCTCGTAGGGTTGACTACGGTAGGTAACACCTCTGTGAGATTATCAAAAATGCTCTGACTTGTACTTTTAGGAACACTGTATGGGGGATAGCTGCTAATAATCCTCAGTAATTAACACAGGCAGTTCCTGGCAGTAGGACATGCTGATACAGTTACTGCACATAACCATACATGTGGTATCCTCTAATTTTTGTAACAATAGTCAATAAAAACAGTGGTCAGGCTGCAAGATAAACTGCAGTAACTGAGGATAGCATTCAAATTGCGTTCATATATAGACCAGGTTGTGTATATTTATGCTATGAGGAGGAGCAAGGAGCTCTATAGTATCTTTACTTCCCTGACAATAGTTCCTTAATCGAATAGCCCTGTGAAGTAGTCCTGCCTGTGGGAACCCTACTTTCCTGACAAGCTCAATAGCTGTGTAATGACAGACAGTCTTTAAGTAGAGATGTTCTGGTATGGTGGAACTTGGGCAGAGTCTCTGGCTGACAGCCGTTGCCACAGCCGATACCGACTATAGATGCCCTTTGTGCTGCAGCCCTTAGTGCTCCAGACTGCAAGCGTGGAGGACTGCTATGGCTGTGGGCCTTTTATAGTGGTCAGGTGGTGTTGTTGGCTGCTCTAAATTGGTGATTCAACAAGGAAGGAGGCAGAGTGAGAATCCCCCTCTAGCCACTGGTCCTGAGGAGGTCGTGGGGTCAAAAACAGTGGGGGGATTCAAGAATACATGGGACAGACATATGGCAATTCTAGTGTGGGGTAGAAGGAAGTAGGCTCGCTGTTGGATAACTAGGATTGGCAACTTATCCAATAGGTAGGGAAATGGGCAGACAAGGTGGCCAAGCAGTCCTTATCTGCCACCAGAGTCTATGTTTCTGTGTTGCTTGCTCGCTTTAGCAATCAGTGGAAGGGAGTGTGGGTTGATGTGCTGTGCGAACCCTCTAAACACTGCTTGGCTCAGCTGCTCTGGTGCGGCAGAAGTGCCCAAGAGTCTGTTGGAAGCAGTGTTTTTTTAAACAGATTTGAGTTTGGTGGACTTCACGATCCAGTCTGTGTCCCGATGGCTGCTCTCAATTAACATTGAGGTGAAGAGGGAGGCAGAGTGAGAATCCTCCTCTAGCCACTGGGCTGGCTGTTTGCTTGCTTTGGTGATCAGTGGGGAGGAGGACATAGCAGAGACCTAGAAGTACCTCGCAGGGGTGAGCAGGGTGCAGGAGGGGAGTCACTTTCAAAATGATAAAAAGCACAAGGATCAGGGGTCATGCGATGATGTTGGGGGGGGGGAGTTAGAAAGGTGAGGAAATATTTCTTCACTGAAATGGTGGTAGATGCCTGGAGTAGACTGCCAGCAGAAGTGAAAACAAAAACAGTGAGTGATTTCAAACATGCATGGGATAGACATAGGGGGTGTATTTGAAAACAGGCAGACAGGAGGGAGGGTAGCCAGAGACCAGCTAGGGTCTGCCAAGATAGATTAGGCAAGGAACATCTGGGCAGACTGGGTAGGCCAAGTGGTCCTTTTCTGATGACAAATTCTGTGTTTCTGTGCAGATGTGATATTTATATACTGGCCTTTGAGCTAAATCGGCATGCTAAAACAGCAGCTTTTTTTTTTTTTTTTAATAAATCTTATTACCCTTCTGGGCTTGCGATATAGCTGACTCTCAGCCCTGTCCCTGCAGTCCCCGACCGGCCATCCATTTCTCCCAGACCAGCCACAATCTCCCATGGATTGTCCCCTGTAGCAGTGCCAGGAGGGAGTGCCCCCCCCCCACTGTAGACTCACATCCAAGCAGTAGGGTCCAGGCATTGGTGCAGACTGGAGACAGATAGGCGGGGCTTCATTACATCTGCAGCCACTGCCCATTTGACATTTTCTCCCTCCCACTTCCCCAACATCAGGGGCAGCTCCTGCAGTCCTCAACATGTCACTGGCATCCCCTGTAGAGAAGCAAGCTCCCTGGCCCACAGCGGGGTCACCAGTGTGTTAGAACCCGGCATCATCCCTTCCTGGGTTGGCAGCACTGCCAAGCAGCTACACTTCCCTTGCCCCCAGGCCATCCAGCTGGCTCCGCTGAGCTCATTCTCAAACTCAGGTCACCTGAATGGGAGCAGGATGCACTACCCCATTGGGCCACTGGGTGGTGCAAAGCAATAGCTTCTCAGTTAGGCCAAATCTATAGCTACATACAGTCTCTTTGGTTTTATAAATCTATTCAGGAACCTTGTGCATGCCCTGGGATGCTGCTGTATACAGCTTTGTACTTCAACAGAGCTGAATGGTACTGCAGCTCTGCCACACATTGAGTGTGATCATCCACCCTTAACTGCAATACATTCAGAGAAGCAACACCCAACAGCAACCTTTTTTTTAATTGGCCATTCCTTTGGTTAAATGCATTACTAAACATTAATGCTCCAAGGAATCTTCCCTTCATACCGAAGTCCCCTGGCCCTCCATAATGTCACTTTACATTCTTAACCCTCTCCTCATTGCTGTGGACCCTGTCTTAACTCGTGTTCCATCTACTCCTGGCAGCAAGTACTTATAAGCTTTGACTTGTTTCCTAGTTAGGGTGATTTCCTCAATTTACATTTCAGGTACTGGTGTGATATCACTAGAAAGGAACAGTCGCTCAGAGTATAGTGGTACTCGACAGTCATACCTATCAACTGTCCCTGATTTTCAGGGACGTACCACATTTTACATTAGATTTGCACTGTCCCTCCTAAAGTTAGTATTTTTGCCACTGAAGAGTCGAGATCTGAATCATGAAATCATATCAGACAACAGTTCTATGGTCTAGTCCTCCGTCAGAAAATGCTTTGTATCTCTAAACCACTTACTGTTAACAGTTTCATGCACTATTACCCATTTTTAGGATATGTTCCTGATTTTTGAGGCAGGGCATTGAGAGGTACTCCTCATAGCAACAAGAAATGTGAGGAGAAAAAAAAAAAAGCCCAGCACAGATACACTGGCCATGAAGAAAAAATTACTCACTGTAGTAAAGTTGTTTCCTCCAAGAGATCCCTCACTATGCTTAACAACTGCAATCATTTCCCTGACATGAGCTTCCCTGGAGCCTTGAATTTTATACTAATAATAGAATCTTAGAATGAAGTTCAAAACTCTGCGGTGTGGTCAAGTTCACCTCAGTCCACTAATATCAGATTTATTTCTGACATTAGGGTGAGCAGTAACCACTAGACTAGCTAAATGACTACCAAAAATGTATTTAAAACTTTAAAGTCTTAGGAGACTCCTAAATTTGGCAGAACAGATATAAAAAGATTAGATCACCAAGTATCAGTTGTAAGGTACTTTAACAAGTAATGCTTAAGCAAACTGAAAAGAACTGTTTTTTGTGAGAAGCTTTTCCTGGTTTTGGAATGAGAGGTAGGGATGGGATTGGTTTTTTTTATACTTATTTTATTAGAGACATTACAGATTCTCAGTATCTCATTTCTTTGGTTACATTTGATGTCCATTTTCTTTATAAACAATACATGTTATTCATATTCCATATTACTGAGTACACAGCTTTTACATATCTCTAAAAAACTCCAAAGTACATTCACTTCTAATTCTTCATAAACTACTACTTCTAAGGGACCTTTAACTTTTAAACTTATAGCTGATATCTACCTAAAGGAAATAGGTGTGGGGAGGGTACATACCTAGAGGCGGAAGGAAAAAAAGGGGAGATGGGGGGACATTCAAAACTGTGATTCTTTATACAAATCCCAACATGTCCATCTATTATATTGACTTAATTCATGGTTGGCAATAAATGTAATTCTTTCCATTGCTTGTACTTGTTCCAGTATTTGTAACCAATCGGTAAGCTGCAGCCATCTTTTTGTTATTGCTTTTATTACGGCTATATTTGCCACTGCCCAGAGATAGCGCCCTTCTCTACCTTTAATTTCCGAGGGACATAGCCCTAATATGATGTTCTCTGGGCCTATATTACTATCTAGACTAAGCAATTTACTTAGATGAAACCTTACTACATGCCAGTACGTCTGTATCTTTGGGCAGGCCCAAAAAACATGTGCCATATCTGCCTCCCCATTACTGCACCCCCTCCAGCAGTCAGCTCTCAAACTCCTGTTCATTCGGACTAGCCTCCTTGGGGTCAAAAAATATCTCACTTTAATCTTCCAGGAGAATTCTTGCCACATTGGGGATGATGTAGTCTGCCAACTATTTCTAAAAATCTGGTTCCACTGTGCATTATTGAATCTTACCCCAAGCTCTTGCTCCCAACTCTTCTGTATGTGGGACGTGTTATGTGCCCTGTCTGCTATTAAATTCCAATATAACATTGTTATTGCTCCTTTTCCATGTGTCGAACTCCAAACTGATTCAAACACTTTGGGGAAAGGTCTCTTATCCTCATAGTGAAGACTGCTTTGTATTTTGTCATTTATATAGTCCCTTAATTGGTAATAATACAATCGGTCCCCTTCCATCCACTGATATTACGCCTGGGCGCGCTCAAATGGTATAATTGTCATGCCCTGAAGTATTTGCCATGTGGCATATATACCCTTCTTTGCCTGTTTTTTATACCAGTTTGAGAGTTTAGCTGGAGGAAAATTCCTATCTGTTGACCACCAGATATATCTCCACGTATCTCTGGCTGTATATCCTCGTCTGACACCCTGAAGCCAACCCACAAGTGTTACTTTAGCTGGGGTCAACATATCCCCTAACCCTTGATTTTTGTTTTCCAAGTCAAATAATCTAGAACCAAGCTGCATACTCCCTATCTCCTGCAACTCTATCTGTTGCCAGTGGGCTCTGTAACTTTGGTGTACCCACAGCAAAGCTGTTTTCATCTGAGTTGCAGTCCAGTAGTCCACAAGAGCTGGACAAGCCCTACCTCCTTCTCGCTTCGGTAAAAACAAAGTTTGCTTGCCTTTTCTAGGCTTAATATTACCCCATATATAGGTCATGACCAGTCTTTGCCAACTTGCCATTATTTTTTGAGGTATCAAGCATGGTACTGTTTGAAACAAATATAGGATTCTCGGCATAATATTTGTCTTAACTATTTGTAACCTTGAATGAAATGGGGAGGGTATAGTATTCCATTTTTGAAGGTCTGTACAAATTTGTTTAATCAAAGAAGGGAAATTATCTTCAAATAGTGTTGTCGATGACTTTCCTAGGTTAACTCCCAAATATTTAATAGTCTTGCACTCCCACCTCATGGGATACTTAGTCTTAATCCCATCTGGTAGAGCTGCAGCCATCACTGGGATGGGATTGTTAAACACAGTGAGTGATCCCTTGGAAGAAACATTACTACAGTGAGTAATTTTCTTCAAGCCCCTAGGAATCCCTCACTATACTTAACAACTGCAGACTACAAAGCAGTACCTTGGGAGGCTGGGTACAGAACCTATTTAGGGAGAAGGTTCTGCAAGACAGCAGTGCCAGTGCTGGCATCCTTTCTGGACTGTACGTCCAGACGATAGTGCGTTCTGAAAGTGTGTACTGTTTTCCATGTAGCTGCTTTACAGTTTTCCTGCGAGGAAATATCACTTGATGCTGCCACTGAGGCATAGGTGCCACGTATGGAGTGCACCCTGAAACCTTGAGGTGGCAGCTTGCCAGCTTTGCCATAACAGCCACTTCACCATAGGTGATAAATAACTGAGTACTGGAGGACCTTATCCCATTTATATGGCCCAAACAGTAGCTCAGCACTCTCTTAACATCCAACCTGTGGAGCTTTTGTTCTCCTGAACTGGATTTTGCTGTAAAGAACACTGGAAGTGTAACCGATTGGTTCAGATGAAATTCAGACACCACTCGAGGCAGAAATTTTCAGTTAGTTCTTAAGACTACCTTGTCCCTGTGGAAAGCTATATAGTTAGGATCTTTGTAGAGAGCTTGCAGTTCATTCATCCTTCTGGAAGATGTCACAGCCACCAGGAAAACTGCTTTCCAAGTTACATACTTCAAATTAGCAGTTGTCATGGGCTCAAGAGGAACCTCCATGAGCTGAGTAATGCACAGATTCAGGTCCCATGGTGGGGCATGATCCCTGACTGGAGGGTACAGGTGAATAAGAACTTCAAAGAACTGTTTGGAAATGGGTTGTGAGGCCACTGACCTGTCCTTGCCAGCTAAAGCATATGCTAACATTGCTGCCAAATGCACCTTCAGAGCTGAGGGTCTGAGACCCAGGAACTGAAGGTGGACCACGTATCCTAAGATTGTAGGAAGGTCTGCTTGAAATGGGATGAGCTGCCTAGAGCAGCACCACATGCAAAATCTTTTCCACTTCGAAGTGTCAGTTCTCCTTGTTTTCTGGAGACCTTAAGCACCTCCTAAACCTTTTAGAGAGGTTTAGTCTAGAGAATTCAAACTCTTCAAGTATCATGCCCTGAGATGCAGGGTTCTCAGGTCTGGAAATGTTACTGTGCCCTGGGACAAGGTCAGCAGACTGTACTTTAAGGGAACAATGATTGGATGCTTAATGGAGAGGTACAGGAGAAGCGAGTACCAAGTCTGCCTGGCCCAGTCTGAAGCTATTTCGATCATGGTTGAAGACTCTCCCCTCAGTTCCAGCAGCATCCTTGGTAAGAGTGCAAATGGAGGGAAGGCATGGAGAAACTTTCCTGCCCAACTGAGGATTAAGGCATCCACTGGAACTGTCCCCACCGAGGGGGTTCTACACCAGAACAAGGAGATATGGTAGTTTTCCCAGGATGTGAACAGATCTATCTCTGGTGTACCCCCACCTTCTGAACACTGCAGCCGACACCTGCTTGTTCAGGGTCCAATTGTGATGTCCCTGGCTGATTCTGCTCAGGGAATCTGCTAAGACATTGTCTTTCCCTGGCAGGTATACTGCTGATAGTTGCACCTACAAATCTTCATTGCTTCTGTGCACAGTTTTAAAGATCTTGTTCCTCCTTGTTTGTTGATACAATACTAGTTTCCTTGTTACAGAGATGGGATTACTGATCTCAGTGTTACCATCTTGAACTTTTCCTTACGTAGGTGTATGTTGAGGCATCTTAAGTCTAAAATGGGTCGGCACTCCTCATTTTTCCTGAGGTTCAGGAAGTATCTTGAGTAAAGCCCCTTCCCCCAATGTGAGGGGGGACCGTCTCCACTGCATTTGCTTGCATCAAGTTCTTTACCTCTAACTAGAGTTTTTCTGTTGGGGTAGGAGGTGTGAAGTTTTTATGAGCCTGCAGTTTTGGAAATTTTTTGAACTGCAGAGTCAGACCCTGACTCACTACTTCCAGGACCCACCTGTTTGTGGTAATTCTTTCCCATGACTGGAAATAGTGAATCAGCCTTTCTCCCACTGGCAATGGTTGGGTGACCTACACAGACTTGTCAGGGGTTCCGTTTTGCCTGAGCTTTGGGGTCTGGTATTGCATCCACACACCTAGGATCCCCTCTACCTCTACCCCTAAAGAATCCAATCTAAGGGGCAACATCACAGGCAAGGTAAATGCAGGATAGTAACCCCGGCCCCTACCTCCCCTTCCATAAGGCCTGTGGGAAGTGAAGGCCTTTTCTTTTTTCAGTATTGCTTTTGTATGTGGTCTTGTATTCATCCACCTTCTTCATGTAAACCTCTGTTTTGTCTCCAAAGAATTTCCCTCACAAGGGAAATCCACTGCTTTCATTTGTGTGTTCTGAGACAGATTTGTGGCTCTGAGCCATGCAAACCTTCTTAGGGCACTGCATGTGCCATGACCCTAGAAGCAGTGTCACTGGCATCTACTGCCAAGTGGAACTGGTACTTGGCAGCATCCATGGCAGTTTTTGTTGTCTACCAGATCCTGTGCCAAGTCACTGGTAGCTTTTTCACTCATCACCAAAACAGAGTTCCAAAGGACATTTTGGTACTGAGCTGTGTAGGCTTGAGAGTAGGGAAGCTGATGTATAGACTTTCTTGTCCATACTTTCTAGCTTCCTGGAATACTTATCCAGGGGGCTGGGAAGAAAGGGGCTCTTTGGCTTTGTCACAGGCAACAGTCTGGACCACTCCCTCATGGTCAGGGTGGGAATACAGGTACTCAGTGCCCTGCTTGTTCACCTAATATTTCTTCTCAATTTTCATGTCAATGCCAGCAGCTGAGGTAGGTGCTGCCAGCACTTTACAAGTGATGTTTGTGAGGGTTCTGTGAATGGGCAAAAGCAACCTTTTAGTGGGGGTTAAGTCCATTATGTCCAGAAACTCCATCTTATTTTCACCATCTGCAGTCTCCTGCAATGAGATGTTGAGAGTATTGACCATTTGCCTAACAATGGAACAGTGCGACGTATAATAATCTGAGGGATGAGAAGAACTGAACTTCTGCCATCAGTCTCTACAGGTTCCCCTTCCTGCTCCTCATAGTAAAATTCAGCTGCCTTCTCCACAGGTACCGGGTGCCTCGGGGGGGGGGGGTAGGAACCCCTTAATGAGGGCATCTTATTTTTGTCCACTGGTGTCTCATTTCCTTCTTCAGGAAGAGGGACAGAGACATGCTTTTCTTGTTTTTTCTTAGCAGGCACCATCTCCAGTGTCTGCTTTCAGGCTCTTTTATATTTGTACTGGATTCAGGGTTCCCCTGTTCAGATATACTGACCTCTCAACCATCTTTAGCAGCTTTATCCTTCTCCTGACTTTGAGGGGCTGGACCCTCTTCTTTAGGTGACATAGAGGCAGACTGAGAAGCCATAAGGTTTTCTAATTTTTTTAGCCCTTTTCTTTACTGTTTTAGGGCAAAACTTCATACAAAGCTCAATTAGAAAAATTGTGATCTGGACCCAGGCACTTCAAACACAACTCATGGAAGTCTGCCTTAGCCAGGAGTTGGAAACAAATTTTGCATATTAAAGCCTGTAGGTTCTGTCCTCTTTTTGGGTCTGTCAGTTATGCCAATCTCTGATTACCTAATAGTGTTTCAGTTCCGCAATACAAATAAAAAAGGGGTGTGCTTTGGTTCCTTATTTATAAAGGAAACTGTTGAAAAATACATATAATGGGAAAAAAAGGCCAAACAGCATCCTGGTTCCATCAGAGCAGGGAACCGGGACAAGAAAATAAGAACCGCAAAGCAGTTTCTATATATTTTTGTTTTAAGTAATAATAATAAACTTTATTTTTAAAGTGCCTTTCTATAACCAAGGCGCTGTACAACTTACAACATATAAAATCTGATAAAACATAAAATTCAGCACAGCATGTTAGCCAGGTAGATAAACATCTAAAAGTAATCAACCTGGGTAGGCAATGTGCCACAAATGGGTCTTCAGGGCCCTCTTAAAGCTCTCCACAGTTGTGCACTCACGTAACTGATGAGGTAGACAATTCCACAGGGTCAGGTAAGATTAATAAGAATAACACGGTTATACCCTAACTGACACAGAGTTATTGAAAACTAAATTTAAAGTACTTTACTTAACTCATTACTTCTAATAGTCTTCATATGACATCCGAATTATCCAGTGCGTAACCTGATACAATATGGCCACCCAGAAGAGAACGAGTTTTAAAGATCAGAAAAAAGAAACTGTAAAACAGCACTGAAGTACTGGAGACAACTTCGGAGCAACTTCTTACTCAGGCAGAGTATAAATCTGACGTTAGTGGACAGAGGTGAGCATGACCACACAGTAGTTTTGAATTTCATTCTAAGATTCCATAATCATCACTAAATTTTAGGAGGCTCTGGAGCAGTTCATTCCAGGGGAATGATTGCAGTTCTTAAGCACAGTGAGGGATCCCAAGGCTTGGCAAAAAGACTACAGTGTAATCTTTAGTTCAAAGTGCATACATAACATTTTAGCAAAACCAGAACAGCATGCAGTGCAAGGCCCCAATAACCACCACGGGGCCTTGCTCCATGTGCTGTTTCTTATGGTGGAAATGATTTATGCACTTCAAAATGAAGACTGAACTGTAGTCTTTTTTTTATGATCAGTGTATCTGTGTAAGTTTTTTACAGTTCATTGATTTAATGTCACGTTTACCCTTTTTCATGTTTTGTGTTAAAAGGACATCTTCAGTCTCTTAGGCATTAATTATTATTCCTAGTTTAAAAAAAAAACTTTTTATGTGTACGCTTGCTGAAGAATTCCTTGATTCAGCAGTTCTTTTTATCTGCTTTTTCTTAGTAACAGTGGAAAAACAACTATTGATGTAACTATACCAAACCTTATTTTGTTTGAGATCATAGACATACAGTACCTCTCAACCTTTTGTCACTGAAATGAGGGACATGGACATTTTTGGACACTCAAAATGAGGGACAATGAGGGATACAGACCCTCAGAATAAGGGACACATCCTCAAACATGGAGATACAAGCTCAGAACACTGTGAAAACCATTGTGTTTACTTGTACAAAGTTTAATTTGGATTTAGTATTTTAGAATATTAAAGAGTTTCTGCTTTAAAGTCTGAATTTACAGCACATTCTCTGCGTGGGCAGCATCTTTTCCATGAGGGACGGATGAGGGACAGAGCGGTTTTAAGGGGCAAAATGAGGGATGTCCCTCGTAATGAGGGAGACTTGAGAGGTATGATCATAGATCTGATTTCACTATATCCTTTCCTAAGACTAGGAAAGGGACAGACAGGCAGACACACACCTTTCCACTGCATTACAAATAGTCAAAACCTAGTTGCTAGATTGTGTGGTGGATGTCTTCAAGTGTAACAAAGTAGGCACTGGAACAGATCAAAGACTGAAAACAAATACATTTTTGTTTGGTAATATCAATTTGGTAGATAGACTTCCTTTTTCATTATGAAAGTGAAAAACGTGTTATGTAAAACAACTAGCTATATTGAGTAAATTCTACAGAAGGTGAGCAATCCTAAAATGTGTTTTATTAAAGGAGACATGAAAGAAAAAATGGAATTAAAAAGTAGTGTATGCCCATATGTAGAGTTAGTATGTGTTATCACCATAGCATTTCCATTTGCCATGTATCAAAACCTACAAACTGCAGTTTACATTGTAATTCCAAAGATGACTGTTTATGTAGTCTTGTTAACCTGTTTCCTGTCTGTGGTGGAAAGGAAGTTCGATTTGACTCAGAGTGATGATGTTTCAGCATATAAGTCTGCAGACTGGTGTGGCTGGTGCCCCACCCCTTCCTGCCTACACTTTCTAGATTTGTAGGTCTGGAACTACTGTCCTCCACAGGTGGTGGAAATCTCCTATAGTATTCAATGAATGAAGATGGCAGGGGTGCAGGAACTCTTATGTAATGTTACAAGGGGTGCGTAACCGTGCGTCTGCTAAATTGTTCCGAACACAGTACACTATTGATGCCTTCATTCATCAGCTACTGATGACAAGCTCATTACAGCCTGATCAATTAACAATTTCTCTCCCTTTGGCCTCAGGTAATCTGGAGAGTTTACCTTTGAAAAAGACTTAAAATTTATTCTATACTTCGCTACAGGCATCATTTACTCACACAGGCTAGTCTGTAGTTTTGCATGGGGTGGGCAGAGAAAAAGAGACTAACCTTATTACCCATGCTCTCTGAATTGTGTAACTGTAGCATGGCTATTAATGGGATATAATCAATACAGGCAGTATGCAGATTCACTCCCGATTATAATAACTTCAAGGAACCAAGACTGCACAATACAGATGCTGTGGAACTGCACACGAGGGACCCGATATTAAAAGGTAAGCTCTGGTGCAAACATGGTTAAGATCATGGCCTCAGTTAGGAATAAGAATCAGGGACAAGAGAGCCCAGTGTGACAAAGTCCTTGTTTTTATGTAAATGTCCACTGTAATAAAGATTCAAATGGCTGAAAATTCAGTTTGGGGGGATATGTTATACACTAGTGTTCTGCTAATCTCAACTGTCTTTTTTGCCAGTGGCTGGATTCTACTCAAAGGTGTTCAATAGAGGCTGTCCTGGTGGCGCAGAGGGCAGACGCACTGGTGCCTTACCTCCTGCCATGCCGGCGACCCAGATTTGGTAATGGACTTGGGCCGCCAGGGGTAAGTCAGAGCAGATGTTCAAGTGTCGGAGGGACTGCTCTCCTGGAGAGGGATGTTGGCCTGGCCTTACACTGCCACCGAGTGGAGGCTTGGTGGTAGTGCAGCATGAGCAGCAAGAAGGGAGATAGCCGTGGAAATGTCATGCATGTGTGCCTCAATGCACGTGCTTGAGGTTCTGCAGCAAGGATGGCAAAAAACAGGAAAATGGAACTCAGGGGGCTTAAAGAAGTCTTGTCCACTTGCTCTGAATCTACACCGCCACCCAGTGAGCTCACTGAAGGTCTGCTCTGGATACTAAACCATGGAGAGGACAGCCTCTGTTCTCAGGCCCCACCATAAGGAGGAATTCATGGGGGAACTCCAGACCATGATGAGTACTGGGGAGACGTGTGCCAGTTGAGGTAGCAGGACAAGGCTGATTAGGTGCCCCTGGACTAGGGAGACAAACACATTTGTGAAATAAAACAATGATGATCAGTAGGGCTCTTCCATGTCTGCATGAAGCTGGTCACACTCCACTATGAGCTAGCTGCAGCATCAGCTGAAATATGCCAGTGGCAGTGTAGGTCATAGTCGGGGCCAGGGAGACCTACTGCTACTCTTCTTCCTCAGTGACCTCCCAGTGTCCGCAATGAAGGTTGGAAGGTAGCGAGCTGGGAGGTGGGTCATTGGGTGGCAACAGCCTGGGATGGGTGGGCTCTAGAATTTCAACCTCTAACCATTTCTACTCACGGAGTTGAGGTGGTACATGCTACTCCCCCTCCCTGGAGAGAATACTATGTTGGACCCAGGGCCTCTGAGTCTACTAAAGCAGTGAAGCATACCATGGGGGAGGAGGAGGAGGGAGTAGCAAAAAAAAAAAAAAATCACAGGAGGGCTAGGTAGAGGGCACTAATTTGAGGAAATTTTATAGGGAGCGGTACTGAGAGTGTGATCCATGCCACAGACTCAGAAGAGAGGGAGAAGCACTGTCTCCTCACTGATGAGGATTTCTGCAGGCTGGAGTGCATGGTTAAAGGAGAAGGTGGAAAGCCAGTGACAACTGTTCATCCAGGGATGATCAACCTGGCAGGGAGTTCATTAGGTGAAGGGAAAGCCAAATTCAGGGAGTTGGGTATCAGCCTGTGGGGGATGGCTGGTATTTTGACCTTTCCAGATGTCCTCCCAGTGAACAACTGGGGGGGAGGCAAGGAAATACAGGTTACTTACCTATAACAGGAGTTCTAGGAGTGGTATATGTTGTTCATCCACACTTATTGGCAGGTTCCTTGCCACGTTAAATCTTGCCGGAAGGTCTTCAAGCTGGCTCATCCCACCCACCCGGGTGGTAAAACTCTCGGCTCCGCCCCATGACGCCAGATCTAGCCCGCTGGAAGCCAGGCTGCACATCAAAGCCAGGGAGGTCAGGTGGTTTGTGTGGATGAACAACATATGCCACTCCTAGAACTCCTGTTACAGGTGAGTAACCTGTATTTCTAGGGACGTGGATATGTTGTTCAATCCACACTTATTGGCAGACTCCTAGCAGTTCTCCGGGAGGAGGGAGGCTGGTGCACCTCCCTTAGGGAATAAAGACTGGAGAACCGAGGTCCCAAAACCAGCATCCCGGCGTGACTCAAGGTCGATGTGGTAATGGGTAATGAAGGTGTGTGCTGACTACCAGGTAGCAGCCCTGCAGATTTCCTGGATAGGGACGTTCCTGGAAGCAGCCACCGAAGCAGTGGTATGGTGGGTAGAATGAGCTCTTATCCCTTTGGGAAGCTCCATGCCTGCCAACCTATAGCAGAGATCTATGCAGGAGGTGACCCACCTGCCTATCATCCACTTGGCTGCAGGTCTGCAAGGTGCGGCTTCAGCGTAGGTGACAAACAGCAGGTGAACCTCTCCCCGAACTTCAGCCATGCTCCTTATAATAAGAGAAGGCTCTTCTAGGGTCAGAGTATGGAGCCTATATTCGGCCTCCGAAGTGTGATTGGGGTAGAACACCGGCAGAGTCAACACCTGGTTAAGGTGAAACTCCGACACCACCTTCGGAAGGAATTACGGGTGGGGACGGAGGACAACCTTGTCCCTGTGGAAGACCAGATAAGGAGACTCGATGGAAAGCGCCTGGAGCTCTCCCATCCTTCTGGCTGACATAATAGCCACCAAGAAGGCAGTTTTCCGTGACAGGTGGGAGATATCACACCTGTGCATCGGTTCAAATGGCTTGCCCATGAGCTTAGCAAATACCAGCAGTAGATCCCACAGAGGTGGAGGTTCTTGCACCAGAGGGGATATGTGATCAAGGCCTTTGAAAAAGTGACCAACCACTTTCTCCTGCGCTACCGACTGCTTGCTGGCCCACGCCCGGTAAGCAGAGATGGCTGCTAGGTGCACCTTAAGGGTCATCGACCGAAGCCCTAGCTGAGAAAGGGACCAGAGGTAGTCCAGAATGCTAGCCAGTGAAAAGGAGGAAGGGTCCAACCCCTTGCCCTGACACCAAATGGAGAATCTCTTCCATTTGAAGGCACAGCATTTTCTGGTCGACTCCTTACGGGATGCCTCAACAACATTGAGGACCTCGTCGGAAAGACCCAAGGCCTGGAACTCTAGCCACTCAGGAACCAGGCCATCAAGTGCTTGGATTAAAGGTCCAGACGGAGTACCTTCCTCTTGTTAACTGAGATCAGGTTCGGGTGGGCTAGAAGCTGCCTTGGGAGCCTGGAGCTGAGGCTGAGGAGATCTGGATACCAGAACTGGTGGGGCCAATCTGGGGCTACCAGAATCACCTGTGCCTGGACCTTCTTCACCTTGAGAAGCACCTTGTGGATCAAGGGGAATGAAGGGAAGGTGTAGAACAGGCCCGGGGTCCATGGCCTCGAGAAGGCATCCCCCTGCAGTGAGCCCTGCTGAGGGGGGCAGGCGTGAAACAGCCTCAGCTTTGCATTCTCCCTGGAGGCGAACAGGTCCACCTGAGGGGTGCCCCAGTTGGAGAAGATATCTTGTACTATCTCCGGCAGGAGAGACCACTCGTAAGATGCAGCGTCTATTCAGCTTAGGGCATCGGCCAGACTGTTGGAGGCTCCTGCCACATGGATGGCTAGGAGATCCGCCTCCAGGCTGATCATGAGAGACCAAGTGCAGACAGCCTCCTTGCACAGGGACAAGGGGAGTGCATCCCACCCTGCCGGTTGAGGTAGTACATGGTCGTGGTGTTGTCCGTCTGGACCGGGACCACTTGACCCCGTACAAACGGAGCGAAGGCGGTGAGGGCTAGTCGGACCGCTTGAAGCTCCAACAGGTTGATGTGGCATCGAGACTCCTGAGGGGACCAGAAGCCGTGGGCACCCCAACCCATCAGAAAGGTGTCGGTCGTCAGAGTGACTGTCGGCTTGGGGCAGACAAACGGGATACCCTCCTGCAGATGAGCTGGAACGAGCCACCACTGAAGGCCACTCCACATCTCCTGGGTCACGGTCACTGGCTGGTCCAGAGGACTGCAATGCTGTGACCATTGGTGGGCCAGCCCCCACTGCAGGGGACGCATATATGCCAGCAGGCCCAACGGACCATGCTGGTGCAGGCTGCCATAAGGCCCAGAAGGCCACAGGAAGTCCCGGCATGGTGCAATTGCTCAACCAGAAGTAACTGGGCAAAGGAGGAAAGGCCCTGTCTGCCAGGAGCCGTGCTCTGGCTCGAAGAGAGTCAAGCTCTGCCCTGATGAACTGAATCACCTGTGATGGCACAAGTTCCGACTTGGCCTCGTTGATGAGGAGGCCAACCTGAGAGCACACCTGGACGGCCAGATCCCTGGACTGCTCCACTTCCAACCTGGAGGGGGCTGCAATCAGCCAGTCGTCCAGGTACGGGTACACCCGGACCCCTCGGCGCCGCAGGAATGCTGTCACCACTGCCATGCATTTGGTGAAGACCCTGGGAGCTGGAGAGAGGCCGATGGGCATGGCCTGGAACTGGTAAAGGGATCCCTCTGCCCTGAAGCGGAAGAATCGCTGGTGAGACAGATGGATTGGAGGAGCCTGGGCCTTTTCCTCCAGGCTTCCTGCTGGAGGAAGCAGCAGGCTTGGCTTTGGGGTGCCAAGTATGAGCCTGCTGGCCCTGATGCTGGTGTTGCTAGGCCGGACGTGCCACAGGGGCTGAAGGACGAAAGGCCTTACGCTGCTGCTGGCGACTTTTGTCCTTCTGGGCAGATATGACCGAGTCCAAGGTGGTGTTGGACTTCTCGATCCATTGAAGATGACCCTCCACCCAGGGTCCGAACAAGTCGGTACCCAGGAAGGGGACGTCTGCCAGCTTGTGCTGGGTATCAGCCGTAAAGGTGGAGATCCGCAGCCAAGCTCTGCAGCGCATGGCCACTGCAGCCGCTACTGACCGGGCACACAAATCAGTGATGTCCAATGAAGTTTGGAGCTGCTGTTTAGCTACCGCCCTTCCCTGATCCCGCACCAGCCTGACCATCGTTTGAAGGTTAGCCGGGAGATGAGGAATCACCTCATCCAGGGAGCCCAAAAGGGCATGTGAAAAGTGTGCCATCAGAACGGCCGAGCAAGCCTGATGAAGGCCTAGACAGGAAGCAGCATATACCTTCCACCATGAGTAGTCCAATTTTTTGGACTCTTTATCCAGCAGTTTGTCCACATCGCGAGCGTTCCCGGAATGCCAGAAAATGCTGTTGGTCACTAACCCCTCTGCAGTGGGGTGCTCCGAGAAACCGGAGAGTGAACCTGTAGGGACCGCATACTTTCGAGCTATCCTGGCCGAAGGTGTGGGACAAGATGCTGGCTACTGCCACAGCTCTACAGCCAGGCCAACAATGGCTTTGGCCACTGGAAAGGCCTCCGTAGGGGAATCCCCTCAGTCCAGTATCTCTGTGAGGGGATACTTGGCCCGTTTTGAAATGGGTTCGAGCTTCATCCCAGTGGACTCTCATATGAGTCGAAGCATTCCTAAAAAACGAGGATGGGCTCTCGTCCACCGACTGACCCCCTGTAGACTCCAGGTCAAGCGGCCTGGAGAACAAGAAGTCGTCATCAGACTCCGAGGAGTCTGCGAACAGCTGCCAAGCGCCTGAGCCACCCTCCACATGCCGAGGTCGATTGGGAGTGAGGGTGACCGACAACCTATGGGGCAAACCCTGACCCAACCGAGAATCCTTGGTCGGGGCCCCAGTCTTCGGTTGTGGAGGCGGAGGTTCCACCACAATGGGTGGAGCAGCCGGTTCCGGATGAACAACCAGTGCCGGTTTCGCCTTCTCGACTACGAGGGATTGTTTCGGCCGCTCAAGTGACAGCCACTTAATGGTTGGAGAAGGCGATGGAGTCGGTGTATTCCCAGAAAGTAAGAGCTGCTGCCACATTAAATCCTCGTAGCGCCGACGCAACTTGCGCTGGAGCCTGTCCTCCGAAGAGGACGATGAGGATGAGCGGCGTCGCCGCTTTCCATGATGCCGAGACCATCGATGTCGGCAGGACCGGCTAGACCTGGAAGAGGTCCGAGACCGAGACCTTCAGGGATTCCGAGGGTAGGTCAGAGAGGGGATGGGGGAAACCCGCTCCTCCCTCGCTTCAGGGACCTTAACCGGGGACTCCAGCAAAGGAGGCACAGGCAAGTCCTCGGTTTCCACCGGGGGAACCAGTGAAGTAGGGATGTCGGCATCACCAGACGACAAACCGTCCGAAGGGTCGAGAAAAATCTCGACTGCGTCGACAGGTGTCTCGGCCGGCTGACCTGACCAGGACACTGTGAAGCCAGTGGCCTTAGCCGCAACCTCGACCGAAGTCGAAAGTTGACCATCCGGTGAAGGGGATCTCTCCTGCTCCCACGAACGTCGACGGTGGGAATTACCTTTGGAGTCCTTCTTTTTGGACCGACTGGAATGTCCTGATGGTCCTTCTCACTTGGTGGAGAGGGATCAGCAAAGCTCCTTAAAAGAAGCTGTATATGAAGAGCCCAAGGAGAGTGGGATAAATGCCGCAACCAAGGAAGAAGATGATGCAGCCTGGGCCGCCTCCTCCTCGAGGGCGATCATCTGCTCCAACTGATCCACGGAGCCTGCCGCCATGGACACCGCCCAATGGGCCTCCTTCGACTTGACCACAGGATATCATTTTTCAGGGTGCCCCAAAAGAAGTCGAGCAGCGCAGTCCTCCAAGACCGAAAAGGATCGCACAACCGCAAGCCTGCGAATCGTGGCCAAGTCCTAGGCAGTAAACGCACGTGGAGTGCAGGTCAGTCTGGGACATCGTCTGCCCACAGGGGCATCGACGAAATCCGGGAGTCAATTTCTCCATCACAGCCGCGAGGGAAAAAGAAAACCGAAGTCTTGTAAATTTGAGAATAAGTTTCGGATTAACCAAAGAGTGTGGATCCAGGCCTAAAACGCAGAGTGCTAAGGAGGGAACCTGAGCTTCCAAGAGGTAAGGAAGATCTTGCGCCATGGGATGGAGCCGAGAGTTTTACCACCCGGGTGGGTGGGAGGAGCCAACTTGAAGACCTTCCGGCAAGATTTAAAGCGGCAAGGAACCTGCCAATAAGTGTGGATTGAACAACATATCCACATCCCTAGAAACTGAGTTTAACAATTGGCTGAAGGAGTGGTGTGCAGAAGACAGGTTTCACTTGCTGGGCAACTCATGAGTTTTTTCCCGCGGGATAAAGGCCAGTTTAAACCAGATGATCTTCATCTCCTTACTTTGCATGGAGAAGCTCCACGCATAGCTGGGGCAGCACAGGCCGAAATACTCCTGCTGCACAGACAGCAGAGCTGGATTCTACTTCCTATTGGCCATCTAACAGAGGCCCACTTATCCAGGGCAATGCATGGAGGGGAGGAGGAAGGTTGCAAGTGAGAAGCAGTGTCCTTCAGTAATCAAGGCAAACTGTTTTGCACCTCTGGAGGAGGCACAGTTACAGGACTCCACCAAGGAAGGCTGTGAGCCAGTCCGTGAGAAGAAGTCACAACAGGCAGGAAGTTCATCACCCAACAGGGTAGTTGGAAATGTAAAGGTAGCCAGCAGGGTAATGGGAAATAAGGAAAAGGAATCCAGTAGAGTACTTATAGTCGGGGACACAATTTGTTTTTACCTTACCTGTTTAATATACACTGTGTCCCAAAGAGCTTACCAGGGCAATGAAGCAGCTTGGTAGTGCCAGTACTGTAGGTGGTATACATGCAGCAGCCATTAATCCTGCAAATACTGTGCCATACACAGCCCTTTACTGCAAAATAATCTGTGTTGAGAGAAGGAATGTTGGCTGGGACAGTGGGGACATCTCATCTACCCTTTCAAAAAGTGCCATGGGATCTTTAACTTCCACCAGTGCTGCCACCAAAGATGGGCAGAAGGGAACAGAGTTTACTGTCTCTTCTGAAGAATGGCACCTTCAAGTGTGCAGCACACCCCAGTGCAGGGCTGCAGTATCCCTGATGGGTATCAGCCCAAGTGCCTGGTGCAGAACCTAAACCCACAACATCCAATCCTCCTTGACCAAAAGCAAGAGTGCCACTGTACCAGCTAAACCTCTGACTGACAGCAAAAGTATCAGATTTAAGAAGTAGGTGGACAAACCACTTTTATTGATTTAAAGTGTTTTACCAGGTAAACCACAGAGAGCACAACAGTCTAGCTTACAGATATGACCTGGAGGGGAAGGAAAGATACTGGGCCAAAAATAGATAAGCATTTATACAATATATAAAGCTGGCAAGTATTATACTGAGTATCACTCCAGCAATGAAAGAGTCACAATATGGGTACACAAGAATGAGCAGCAGTTGACGCAGTAGTCACAACATAACCAACAATAAATACATGGATGCAGTTTTGTAGGAAAGTGCTGCTTTAACTTTAGCTTGGTGGTAAGGATGTAGGTAGAGCAGGTGATGTCCAGGTGTAAAGAATTCCATAGTTTGAGCAAGACGAAACCAACTGCTGCTTGGCCAGAGCTCTTTTGTAGGTGGGCAGAAATGCAGTCATCTACCAATCTCTGAATGCAGCTAGTAGGCATGGTTAGTGGGACCACTATACATTTGGAGGTCCGAGAAGGGCTACCCTTCACTTGGTATAGAGCTCCTAGCTTTACAAAGCACCTGGATAAGATGGAGGTAATATGAGAGACAAAGGACAATCTCTTATCTAGAACCATGCCAAGGTATTGGAACTGCGTGACGCTTTCCAGTCAAATCTTATCCAAGGAGAGGATATATAAAGGAGCAGAACTGTTTAGCCAGTGTTTAGTACTGAAGGACATACAGACTGTTTTGATATAAAACAAGGGCATTCTCTGAGAACCAGGTCTGAACATTGGTAAAATCCTACTGGAGACTGATTAATATTGAATTCAAGTCAGTGATCTGAAGTATGCCAATGGAGAGTACACTACCCAAAGATCACTTGGATCCAACAGATAAGTCAGTGTGTGGTAGAACAGTTAGTGTACCAGGCTTTTGGAGACACTAGTGACTCAGTCACACAGAGTGGAACAACCAAAAATGAAGCCTCAGTCGCCTAGGGGGTCCCATGGCACCACACCAGGGCAGTTGGTAGCAAATGAGAAAGGGGATATAGAGACAGAAAGGGAGGGGAAGAGAGAAAGAGAAGAGACAGAGAGGGACAGAGAAAGAGAGAAAGGATATTGGTGGTGGGGGGGGAGAGATTCTAAGATTATGCAACACACCAGGACACTAAAGTCAAGTAGCTGGTTGTCTGAAGGAGTGCACTGTCACAGCCTGGTTTTCAGTTATTGTTCACTGTACAGTCTGCATATTTTTACTAGACTATGCCAACTCTCCAGCATTTTTTTAAAATGGTGGTCTTAAAGTTATATTTCTTCTTTTCATGGTTATTCAATTTAAATAACTTTTAAAACAAATATATTTTTAATGGTCTGAAAGTAAAGGAGTTAGCCAAAGTAGATTCACTAAAAATGCCACCAACAGCTTAACCTATTACAATATGTCAGTTTGCATCTGTAGTCCCCCCCCCCATACCTCTCAAGTGTCCCTCATTGTGAGGGACATCCCTCATTTTGCCCCTTAAAATTGCTCTGTCCCTCATCCGTCCCTCATGGAAAAGGTGCTGCCCACACAGAGAATGTGCTGTAAATTCAGATTTTAAAGCAGAAACTCTTAATATTCTAAAATACTAAATCCAAAATAAACTTTGTACAAGTAAATACTGGTTTTCACAGTGTTCTGAGCTTATATCTTCATGTTTGAGGATGTGTCCCTCATTCTGAGGGTCTATGTCCCTCATTGTCCCTCATTTTATGTGTCCAAAAATGTCCATGTCCCTCATTTCAGTGACAAAAGGTTGACAGGTATGCACCCCCCCGACAAGGCTGAAACAGGTATAATTTCCTAACCCTCCTTTCCCAGTCAACAGTAGTTTATGCCACCTCCAAATCTGTACCCCAAATAATTCTAGCAGGTAAACCTTCTACATGGAAATGTGAGTGGAAACAGAATCACAATGGTTGCAGACTGGTGTACTAGGGGTCAAAATCATGTTTTGCAGCTAGTGGCTGAGAACATCCAGTGGCCCAACCACTGTACCTCCTCCAATGCTACCCAGCAGGGCTAGTTCATGGAAAATGTTACTAGCCCGATACAAAATCAACTAGCATCTAGCCTATAGCGGATGTCAATTTTGGTCCTTAGCACACTAAAATGGAAAAGGTGCAAACTTTGTGAAAGGCCCCAAGTAAACATAACTCCTGGCCTTTTTCCCTTATTATTCCTTCAACACCAAGATGAAGATGCCAGCTAGGACTTGGTTGAGAGGATTACACAAAAACGACAAAGAAGAAAGCAATCCCTAATATAGTGTGTTTTAATTTTGCATTGTAGTTGCAGCAATTAACTCCTTTACAGAAAGCTGGTTCAGATATTACAAAATAAAACAGTTTAATGAACAGGACAGGAGTGGGTTTGAAATTTACAAATACAGATTTATAAAGCTACAGATGGTCTTTAAAATAATAACTAAAATGTTACAATGTATACATACATATTCTGTAGTTATGCAAATGTTCAGTACAACACACAACATTCTAAACATAAAACTGACACGCTTTTAAATGACGCACAGAGCTTCGCACTCTATATTGATACATCCTATAAGACTATGAACTAGTTACCATTCGTATGAAGCAATGGGAAAACATGCACAAATACTAATTTAAACATTGTATATTTCATGCATACAAGTCATGTTATACTTGCAAACTATTTTTTGTCGTCAAAAGTGAAAAAAAAAAACTGCAGCTTTAGATCTACATGGTTTGGTTTGTGTTAGCAATACAGCGTAATAGAGGTACTTTCCTAAAACTGGATCGCAATTTAAAGCAGCAGCTCATGTTATCTAGGAAAACTTTCACCACATCATTTTTCAGCAGATATGTAACCTTGACATCTCTTGTCTCTAGAGCTACAGGTTTTGTCCGTTCAACCATTTTTAGACTTGTACATATTTTGTTTGGTTTCTGACCCAGTGCAAGGCATTATGGGTATGCAAACCCTTGTGTGGAGTAGGCAGTAGATGCCAAACCAATTGGGTATTTCTCTTCTTCTAGCATCTTTTTTTTTTGGGGGGATCGTACACTGTTCTTCTGGCTAACTACTTCTTTGGTATGCTACCTCTTAAAGGGCAGCTGACACCTTCAGAAGAACTTAAACAAAAAATAATATTTAGACATAGTTCAGCTTATATTTCACATTAGTTCTATATTTCACCTCTCCATTGTTTATTACTGAGGTATTTGCAAGAAAACAGGATCTTTGTTCCTGAACAGTTCATCTAATTATGTTGCTTTCTGTCTACCTGATGTCATAATTCCCTGCTTGTGGCATCACAGTTACTGCCATGGCAACAGACTGTGGTGTCACAACAGAGGATTATGACTTGTAATAGGGAGTATGCTACAGAGGCAGATGAACTCTACGGAATAAAGTGCATGTATTCGTGCAAACTTCCTCAGTAATAAATGAAAGGGAGGAGAAATCTATAGTATATACAGTATATGGAATGCAAGCTGAATTAAACCTAATTATTATGTTTTTGAAAGTTTTCTTTGAAGCATCAGCAGCTCTTTAATGTACTAAACAGAACTGTAATTGGTATACTGTTTGTGATTAGTGTGGAGCTGTAATAAAGATGGCAGCCCTCAGCAGCTTTCTAAAGCTTCTACTCTGATTTCTCTCTTTAGCAGTGATTCGAAAGCTGTATTCAGATTGCAGAAATGTCTAGTTGGAGAAAACAGGACTTTTTAAAAACTTCAAGAACACTCATCTTGCCTTGGGAAATGAACCCAAATGGTTGACCAATTTGGTATCCTAACATTTCTGTGCATTCTAACTGCTGAATAAGCTATTTCAATTGTTTCAATCATCGACTGCTGCTATAATACTACAGTCTTCAAGCAGCCAGGAGGTCCCTCACAGTGTTGGGCCTTTTTGAACTTCTCACGGCTGAAATTTGTTTTTCTGCAATACTAAATTTACTCCAATTGAGTGGGTTCCTAAACAAGTCCATAGGAGATATCAGCACACACAATAAAATGTTGCCACGCTGTGATAAATGCTGATATCACAATGCTCCACCCCCAGGTGAAGGACGCTGACAAATGCCATTATTTTCTTTTAAAATAGAACAGCCTGTTTCAGAGTGATATGCCACACCATCAAAACTGTACATAATTCATGGCCTGGACACCCAAATTAATTTTACTCACTTGTCAGCAAAGCCCTTTAATTCTGAGGTTAGTTAACAACCTACCACAGAGCTTATGTGCATTCACATAATTCACTATTTTCTGGGTATTTCTAGTTAAACAAATACTTGTTTTTTGAAACTCCAGGCTCATTTCCACTCCATTTGTCCTGATGCACTTCCCTGCCCCAAGCTTCAAGCTTAATATCTGATGTTAGCCATGACATCACATGGTATGTGAGCCAGTTGCTTGACAGAACTCTGCCACAGATGTCAATCATTTGGGCCAGGGAAGTGAAAGAAGCCTACTGCAGCAGTGTAGGACTGAAGTGGCACTGAGAACTAGGGACATTCTTGTGGTATACATATATCACTCTAAACCATGTGGCCACCCCCCAATATTTACCTAGCTATCATTCTGTCCATCTATAGCTAGAATACAATTTAATTTCTTACATATCGTTTTTGGATTTGCATATATGACGCTTACAACAAACCACACTAGTTAGCACCATGTTAGACAGCTTGCTGCAGTCAGGTTTGCATTTAAAAGTAATAGGATACTTTGAGAACCAACAATTGAAGCAATTAGGCTCACCAATGGGGGACTAACCTGACATCCTTCCTCCTAGGAAGAACAAAGCCAGTTGTCAGGTGATATGATCTCTATCACATCCCACAGATAACATTGCTGATCTGCACTTATCTAGTCCGTGCCCTCAGAGCTGCCATTAGGCACCAGCTATCCCAGCAGACCTGGGAGGCCTCATGCCAGAGCTAAAGCATGCCACTGGATTATTAAATGTATAAAGCACCCTTCTTAAACACCCCAAGCACTGCGCAGAAGGCAGGTAGCAAACAACAATGGGAACAAACCTAAATTAGCAAACCATATTAACTTCACAGCAAAACATTAAACAGCACACACCTGCCAAAGGCTTGAAGTAAGAGGTACTGCTTTAGATATCCTTTAAAAATATTTAATGATGGTGCTGCACCATGTGTAGATGTCACAGAAGCATGGTATACCACGATAATGGCAATCACAGTACTGGTACTATGAGCAGTTTTCCATACCATAATAACCACATTGCAGCTATACCATGGTTTATAAAATATGTAGGAAATCCTGCACTGTGAATGGTAGAATCTAGTCATATGACCATGCGGTATTCCAATCTAACCACACAGATTAATTAAAATATCCTTTGAGCTTTTAGTGATTTTTCACTATTTTATGAGCTCAACACACTCCAGGGTAGTACAACTAAGCTGCAGTAAACACACTTCCCAGGTGGCTAAACCCACCTGGGGAGTGTAGTTATTACATTATAACCGCACATCCCACCATGCTTTACTGCTTACATACAGTGGTGCTTGTGCCTACTGTCAGCCAAATTTTGAGGGTACCGAATACCCCTAATATGCAACCCCCAATTCCTACAGTTCCATGCCTCCAACAGCCATTGATTTATTACCGTGGTATTAATAATTTCATACCACGACATCCCTTGCTGCATGGACACACACTGGGTGGGCTACCTAGTCATCCCATCCATCCCCCCCCCGCCCCTTTTAGGCTGGCTAAGCTGTGCCTGGGTATGTGAACTGATGGCATCCTTATGTTCCTTTGAAAGTTTCAGCCTTGGTCTGTGATGCTCGTTTAAGTGTTGTCTCAGAACATACTGTGAAATAAAGATTTATTTAAAAGCTGAATCCTATTGTTGGCTGTACTTCAGCTTATTTTGCACCCTTGTTATAGGAACTGCACGGATGAAGACATGATGCCCTTACATTTGCTACTGCCCAACTCCTAAGGTCCAAACTATTCCAAATTACCCATCTACTCACATTTAAAGTGGCTTGAGGAGTAGATGCCTGGAAAAAGTTGTGCCATTGGTTCTTACTCAGCATGCAACACATCCCTGTTTTTCATATGAGAAATCTGCTGCCCCTAATTTATATAGTCCTGCTACTCAAGGAACTCAAACTACATTTTCCTCTGAAGCACTTGGCTACTGATAGTTCAGATCTTCTTTCCTACAAACAGTTGGAATTTCAAACCTTAAGACTACAACCGTAAGGACCTAAATTACCAGTTTATCCTATAAAACTACTAGATAAGTTACCCTTGTGGAAACACTTTTCTTTTGTTCAACGTGCAACGCAGTGTTGTTTCCCCTAACTCATCAGTTTCTGTATTTCCAATTAATTTTCATGTTCAAAATATATCTGTATGAAATCACATGGTTTATATCTAGTGCCATTGGGCCCACTTTCCAAAACCTTTAAGCCATACTCACAGAATGGCAAAATCCTTTGGAAAATATGGATCCTTATCATCCCAATTCTGTAATTTTAAAAAGCTTTCTTTTTTTTTTTTTTTTTTTGGTTACACAAGCTCATGCATTTTTTTTTCCTTTTATTCCATATTTTCTTTACAGTATATTACCTGATCCTTACACTGGCTCTCTGCTTTAATAAACTCAATCTCTGAGCTTCAAATAGTGCAGGTTTGTTCTCGGCTACTGATAACACCACTAACCTTAACAATGAAGTGTTAATTCATGATTAGAGAAACTCAGCAATTAGTGAAACAAGAGATCGTGGTAAAAGAACCTAACTTTCGAAATGTCCAGGATTACATTTACTGAATAAGCCAAGTAACAAAAATATTCATTAGGAGCAGGTGCCTGAACCAGCTCATTTAACTGTAGGTAAAGTCTGCGTAGTCAACAAAGTTCTTACTGTAGTATACATAGAGAATACTGGTTGAGCAATCCTGCTAAACCAGTGTGTTCTGCCATAGAGGGGTTTCCGATTCCATGCAACCTTAAGAGCAAAGCTCGAGAGGTCCAATGGAATCAGAAACTCCAAGGTGGCAGAACTAACACTGGTTCTGCAAGATTGCAAATCTACTATTTTTTATAGTGTATGGTGCCGTAAGTCATTCTCTGTCTTTCTGTTGGTTCTCGTACGAGAATAAACTGCTCCCGTTCGGTGACTGATTTTGAAAAAAACACCACGGTCACCTTCCGTGTTTGAAGCAGTTTTAAATGCTACTGACATATGTTTTTTTTTTAATGCTGGATTTCAAGTACTGCTTGCACTTTTCATTTTAAATGAACAGAACGCTGTTCTGCACAGATAGGCAGAGCAGCATTCCATTCATTCTTATGTGTGTGTGTGTGGCTGTACAATGTTTGGGCAGGGTGCAAAAACAAGTTAGAATTGCATTCCACCATACACTATAAATTCTCTTCACCAATATAGCTTTGATTTTATTTCATAACAACACCATGCTGTAGGTGCAGACGTGCTGGAATTAAATTTGCTAAGCCTTAAATCACAACAGAAATCCAATACATGTCACGTTGGATTTACTTTTTGTAGCAGAAGATTTCACACACTACTTGTGAATCCAGGTATAAACAGGCATGTCAATCATATATATATATATATATATATATATATATATGTGTTAAACATTTTGACCGTATAATATTTTAGGTTCCCTATTACAGTAAGGACAAAAAAGAAAACATAAAAAAATGTGATATCTGCTATGCCTTGGAAGTGAAACACCAATTATATATATATATATATATATATATATACACACACACACACACACACACACACACATATTTTGTTCTCTGTCAATTAACTTTTTTTTTCAGCCTGGTCCAGCTATGATGGTAACTGCTGAAATTAAGGTAATTAAGTACATAAAACCAGTTCATCACGATTTAGCATAATACATTGTCTAGTTGATGGCGCTCCCCTTTAGTTACTGTCTATAATGCTCACTTTATGTGAATGAATGGAAACATGAGTAGCCAACCGTTGTACAGCTGTCATACACCCAATGCTCTATGACTGTTAGCTCTATAACACTGTAGTGACATGACAAACTGTTAACATAACATTCAGGAAGGCATACATTCAGACTATAACCAAAATTCCACTGGCTGCTAAGATTTTATGCTATGTGTGTGCCAGTCATGTTATGGCTCTTATATAGTTTCAACCAGCACTTATTTTGCATTAGTGTCCATATAACTAAAAGGGTTAAGATGATTTTTGACATGATGTGGCATAAATTGCTAAACAATTTCAACTACTACAAGCAGACCAATTTCTCAAGGTAGTCCTTGATTTTGAAGGTCCCACTTCAGGCCTTATGCTGCTTAAGGGGCGAGTGGTTGACTCCTATTTCCACTTTAATCTGGATTGTATGCTGCTGTATTCAAGGACCCTTCTGCAAAGAAGTCTTAAAGAGCAGGTTTGCACTTCAGTATTTATTTTCCTAAACATGTTTCCCTATTACAGTTATGTATAGTATACATGTTTTATTTTAATTTCAGTCTTCTTTTCTGGGGCTTAGAGCAGACCTTGGTAGCCTTCCCAAGAAGTATGCATAACTAACATTTGACTGTTCTCAACTGACCTCATAGTGCACTTCTGACATCAAAGTACTCACCATGACAACACTAACAAAGCAAATGTAAGGCCAGTTGGGGATCGCTGGATGCTTTATGAATGTTAAAAGTGAAACAAGGGATACAGTACCTGCAATGTTCAGTAGACCAAAAAAGTACAGAAAAAAAGTAAAAATCACTAAACGAGAATTGCTATCAATATAACAGTTTAAAGCTTTTGTTTAACAGATACCTGCACATTCTCAAAATGTTCTCAATAAATTAAAATAACTAAATAAATAATTTAAATAATACATAAATAAATACTCTAGTCCGCCCATGCTTACTCACTGAAGTTTGCCCTAATCCTGAGCTGCTACTTCAAAGTCCTCATTACTCCCTCCTTCAGTGAAAATCTAATACTGTACCAATACATTTGGACAGATACAGTAGCTAAATGCATTAGCATTTGTTGCAAAGCATTTTACTTTGTTCACTGCTGCAACAAACTCAGAGACAACTTTTGGTTTTGCGTCCCTTGGGAAGGACGCCCACTCCTACTGAAGGTCCGTGACAGACTAGGCCTTGCAAGTAACTTGTTCTGACAACACTATTCAAGTTCATCCCAAGTAATACTCTATAAGGGTGAGACCAGGGGTTTCTACTGCCTGTCTCAAAAGGACAGCCTCCTCCTTTACTCTGCTTAGTACCAAAGATACACAAAATATCTAGGAATACTGCTATTCTGAAATATGGACAACTCTGCCTTGGAACTGTTCATTCAATCACATTACAGGAAAAGCTTGAGAAGCCAAAAAAAAACAGTGTTCTATCCCTTTTTTGGGTCTACCCTTTATATCCATACTGAGGAACTGATTAATTAATCAGCCTGTATCAGGTTATAGCTCTTGCCAAAGACACTAAGGGAGACTTTATCATTTTAAATAAGCACCGCATGCTATCAGTTTTAAAGAGGACAAACACTCATACACTGAGATATGGAAATTGTCCAGGTCAATCCCTTTCCAAAACAAATGCCCACTTTTTCCATAAAATAAATGATAATTTTATATCCATATATAGTGTGCTCCAAACGTTTGCTTAAATACTCAGATTAATATACAACCAAGATTAAAGTGATTTGTCTGCGATCTGCCTTCTTAGCCTGTAATTTGATAAAGTAGTACAGATGTGTTGTAAAACATTAGCTGTCTAGAGGTTAAATAAATGCAGCTCTCTACTACAAAACTGGAGGTTCCTTGAGACCATCAAATCACATTCTGTTAAGGCCCGGTTTGCAACTTTTATTCTCTCTTTGCTCGTCCCTTTTTCTTCTTTCTTCCATTTTCCACCAACATTTTATCCGGCTTGCTCACACCGTTAGTTATAGCACCATTTGCCGCCACTTTTGTTGCCTTCATCGACTCCTTCCTAGGCTGTTTGTATGTCTGGTAGTAGAAGTTAGCGAAGAGGATGATGAAGGTAACAGCATAGATTATCAGAGCCCAGTGCATCCACTTGGGGAAAGGACAATCAATGTACAGGGATAAAACTGTGTGTCCTATGGTGATGTGGAACTGTACCTGAGAAAAGAAAAGAAAAGATATCCATTAACAAGATCATTGGACCTGCTGACTCCTAAAGGAGCTGTTCTCTTAATTTCAGATTAGAGGCTGACCCAGATAAATAAATTTGCCCTGAGAAACTTCACTTGTTTTTCAACATTCATATCTGGTACCATAAACCCCTCAAATAATATCTAAAATACTTGAAGACAAGTCAATATGACACAGGTCTCAAACTTCACATCAAAGGGTTAGCAAAATACTAGTTGCTACAGAAACTTTTCTACCTATAATTAAATATAATAAATGAACTTTGCTATAGCAGATATCAGAGCATAGAGTAACGCTCATTCAAGAAGTTATTTCCATCTCTGATTCCACCACTACAGGATGATTTGGGCTCCAGCAAAACTGCTATAAAAAAAATCACTATATGGATACGTCCTCTGAAACCTCTACATTTTAATTTCTTTATTATGTAAGATTATTTTATTCAGATAAACCCTCATGAGATATAGCACCTTGTTAACATGAGAGTCCTGGGGCAGCAGGTCATATAATCACAGTTACAGAAATTAAGTTGTAGTTTTATTGCTTGAAGTAAATAGACATTTTTTGAAAGACATGTATGCTGGAAAAGAACAGCTTATCTCAAATCAGGTATTAGTGTCCTCCCTATTTAACAGAAGTCTAATACGGCTTCTTTTCCTGGTTGCCTTTGACCTCTTTTCCCTTTCCCATCCACAAGACCATTTCAGCCTTATGCTTCCTTCACACTCTGGTTTTGATCTTCGGAGCCATCACCACTAACGGCATCACTATTCTTGATATACTCCCTGCTTCTTATCGGACTAATACTTCCCCTAACAGAAGCTACTTTTTTTTACCCATCACCTATACAAACTACCAGGACATGAAAATTCCACTAGTCCTGGGTCTGGAACATGGGGATTCGTGTTGTGGAACACACTAACAATAAATTCCTGCTGGTCCAGTGGAGACAGAAGTAATCACCAGAACTAGAATCTGAACTCAGATCAAGAAGACTGTGAACTTCTTAAATATTCAGATTAAAGTCTGTCATGAATCTGAGGGATGAATTCTGTATAAAGCCATGATATATAAATGAGTGTTTACCTCAGTGGTTTTGTTCCCTTCCAGCTCAATTTCAATATTCTTAGCTTTAGGGTGGACCTGTGAGTGGATTTCCAGGACTAGTAAATCCACCTTGAGACTGGTCCGGGACTGATCATCATTAAGAAAAATCTTCAACCTCAGACACTACTCTTTGCATGAATACACACAGTAGACGCACAGACAATGACAGCATCCAAAGGTCATAAGCCCATCCAGTCTAGAAACAAATATGACCTTAAAGCAGCAGTTCACATTTAAAAAGAATTTACTTGGGCCGGTTCGCCGGCGTATCAGTAGCACTACAGCTTGCAGCACCAACGACCCACGTTCAAGAAACAGAGTCACAGACAAAGACGACAAAAAAAGACCAAAGGTCCATCCAGTCTGCCTGAGTTCCCTGTTTAGCCACGGAACCTACTGATCCTCCAGGGTCCTAGCCCTCTCACCCTCACCCCCATTCTCCTCCTCTTTTCTGACACCACAAGCAACCACAGTACCCTTCATGCTGTCCCAATGGTGCTTAAATCCACCAACGGTTTTTGCACCCACCCTCTTGGCCGGCAGCCTGTTCCATGCCCCCACACCCTTTCTGTAAAAAGTACTTCCTCATGTCCGTCTTGAACCTCCCTCCTGTTAGCTTCCATTCAAGACCACGCAACTGCGAGACAGTATTCAAATGAAACAGTGTCCCGCAGTTCACCCGGTTAATTCCTTTTAGGAATCTGACGGTCTATGTCATATCTCCCCTCTCCTGGTTTCCAGTGAGTACATGTTCAGTGCCTTGAAGCGCTCTTCAATGGACCAGCCCCACTGCCCCTGGATCATTTTTGTTACCCTGCACGGCACTGTCTCCAGCCTATTCCTATCCCTCCTGTAGTGAGGACTCTAGAACTCGATGCAGCATTCCAGGTGTGGTCTCGCCAAGGATCTATACAGGGGAAGTATCTCCCTATTCCTGCTGTCAATACCCCTCCTGATACAACCAAGCATCCTATTTGCTATGCTCTAAACCTTGTTGCACTGACGTGATTACTTTAGGGAGTCACTTATGATAACTCCAAGGTCTCATTCTTCAGTCACGGTATTAAGTCTCACCCCTCCCATCCAGCACTTTTTGGCATTGAATTTCAACTGCCAAACCCTGACCACACCTCCAGCTTTTGCAAGTCGCTCTGCATTTCTTTTATTCCCTCATCACTATCCACCACTCGCAGAGCTTAGTGTCATCTGTGAAGAGATGCAGCCTGTCCTGTATCACTGATGAACATGTTTCCAGCCCCAGGACAGATCCCTGTGGAACCCCGCTCATGAACTCCCTCTATTCTGATCTAACCCCACTGACCAATACCCTCTACTGCCTCCCCTTTAGCCAGTTACCTACCCAGTTTACCATGACCTTAGCTGCACCCAGATCCTCCATTTTATTCCGCAAGCTTCTGTGAGGCACCAAGTTGAAAGCCTTGCTATAGTTGAAGTATGGCAAATCCACAGCATGGCCCCATCCAACTTCATCGTCACCCAGTCAAAGAAAACTCTTGGGTTAGTCTGACAAGTTCTCCTTGCTACGAATCTGTACTGCTTACTATCCTGGAGACCATTACTCTCCAGGTAGTCCACGAGGTCCTCTTTGACCAGTGACTCCATCAGTTTCCCTAAAATTGAGGTAAGACTGACAAGTCTGTAGTTTCCTGCTTGTTCCTTGTCCCCCCCCCCATGGAGCGGAACTATGTCTGCCAATCCTCTGGGACTACCCCTGTCCTTAGACAGCAGTTGAACAGACCTACTAGGGGATCGGTCAGTTTCACTGCCAATTCCCTGAGCATCCTCATATGCAACCCATCTGGTCCTGGGGATCTTATCAATCTTAAGGGCTGCCAGCCCTTTTGGGAACCTTTCTCTAGCCAATGTTAACTACTTCATCTCCGAGACCCCGTTGGTGGCCACTTTGATGCCACTCTCTGGCAAGGGCCCATTGTCCTCCCTAGTGAAAACTGAGCAAAAGTAATCATTTAGGAAGGTGGCCATTTGCCCATCCTCCTCAATCACCCTATCTCCCTTGGTTAGCCTTACAATTTCCCCTCTTTTCTTCCTTTTTTCACTAATACACCCAAAGAACTGTTTTTCTCCATGCTTGACCCCTCCACAGAATGCAGCTCTGTGTTTGCTGTTGCCTTCCTAACTGCCTTCTTTGCCTCCCTATTTTTCAGAAAATATTCTCTCCATTCTTACTCCCCCTGGGAATGAGCTTAAGTCATCAGAGGATTCACTGGGAGGAGATGGAGCGAGCGTCCAAGAGACTTCTCTCCTCTGGGGAGGGAATGGCACTGCACCCAGGGTATGACTTTTTTAAATTTTTTTATTTATTTAATATACTTTTTCTGCTGCCAGCCACCTGGTACCTCTGCCCAGTCATGGACCCCCACTTCCACTCCCATTTTGGCTGCAGCCTTTCAATACCTCCTGGCTTACCCGCTAGGGCGGGGTTGCGGCACTAGACCCCTATAGTGCCGCAGACGACAGGATAGGTTGAAGGGCTTGCCTGGGAGTTAATTGAAGCTGAGGTGGGCTTTATCTAGGGTGGCCGGCAGCATTTTTCCCCGGTGTGCGGGGGTGGGGACATGCAATGACATCCAGCGTCCGCCCAACCCCCCTGAGCTACTTGGCGTCGGTGTGATTGGTACACTCAGCCTCCACTAGGTGTCCATATTGCACCAAACACTGTACCTCTCCTCCCCCTGGAGAAGGAGGGCAGTCATCACACGCTCAATCCTTCTCCCCTGGCTGGCCCTCCGACGTACTGGGTCCGCTCCAGAACCTGGGTTACCAGCGCTGCAATTAGGAAACCTGCACCTGTGCCAGTGGGCTGGCCACAGGGCTTGACTTTTCCCTAGTGGAGACTGGGGGACAGTACACTGGGCAGTGGAGGAATGACAGCCCTCCACCATGCAACCCATGGGAATGTACATGGCACTGCCACTGATGCCACTCCTCCATGTCACAGGGAAGGAGGGTGAACAAGAAAGCAGAAAAACATCCTGGTTTGCAGGCCAAGCACCCAGCGACTCACGCAGAGTCACTGGATCCTTGACCTGGCAGGTTGAGCACCCTCCCCACCACCCCATCGGGGGAGGGGACCTTGGGAGCAAGGTCCGGTAAGTCCTGGAGAAGCCGGGGTGACAAGACTGGGGAGGCCAGTGGGTCGGGGGCCATACCAGGGGGAATAAAGAAATTACCTACCATAAAGAAGTTGATTTCTACTGCAGCATATCTTTAAGTACTCTGATGTACAATGAAGCCCACCACGATGAAGTCCAATTCTGCAAAATTCTGCAGCATAGTTACTGCAGCAGGAAACTAGGTAATTTCAATTGGAGTTAATCCCTTTTGTTATGCAGGAAACTGTGACTCTGCGCTTTATCCTGCTGGGCTCCACTTTAATTGGATAAAATCACCATTGAAGACAATGGAGTTGCTCTAGCATGCATACCTCACCTGCTACAGCATTTCAAGGCAATGCTAAAGGGGAAGTAAACACGCTGGTCAGGCAAATTCTGATAGCCTATGAAAAGACATTTCAAATGAGTTAACAGAGTTACCTGTAGGTGTCAGCAGTTCCTGAGATATAAATATCTAACTCATTCATAAAGTAAATCAAGGCAGCAGCCATTTCTTGGAATCTTGAGACTTAAAGTGAGAGGTAAGCTGTAATTTACAACATACAAAATGCCCCTCAGCGACAAAACTTTCTGTCTCAAGATTCCATGAAATGGCTGCTGCCTTGATATAATTTACAGATGATTTAGATACTCCTACCTTACGAATCCTGACACCTACAGATACACCCAACCCCTCATTTGAAAGATGTTTTTACAGACTTTCACAAATCGAGAGACCATGCAATGTTTACTTCCCCTTTAAATTTCTGTGTGATCACTAATGCATTTGTCATTGTTGATCTTGGAGAGACTCTTCTTACAGCCACACTCTAGCATCTTGAGATGCCAGGCACTATAACCCCTTAGGACACCAAGAAAGAACAGTTACATAAGAATTTATCATAACAGTAGATCTTCGAGAGAATTTCCTCCATTGGGCTACACCTTTAAAACTGTAAGCCATCAGCATCAGGACCACTCAAACTTTTGCCAGCCGGGGACCACTCACAATGATGTGCAGAGTTGCCAACTATATGTGGGTGGCCCCAACACTCCTCAGTTCCCCTGCGGCTCTGAGTGCGATTAAAACAATATCTCAGTGTTCTATGTACATCGAGAGTATGAAGCAATGCCTCACCCTGATTGGCATGTTCATGCTAATAAACAGGAGAGCAGACTGTCTGGTTCAGTGTAAAGCCTAATATCACCTTCAGTAAAAGCTTAGGACTGGTATGAAAAGAGATTCCAAAAAATCAAATAAGGAGGCTTATTCATTAGAGCCTGAAATTTGGAAATTCTATGAGGAGAGGTCACGGCAACTAAAAACAAAATTTTCCATGAAAGGAAACGTAGGCCACAAGTTGCGGCAGTCTCAAAAGGAGTCAAGGTCAATTTTTCAAGTGTGGAATTCAAGTAACAAGGGGAACTGGATTATGAATAGGAGGCTTCACATGAAGGATACCTCTCAAAAAATATGGGACACTTCTACTTGTGCAATGGTAGGGCCCTCGACAGGGGCATGAAATGCTGATACAGCAGCCAAATGCACATTTATAGAGGAATACTGCAGACCTGAATCCGATAATGAAAGCAAGTATTCCAAAACAGAATTCATAGGACATGTAAAAGGGTGTGTATTCCAAGAAGCAGAACACAAAGTGAAACGCTTCCATTTCAGGGAATAAGTATATATGTATATGGCTTTCTAGTCACAAGCAAGACATCAGCAACCTTAGGTGACATCCACAGAACATGCAATGGCTGTGTTTTCAGGATCCATGCATGCAAATGTAGAGACTTCAGATCCAGATGGCCCAGAAATCCCTGGCCCTGTGACAACAGATCCCAACAGTGGCAGAGGAACAGGATGCTTTACGGCTAGATGTTGTAGGAGTGGAAATCATAGTTGGCAAGGCCACAGAGGAACTATGAGTGTGGCACTCTCTCTTAGCTTGAGTAGAACCCAGTGTATAAGAGGAATGGGGGGAATGTATACAGGAATTTCCTTTTCCAGGAGAGGGACAATGCGTCTTGCCAAAAAACTCCAGGCCCTGAAGCAAGCAAGCAAGCAAAACTGTGGCAGTTTTGCATTGTGTGGGGGATACAAAAAGATCCACCTCTGGATAACCCCATCTTATAACAAGGTAGTTTACCATGGAAGACAGCGGTTTCCATTTGTGAATCAAGGACTGAGACCTTCTAGCTTGTCTGCTAAGACATTCTGGAGACCTGGGAGAAACACAGCTAACAGCAGAAGGCCATAAGACATCGCCCAGTCACACTCTCACTGCTTCCATGATCAGGGTATTGGAGCTTAGTGTCCACTGTGGGATTCACATATGGACCTAAGCAAACTGAACCACTACTGTGGCAGCAGCCATCAGGCATAGGAGATGTAACGTTTGTCACAAATCTACTCCGGGGGTCAGGCCCTCTGCTCCGACAGTGTCTAACCTTGAAGTGCGATTCATGAAGAGGGGACAAACAGGGACACCCTCCTGCTTGTTTTGGGTCCAAGCAAACTACCAGCCTCAAGTCCTGGTGTCAATTATGAACCCTTTTTAGCCAGCACACCCAGGTAACAGGTCCAAATATCACACACTCTTCGGGGAATGCAGCGCAATACTTGACCCAGCGGGCATACAACCAACCTGCTTCACAACCCCCTGCCGACTCAATTGAGATGCTGGTCTTTTTGTACCTTGCTGGATCTTTACACAGATCCTTGTTAGCATGGCTGCACATGGTGACACACTAAGCAATTTAACAGTTATGTCAAAATTACCAATACTGTTCCACTATTCACACTCAAAATGAGAAAATGCCTGAGGCAGGTTTAAGGAAAACCAAATTAACTAAAACTAAAATCAGTAAATAAATACAGTACATAAAACAGAACATATATACATAATGATTACAGACAGAAAAGAAATGGACAATTACAAAACAAAGTGCTTTATAACTGAATGAACTAGTTTTAACTCAGTTTCAGTTGGCAAAGGTTCACACTTGAATTACCAGTCTTGGCAGAAGTGGTCTCTCTTGAGTCCAGGAACACAGTGTCCCTTAGAAGTCCAGAACAAAAAGTGTCTTTTCTCTCAGCTAGGCTTCACCAATATCAGAGATCAAGTCCCACCCTCCTTGTGGTGTCACAGCACATAAGGTCACTCTTAATTCTGTAATTAATTTGTAACATGACCAGTGTATAACCAAATGTTTCAGCTTACTGCCCATTTGCAATCTGCAAAGACAGCAATATTTTAATTATAACAAGACAGACTGTCTTCATCAGAGTATGGTTTTATGGCAGGTTACAATACCCCTTTGATCTTTCAGAGAAACATCCTGGAAACACTTCTCAGAGCTGGGTGAATTTTCATAGGTATCTGTCAGAAACTGCTTCCCTCTTGATACGCCGTAAAAAGCAATATTTTACGACAAAATGCCTAGGTTCAAAGCAGCGGCTGGTTTATGACCTTGGTTTTATTATAGTCCCAGGAAGTCAGCTTTTACAAGCTAGCTGTGACAGCAAGCAAGGTCAGAAAATGTTTTTTTTTAATTCAATATCCCATGATGCCCTGTACTGACTGCAATGTTTCACAAGCAGAATTCAAAAATATATATTTATATCAAAATTATATACACATAGCTGGCAGATGACAATTCCCATTCCAACATCCTCCTGACAGAAACATAGTGGTTCCTGTGTATCAAGTGTGCTTGAGAAATAATGGTGTCTGCCCCTCCAGTGGCAGGAAGGCACATCCTTTGTTCACATCTAGTATCACCTCATTGTATTGCAGGTGTTCAGCACTGATATTGGCACATTCACGGTTATCCCTAAGGCCTCGAACAGTTGTGTTATTCGGGGCAGGGTGTAAAGAAGAGCTTCCCTGGAACAGGCCTTCAGGAACCAATCGTCCAGATAAGGGATGATATAAAGCCCTTCCTATGAAGGGCTGCCCCAACCACTGCTATGCATTTGGTAAATATCTGCAGTGCTAAGTATAAGCCAAAGGGCAACATCTGGAACCCTCCAGCATGAAGCGAAGGTACTGTCTGTGACTGTCTGATCTGTATATGAAGGTATGCATCCTTCATGTCCAGTGAACAGAGTCAGCCCCCTGCCTGCAAGAGGGGAATTAGGGCTTACAGTGATACCATTCAAAACATTTTGTATTCGCTATACAGATTAAAGTCTCTGAGGTCCAGCACTGGACATAAATCTCCTGTCCACCTTGGAACTTGGTAATATCTGGAATAGAACCCTTCATTCCTGTCTTGTGGTGGAAAAGGTTCGATAGCATGCTTTTGAAACAGGGTCTGGACTTCCTATTTCAGAATGGACACGTGGTCTGGAGGGTAACAGGAATGGGACTCAGGATGAACTCCTATCAATTCCAGAGCATGCTCCTTCTCTATTATTTCCAGGACCCACTCATCTCTAGTGATCTCCCTCCACTGCTTTAGATGCAAGGAGATCCTTCCCCCCACCCTCACCCCGTAGACAATAGCTGAGTGGGAAGGAAGACCGAAAGAAATAATGCAGAACCAGGGCCAGCAGAGCCACCAGGACCAATTTCTTTGGGTGCTTTAGCATGGACACGGGGGGGGGGGGGGGGGGGGAGTTGACCTGGGAGAATACTGTGGTGAGCTACCCAACTGCTAATCCTTATTTGTACATATTATTCTGTTGTATATATGTTTTTCTCGTAATTCTATTGTATATGCACATGCCAAGACATGCCAGTGTCAGCCAGGCACATACGGAAAGACTGGGTTTATTTTTTTTAAAAGGGTTTAACCTTCTTCTGACCAGATAGGCCAGCTGCTTGCAGGAAAATGACAAGTTATTGTCAAACAGCCTGTGAATAGCTGATCAAAGAGTATTCCTCCAATGTTAACTGACAAAAAGGAGCTGGAGGAAATAAAATGTTAGGAGATAGCTTTTTTCACTCAAGATAAACTGAATGTTTTGATCCAAAGAAACTGGTCTTGAGAAACAGCCTCTGGCAAACCTATATGAAATTCTAACAGCACACTGTGAATTAGCTTATAGGGTGTATACTGATACATCAAAGTTTTAACTGTGGCAGTCATGTTACTGGTTAATTACTGAGCCAGAACATTCTGTTGGGGAAGTGCAAGCATGACACCTGGTGGCCTAAAACGGAAAGGTCAGTTCTATCCACAGACTGAAACTAGTTTCCTTATAACTGAAAAATAGATGACACTGCAGATTTCAGAAGGGTGTTTAAGCTTTCCAGAACAGACATTCAGAGCCAATTGCACACATTCTACTCTGGACACTCTGCTTGACACACATCAGAAGCCAAACTACTGAAACCCAGTGTGGCTACCAAGGACTAAGAGAAAGATTGCAACATTTTGCAAGCCAGTGAGTCACTGGACTTTGAAATCTTCCTACTTAAGGTAGACTTAACTAACCTGTTTTTCTGCATTTTTTCTGTACATTTTTCCCATTTGTTTCTGCATACTGTAACCTAAATTAGTGTATGTCCTCTTTTACTTGTAACTGCATTTATTTAATTTTTTAGTAAAAACTTTTATTTTTCTAAAGAAATTCTGCCTGTGTGAGAGTTCTTATATTGTATGTGTGACTGTAGGAGGTTTATTAATAATCTGTGAAAACTGTTATTGCCAAAAGGGCCACCCTAAGCAACCAAATTGAGAAAAGTCTGTAAGGGATCTGGAAGGATAGGGAGAATACTAGCGTCTCATATGAGTCTGCAGGGATTTTGAACCAGGCTGCTGCATGTCCTGTAGGGAGAAGGCCAAATCAGGTTTTTACGCTGCTACCACAAAGACAGTGTGATGCCTGGGTCTTCCTCCTGTGTGTAATAGCCAAGGAAAGGTTCACAATTGGTCACAAGACTGGAGACTGGTATTGTGCCCTTATCCAGAGCTAGAGGGATGTCCAGAATCCTCATGGCAAAGGTGTAGTTGTGACCTCGGAGAGCATTCTAAAGGATGAGGACAGTATCCCTGTTCCCCCCATCATGGACTGCACTTAAGAGTGGGCACTGTGAGCTCAGTGGACCTGACCCCAGGAGTGGGTTTGTGACAGATCTGAAGCGCAGCGGGGATCCGAGAGATTTGGTTGCATAGTGTTGGGATTCGAGAGATTGGGGACACAGGCGTAACAGTTGGATTCGAGTCCAGTGTATCAGATTGATAAACTGAAAATAGTCCACACACAAATAAGGCAGAGATTTAAAATATATACATAATTTGGATACAGTACAAAGTTCCCCACAAAACATGGCAGGTAGTAGGGTAAACAATGAGGTACAGAGCTTGACAGAGGGCAGGACAGGGGTAAATGGAAAAATAGACAAGGGCAATAAGAGCAGGGATGGGGTAAAAAAGGATAAAGCCAACATTAAATGGAGTGCAATGAGTACCAATGCCCGTAGTCTTGGAAACAAGCTTCCAGAGCTAGTAGCCCTGATGGAAGAGGGACACTTGGATATTGTGGCCATCACAGAAACATGGTACACGGAGAACCATGACTGGGATGTCAACATACCAGGGTACACAATCTACAGAAGAGACAGGGAGGGTAAAAAGAGGAGATGGAGTAGCTCTCTACATAAGGGAAGGGATCAAAGCTATAGAACTAAAAAGTAAAGGGGGAGGACAAGAGGCACTCTGGGTCACCTTGGAGACAGGGAATGGCATCACAATCCGCACAGGGGTTGTATACAAACCCCCGTCTCAAGGGGAGGAAATGGACAAGAAAATGATAGAGGACATTCTCAAAATGGCTGAAAAAGGGGAGATACTGTTGATGGGGGACCTGAATATGCCAGATGTTAACTGGACAGCATGGACTGCAGCCACATCCAAGAGCAGGGTCATTCTCGATGCCCTACAGGGGGCATGCCTTAGACAGCTAGTGGTGGAACCCACTCGGGAGGGAGCAATTTTAGACCTGGTACTCTCAAACGGAGAGAGGATCACAAATGTAGAAGTCAGTAGACATCTGGGAACAAGCGACCATGGCGCGGTGTGCTTCACAATAAACACAACCACGGAGACAAGCCATACAAAGACAAGGATACTGGACTTAAGAAGGGCTGACTTTGGCATAATGGGTGAATACCTGAGGAATGCATTAGCAAATGGCCAGAAAGGAGGGGTGGAAGAACAAAGGAGAAAAATCAAAACTGCCATCATGGAAGCACAAGCCTTTGTGTGAAACAAATAAAGAAAACAAAGCGGAATAGAAAACCACTATGGTTCTCAAAAGAGGTGTCAGGGAAGGTTAAGGAGAAAAAAGCTACATTCAAAAAGTATAAGGAATCACAGAAGGAGCACGACAGGGAACTGTATCAATTAAAGCAGAAAGAAGTGGGGAAGGCAGTCAGAAAAGCAAAGGCACAAACCGAGGAAAAGATAGCCAACTCAGTTAAGAAGGGGGATAAAACCTTTTATAGGTACATTAGGGAGCATGGAAAGGTTCAGGGAGGGATAGTGAAGATTAATAAAGGAGAGGGGAGGTGGGCAGAGGAAGACAGTGAAAAGGCAGAGATACTGAATGAATACTTTTGCTCAGTATTCACAAAAGAAGAAAAGGAGGAGTTACCTAAACCAAACAATAGAACCACTCTGGGTAGTGGGGTTGACGCCAGTCCATTTACAGAAGAAAGAGTCCTGGAAGAACTCCTAAAACTCAAGGTGGACAAAGCAATGGGGCCTGACGGGATTCACCCTAGAATCCTAAAAGAGCTAAGGGTGGACCTAGTGACACCACTAAATACAGGTTACTCACCTGTAACAGGAGTTCTAGGAATGGTATATGTTGTTCATCCACACTGTCTGGCAGGTTCCTTGCCACTTTAAATCTTGCCGGAAAGTCTTCAAGCTGGCTCCTCCCACCCACCCGGGTGGTAAAACTCTCAGCTCCGCCCCATGATGCCAGATCTAGCCCGCTGGAATCCAGGTTGTGTGTCGAAGCCGGGGAGGTCGGGAATGTAGGGATGAACAACATATACCATTCCTAGAACTCCTGTTACAGGTGAGTAACCTGTATTTCTAGGGACATGGATATGTTGTTCATCCACATTGTCTAGCAGACTCTAGCAGTTCTCCGGGAGGAGAGAGGCTAGGTGCGCACCCCCTACTTAGGGAATAAAGACTGGAGAACCGAGGTCCCAAAACCAGCATCCCGGCGTGACTCAAGGTCGATGTGGTAATGGGTAATGAAGGTGTGTGCTGACTTCCAGGTAGCAGCCCTGCAGATTTCCTGGATAGGGACGTCCCTGGAAGCAGCCACCGATGCAGCGGTATGGCGGGTAAAATGAGCTCTTATCCTTCTGGGAGGTTCCATGCCCGCCCACCTATAGCGGAGATCTATGCAGGAGGTGACCCACCTGCTCATCGTCTGCTTGGCTGCAGGTCTGCCAGGTGCAGCTTCAGCGTAGATGACAAACAGCTAGTAAACCTCTCCCGAACTTCAGCCCTACGCTCCCTGAGAAGGCGAGCGCTCAGCTAGGGTCCAAATGGAGCCTATATCCGGCCTCCAAGGTGTGAATGGGGTAGAACACTGGCAGAGTCAACACCCGGTTAAGGTGAAGCTCCGACACCACCTTCGGAAGGAACTTCGGGTGGGGCGCAGAACAACCTTGTCCCTGTGGAAGACCAGATAGGAGACTCGGAAGGAGCCTGGAGCCTCCCATCCTTCTGGTTGATGTGGTAGCCACCAAGAAGGTGTTCTTCCACAACAGGTGGGAGAATCGCACCTGTGCATTGGTTCGAATGGCTTGCCCATGAGCTAAGCCAATACCAGCGTAGATCCCACGGAGGTGGAGACTCGCACCAGAGGAAGTGTGATCAAGGCCTTGGAAAAGCGCCAGACCACCTTTCCTAAGCCACCGACTGCCTTCCGGCCCGCACTCGGAGGGCAGAGGTGGCTGCCAGGAGCACCTTAAGGGTTGTCGACTGAAGCCCTTGCTGAAGAAGAAGAAAGGACCACAGGTAGTCCGGAATGTTCGCCGAGGAACAGGAGAAGGGACCTGGCCCTACCCTAACACCAAATGGAGAAACTTCCATTTGAAGGCGTAGCATTATCCGGTCGACTCCTGACAGGATGCCTCAACAACGTTGAGGACCTCGCCGGAAGACCCAAGGCCTGTCAACTAGCTGCACAGGAACCAGGCCGTCAGGTGCAGGGATTGAAAGTCCGGATGGAATACCTTCCCCTGGTAACAGAGATAAGGTCCGGGCGGGCTGGAAGCCGCCTCAGGAGCCTGGAGGTGAGATTGAGGAGAGCTGGATACCAGAGCTGGCGGAACCAGTCTGGGGCTACCAGAATCACCTGTGCCTTGTCCCTCCTCGCCTTGAGAAGCACCTTGTGGATCAAGGGAAATGGGGGGAAGGCGTAGAAGAGGCCCGGAGTCCACGGCCTCAAAAGGCATCCCCCTACAGTGAGCCCTGCTGAGGGGGGCGGGTATGAAACAGTCTCGGCTTTGCATTCTCCCTGGAGGGAAAAAGGTCCGCACAAGGCGTGACCCCGTGGGAGAAAGATCTTGTGCTACCTCCGGCAGGAGAGAACCCCTCGTGAGGCGCAGCCCCTATCAGGCTTAGGGCATCGGCCAGGGTGTTGCAGGCTCCTGCCATCGAAATGGCTAGGAAAACCGCCTCCAGGCTGCGGACGAGACCATATGCGGAGAACCTCCTTACATAACGGCAAGGAGCATGTCCGGTCCTGGCGGGTTAGGTAGCACATGGTTGTGGTATTGTCCGCCTGGACCTGAACCACTTGACCCCGTATAAACGGAGCGAAGGCGGTGTGAGATAGGCGGACCGCATGAAGCTCCAGCAGGTTGAAATGGCATCGGGACTCCCGAGGGGACCAGAGGCAATGCACTCTGTGCTCCCCTTGATGGACACCCCAACCCATCAGAGATGCATCGGTCAAAGAAGAGCGTCGACTCGGGGCGGACGAACGGGATGCCCTCCTGCAGATGTGCTGGAACAGTCCGCCATCGGAGAGCGTTCCACATCTCCTGGGTCACTGTCACGGGCTGGTCCAAAGGATCGCAGCATTGTGACCACTGGCTGGCCAACCCCCATTGAAGGGGATGCATGCACCAACGGGCCCAACAGACCACGCTGGTGCAGGCCACCATGAGGCCCAGGAGGCGCAGGAAGTCCCAGGCAGGGTGCGATTGCCCAATCAGACATGATTGGGTAAAGAAGGAAGAACCTCGGCCCTGTCCGTCAGGAGCCGAGCTCTGGCTCGAAGAGTCGAGCTCTGCCCCGATGAAAAGAATCACCTGCTTTGGCACGAGTTCCGACTTGGCTTCGTTGAAGAGGAGGAGGCCCATCTGAGAGCAACCTAGAGGGCCAGAACTCCGGACCGCTCCACCTCCGCTCTGGAGGGGGTTGCAATCAGCCAGCCATCCGGGTAGGGGTACACCCGGACCCTTCGGCACTGCAGGAATGCTGTCACCACTGCTATGCATTGGAGCAGACCCTGGGAGCTGGGAAGAGGCTGAAGGGTATGGCTCAGAACTCGTAAAGAGATCCCTCTGCTCTGAAGCGGAGAAGTCTCTGAAGAAACGGACGGATCAGAACATGAAGAATGCGTCCTGGAGGTCCAGGGAACAGAGCCATACGCCTCATTCCAAGGATGGGATATCTGAGTCAGAGTGACCATCCAGAAGGTCCAAGACCTTAGGAACTTGTTCAGGTCATGCGGGTCGAGAATGGGGCGCCAGCCCCCCCCTTCCGTTTGGGGACCAGGAAGTACCTGGACACAAACCCCGGGTCTGGAGAAGGATCCGCCACCTTCCTGATCACCTCTTTTTTAAGGAGCAGGGCAATATCGGCTCGGCGGGCTGACAGAGAGGCTGCAGACCCCATGGTCCCCCAAGCGGCGATGGCTCGGAAGGGTGGGGCCTGCTCGAACTCCAGAGGCAGGCCCTTTCCTACCACCTCCAACACCCCGCAGTCCGTGGTGATAGCGGACCAAGCGGAAAGGAAGTGGCGGAGCCGTCCCCCCATGGGGGGACCCAGGTAGGGGTGACGAGGCCAGGGTCGACACCCCTCAGCCCGTCAATGAGCAGGCTTGGAGGAGGGACTGGCCGAGGGAGCTCCTGGGCCTTTATCTCCTTGCTTCCCTTTAGAGGAAGCTGCTGGCTTGGGTTCGGGGTGCTAAGCGCAAGCCTGCTGGCCCTCTTGCTGGTGCTGATGGGCTGGTCGTGCCGCAGGGGCCGAAGGACGAAGGGGCTTACGCAGAGGTTGCTGGCAGCTCTTGTCCCTCTGGGCGGGGGTGACTGAGTCCAGAGTGGCATTGGACTTCTCGGTCCCCTGGAGGTGTCCCTCCACTCCAGGGCCGAAGAGGTCAGTCCCCAAGAAGGGGTGTCCGCCAACTTGTGCTGGGTATCCGCAGAGAAGGTGGATATCCTCAGCCATGCCCTGCAGCGCATGGCCACCGCAGCCGCTACTGACCTGGCACAGGAATCACCTATGTCCAGAGCAGTCTGAAGCTGCTGCTTAGCCACCGCCCTACCCTGGTCCCGCACCTGCTGGACCGTGGTCCGCAGGTCGGCTGGGAGATGAGGTATCACCTCATCCAGGGAGCCCAAGAGGGCATGGGAGAAGTGTGCCATCAGCGCGGCCGAGCTGGCCTGTCGGAGGCCTAGGGAGGATGCAGCGTAAACCTTGCACCCAACACAGTCCATCTTTTTGGACTCTTCGTCGGGAGGCCTATCCACATCACGAGCGTCTACGGAACGCTGGAAGACATTATCGGTAACTAACCCCTCAGCAGAGGGGTGCTCCAAGAAACCAGGCAAAGAACCGATAGGGACTGCATACTTCCTGGCCATCCTGGCCGAGGGCGCAGGACAGGAAGTAGGCCACTGCCAAAGCTCCAAGGCTGGGCCAACAATGGCCTCAGCCACAGGGAAGGCCTCCGAGGGTGAATCCCCTCGGTCTAGGATCTCCGTCAGGGGAAAACAGGCCCATTTGGACACGGGCTCGAGCTGCATCCTAGTGAACTCCGAGATGAGCCTAAGCAAACCCAGGAAGGACGATGGGCTGTCGTCCAAAGACCGGTCCAGGGAGGACTCCAGGCCCACCTGCCTGGGGAACACGGAGGAGTCATTGCCAGACTCCGAAGGGTCTGCAAAGAGCTGCCTCAGGCCTGAGCCTCTCTTCACCAGCCGAGGGCGGGCAGGAGTGAGGGTGACCGACAACCTGCGGGACAGGCCGTGACACGACCGAGGTTCCAACACAATCGGTGGGGCAGCAAGATTTGGTCTAACAACCGGCCTGGAAGTGGGCACCTCGACTGCAGCGAGCGGTTGCGTCAGCCGTTCAGGCGGCAGCCGCTTGATAGACGGGGAATGAATCGGAGTCGATTGATTCCCGGACAACAGCAACTGCTGCCACATAAACTCCTCGTAACGTCGACACCATCTGCGTCGAAGCCTCTCCTCATCCGTGGAGGAAGACGAGGAGGAACGGTGTTGCCACTTAACTCGGTGCCCCGACCGAGACCGCCGAAGTCGGCGGGAACGGCCTGACCGAGAAGAAGACCGAGACCGAGACCAAGATCCTCGGTGAAACCGAGGGCGGGTCTGGGAAGGAGTGGGGGACACCCGCTCTTCCCTCGGCTCAGACACTTTGACCGAGGACTGCTGCCCCGAAGGCGCAGGCAGAACCCTGGCCTCCACCGGGGAAACCGGCGAAGGGTTGACGGCTCTTCCAGTCGACCACCCGGGTGTCGGGTCGAGAGAAAACTCGACTGCGTCGACGGGAGTCTCGGCCGGCTGGCCTGACGGGGACACCGAGAAGCCAACTGCCTGAGCCACAACCTCGACCGAAGTCGACGGTCGGCAGTCCGGGGAAGGAGGCCTCTCCTGCTCTCACGAACGCCGATGATGGGACTTACCCTGCGACTCCCTCGACCTGGGCTGAGAGGAGTCTCTAATGGTCCTCTCCTTCGTGGAGAGGACTGGCAGCCCTGAACGAGCTCAATGAGAGGAACTCAGAGAGAGCGGGATAAATGCCATGACCGAGGAGGAGGGAGATGCAGCCTTGGCCGCAGCCTCCTCCAGGGCGATAAAGTGTTCGAGCTGCTCAGCCGAGTCAGCCATCGCAGACACCGCCCGACAAGCCTCTATGGATTTTACCGGCGGGGAAAATTCGGCGCCTAAGCCTCAATCGGGCCGCACTTATCCCCAGGACGCTGGTCGGCAGGTGGTACAACCGCAGACTTGCGAAGTCCGAGTCCAAGTTGAGGCAGTATATGCACGTGAGTGCGGATCAGTCCTGGAGATATTCCGCCTGCCAGGGCAACTCCGAGAGCTGGAAAACAAATTGTCCATCGCAGCCGCGAGGGAAAAAAAAGACCGAAGTTTAGAAAACTTCAAAACTAAATTCGGAGGAACCGAAGAATCAGGAACCAGTCGAAAAATGCAGAGCGCTAAGGAGGGAACCTGAGCTCCCAAGCGATAAGGAAGATCTGGCGTCATGGGGCAGAGCCGAGAGTTTTACCATCCGGGAGGGTGGGAGGAGCCAGCTTGAAGACCTTCTGGCAAGATTTAAAGCGGCAAGGAACCTGCCAGACAGTGTGGGTGAACAATATATCCATGTCCCTAGAACCACACTTTTTAACAAATCATGGCTTCATGGGAAGATGGGGTGGTACCTGAGGACTGGAGGAGGGCAGATGTGATTCCCCTTCACAAAAGTGGGAGCAAGGCAGAAGCAGGAAACTACAGACCTGTTAGTTTGACCTCAGTGGTGGGGAAAATGATGGAATCACTTCTGAAAGAAAGAATTGTTCAGTACCTAGAGGCCAGCGGGGCACAGGACACAAAGCAGCATGGATTCACAGCAGGAAGGTCATGTCAGACGAATCTAATTGATTTCTTTGACTGGGTGACCAAAGTAATAGACCAGGGAGGGGCTGTGGATATGGCCTACCTAGACTTTAGCAAAGCATTCGACACAGTCCCGCACAAAATATTAATAATCAAGTTAGCCAGCCTGGGAGTGGGTCCCAGAGTGGTAGCCTGGGTAGCAAACTGGCTGCACAAAACACAGAAGGTAATAGTGAATGGAACACATTCTGAAGAAAGGGGGGTTACTAGTGGAGTACCTCAGGGCTCGGTACTGGGTCCAGTCCTCTTTAACATCTTTATAGGTGACATTGCAGAGGGTCTGGAAGGAAAGGTATGCCTCTTTGCAGATGATACGCAAAGCTCTGTAACAGAGTTGATAAACAAGGGGGGGTAGAAAGGATGGGAAGGGACTTGGCAAGGCTGGAGGAATGGTCAGACATATGACAACTTAGATTCAATGCAAAGAAGTGCAAAGTAATGCACCTGGGAAATAAAAATCCAGGAGAAGAGTACACAATAGCAGGGGAGGTACTAACAACAACAGTAATGGAAAGGGATCTGGGTGTAGTCATATCAGATTACCTAAAGGTGGGTAAGCAATGTGAGAAGTCAGTAAGGAGAGCCAGGGGGATACTGGGATGCTCAGGGAGGGGCATCACAAGTAGAAAAAGGGAAGTGGTTATCCCTCTGTACAGACAGTTGGTGAGACCCCATCTGGAGTACTGCGTGCAGTTTTGGAGACCTCATCTACGCAAGGACATAGACAGGATGGAAGCAGTCCAGAAGAGGGCAACTAAAATGGTGCAGGGTCTACATCAGAAACCATATGAAGAGAGACTGAGAGAGCTTAATATGTATACCCTTGATGAAAGGAGGACAGGGGGACATGATAGAAACTTTAAGTACCTCAAGGAATCAACAAAGTCCAGGAGGGTAGCATCTTTCAGAAAAGAGATGTGTAAGAACAAGGGGCACAATTTAAAGTTAGAGGGGGGACGGCTCATGGGTAATGTGAGGAAATTATTTTTCACGGAGAGTGGTGGATGCATGGAACCGCCTTCCTGGAGAGGTTGTGGGGTCTAAAACAGTGGGGGAATTCAAACATGCATGGGACAGACATAAGGCAATTATAGTGGGAGGTTGCAGGAAGTAGGCTGTTGGTTAACTAGAATCTGTAGCTTATCCAATAGGTAGTGAAATGGGCAGACTGGGTGGGCCAAGTGGTCCTTATCTGCCGTCAAAGTCTATGTTTCTATGTTTCTGTTTCCCTACCTGTTTTTCTCCTCAGGTGAAAGCTAGTGTAGCAGTAGTTAGGGAAGAAGATGGCTTCCATCTACAGCGGATACACTGCAGAATACCTGAAGCAGTTGTCTCAGGAAGGAGCAGTCCAGTGCGAGGGGTGAACCAAAAAGCACCTCGTGGAGGCTCTTGTGGCAGCCGATGAGCTAGCGGTTGCCCAGGACCTTGAGTCACTGCCAGTGACTGAAAAGGACCAGGGCCTGGGCGTGGGGGTGCCAGGGTCGATTGCAGAGTCTAGTCCCAGGGAGGCAGACAGCGAGACCAGAAGGAACCCAGTGCCACAGCAGCAGGGGAAGGTCACCACAGGGCTGGAGCCAGATGGGTTGAGGAGACTGAAGCTGGAATTTGAGCAGAAAAGGTTTGAAGCCCAGCAGCAAAGGGAATTCGAGCAGAGGAATTTGAGCTGGAGATGCAGGAAAAAGAAAGCCTGCGTCAGAGAGAGGCCGATGAAAAAGAAAGGCAGCTTCAGCAAGAGGCCAAGGAAAGAGAAAAACAGCTTCAGAGAGAGGCAGAGGAAAGACAAAAACAATAGTGGAGAAAATTCGAACTGAAGAAGCTAAAACTCCAACGACCAGCACCACAGGAGGTTAAGTGGCAGGGGTGAACCCAGAACTCCAGGACTGGGGTACAAGTTCAGTTCTAAATTAATAACTGAATTTAAAGAGGGGGAGGATATGGATGCATTTTTGTATTCGTTTGAAAAGGTCTGTATCCAGGCTAAAACACCCAGGGATTCCTGGAGCTTCCAGCAATCCCCACTGCTTATTGGTAGCGGGCATGAAGCCTTAGGCCAAATGAACAATCAGGACAGTAGTAATTATTAGAAATTTAAAGCTGCAGGGTAAACTCAGACACCACCCTGGGGGGAAATTTAAGATTCGTGTGCAAAGAAAAATCAAATAAGGTTCTTCACATCAGAGAGCACGAAGCTCAGAAATCCTTCGAGCAGAAGTAATAGCAACCAAAAATAATGCTTTCCAAGAAAGAAATCGTAGCTTGCAAGTCACAGCTGGGTCAAACAGAGGCAGGGTCAATTTCTCCAAAACAAAATTTAAATCCCAAGCCAGGACAGGGGAATGGATTGGAGGTTTCAGGTGCAGGATGCCCCTAAGAAAGGTATGGGACACATCTAGATGAGCCACAGAATAGCCACCCACGGGCTCGTTAAAGGCAGAAATAGCCGAAAGGTGCACCATGAGGGAGGAGTACTGGAGACCTGAGTCTGACAGCGAGATCAGGTAGTCCAAAATCTGGTTCACTGGACAAGTGAAAGAGTCCAGATGATGTTTGGCAGCCCAGATGACAAACCTCTTCCACTTCATGGCATATGTGGCTCTAGTGGAGGGCTTCCGAGCTGCCACAAGGACACCAGTCACCTGTTAAGATACTCCAAACTGGGTGATGGCTACGTCCTCAAGAGCTAGGCATGCAGCCGAAGGGACTTGAGGTTCAGATGGACCAGGGTCCCCTAAGCCTGCGTCAGCACATCCCTGCAAAGGGGCAGGGGGACCAGAGGTTCCTTCACTAACTGTTGCAGTAATGGAAACCATGTCTGCCGTGGCCAGTATGGTGCGACCAGGATCATGCTGGCCCCATTCATCTGCAATTTGATTAGCACCTTCTGAATGAGAGGAAATGGAGAGAAGCATAACGGAACCTCTCATTCCAGGAGAGGGACAAGGCGTCTTGCCAAAAAACTCCAGGCCCTGGAGCTAACAAGCAGAAATTGGGCAGGTTTGGACTGAGTGGGGATGCAAAAAGGTTTAACTCTGGATGACCCCCTCTGTCGAACAGATCTTCTGCGACGAATGACAGAAGTTCCCATTCATGCATGCTGGACTCAGTCTGGCTGAGACTGTCCACTAGCATGTTGAGCATGCCTGGGATATGGATTGCAGAGAGGATGAGGCCGTGGTCCAGCACCCAGTACCAGACTCTCATGGCCTACCTGCACAGGGGGGTATGAGTGCGTTCTCCCCATTTGTTGATCTAGAAGACAATGCTGAGGTTGTCTGACTGAATTAACAACTGGCCTGGAAGGAGATGGTTCTGAAAGGCCTGCATAGCATACAGGACCACTGCATCTCAAGGATGTTGATATGCAGAGACGTCTTGATCTGGGACCATGACCCCTGAGTCTGAAAAGGACCCAGATGTGCCCCTCAGCCTGAACCGGAGACATCCATAGTGGGAATCTGCTAGGAGGAGGAAAGCAGGAATGGGACTCCTTGTAACAAGTTCCAGAGGTCCATCCACCACGGGAGCACCTTGTGGACTGGAGAGGAAACCAGCACTGGTTATTCCAGGTCATCTGTGCATTAGTCCCACTGCACCCGGTGGGTCCACTGGAGCACCCGCATGTGCAGTCTGGCCAAGGGAACAGTGGCAATAGCTGCAGCCATGAGGCCTAACAGCCCCAAGTACACCCTTGTGGGGACATAATGGCTCTGGGTAACCTCCTGAGTATTGTAAATGAGGCACTCCATTCTGTTTTGGTGCAGAAAGACCCTGCACTAAGTCCAGCACCACCCCTGTATACTACAGTCTCTGGGAGGGGATCAAGATGGACTTGAGCAGGTTAACAGTGATGCCCAAGGAGTGGAACAACTGGAGAGTCCTCTCCAGGATCCAGACAGCAAATCACTGGATGGAGCTTTGAGGAACCAATCGTCCAGGTATGGAAATATGTACAGACCTTCCCTCTGGAGGGACACTGCTACCGATGCTAAGCATTTTGCAAAGACCCAATGTACAGAGGATAAGTCAAAGAGCAATACTTTGAATTGACAGTGTTTGCCCTGAAAAAGGAACCAGAGAAAACTGCCTGTGCTAAGGACAAACCGAGATGTGCAAGTAAGCATCTTACATATCCAGAGAACACAGCCAATCACCCTGCCCGAGTAGGGGCAGCGGGCCTGGCAGCGTAACCATGCAAAACTTTCTGTACTGGCTATAAAGACTGAGGTTATTGAGATCTAGAATGGGCCATAAATCTCTGGTCTTTTTGGTTACTAGGAAGAACCTGAAGTAAAAATCCATGTTCCTCTGCCATCTGGGGTCTGGCTGTATTGCACTTTTCCACAGAAGCGACTGTACCTCTTCCCGAAGAACCATTATATAGGCCTGAGTGTAACTGGATGGCACGGGTGGGGGGCTCTGAAGGCTGCCTATACCTCCAGAGTGTGACCCCGTTCTATGATCTGAAGAATCCAGGCATATGAAACACAGGTTACTCACCTACAACAGTAGTTCTAGGAGTGGTATATGTTGTTCACTCACACTTACTGGCAGTGTCCTTTCCCTTTCCCTTTAAGATGTGCCAGAAAGTCTTCAAGCAGGCTCCTCCCACCCACCCGGGTGGTATAACCCTCAGCTCTGACCCATGATGCCAGATCTTGTCCGCTGGAAGCAGTGCTGTGTGTCTGAGCCAGGGGAGGTCGGGTGGATCCGTGTGGATGAATATATTCCACTCCTAGAACTACTGTTACAGGTGAGTAACCTGTTTTTTTAGGGACGTGGATATGTTGTTCTAGCCACACTTATTGGCAGACTCCTAGCAATTCTCCAGGAGGAGGGAGGCAAGGTGCATACCCCTACTTAGGAAAGAGAGATTGGAGAACTGAGGCCCCAAAACCAGCATCCCAGTGTGACTCGAGGTCAATGTGGTAATGGAAAATGAAAGATTGTGCTGACTTCCAGGTAGCAGCCCTGCAGATTTCCTGGATAGCGATGTCCCTAGAAGCAGCCACCGTTGCAGCGGAATGTGGGTGGAATAAGCCCTTATCCCTCCGGGAGGCTCCCTACCCACCAATCTGTAGCAGAGATCAATGCAGGATGTGATCCACCTGCCAATCATCCACTTGGCTGCAGGTCTGTCAGGTGCAGCTTCAGCACAGGTGACAAACAGCTGGCGAATCTCTCCCCGAACTCCAGCTGTGTGCTCTTTATAATAAGCCTCAGGTCCAAAGTATGGAGCCTGTGTTTGGCCTCTGAGGTGTGATTCAGGAAAAACACCAGAAGAGTCATCACCTGATTCAGGTGAAACTCCAACACAACCTTTGGGAGGAACTTCGGGTTGGGATGCAAGACAACGTTGTGCCTGTGGAGGACCAGGTAAAGAGACTCTCTGAGAACACCTGGAGCTCACTGATCCTTCTGGCTGACGTGACAGCCACCAGGAAGGCAGTCTTCCACAACAGGTGAGACATCTCACACCTGTGCATCGGTTCGAATGGCTTATCCATGAGCTTTGCCAAAACCAGCAGCAAGTCTCACGGTAGTGGTGGTTCATGTACCGAAGGGGAAATGTGGTCAAGGCCTTCAAAAAAGCACCAGACCACCTTCTCTTGCGCCACCGACTGCTGATCAGCCCATGTACAGTAAGCAGAGATGGCTGCCAGGTGCACCTTAAGGGTCATCAACCAAAGCCCCCCTTGGGAGAGAGACCACAGATAATCCAAAATGCTAGCCACTGGACAGGACGAAGGGTCCAACCCCTTGCCCTGACACCAAATGGAAAATCTTGCATTTGAAGGCATAGCACTTTCTGGTCGATTCCTTTCTAGATGCCGCGACTACAGTGAGGACATCTTTGGAGAGACCCAAAGCCTGGAACTCTAGCTGCTCAGGAACCAGGCTGTCAGGTACAGGAATTGAAGGTCTGGGTGGAGTACCTTCCCCTGACTGGAGAGCAGGTCTGGGCATGTGGGAAGATGCCTTGGGAGCCTGTTGCTGAGGCTGAGGAGATCAGGGTACCAAAACTGGCGGGGCCAGTCTGGAGCCACCAAGATCAGCTGTGCCTTGTCCCTCCTGACCTTGAGCAACACCTTGTGGATCAAGGGAAGGCATACAAGAGGTCTGGGGTCCACAGCCTTGAGAAGGCATCCCCCTGCAGTGAGCCCTGCTGAGGGGGGCGGGCACAAAACAGTCTCAGCTTTGCATTCTCCCTGGAGGCAAACAGGTCCACCTGAGGGGTGCCCCACTGGGAGAACAGACAGTGAACTACCTCCAGATGGAGGGACCACTCGTGAGATACCTCGGCCACTCGGCTGAGGGCACCCGCCAGCTGGTTGGAGGCTCCAGCCACATGGATGGCTAGGAGATCTGCCTCCAAGATGTACACGAGGGTCCACATATGGAGAGCATCCTTGCACAGCTGCAAGGAGTGCATCCCGCTCTTGCTTGTTGAGGTAGCACATGATCATGGTACTGTGGATTTGGACCTGGACCACCTTACCCCAAACAAACACAGCGAATGCAGTCAGTGCCAGCCGAACTGCTTGTAGCTCCAGCAGGCTGATGTGGCATTGGGACTCCTGGGGGAGTCCAATGTCCATGGACTCTGTGGTCCCCCAAGTGGACACCCCAGCCCCAGAGGCGTTGGCCGTCAGGAATACTGTCGGCTCAGGGCAGACAAACAGGATCCCGTTCTGCAGATGTTCTGGGACAAGCCGCCACTGGAGGGCATCCCACATCTTCTGGGTCACCGTGACCGGCTGGTCGAAGTGACCTTTGTCCTGACACCACTGGCTGGCCAGCTCCCATTGCCGGGAGCACGTATGCCAATGGGTCCATCGAATTACGTTGGTGCAGGCCATGTAACTCACAAGGCGCAGGAAATCTGGGGCAGGGCACAAGTGCCCAACCAAATATGATAGGGCAAGGGAGGAGAGATCCTCCACCCTGTCCGCTGGGAGGTAAACTTTGGCTCGGCAAGAGTCGAGCTCTGCTCCGATGAAGTTGATCACCTGTGAGGGCATGAGTTCCGACTTGGCCTTGTTGACCAGGAGGCCAAGGTCGATGCAGGTCTGGAGAGCCAGATCCCTGGACCACTCCACCTCCTGCTTGGAGGGACCTGCAATCAGCCAGTCATCCAGGTAGGGGTACACCCAGACCCCTCGGCACCTCAGGTAAGCTGCCACCACTACAATGAATTTGGTGAAGACCCTGGGGGCCAGGGAGAGGCCAAACGCCGTGGCTTGGAAACCACATGTTTTGCCCGAGAGATGGTATGATCTGAAAGAGAGTCACCGTCCTGAAGGTGCGTGACCTGAGGACTTTGTTCAAGTCATGCAGATCTAGAAGGGGGCACCTCCCCCCCGTCCGCTTTGGCACCAGGAAGTACCTGGAGACAAACCCTGAGTGTTCAGGAGGATCTGCTACCCTGACCACGACCTCCTTGTGGAGGAGCTGGGCTATGTCGTCTCAAAGACCTGACCAAGTGTCTGCGGATACCAAGTCCTCCTATGGGGCTTGGCTTGGCTGAGAGGGTACTGCTCAAAACTCCAGAGGCAGACTCTGACCCACCACTTCCAGAACCCACCTGTCTGTTGTAACAGCAGACCAGGCGGAAAGGAAATGGTGGAACCGGCGCCCCACAGGAGGACCCAGGGGAAGTGTGACAGGCATGAGGGAGGCACCCCTAATCCTATCACTGAATAAGCTTGGAAGAGGAGGACCTGGCTGAGGGGCCACCGGAAACCCTTCCCTCCAGACTTTCGGACCCCCAAGGCCACAGACTTGGCCCGAGGTCACCTCGAGTGAGCCTGCCGGCCCGACTGATGCCGAGCTGGCGTTGCTGCAGGAGTAGAGGACCGAAAGGGCTTGCGCTTTTGCTGATTGGAGCCCTTGGGGTACTTCTGGGTGGATGTCACAGAGTCCAGGGTGGCACTGGACTTTTCAACACGTAGAAGGTGACCCTCTACATCAGACCCAAACAGGTCGGTGCCTAACAATGGTACATCCGTCAGCTTGTGCTGGGTGTCTGCAGTGAAGGATGAGATCCGCAGCCAAGCCCTACAGCACATGGCAACTGCATCCGCCACCGAGCGGGCACAGGAATCCCCTACATCCAGAGCCATCTGGAGTTGCTGCTTTGCCACAGCTCGACCCTCATCTTGGACCTGCTTGACCATAATCTGGAGGTCCATAGGAATGTGAGGAATCACCTCATCCAGGAAGCCCAACAGGGCATGGGAAATGTGTGCCATCAGGACGTCCGAGCTCGCCTGGCAGAGGCCTAGTGAAGAGGCAGCATAGACCTTATGAGCTGAATGGTCCAATTTCTTGGAATCTTTGTCTGGTGGTCTATCTACATCCCTGGTGTTGCCTGAGCATCTAAACACAGAGTCAGCCATCAATCCTCAGCCAAGGGATGCTCCGTGAATTCCAAAAGGATACTGGTGGGCACAGTGAATTTCCAGGCCATCTGAGCCGAAGGCACATGGCAAGAGGTGGGGTGCTGCCAGAGCTCCAGGGCAGTGCCAACAATGGCCTCAGCCACTGGGAAAGCCTCTGTCAGAGAGTTCTCTTTATCCAGAATTTCTGTAAGGGGGTAGTAAGCATGCTTTTGAATGGGCTCCAACTTCATCTCCATAGAATGAGAGATGAGACGGAGAATGCCCATGAATGAAGTGGGGCTTTCCTCCGTCGACAGATCCCCTATCAACTCCATGTCGAGAGGACAGGAGTGCAAAGAGGAATCCTGGACTCCGAGGAGTCTGAATAAAGCGGGTGACCACCCAAATCCCTGTCGACCCACCATAGGTGGTCAGGTGTGGAGTGACCAACAGCCAATGGGAAAGCCCCTTAGCTGGCTGAGACTCCTTGGTCGGAGCCCCAGTCATTGGCTGTTTGGATGGTGGCTCCACCACGATTGGTGGGCATGCCAGCTTCGACTGAGCTGACACTGTCTGAACTGACTCCGCTGGGGGAGGAACGGTGTCGACCAGCCCTGCCAGGGGAGTCTGTGTCGGCCTTTCAGGCGACAGCCAGGTGATGGCCAGGGTGGTAGCCGGTGTCAGGCTTTGGCCCAGTCAACACTAGCTGTTGCCACATGAGCTCTTCGTAGTGTCAATGCAACTTGCGCTGGAGCCTCTCCTCAGCTGAGGAGAATAAAGACGAATAGCGGTGGCACCACTTCCCATGGTGTCGACAGCAAGACCACTGATGTCGGGGGACATGCTCGACCAAGAGGAGGAAGAAGACCTTAACCATTGGTGGTGCCAATGGGGGGCCTCAGAGGGAGTCAGGGAGACCTGCAGCTCCTCCTGGTCTGGGTCGATGATCAGAGGGTCCAGCTCAGCCGACTAAGCTGGCCCTTCAGAAGTCACCATCTGGACCGGAGTCCTGAACAAAGAGTTGTCTGTCTCTTCAGACGGCAACCAGTCGACGAGGTCGAGAAAAATCTTGGCCACATCATCAGCCGGTGTCTCAGCTGACTGGCCTGATGGGGGCTCTGTGAAGCCAGCGGCCAAGACCGCAGTTTCAACTGTAGTCAAAACCGGAGACTCCTGAGAATGAGAATGCTCCCGATCCCAGGATCATCGACAATGTGTCTTCTCTTTTTCTTTCTTGGATTCCTTCTTGCGCGAGTGAGAACTGTGCAATTCAAAAGGGCCCTGTCCCTTAGTCAGGACGGACTGGCACAGCTCCTTGAAGGAGGCCAAATAAGTGGAGCCCAACTGGAGTGGAATGAAACCCGAGGCAGAAGAGGATTGCACAGCAGCCTGGGCCACCTCCTTCTCGAAGGCCGTAAGTCACTCCAACTGTTCAGCGGACCACATGGCCATGAAGACCAGCCAATGGGCATCCTTGGATTTGACTGGCGGATAATGTTTTTCCGGGGAAGACCCAATTTCAAGTGGGCAGTGTGGTCCTCAAGAACTGCTGTGTAAAACGACCGGCAAATGTCGCAGGCCTGTGGATCGTGACTGTAGGTGCATATGGTGTGTTGGTCGGTATGCGACATCTTCTGCATGCATAGGCACCGGCAAAGTCTGGGCAAGGATTTATCCTCCACTGTTGTCATAATCGAAGATCGAACTGAAGATGGAACTCGAATGAGTTTCAAGGTAAGTTTAGGAAGCAAATCCAAAGATTTGAGTGCCAGGGTCTACTCAAAGCCGAAGCGGTAAGGAGGAAACCTGCTTCTTCCAGTGGAAAGGAAGATCTGGCATCATGGGGCGGAGCTGAGGGTTATATCACCCAGGTGGGTGGGAGGAGCCTGCGTGAAGACTTTCTGGCACATCTTAAAGGGAAAGGACACTGCCAATAAGTGTGGCAAGAACAACATATCCACGCCCCGAGAAGTAATGGTTCTCCATTGATTGAGATGGAAGGAGAACCATCCTCCAACAACCACCTCTTGGTTGGGGACTGGACGGGGGGGGGGGTCTGGCGAGGAGTCAGGCAGAGGCAGATCCAGCCGCTGGGGATGATCCATCACCTCTAGGGCACTTGGCGGCTAGGTCCAAGGAGGAGGCAGACAAGACCAAGGAGGCTTTCCTTTTTCCCTGGGGATGGGAGCCTGCTCTGGACTTGTAGGACACCTCGCAAAAGGATAGACGCTGTCTGCTCATAGGTCGGATATGACAGAGTGAATGGACAGACTTAATAGCCCTGCCAGATGTCTGCAGATCATTAATGATGTCCTGGACATCTGGCCCAAATAATTTTGAGCCATTGAAAGGGGCATTGAGCACCTTCTGCTGGACATCTGCTGCAAAGCATGAGACCCTGAGCCAGGTATGCCTACGAAGGCAAATGCCTGTGGCAGCAGCCCTGGCACAAGTATCAGAAATGTCACACAAGGCCCTGAGGAGGTGTCTACTGATGTCCTCAGCAGCCTACAAAGATCTGAGGACCTCCTGTTTTGGGGAACAATCTGGGAGGGCGTGGGCAGCCACCTTGCCCTTTTTCCAGACAGAGTTCTGGTACTTAAGCATGTGAGAAATAACTGGCAATCTAAAGTCCCAAGGTGGAGGATGCATAAACTCTCTTACCTCAAAGGTCTATCCTTCTGGACTCCCTACCAAGAGGAAGGGAGCTAAGGTGCTTGGGCATCATGGACTCGTCATGAGACACTTTGATGACCACAGAATCTGTCTCAGGTTGGGATGCATAATAAGGCATGCCCTGAGGGACATGATAGAGTTTATCTGCCCTGTGAGGCATGACAGGAACCACGTCTGGGTGGTGCCAAGCAGCAGTGGTGGCATTCCTCAGAGCAGCCAGAATAGGAGGAACGACCTTAGGAGGAGATTCTGGGATCTCCAAGAAGTCAAACAGATCTCTCCTGGTGGCATCCTCATCCTCAAAATGGAAGCCCATAGCTGTAGAAAGCTGCTTCATAACATTGAAAAAGGTAGGATCCTCATGAGGGGTCTGGGAGTGTGCTTGACAGAGTCCTCGCTCACTGAAGAGGCTGTAGACCTATCAGAGAAAACAGGTTCCTCCTCCTCCTCCACATCTCCCACAGGGAGGACAAAGTCAGGGTGGTACTCCTCTTCCATGTCGACCTGTTCTAGCTCAAGGTCTGACGATTGAGGGGCCACCGGCAGCCGATGGGGAGCAGCCCACCTAAGAAGCGTCAATGACAATGGGGCCACTGAGGGCACCGGGGAGCCAGGCCTGTAAGAGCCCAACTGGTGCACCAGGGCTCTGGTTATCCTGACTAAAATATCATTAAGGTCGACAGTAGGAGAAGAGTGCGTCGACAGTGGAGGGGTCACCATCACAGGGAGGGATGAGCCATCCACCGGGTCTTGAGAGCCCGAAGGCCCCAATGTCTGAGGGCCTGGAGACATATCAGGCCATTGCGGAGGGGCCGTCATCAATGACCCAAGGGTTGACAAGTGAGGGGCCAACAACGTGAGGGTCGACAGCTGACCTCCCTGCGAAGCGGAAGGAGAGGCAGTCAGTAGGGGCCTAGAAGAAGCAGAGGCCTCGACAGCAGTGTGTGTCGGTGCAGTCGATGGAGTAAACCCCCCCCCTCCCCAAGAAGAAGCCATCAAGGATTGGGAAAGCCATGGGGGGAGTGGTCCCATTTGCAGTCTTTTTTATGATTTTTCCCTGAGGAATTGTCTCAGGTCTTTGAGGCCTGGGAGCACAACAAACCCACCGGCAACAGGGAAGGAGGGACCCTGGAAGACCCCTGCCCAGAACTGGCTACCTGTTGCTCCATGAGGAATTTTTTCAAAGCCTTTTTGCATCACCTGAGGGTTGTAAGCAGGGCCCCTACTTTTCTGTGGCACAGTGGGACCAAGTTCTGCGGCAAGACTACCATTTGCCGTAGAACTTCTGCGGCGGTGGTTTGTAATTTCTTCGGAAGTTCTGCGGCTCTAACAAACAACCACATCACAGTGTCAGCTTGTCATCCTGACTTCACTTTCATGACAGCGGTTATAGCAATCAGGATGGTGGAAAGCACAGTAACACTAGTTCAAAAATAACAGACTTATAAAAATAATTTTATTCCTAAAAAGGCAAAACAAATGTCTCTCCCTTAAGGTTCTAGCCTGTTGCATAAATGAGATATGCAGAGAGGATCTTATGTGATAAATAATATATTTCTATATGCATGCTATCTATCCTACTGATGAGATTTCCATTGTCTATCACTTATATATTTGTATGTGCTTTCTACACTACTCATGAGATTCCCACTGTGTATCACTTATATCTTTTAACTCAATCTGTAACATACATACAAATATATATGTGTGTGTATGTGTGTGTGTGGTGAGAGAGACAGAGATACCGTGTGTGTGTGTGTGTGTGTGTGTGTGTATATACATATATATATTTTTTTTAATTTCCATGAACTCGCATCCTCATTCATACAGGTCCCATTGGAAATGGAATAGAGGAGTTATTGCAAAACTCATTTTTCATGTCAACCTGCTTTCCCTGACACACTGCGTAACACCATCAGGCCATGACATGCATGTGAATCAATAGTGAGATAGTGCTCTCCAGCCCATCACAATGTGTCCACCATGTGACAGAACACTGCACCATACCTTCCCAGGCTCCGAGCAGTGATGTGTTCCACCAATTCTTGTGCTGCCCTGCCAGCTCCCAGAGCTAATCTCTAAACCTGAGTTGCCGGCACGGAAGCACAGCATGCTACCCTCTGGCCCAACAGCTGTCCCTGCACACAACATTTCTCCATAACTTTTAGGTGATTCTATCAACCAATGACAATATGTAATCAATAACCCTGGCTAAAATGCATACAGTGCAATTATTTATTTAACAGGTCTATTCTTTCAACAGGTCTACACATTATTATGTTCCACTTTTCTGGGCATAATTACTTTATTTTTCTTAAAAATGACAGTTAAATTAATTTTACCAGTTACTCATTTCAGAAGGCATCTCTATACCTTAAAGGCGCAAATAGGTCTGTACAAAGTGAGGTATGGACTTAACAGGTCTGTGCTGTTGACAAGGTTTTGTTTAAGCTGGCCCTAGTGCAATAATGTAAGACTGAAAATTGTATTGGGCTGTAGTGCAGGTTGAGCAACTATCACCATGCATGATGTGCTGTGCCACCGTCTCTGGCAGTGGGAGCTGTGGTAGATAAGTGACTGTTCATTTCTGTTGCAGAATGCAGCCATTTTATTAGCTAATGTGTGATGTTATAGCAATGATACCATCACATTCTGAGCATATGGGGGGTTTTGGATATTAAAAGAGGGGAAGGGAAACAGATTCTATGGGTAAACAGAAATATTAATAAAAACTCACCAAAAAGAGTGAATTCTGCGGCACCGCAGAAGTTCTGCGATAGATTGCAAGTTCTGCGCAAAATTCTGCGGCCGCAGAATTCTAGGGGCCTTGGTTGTAAGATTAAACTTCTGGCAGAGCTCACAGTCAGAGACATCATGGTCAGACCCAAGGCAGCAGACACAGAGGTTGTGGTTGTCTGAAGAAGCTATCTTCTTTCTGCAACGGCAGCGACGGAAGAGAGAAGCAGGATGATTAACTCTCGACACAAACAAGGTAAAAGAATCTCTTGTTTAAAAGAGATTCTAAAAACTAGGGTAACAGAAAAATTTGTAGGCAAAAATGGCACACACTGCATTGGAGCTTCTGCAGAGATCCATGCGAACAGAGCTGATGGCGGGAAAGAACTGAGGCGGGAGCATGGCCATGCATGCCTTTATAGGGTTGATGATGTCAGCAGGTGATGTTGGCATGGGCGGCCCCAGATGTACTGCTGGAAAATCCTTTATGTGGATCCTGCTTCACTGACAGTGAAGTTCCTACAGTGTGACCTGATGACTGAGATACCCCAAAGATCTGTTATGTTGTTAAAGATACAGTACAATTACGTAAGAACTTACCGTAACAGTAGATCCTCGAGAGGAGCTCTTGCAGCAGGCTATAACCATTAGGACTTATGCCGCAGGCCTTAGGACCAACCGGAAAAATATCTTAGCTAGCAATACCCAGCGGGCACCGCCACCTGACGTCGGCTCCGCCCCGTCGTCGGTCACGCTATATAAGAGGGTGGACCCCAGCTCCACCTCAGTTCACCCGCCAAGGACCCGTGAACGGACCCTAGCAAGCGAACCAGGCGAAGCCTGTCGTGGACATGCTGAAAAACTCCCCATGGGGAAGGAAGGAGGGAAAGCAGCGCCTGCTGCAAGAGCTCCTCTCAAAGATCTACTGTTACGGTAAGTTCTTATGTAACTGTACTATCTTACTTTGAGGTGGAGCTCTTGCAGCAGGCTATAACCATTAGGACAGAATCCCAAGCAGTCCCGCACCAAGGAGGTGACTAGCCCCAGGAGGTAGGATGGAAAAAACTGTAATGATGATAAAGCCTAAGGCTGGAGTCAGCACATTAGGACAAAAGTCCCTGAAGGACTGCCAGACTGAAACCGGCTCGGCGCCTGGAGGCAATGTCCAGGCTGTAATGCCTAACAAAGGTGTGCACTGAATTCCAAGCAGCAGCTGCACAGATGTTTCGAATAGAGACATTATTCAAGGATGTGAAGGATGTAGAGACTCCTCTAGTGGAATGACCTCTGACCATGCCCGACAGAGGTCTGTTGTATTTGTTGTAACAGAACACTATGCAGTGGACAAGCCACCAGGAAATAGTCTGTTTAGACACTGGTTTGCCCAGGTGTTGAAGGTCACAAACAATTGCTCTGATTTGCGGTGAGCCGACGTCTGCTGAAGGTAGTACCTCAGTGCCCTGTGGACGTCCAATGTGTGTAGGAGAGCCTCTCCCCGATTTTCTGGGGTAGAAAAGTAGACTGGAAGGTCAACCAACTGGTTGAGGGTCAGTTCTGAGACCACTTTTGGCAGGAGCTTAGGATTTGTTCTAAGGGAAACTTTCCCGGTGAAAAATTATGTAAGGTTCCTTACACATCAGGGCCTGAAGCATGGAACTCTTTGAGCTGAGGTTACATCAACTAAAAAAGAAATTCCAGGAAAGAAAACACAGCTCACACTCTGCTGCAGGTTCAAAGGCGGGGGGGGAGTGAGCTTCTCCAACACATAGAGGAAATCCCAGGGAGGGATATGATCCCTAATGGGTGGTGTCAAATGCAAAATACCCCGTAGAAAGGTGCAGTCCACATCCAACTGAGCTAGGGTCCTGTCCCCAAAAAAGATGTGATAAGCAGAGATAGCCCACATGTAACCCCCCCTGCAAATGGGGGTTCCCAAAAGACTTCCAGGAGCTTGCTTGAATGCTCCAAGCCTGAATGGTGTTTGCCGTTTAAGCCATTTATCAGTGAGTGTTTTTAGAACCTCTGGTACTGTCTCTTTAAGAGCTGTCTGCTTGCAGACATAATTAGTTTGTATGGGGGACTGTGTGTTTCTTTGATTGAGTACCACTCGAGCTGCTGCCAATTCACTCCATTTTTGCAGTCACTAGGAGTGCAAAGGGAACCTATCTGAAAGACGTAACTGTTTGCCAGAAATAATTTAGAGTAATAATGAAAATACAGTTTGTCTAACCTGCTTTCTTTGCAGTCAGAACTGTGTTTGCCTAGTTCCCCATTCTAGTTTTGAACTGCTGAACTGGACCAATCAGTGTGGGGTAAGCTAGCTCTAAAATGGTGCCTTGGACGAATCAGAACTTGACTCATAATCTGAGCCAGCCACAAGAGGATTGTATGGGCAGTGACTCTGGAGATGTAGTTTAGACTTCAGCGCCTTTTGGACCAACAGCAGCAGTCTATTGTGAGTGACAGCCAATCCAGTCAAGAACTGGGAGGAACTCAAAGGAAGTGCTCGGTTTTGTCTGTTGGAGTTTCAGTTTAGATCTGGCAGTGAAGGGAAAAGAAACCCTGTGCTCCTTCAGTGCACAGTTTCAGTCAAAACGGTGTAAGGCCCAGAGTTCCGGGTCTGCAGCTTGTGTAACTGCTTGTTAGGCTGAACTGGCCCTGTGAAAAGAATCAAAGGATCTCTGAAGAGTAGAAACCAGGCTCACCCTGTAGAAGACTGGAGAAATTGTTGAATTGCACTCGGTCTGTCAGGAACTGAATCTGCTGTGTGTTCTCCCGGTATTGTGCAGTAATTATGTATCGATAGAGAAGCAGCCTGCCTGGTATAGTACTTTCTTTTTACCATATAAATGTGTGAAGAGTCTCGTGGAGCTCAAGAGTAGCCCTGCTGACGTTGAAGGACCCTATCTTGTTTGGAGGTCATGAGTACTAATTCAGGGTCGCTCCCTGTTGAATTGCCACATTAAATCCAAATGGAATCACTGTACTGCTGACTGTTTAAACTAATTTTTCTTTTCACTGTGTGAAAGGGCCCCTACCAGCTGCCACGTTTGGACTAGCCACTAGGGCTTGGGTACCCAGGGACAGTAACTGGTAGGGATAGCCTGCACAGAGCCATGGAAGTAGATAGTAAAGTGATAAGCTAATTAACCTGATTTCCCCTGTCCTTGTTATATCCCCTAAATAAATCAGAGCTGCTTGTTTCAGCAAAGTTATACTGCCTGAGGTATTTGTCTATGTTAAAGTACTGTACTGTGATTGTTGCACTGTATCTTATTTCACAGGAGGTCCCAGTGCGGAGAACTAGCCCTGGGGGTAAGTGTATACTGTGAAGGTAATTCTGATATATTGTGTGGGCCACTAGTGGGAAGAAAGGGGGGTTGCAGTGTCCCAGAGGGCTGTGACCAAGTAAGTTTAACTATTGCAAACCCTGACCTCTGGGTGGAGGCACCCGCCATTGGATCCAGGCCCCTCAACCTGTTAGTGGCAAATCAGGCAGGGGTAGTAGCCCCTGGGATAGCGCCATCTAGGGGTTACACACATATGCACCTTTACAGAAGAGTAGCTCAAGCCTTGTGGTATAAGGAGAGGAGGTACTGTAACACTGAGTTCACTGGACAAGAAAAGGGGTCCAGGTGGCGAGATGAGGCCCATAAACAAAAACGCTTCCACTTCATAGCATAAGTGGAGCGTGTAGAGGGCTTCCTCGCTGAAACGAGGACGTCTGCCACCTCTTGAGAAACCCCATACCTGGATCTGACATTTGCAGGAGCCATGCATGAAGGTGCAGGGACCTGAGGTCTGGATGAACCAGCTTGCCCTGATCCTGGGACAGCAACTGTGAGCACATTGGCAGCAGAATTGGAGGTACTGATGACAACCGCTGAAGTAGTGGGAACAAAATCTGCCGGGGCCATAGTGGGGTGATTAGAATCATCCGAGCCCCCTAGGCTTGTACTTTCAACAAGACTCTCTGGATGAGAGGGAAGGGAGGAAAGGCATATAGAAACCTCTCTGCCCAACAAAGGGACAACGCATCTGGCCAAAAAACACCAGGCGCGTGCTCTCGTGAGCAGAAAACTGACAGTTTGGTGCTGCGTGGAGGCACAAATAGGTCTAGTTCTGGATGACCCCAAGTGCCAAAAAGCTGGTCCGCTACTGACTGGAGTACCTCCCACTCGTGCTCCTTGGACTGAGACTTGCTTAAGCTGTCTGCCAATTTGTTTTGGGTGCCTGGAACATGAATGGCGGACAGAGATTTGATGTTCCAGCACCCAGTACCAGACTCTCATCTCCTCCCTGCACAGAGGGTAGGAGCGAGTCCCCTGTTGCTTGTTGATGTAAGAAAACAACCACCATGTTTTCCGTCTGAACAAGAAGAGAGCCCGGAACCAGGTCCTCCTGAAAGGCCCTTAGAACACTGAGGGCCGCTCGAATTTTCAGAACATTGATGTGGAGGTTGAGCTCCTCTGGGGACCACACACCCTGAGTCTGGCAGTCCCTGAGGTGCGCCCCCCCAACCCAAATCATAGGCATCTGTTGTAAGAGTCCGGCTTGGGGGCTCCTGTCAAAATGGGACCCCTTTTTCTAAATTTAGGGGGTCCAACCACCAATGCAGGATCCTCCTGACTGGTTCTGAGATCCTGACCAGATGGTCCAGACCATCGGAGCTTTGGTCCCACTGCACCCTGAGCATCCACTGTGGGACCCTCATATGGAGGCGGGCCAAGGGAGTTACAGGGATGGTCTCTGCCATGTGCCCCAGAAGTCTGAGGAAGGTCCTGGCTTGGACCTGAGGGGTTACGAGGACCATTCTGGCCAATTCCCGCAGGCGATTTCCCCACTCCTGGAGGAGAAAGGCCATGCCTGGACCAAATCCAGGCCGACACCTATAAAGACAAGTCTTTTGCTGGGCTCTGGGGATGATTTTGGCAGGTTCAGGGTGATCCCCACCTCTCGGAATAGAATATAAGTGTCTCCGAGAGCTTGAATGAGGCGCATCCTTGACGGGGCCTCTAAGAGCCAACTGTCAAGGTAAGGGAAGATGTAATGCCCTTTGCGCCTTAGAGCCACAGCTACCACTGCCAGGCATTTGGTGAAGACTTGAGGAGCGGAGAAGAGGCCGAATGGCAGAACCCAGAACTGGTAATGTTCCCCCTGGAAGTGGAAGCTCAAGTACTTCCTGTGAGGGGGAAAGACCCTGATGTGCATATACGCATCTTGCATATTCAGGGAACAGAGCCAGTCTCCATGGTGCAGCACAGAACCTTCGGTATTCGATATAATTGTTTAGAGAACTGAGGTCCAGGATGGGCCAAAGATCTTGAGTCTTCTTTGGAACCAGGAAGAAATGGGAGTAATACCCTTTGCCTTGCTGCTGCAGGGGAACTGGTTCTATTGCCCTTTTTCGCAAGAGGGCCTGGATTTCTCCTTCTGTAAGAGGAACATGAGAAGGAGGATATCTTGAGGACCTTGGTGGAGTTTCTGGAGGAATCTGCATGAACTCCAGCGTATGTCCCCTCTTTACAATGTCCAGGACCCATCGTTCAGCAGTAATTGAGCTCCATCCCTTCAGATGGAGGGAGAAGTGACCCCCTACCGCCTCCCCTGGTGCTTCTTCCTGAGGAGGTGAGGTCAACAGGGAGTAATTGGGCAGAGCTGGAAGTGGGGAGAGAGGTTTGGGAGGACTCTGGGCCACAAAAAGGAGCAACTCCAGGTTGCTGGTTGCTGGCCTTTCTTTTAAAGCAGTCTCTCTGACCTTGCTGGTTACCATGGGCTTGTTGGCCTGAGGTCTTACGAAAAGGCCATTTCCAAAAACGCTTCTGATCTCCTTTATACATTTGTTGGACAGACCAGATAGATTTGCCCGACTCTTGGAGACGAGAGATAAGACCCTCGGTCTCCTGCCCAAAGAGAACAGAACCGTGGAATGAGAGGTCCCTGATTCCAGACTGCAGATCCTGGTGGAATCCGGAAACTCGAAGCCAGGCATGGCGCCTTAGACAGACACCTGACACTGCTGCCCTTGCTGCCATATCTGCAGTGTTGTACGAGGCATGCAGAACATGCATGCCAACATCCGAGCCTGATTTTAATATGTCCAGAAGCTCTGTCTTCTGTGTGGAGTCTGGCAAGGCATTGGCTAACTCCTGCCCTTTTTCCCCAAAGCACACTGTGGTACTGGACCATATGCGTGAGGAAATTCAGGGAGCGTATGGAGCAGGTGGACGCAGAATATACCTTCTTGCCCACCTGGTCCAAATAACGGGATTCCTGGTCAGGAGGCTGGGAGCTAAGATGTTTCGGCTGCTTAGATTTGTCATGAGCAGCCGCTATCACTGTAGAGTCCATCTGAGGGTTTTCCGCCAGGAAAGGCTCATCCCTCGGTGCTCTATATAGCCTGTCCGACTTCTTTGGAACTACCAGGACTGAGGCTGGATGCTTCCAAGTTATCCTGGTGAAGTCTTGGAAACCGTCGAGCATAGGAAGCACCACTAAGGGTTTCGGCTCCTTCTACCTCAGGTAACGTGCCAGTCTCCGGCGTTCCAGATCCAGGTCCTCTGTCTCCCATTCGATAGAGGCCTGGACGTGCCTCATGACGTCCATGAAAGTTGGGTCATCAGGGGGTGAGCAGGGTAGTTCCTTATTCCCAGGAGAACCCCAACTCCTGAGAAAGATGAGGAAGAAGAGGAAGACTGGCTCCTAGACTGTGAAGAGTCTGAGCTGTGTCTATAGGAACTATCCTCGCTAGAGAATTGGTGACTTACACACTGATGCTGGTCCTGGGACTGACGACAGAGCGGGGACCGATGCTTGTCCTTGGACTGGCGTCAGCTAGGGAAGCGAGCCCACCTCAAGGTAGACCTGCAGCAGCTGCATGACCTGCTCCTGGGCTTAGACCGACTACAGCTATCCGACCTAGAATGGTGCCGATGACGGTCCTTAGACTGCAACCGGGAATGTACAACTAAGGGGGGGCGCAGGATTTAGAAAGTTTGCGCTGCTCCTCAGGGTCTTTACCGGTGATCTCATGGGCATACCCTCAGGTTCCTGGTTGTCTGGTCAGTCAGGAACCAGTGCCGGGTCCAGCTTCAGTGAAGCATCATCTTTATGAACCTGGCTCCACCAGAAGGAGAAGAGTTGCTGCAATTCCTCCTTGCTGAACACAGATGCCACCACTCCCTTCTGGGGGATAGAAGAGGCCGGAGGGTCCGGAAGAGCTTTCAGGGAAGAACCCAGGGAAGAGTCCTCCAGAGTAGATGACCTAAGGGCCGGCGTCGGTACCTTGACTGGTGAAGGTTCAGCATTGGCCCCATTTGCCTTAGGCACTTTGACTGGCACTGGCATCTTGGCTGGGGCTGGATCTGATGTAGTCAGTTTGGATGGATGGGACCCCTTGGAGGCCTTATCCTGGGGTTCCCGGTCCTTGCTGGATGACTTACTGGATTCCGGTAAGGCCGCAGCCAGGGCCTTCTTCAGCAGGGTCAAGGCATGTGCCGAAGTGGAGGCCTTACTTGAGTCTGCCAGGGCAGAGGAGACACGCAACGGCATAATTTTCACCTTGGACGGCTTACTTGGAGGAGCTCCCGACGGGACCGACATCGGTAACTTGGAGGGAGCTTCTGACCTCGACTTTTCCTCGTGCTTGGAGTGCTTCGAGTGGTCAAGCCTGCCCAAGTTGGAGGAGGAGGCCTTTTTGTGGGGAGAGCGAGATCTTGAGCGATGACTGGACCGGTTACGGTCCTTATCTCACGATTTCTGAGACTTGTCCCGGTGCTTGCCCTTTTCCCCTGGAGAAGTTTGCAGGACATCCATTTTTTGTTCTAACAAGTGGGCTTTCAAGGCCTTCAGGCATCTGATGCATGTCCTGCTGGTGAAACCTTTGCAGATCTTGCACGATTTGAGGTCATGGTCTGGTCCCAAGCAGAAGACGCATGCTTCGTGGCCGTCCTTAGATGGGATTTGATGGCCACAGGCACACTTTGTCTTCTTGGGACCGGAGGAGGAGACCGATGACAGTGACAACATGCGACGGTACCAAGGTCGGAAAGGGGAAAAAATTAACTGCAGGGTCGAGAAAAAGTGGTCAAAAACCAGGAGATTTGCTGGAACTGCTTGAAAAGCACGCTAAGAACTCCCCAATGAGAGCGGGTCTTGGGTGGGAAAGAACTGGGGTGGAGCTGGGGTCTGCCCTCTTATACAGCGTGACTGATGACATCAGGAGGCAGTCCCCGCTGGGTAGTGCTAGCTAAGTTTTTTTCTGGTGGGTCCTAAGGCCTGCGGCATAAGTCCTAATGGTTATAGCCTGCTGCAAGAGCTCCCCCTCGAAGTAAGATCTCAAAGCAATCCAATGATCAGTACCAGCAACCTGTATACCTGAAATCAAGTCAAGAGTTCCTTAACATATATGCCAAAGGTTCTGCATAGATGGCAATTAATAGAGGGGAGAGCAGGTAGCCGCCTCCAGTTAATGTAAATCTGGATAAGTAGGTTCCATTTGCTTTTACTACTTCCTGTAAGGTCAAGAAAGACTTCTGGGAAATTAATGCTACACAATGTATAATATAAAGATCACCAAGACACCTGGTCAAATGCCTTTTGTGCGTCAAGGCTCAAAATTACCAAAGGGATTTTATTGCGGGTAATATACTGGATCAGATATGAAATTATTTTAATGTTATCTGTAGTTCTATGATGGGACAGAAACCCAGACTGATCCTTATGGATTAAGGAGGAGAAAAGGGATTCCAGTCTGGATGCTAGCACTCTTAAGAATAATTTATAATCTAAATTAAGTGCCAAGACTGAAGGTTATGATTTGTATGAGGAGAGGGTTTATCTGCTTTAAGGACAGCAGAGATATTTCTCCAGCTGTCCAGGGGGTGTTGTTCACCCTGCACTTTTTGGAATGCCACCAGCAGATAGAGTAACATGAGATTTTTTTTTATGTTTATAAAACTAAGGGGTCAGTTTATCCCTCCAGCCCTGAATTCTTCCCGGTTTTAAGTTCAGTAATTCCCTCTAATACTTCTGTAGGGGTGATGGAGCACCAAATAGTATTCTGTTTTTCTTCCAACAAAGAGGGAAAGTTTAAGCTTGCGAAAAAAAGCTATTGTATGCTTCCTCATGGTGTTTGGGTGTTTGCATATATAGAGTTTCATAACAACCCTTGAAGGCTTCCAGACCTTTTGCCGTAGCATGAAAATGCACACCTGAGTCCCCTGACCTTTGATTGATTATTTTAGTAACTGTACTGTCTTCTGTGTTTGACACAGGTTGTGTGCTAAAATTCTGGAAGCCCTTGACCCTCCCTCATAATATTTCTGCTTCATGTACAATAGAGCCTGCTCAGTTTTACCATCTAATATCTGTTGCATCTCTGCTTGTATCTGGGCAATCTGAGAGAGTAGGAAGGTGTCCCCTTGCTTGGGGGCAGTTTGGAGGAACTGCAATTTATAGAGAGATCCTGCAAACGTTGCTAATTGGTTTCTTTTTTCAGGTAGCAAAGTTAATAATTCCCCCCCAAGAACCCTCTTCAATGTATCCCATAATACCCCTTACAATATGTCTGAAGTATTATCTTGTACAATTTGGGGCAAATTTGGTTTTGCATAGCTGAACAATTTCTGCATCTCTCAGCAGGGCAGCACCTAATCTCTACTGTCTCATTTCCAGTGCTCAATCCAGCGGTAAGGTTAGCTGCATCTGAACATAATTTGATAATCATATTGAGTCAGTTTTTACATCCTGAACCCAGTCTAGATTGTCTCCTGTCATCATGTAGTAATCTATTGTGGAGTAATACGAATCAGGGTGTAAACAATATGTAAAATTATAAAGAGTACAATGAAGATATCACCAGACATCAACAAATCCCAATTCCTTCAACAATCTACACCCATGTTTCTGCACTGACATTGCTCATGAAGGATGGGGGTTAGTGGTTCCTTCATGGGATCCATAAGCAAATTCAGGTCCCCAACTTTTATGATGGCTACCTTGGTGAAGCTGGCTATTTTCTGCCATGATCTGATCAGTAGCTGACGCATCAATGCCTGGGGGCAGATAAATACTACCTATGGTTAGGTATCTCCCTTGCAACGTACCCAATGCAAAGGCAAACCTGTCTTATTTATCTGCATAGGATTTGTCAACTTGAAAAATGGAATGCCTGGCCTGAAGAACTGCTACACCTCTACAACTCCTCATACTTACAGGATAAAGCTATAGTGTGCTTAAATCCTTATTTTTGCCGTTGGATATGTTTCAGTTCTGACAGGTGTGTTCCTGCAGTATACTCAGATATGCTGTAGACCCACTTTGTTCCATTACTGTGCTACCTCGTTGCTTGGATTGTGTTCCTGTAGTAATAGACTGTCAGATTTCAATTCCTTCAAGGCATTTATCACCTTAGTGTGTCTAATGGGGTACCCAACTCGTTCACATTCTGAGAGACCATTTTAAAAGAGGAACTGTAAACACCAAGTTAATCCTCTCTTGGCATACAGACAGTTGAAATATTGTTGCCACTCATTCTGTTCAGACTGTATCAAACTGTATTGGCAAAACAGGTAATAGGAGAATAGAAATTCTAGTAATGACCACTCTTTGCATCTGGGGACCCCTGCACAAAAAAGGGACAACTCATCCAAACACGTAGATGGGGGTGGCGTCAAGTTAATAAACAAGAGTGAACTACAGCAGAATGTCAACTTTACATTCAATCCTGTATACGAACAGTGCAAGGCTCTCCAACATGAGAGATCCTGCCTTAACAGGAACTGAAGTGACTTCCAAAAAGTTGGCCAGATCATAATTCTGATGTAAGTGCCCCAGACGTGGGCTCAATGTCTGTGCGCCAGGTTTCCAGCTGGAGTGTGTCAGGAGAATACCCTCCCCCCACCCGGAGTATATCTTACTCCTCTGGGAAATGGGTGGGGGTAAAGAAACAAATAAGGTCCAAAATAGAACTAGGGTCACATAACACTGTGACACAGAAAGTCTGTCTATCCTGACTCCTTCAGGCCTCCCAGCACAAAAATGCACTTGTAAAGACATACCATAACAGAGTTCAAGTGACATTCCCCTTATTGCTCAGGAAGGAATGAGAAGAGAAGTCCTTATTATATGAGCAATATATCTTTCCTAAGTGAACTAGAAATAACGAAAAAAATGTCCTTCATATGCCATAAAAATAGGACCCTCCATTATAAATCATTGTCAACTGTTATGAATATTCCATAACTAGTAAACAGCATCTGTTTAAAATAATGTTTCAAATTTCAGGTAACAGTATGGGAAGCCCAAACGTCTTGTGAAAAGGCCCAGCACTACACTTCTTTAAGGCGCCCCCGAGAAGTGCAAAGATAAAATCAATGAAAAGCCCTAAAAGTGTACGAGGGAGGATTATAATCCATCTCAACTGATAAAAAATTCAGGTGTGCTATAAAGAGCACACCTCTCTCCAAAGTTCCAAAAAAACACTGCTGAAGTGCACTACATTGAAAACCAGCAGGCAGGTCCCCGAGTGTTAATGTGAACAGGAGCAGGGAGGGGAGAGAACACAAGAAGCCAACTGGCTTGCACCACCTTCTCAGAGTAGAGGTCTCTGGCAGTTGGAAAGCCTGGGTAAGTTATTGGGTATACTGGAGGAGGGCCGTAGGGTCTGCAATATAAAAAGGTGAGTGCAAACCCGTCATCCAGTAGGCAATACTTACAGAAAATTTGATCTTGAGCAATTTGTGTTGCTGTGATGGCAGATATTGCGCCACACACACACACACTCACTCACCGCAGGTCACTATTGTGGCATCCTTGCAGCTAAGCACAGCTGTGATATAATTCCAGGCAATCTTGGCAACCCCCCCTTTTCTAACCATCCCAGAGATGCAGCCAGAACCCTGCCCCCCAAAGCCCCAAACCCCAGTGGTTCTAACCTGCGACTAGTATAACTAATGAAATCAAACTGTGGGCTCAGCTGGGCTCCTGTGTGTTTCGAAAAAGTTTCAATTGCTCCATCAAGCTGGCTGTTGTAGCTTCAGCCTGTTGCTTTAAACATAGAAACATAGAATTTGACGGCAGATAAGGACCGCTTGGCCCACCCAGTCTGCCCATTTCCGTTCCTAATGGATAAGCTGCAGATCTTTGTTAACCAGCAGCCTACTTCTTCCTACCCCAACCCCCTAGAATTGTCTTATGACTGTCCCATGCATGCTTGAATTCCACCACTGTTTTTGACTCCACAACCTCCTCCGGAAGGCCGTTCCATGCATCCACAACCCTCTCTGTGAAAAATATTTCCTTATATCACTCTTGAGCCATCCTCAATCTTCAATTTGTGCCTCTTATTCTGCACACTTTTTTGAAAGATGCTACCTCTTGGACTTTGTTGATTCCCTTGAGGTACTTGAAAGTTTCTATCATGTCCCCTCTCCTCCTTTCTCGAGGCTATACATATTGACGCCTTAAGTCTCTCTCATATGTCTTCCGTGCAGACCCCTGCACCATTTTGTTGCCCTCCTCTGACAGCTTCCATCCTGTCTATGTCTTTATGGAGATTGGGTCTCCAGAACTGCACGCAGTACTCCAGATGGGGTCTCACCAGCTGTCTGTACAGAGGGACAATAACTTCCTGTTTTCTACTGGAGATGCCTCTCCCTATGCATCCCAGTATCCCCCAGCCCTCCTTGCTGCCCTCTCACATTGCTTGCCCACCTTTAGGTCATCTGATATGACTACTGCAGGTCCCTTTCCATTTTTGTTGTTGTTAGTATCTCACCCCCCATTGTGTACTCTTCCCCTGGGTTTCTGTTTCCCAGGTGCATTACCTTGCACTTCTTAGCATTGAATCTAAGCTGCTATACATTTGACCATTCCTCTAACCTTGCCAAGTCCCTTCTCATCCTTTCCACCCCACCTTGTACATCAACTCTGTTGCAGATCTCTTTGTGTCATCTGCAAAGAGACATACTTCTCCTTCCAGTCCCTCTGCAATGTTGCTTATAAAGACATTGAAGAGGACCAGTCCTAATACTGAACCCTGCGGTACCCCACTAGTAACCCCTTTCTTCAGAGTGGACTCCATTTACTAATTTCTCTGTGTCCTGTTCTCCAGCCAATCTTTTACCCAGGCTGTCATCTTAGGACCTACCCCAGGCTGGCTAACTTGTATATTAATCTTTGTGTGGGACTGTGTCAAATGCCTTGCTAAAGTCTAGGTAGGCCATGTCCACAGCCCTCCCTGATCTACTACTTTGGTCACCCAGTCAAAGAAATCTATCAGATTTGTTTGGCATGACCTTCCGCTGGAATCCATGCTGCCTTGGGTCCTGTGCCTCTCTGGCCTCTAGATACTGACAATTCTTTCCTTCAGAAGTGATTCCATCATTTTCCCTACCACTGAGGTTAAACTAACAGGTCTGTAGTTTCCTGCTTCTGCCTTGCTCCCACTTTTGTGAAGGGGAATCACATCTGCCCTCCTCCAGTCCTCGGTACCACCCCATCCTCCCATGATTTGTTAAAGTCAGTGGTGTCACTAGTTCTACCCTTAGTTCTTTTAGAATTCTGGGATGAATCCCATCAGGCCCCATTGCTTTGTCCACCTTCAGTTTTAAGAGTTCTTTCAGAACCCTTTCTTCTGTAAATGGGCTGGTATCAACTTCTGTATCCAGAGTGTTTCTACTGTTTGTTTTAGGTACCTCCCACTCTTCATTTGTAAATACTGAGCAAAAATATTTGTTTAGTATCTCTGCTTTTTCACAGTCACCCTCTGCCCACCCCTCTCCCTTATTAAGCCTCACTATCCCTCCCTTGGTCTTCCTTCGCTCCCTGATGTACCTATAAAAGGTTTTATCCTCTTAACTGAGTTGGCTATCTTTTCTCGGTTTGGGCCTTTGCTGTTCTGACTGCCTTCCCAGCTTCTTTTGCTTTAACTGACAGTTCTCTGACCGCTCCTTCTGTGATTCCTTGTACTCCTGAATGCTTTCTTTTTCTTGAACCTTCACTGCCACTTCCTTTGAGAACCACAGTGGTTTCTTACATCGTTTCATTTTACTTGCTTACACAAAGGCTTGTTACCTCTGTGATGGCAGTTTTATTATTCCCATTGTTCTTCCACCTTCCTTCCTGCCCATTTGCTAGTGCATTCTTAGGCACTCACCCATTTTGCAAAGTCAGCCCTCCTAAAGTCCAGTACTTTTGCCTTTGTATGGCTTGACTCTATTGCTGTGTTTATTGTGAACCATACTGTTCGATGGTCGCTAGTTCCCAGATTGCTACCCACGCCTACATCTGTGATCCTCTCTTCATCTCCATTTGAGAGAACCAGGTCTAAGATTGCTCCCTCTCGAGTGGGCTCCAATACGAGTTGCTGATTTTGTCTGCCACTGGGGAGGGTAAAGGAGGGTGACATGGTGAACTCACAGGCAGGCAGGATCCCTCTGGCTTGCAAGTCCTTTTGAACTTCAGCCGCCAAATGGTAGGTCTGTTGCCCATTCGGAAACTGAATGATAAAGAAGGACAGACATAGTGTTTAAACTTTCAGTTTGTTGTTGCAGAGGTGCAGAAATAGGAGTACATACTCTCGGCACATGTGCGTTGTTGTGAGTGCAAAGCCATTATCGAAAAATACCCTTGTTGTTATATTTTAGCCATGCAAACTGAAGTAATTCATCTATCCTTGACCTAATAGTTTAAAAAATGGACTACTGCGAACCGTGGGCAGGCATCCGGTGCTGTGGAGATCAGTACCAAGGCACAGTGCACGTGTTCTGTAAGAATGGGGTAGGCTGTGTCAAGTTCAAGTGCTATACGGAGAAAGTTGTCCAAGAAAGACTACATTGCCCTCCTTCCTTCCCCTCCACCCAAAGCTACTTCTACTTTTATAGGCACAGAATTTGACTGACAACAGGAACTTCCTGTATGGGAGCAGAAAGTGAGTGATCACAGAGCCACCAAAGACCCACCATCCTAGAAGGGCAAGAGTAGCTCTCCAGCCCCCTCTAGCTGCTGGAGGTCTGCCTCTGAGCAAGTAAGGGGTCTACTGAGAAATATAGGATATTCTTGTCTCAGAACAGGACAATCAGGAGCTTAAAGGGCACACAGGCAGAAAGTAAGGAGAGAGAGAAAAAAAAACAGGAAAGAGTAAGGATTGCAAACAGTTAAGGGGCCAGAAATAAGACATGATGGGAGTGGTGCAGTGCAGTGGCTGTGGAGCAGCAGTCTTCCGGGAGACGTTCTGGAGGATGCAGTGTTTTTCCATCTGCAGGCACCTCTCTTGGCTGAGGGAGGAAGTTGCTCATCTCCAGGCTGAGTTGGCAGGATTTGTGGGACCTCCTCTTCCATCCAGGGACCACCAGTGCCACTGCCGTTGCCTCAGAGGTTGCCAAGAAAGAGGAGCAGTTGGACCACAGTGGGCTCAGGGAGGTGAGGTGGTGGAACAGAGGCACATCCCTCAGTTGTACCTCTCACATTCCTTGCCATTCTGGCAAAGTGTGGTTCCTCATGGAGGCACCCGCAGGTGGAGACCAAGGAGGATGCTGAGAACTCCACAAAGGAGACCACAGAAGGGTGGCAGGGACCCCGTGAGGGAAGGAAACAACTCCTGGTGGGGGACCCCATTGTTAGGAAGGTAGAATTGGGGAGGAAGGGAGAGGGAGGGTGCCTACCTGGCGCCATGACTTGGAGGGACAGGGAGGAACTCAGGATGCCGGAGCAGCTACACAGGGAGGGAGCTGGATGTCATTGTCCACCTAGGGACAAATGACCTAGCTAAGAAAGGGATTAGAGAAGGTCAAGAGTTTGTGGAATTGGGAGGGGCCTTAGACAAGTAGCACATTTGTAACCTTTCTCTGAGGTGCTGCCCATCTATGGCGAGAGAGGCCAGGGTGTTCTGCAACATGGGATTCAATCAGTGGTTGAAAACTGGTGTGGAGCCAGGGATTTGGCTTCATTGGGGACTGGGGGTCCACCTGGAGTGATGCAAGCCTATACTGGCATGATGGGCTGCATCTGTCCAGGAGGGGAACCAGGATCCTAGGAGATAGGTTTAAATGCTTCATTGGCAAGCATTTAAACTAGCCAAGGGGAGGCACTGGAAAGGAGCAGGAAAATCCTAGCCCCCCCCCAAAAAAAAATCACAGTAGTAAGTGCGGTAAACACCAACATAGAGGTGTCGACAGGGAGAAGGGCAGGGGTAAATGGAGAAAGTGACAAAGGCAAGAAGGAGAGGGATGGGGCAAAAAGGAGTAAGGCCATCAGGAAATGGAGGGTAATGAGTACCAATGCCCATAGTTTGGGCAACAAGCTCCCTAAGCTGGTGGCCTTGATGGAAGAGGGATGCCTGGAAATCACAGCAGTCACAGAAACATGGTACACAGAGAACCATGACTGGGATGTTAACATACCAGGTACATAACCTACAGGAGAGACAGGCAGGGGAGAAGAGGGGAGGAGTAGCTCTATGTAAAGGAAGGGATAAAAGCAACTGAACAAAAGAGTAAACAGGGAGAAGAGGAGGCACTGTGGTTCCCTTTGAGACTGAAAGGCACCACAATCCAGCACAGGGGTTAGGTACAGACCCCATGTCAGGGGGAGGACTGGACAAGGATATGATACAAGGCATTCTTAGAATGGCAGAGAAAGTGAGCGTGTTGATGGAGACCTGAATATGCCAGATGTTAACTGGAGCAAATTTGCTGCAGCCACATCCAAGAGCGGGGCCATTCTTGATGCCCTACAGGTGGCAGGCCTCAGACAGCTAGTTTTGGAACCCACTCATGAGGGAGCAATCTTAGACCTCGTACTCTCAAACGGGGGCAGTAAGAGGATCTCAGATCTAGAAATGGGTTGCCATCTGAGGAACAAGTGACCATCAAACAGTGTGGTTCACGTTAAACTCAGCTACACAGTCAAGCCATACAAAAGTGAGGGTACTGGACTTCAGGAGGGCTGACTTTGGCAAGATGGGAGAGTGCCTCAGAAAAGTACTAGCATACAGGCTAGAAGGAGGGGTGGAGCAACAATGGGGAATCATCAAAACTGCCATCACAGAGGCAACAAGCCTTTGTGTGAAGCAAATAAACAAATCAAAATAAAAAAAAAAAGACACTATGGTTCTCAAAAGAGGTGGCTGTGAAAGTCAGGAAGAAAAAGATAGCATTCCGAAGTATAAGGAAACACAGAAGGAGCAGGACAGAGAGCTGTACCAGTTAAGGCAGAAGGAAGCAGGAGGGAAGTCAGAATAAGAAAGGCCCAAACTGAGGAAAATATAGTCAACTTAGTTAAGAAGAGGGATAAACCTTTATAGGTACATCAGCGAGCATAGAAAGACAAAGGGAGGGATAGTGAGGCTGAATAGAATGAACGGAGGGTGGGCAGAGGGGGATAGTGAAAAAGCAGGGATACTGAACGAATATTTCTGCTCAGTATTCACAAAAGAGGAGGGAAGTGCCTAATCCAATTAACAGAAGCACTCTTGATAGGGGGTTGATCCCAGTCCTTTCACAGAAGAAAGGGTTCTGCAAGAACTCCTAAAACTGAAGGGTGGGGACAAAGCAATGGGGCCTGATGGAATTCACCCCAGAATTCTAAAAGAATTATGGGGAACTAGTGAAACCACTGGCTACCTTTTTAATAAATCATGGGAGGATGGTGTGGTACCTGAGGACTGGAGGAAGGCAGATGCGATTCCCTTCACAAAAGTGGGACCAAGACAGAGGTAGGGAAACTACAGACCTGTCAGTCTGACCCTCTGTAGGGAAAGTGATGGAGTCACTTCTGAAGGAAAGAATAGTTGAGTACCTAGAGGCCAGTGGGGTACAGGACCCATGTTGGCATGGGTTCACAGCGGAAGGTCATGTCACAGACTAATCTAATAGATTTCTTTGACTGGGTGACCAAAGTAGTAGACCAGGAGGGCTGTGGACATGGCTCACCTAGACTTTAGCAAGGCATTTGACACAGTCCCACACAAAAGATTTACAGTCAAATAAACCAGCCTGGGAATGGGTCCCAGGGTGGTAGCCTGAGTAAAACATTGGTTAGACAACAGGACACAGAAGGTAATTGTAAATGGAGTCCACTCTGAAGAAAGAGGGGTTAGTATGGGGTACCGCGAGGGTTCAGTATTGGGTCCAGTCCTTTTAATGTCTTCATAAGTGACATTGCAGAGGGACTGGAAGGAAGTATGCCTCTTTGCAGATGACACAAAGATCTGCAACAGGGTTGATACACAAGGAGGCGTGGAAGGATGAGAGAAGGACTTGGCAAGGTTGGAGGAATGGTCATGAAGCGGCAGCTAGGATTCAATGCAAAGAAGTGCAAATAATGCACCTGGGAAACAAGAACCCAGGGAAGAATACACAATGGGGGAGTAATAACAACAACAAAGGAAAGGGACCTGGGCGTGAATCATATCAGATGACCTTAAGGTTAGCAAGCAATGTAGAAGGCAGTAGGGAGGGCTGGTATACTGGGATGCATAGGGAGAGGCATCAGCAGCAGAAAACAGGAAGTTGTTATCCCTCTGTACAGACAGTTGGTGAGACCCCATCTGAGTACTGTGTCCAGTTCTGGAGACCCCATCTCCAAGGACATAGACAGGATAGAGGCAGTCCAGAGGAGGGCAACTAAAATGGTGCAGGGTCTGCAAGAGAAGCCGTATGAGGAGAGACTAAAGGAGCTTAATATGTATACCCTTGAGGAAAGAAGGGAGAGGGGGAACATGACAGAAACTTTTAAGTACCTCAGTGGAATCAACAAAGTCCAAGAGGGTAGCATCTTTCAGAAAAAGAGATGTGCAAGAACAAGGGGACACAATTTAAAGATGGGGGCAGTTCAGGGGCAATGTGAGGAAATACAGGTTACTCACCTGTAACAGGAGTTCTAGGAATGGTATATGTTGTTCATCCACACTGTCTGGCAGGTTCCTGCCGCTTTAAATCTTGCCGGAAGGTCTTCAAGCTGGCTCCTCCCTCCCACCGGTGGTAAAACTCTCGGCTCCGCCCCTTGGCGCCAGATCTGTGGCCGCTGGAAGCTCAGGTTGTGCTTGTCGAGCCGGGAGGTCGAGATGGGTGGTGGTGGATGAACAACATATACCATTCCTAGAACTCCTGTTACAGGTGAGTAAACTGTATTTAGGAACATGGATATGTTGTTCATCCACACTCTATTGGCAGACTCCTAGCAGTTCTCCGGGAGGAGGGAGGCAAGGCGACACCCCAATACTTACTTGGGAAATAAGGACTGAGAACGAGGCCCCAAAACCAGCATCCGAGCGTGACCTGGTGTCGATGTGGTAATGGGTAATAAAGGTGTGTGTTGACTTCAGGTAGCAGCCCCAGATTTCCTGGATAGGGATGTCCCTGAAGCAGCCACCGATGCAGCAGTATGACGGGTAGAATGAGCTCTTATCCCTCTGGGAGGCTCCATGCCTGCCAACTTATAGCAGCGATCTATGCAGCAGGTGACCCACCTGCCTATCGTCCGCTTGGCTGCAGGTCTGCCAGATGCGGCTTCAGCGTAGGTGACAAACAGCTGGTGAACCTCTCCCCGAATTTCAGCCGTGCGCTCCTTATAATAAGCGAGCGCCCTTCTAGGGTCCAGAGTATGGAGCCTATATTCGGCCTCCGAGGTGTGATTGGGGTAGAACACCGGCAGAGTCAGCACCTGGTTAAGGTGAAACTCTGACACTACCTTCGGAAGGAATTTCGGTTGGGGGCACAGGACAACCTTGTCCCTGTGGAAGACCAGGTAAGGAGACTCGATGCAAAGCGCCTGGAGCCTCCCATCCTTCTGGCTGACGTGATAGCCACCAAGAAGGCGGTCTTCCACGACAGGTGAGAGAGAGACACCTGGTGCATTGGTTCGAATGGCTTGCCCATGAGCTTTGCCAGTACCAGCAGTAAATCCCACGGAGGTGGAGGTTCTCGACCGAGGGGAAATGTGATCAAGGCCTTTGGAAAAGCGCCCACCACCTTTCCCTCGCCACTGACTGCTTCCCGCCCGCGCCCGTAAGCAGAGATGGCTGCCAGGTGCACCTTTAGGGTCGCCGACCTAAGCCCTTGACTAGAAAGGGACCATAAATAGTCCAAAATGCTTGCCACAGAACAGGAGGAAGGGTCCAAGCCCTTGTTCTGACACCAAATGGGAATCCTTCCATTTGAAGGCGAGTATTTCTGGTCGACTCCTCACGGGACGCCTCAACAACATTGAGGACCTCGTCGAAAGACCTGCTGCCTGGAACTCTAGCCGCCAGGAACCAGGCCGTCAGGTGCAGGGATTGGAGTTGTCCGGATGGAACACCTTCCCTGATTGACTGGAAAGCAGGTCCGGCGCAGCTGGAAGCTGCCTCGGGAGCCTGGAGCTGAGGCTGAGGAGATCTGGTACCAACTGGCGGGCCAGTCTGGGGCTATCAGGGATCTCCTGCGCCTTTGTCCTCCTTGCTTTGAGAAGCACCTGTGAATCAAGGGAAATGGAGGAAAGGCGACAAGAGGCTCTGGGTCCACAGCCTCGAGAAGGCATCCCCTGCAGCGAGCCCTGCTGAGGGGAGGGCATGAAACAGCTCTCAGCTTCGCTCTCCTGAGGCAACAGCAGGTCCACCTGAGGTGTGCCCCAGTGGGAGAACAGATCTTGTACTACCTCCGCAGGAGAGACCATTCGTGAGATGCAGCCCCTATCCAGCCTAGGCATCGGCCAGGGTGTTGGAGGCTCCTACCACATGAATGGCTAGGAGATCCGCCTCCAGGCTGCGCATGAAACGACTAAATGCGGAGAGCTTCTTGTACAGAAGCATGGAGCGCGGCCCCGCCCCTGGCTGTTCAGGCAGTACATGGTCGTGGTATTGTCCGTCTGGACTCGGACCACTTGACCTCGGAGAAACGGAGCAAAGGCGTTAGAGCTAGGCAGACCGCCGGAGCCCGGCAGGTTGATGTGGCATCGGACTCCCTGTGACCAGAGGCCGTGGCGCCTGTGTTCCCCAGATGGGCACCCCAACCCATCAGAGAGGCATCGTCGATAGAGAGACCGCCGCTCGGGCGGACAAACGGGATGCCCTCCTGCAAATGGAATGGAACAGTCCACCACTGGAGAGCTCACATCCTGGTCACTATCACTAGCTGGTCCAAAGGATCGCAGTGTTGGACCACTGGCTGGCCAGTCCCCACTGAAGGGGGCGTGTGCCAGCAGGCCCAACGGACCACGCTTGGTACAGGGCCGCCATGAGACCCAGAAGGCGAGGGAAGTCCCGGCAGATGCGCCGATTGCCCAACCAGAAAATGATTGGGCAAAGGAGGTAAGAACCTCGCCCTGTCCGCCGAGCCATGCTCTGGCTCGAGAGAGTCGAGCTCTGCCCGATAAACAGAATCACCTGCTTCGCTCGAGTCGACTTGGCCTTGTTGATGAGAAGGCCAACTTGAGAGCAAACGGAGGGCCGATCTCTGACCGCCCACCTCCTGTCTGAGGGGGCTGCTATCAGCCAATCATCCAGGTAAGGGCACTCGACCCCTTGGCACCAGAGGGAAAGCTGTCACCACTGCAATGCATTTGGTGAAGACCCTGGGAGCTGGAGACAGGCCAAGGGCATGGCTCAGAACTCAAGAGGGATCCTCCGCCCAAGCGGAAGGAATCTCCGCATGTGATGGACGGATAGGGACGGAAAGAACGCTGCCCTGCAGGTCCAGAGAGCAGAACCATACGTGTTCCAGGGATGGTATTATCTGAGCCAGAGTGACCATCCTGAAGGTTCAAGACCTTAGGAACTTGTTCAGGTCGTAGGTCGAGAATGGGGCGCCAGCCCCCGTATCTGCTTCGAACCAGGAAGTACCTGGACACAAACCCCAGGTTCGAGGAAGGGTCCGCCACCTCCTGATCACCTCCTTTTGGAGGAGGAGAGCCGATAACACTGACGAGCCGACAGGAGGCTGCGGGACCCGAGGCCCCGAGGCGCGACGGCTCTGAAGGGCGGGGCTGCTCACCTCAGAGGCAGGCTTTTCCCACCACCTCCAGAACCCACCTGTCCGTGGTAATAACGGACCAGGCGGAAAGGAAGTGCGGAGCTGTCTCTCCTGGGGAACCTGGGGTGAGGTGACGGGTTGGGGCGACACCTCAGCCCATCACTGGGCAGGCTTGGAGGAGGGACCGCCGAGGGACCTCCTGGCCTTTACCCCTGCTTCCTGTTGAGAAGCCCTGGGCTTGGGTTTGGGATGCCAAGCCCAAGCCTGCTGGCCCTGACGCTGCTGGACCGGACATGCCGCGAGGCGCAGGAAGGACGTAAAGGGCTTAGGCTGTGGTTTGTGCCTTTGTCCTTCTGAGCGGAAGAGACTGAGTCCAAGGTAGCATTGGACTTCTCGATCCTCTGCAGGTGACCTTCCACCCCAGGGTCAAGAGGTCAGTCCCCAAAAGGGAACATCCGCCAACTTGTGCTGGCTCAAAGGTGGATATCCTCAGCCAAGACCGACGACGATAGCCACCGCGGCCGCCACAGACCTGGCACATGAGTCCCATGTCTAAAGCAGTCTGAGCTGCTGTTTGGCCACTGCCCTGCCCTGGTCCCGCACCTGCCTGACCGTGGTCTGCAGATCCGTGGAAGATGAGGGATGACTCATCCAGGGAGCCCAACAGGGCATGAGAGAAATGTGTCGTGAGGATGGCCGAACTGGCCTGGCGAAGGCCGGTGGAGGACGCAGTATAGACTTTTCGTCCGCATAGTCCAATTTCTTGGACTCCTTGTCGGGAGGTTTGTCTGACATCCTAGCGTCTCGGCATGCCGAAAACGCTGTCGGTAACCAACCCTCAGCCGAGGGTGTTCCAAAACCGGACAGGGAACCGTAGGGACAGCATACTTCCTGGCCATCCTGGGTCAAGGCGCAGGACAGGAAGCAGGGCACTGCCAGAGCTCCAAGGCCGACTCCACTATGGCCTCGCCACCGAAAGGCCTCCGTAGGGGAATCCCTCGTCCAGAATTTCCGTGAGGGGATACCGTCTGCTTAGAACGGGTTCGAGCTTCATCCCGTGGACTCCAAGATGAGCCAAGCAATCCTAGGAAGGACGGAAGGGCTATCGCCCACCAACTGTCTTCCTGAGGACCCAAGTCCATTCGCTTGGAGAAAAGGGAGGAATCGCCCTCAGACTTGGAAGAGTCCCAAAGAGCTGCCTTCAGGCCTGAGCCACCTCCACCTGCCGAGGCCGGTCGGGAGTGAGGGTGACAGACAGCCTATGGGGCAGTCCCTGAGCCGACCGAGAATTTTTGGTCGGAGCCCCAACTAACGGCTGTGGAGGCGGAGGTTCCACCGGAATCGGTGGGGCAGCTGGATTTGGCCGAACAACCGGCCTGGGAACAGGCTCCTCTTCTAAAACGAGGGGTTGTTTTGGCCGCTCTGGTGAGAGCCACTTAATGGCCGGGGAAGACGACGGCAACGGCTTATTCCCGGTCAGAAGGAGCTGTTGCCACATGAGTTCCTCATACCTTCGACGCAACTTGCGCTGAAGCCTCCCCTCGTCCGAGGAGGAGGAGGAAGAGGACGAGCGGCCGCCTATGACGGCGGGATCGGCTGGACCGCGAAGACGTCCAAGACCGAGACCGAGAACCTCGGCAAGGCCGAGGACGGTGCGGGGAGGTGTCGCGGGGAATCGGCACTCCCCTCGGTTCGGATGATTCAACCGAAGGCTCCGGAACCGGAGGCACAGACGAGCCGATGGGATCCTCAACTCCCACCGGGGGAACCGGGGAGAGGGGATTCTCGGCTTCTCCAGCCGACAACCCATCTAATGGGTCGAGAAAAATCTCGACCGCGTCGACAGGAGTCTCGGTCAACTGGCCTGACGGGACACCGTGAGACCAGTGGCTGAAGCAGAGGTTGACCAGTGTCGCGGCCGATCAACTAGGGGAGAGGGATCTTTCCCGCTCCCAAGAGTGTCGACGGTGAGATTTATCTTTGTCTCTTTTGGACCGAGAAACGGTCCAGAAGAAGTTGGACCCCACCTTTGTCGAGGGTCAGACAAAGCTCCTTAAAAGAAGCCGAATAAGAGGCACCGAGAGATAGCGGACAAATGCCGAGCCGAGGTAGATGCAGCCCGCGGCCTCCTCTTCGAGGGGCTATCATCTGCTCGAGTTGATTCAAGAGCCTGCGCCGGACACCGCCGACCGGGCCTCTTTGACTTTTACCGAGGAAATCTCTTCTCGACGCCCTAGTTGTAAACGGGCAGCACGGGTTCGAGGGACGAGGTCGTAAAAGGAAGAGCACAGGTCGCAGGCCTGCGGGTCGTGCTCAAGGCCCAAGCAGTAGACGCACGTGGAGTGCGGATCCGTCCGAGACATCTTCTGCCCACAAGGGCATCTCCGGAAACCGGGAGTCGATTTGTCCATTGCAGCCGCGAGGGAGAGAAGACCTAAGTCTTTTTAGCAAAACTTTTAATTTCGAAAATTCGAAGAATTAGGAACCAGTCTTATACGCAGAGCATTAAGGAGGGAACCTGAGCTTCCAAGCGGTAAGGAAGATCTCATGTTGTATGGAGTCGAGTTTACCACCCGGTGGGTGGAGGAGCCAGCTTGAAGACCTTCCGGCAAGATTTAAAGCGGCAAGGAACCTGCCAGACAGTGTGGATGAACAACATATCCATGTCCCTAGAAGTATTATTTCACAGAGAGGGTAGTGGATGCATGAAACAGCCTTCCTGAGGAGGTTGTGAGGTCTAAAACTGTGGGAGAATTCAAGAATGCATGGGACAGACATAAGGCAATTCTTGTGGGGGGTAGGAAGAAATAGGCCGTTGGTTAACTAGGATCTGCGGCCTATCCTGTATGTAGGGAAATGGGCAGACTAGATGGGCCAAGCGGTCCTTATCTGCCGTCAAAGTCTATATCAGTGACCTCAGAGTTTTCCGTGATTTCTTAATTATAAATATTTTTTCAACGTGCCCAGTTCTCTGTATCTTCCTGGCGACTGCTGATGTGAAGTTTCCTTGTGGCCTGTTCCTTCACTGTAGCCTCCAACAGATCAAGCCTGCCATCTGTAGAGGTAAGGTACTGGTCCATTGCATCTGCCCGCTTTTCCAGTATCATCTTTCCTCACCTCTCTGAGGGATTCCTTAACACCTGCCCGAAATGCCTGAATCTCTTGAAATATTGTTTCCAGCTTTATTTTCTTAGCCATCTGTTTTCTGTTTTTTTTGTGGTGGAATCCTTATAGGCCTGGGCCATGGCCAATTCCTGTGAGAGCTCCGAGTTGGAGCCCCCCAGTCCCAATCCAGCTGCATCCTCTGCCAGAAGTTGTATTTTCATTTTACTGGACTTTGCCATGTCCTCTGTCCCCCTCTGGCCAATGCTGTAAAAGAATTTGTTTCAGTATTCAAATCTCTGAAATTTTTTTTTTTTTGATTAGGTGGGAGAGATCTTTGGGGTCAGTCTACCATGTCTCCCATGACGTTACCAGAAGTCCAACGAAACAAAAGTTTTATAAACATTAGGGGTTTGATGAAATACATGCTGAAAATAAAATATTTAGAATCACTGTTTTGACCACAGGTCTTCTTCAGGAATTATGCAAGCTACACTATGCAATTTTTCTTTATAGATAATTCCCAAAGAAGACATTTGTATGACGAGTGGATTCTAATTTTATTCTGTGTTTCCAGTGTGCATTAAATGTTACTCTTGTTTCATTTGCATTCCACACACTGACCCAGCACTCCATTTTTTTGTTACATTTTATGCACTTAATAAACATACTACTTACCAGTTGTAATATGGTCAGGTATCGCTTCCACCACAGGTATTTCTGAAACTGTGGGCCACAGGCAGCTAGTCCATAGTACAAGTACATAATAACATGGATGAAAGCATTCATGTGGGCTCCAAAAAAAAAGCTGAAAAAAAAAGCACAACCCTCATCAAACTCTGCAAGGAACAGGATAATTGTGATGCTCACTTACATCGCAGAACCTGGTTAAAGTTAAACATACTTAAAAGTGAAGGCCACTACCCTGGGCCCCTCACATTCTGAAAGCCTGTGAGAAGAACATTCAAATGAGGTGCTGGCCTTACTTATAGCTGTCAGCAGTCCAGAGATATAAATATCTGCATCATCTGTTTATTATTAAAGCAAGGCGGGAGCAGCCATATTGCCAGAAATGTCTATTTCATGGAATTTTCAGACAAAAAGTGATGTCACTAATAGAGGAAGCTGTGTTTAACAACATAAAACTCCCCCCTCAGTGGCGTCATTTTGGTCTCAACAAAGACTGCATGAAATGGCTGCACCACGATTTAATTTACAGATTATTTAGATATTTATACTTCTGGAATGCTGACACCTACATGTAATACCAGCACCTTGCTTCAAAGATCTTTTCAAGGACTTTCAGAATCTGAGGGACCTAGCACACTTAATCTTCCCCTGTAACATGCACACACACTGCAAAGGGCCGTGTAACATTTCACACAGAAAGGAAAGAGAATGTGTTTGCAGGGCTGCTTCATGTGTATGGACTTCCTCAGAATAAGAATAAAGGTAGTAAGAGTGAAGGAGAAAAAAACACATTGTATCTTTCTCTCCCCATATCCTCCCTCTTTGAAAAATGTGTCATAAAACATTGTTTTCTTATCTTCTACACTCTCAAAGTGAAATTTCACTGAACCTTCTGCCATTTTACTATTCTTTACTGTAGAACAGGTCATAATAAGTGAGTGTACTCCCTGCTTTATAATATTCTTTTTCCATTTTAACTGGTTTTATCTTGTTTGTTTCCTACTATCAACACCAAAAGGACCTCAATATGAGAGTACAGAGAATTTGTTGAGGTAAATAATCCTTCTGCTCAAGTAGAACCAGTAAGGTTATATGCTCGGGTCGAGCAGAAAGAGAACTGTCATCACAGATCTGTTTCGCCCTTGTTGTGTTCACTGGCATTGTGTTTGCAAAGCTAAAGATTAACAGTGCTGAAATAGATCAATTTAGGTGGAGACTGGGTGCTTTACTGATATCCTTCAACCCTGACCTAAAGGGGTCGCTTTCTTAAACAGCTAATAACTTTCAAAATTAATGAACTATTACTTATATCTGAAATATGTTTTTTCTTACTAATGTTTTCAACCTGACAATACCTGGTGTGAGGTGTGGAAATGTAATCTACCTGAAGGCTGACACAGTTAGTTCTGGTCCTCCTAATATAGCATCAGCCCTATGTCCTCTGTACATGGAAACATAGAATCTGATGGCAGAAAAGGACTGCTTAGCCCATCTAGTCTGCCCAGATGATCACTACCTAATCTGTCTTCACAGAACCTATCTGGTTTCCGTTGACCTTCCACCACTCCCTGCATCTTATCTAATATACCTCATATGTCTACATAGACTTTGACGGCAGATAAGGACCACTTGGCCCACCCAGTCTGCCCATTTCCCTACCTACTGGATAAGCTGCAGATTCTAGTTAACCAACAGCCTACTTCCTGCCACCCCCCACTACAACTGCCTTGTGTCTGTCCCAGGCATGTTTGAATTCCCCCACTGTTTTAGCCCCAACAACCTCCCCAGGAAGGCAGTTCCACGCACCCACCACTCTGTCCGCGAAAAAAGATTTCCTCACATTACCCCTGAGCCGTCCCCCCTCTATCTTTAAATTGTGTCCCCTTGTTCTTACACATCTCTTTCTGAAAGATGCTACCCTCCTGGACTTTGTTGATTCCCTTGAGGTACTTGAACATTTCTATCATGTCCCCCTTGTCCCTCCTTTCATCAAGGGTATACATATTAAGCTCTCTCAGTCTCCCAGTGGGGGAATTCAAGAATGCATGGGACAGACATAAGGCAGTCCTAGTGGGGGGTAGGAGAAAGAAGCTGTTGGTTAACTAGGATCTGCAGCTTATCTGTTAGGTAGGAAAATGGGCAGACTAGGTGGGCCAAGCGGTCCTTATCTGCCGTTAAATTCTATGTTTCTACGTTTCTCTTCATATGATTTCTAATGCAGACCCTGCACCATTTTAGTTGCCCTCCTCTGGACTGCTTCCATCCTGTCTATGTCCTTGCGTAGATGAGGTCTCCAAAACTGCACACAGTACTCCAGATGGGGTCTCACCAACTGTCTGTACAGAGGGATAACCACTTCCCTTTTTCTGCTTGTGATGCCCCTTCCTATGCATCCCAGTATCCCCCTGGCTCTCCTTACTGACTTCTCATTGCTTACCCACTTTTAGATCATCTGATATGACTACCCCCAAGTCCTGTTCCATTTTTGTTGTTGTTAGTACCTCCCCTGCTATCGTGTACTCTTCTCCTGGGTTTTTGTTTCCCCAGGTGCATTACTTTGCACTTCTTTGCATTGAATCTAAGTTGCCATATGTCTGACCATTCCTCCAACCTTGCAAGTCCCTTCTCATCCTTTCTACCCCTCCTTGTGTATCAACTCTGTTACAGATCTTTGTATCATCTGCAAAGAGGCATACCTTTCCCTCAGACCCTCTGCAATGTCACCTATAAAAGATGTTAAAGGGACTGGACCCAGTACCAGGCCTGAGGGTGCTCCACTAGTGACCCCACTTTTCTTGGGAAAGTGTCCACTCACTATTACCTTCTGTGTCCTGTTGTGCAGCCAGTTTGAACCCAGGCTACCACCCTTGGACCCACTCCCAGGCTGGCTAACGAGTTATTAATCTTTTGTGTGGGACTGGTCAAATGCCTTGCTAAAGGCTAGGTAGATATATCCACAGCCCCTCCCTGGTCCTATTACTTTGGTCACCCAGTCAAAGAAATCTATTAGGTTCATGCAGACATGACCTTCTGCTGTAAATCCATGCTGCTTTGGGTCCTGTGCCCTGCTGCCTCTAGGTATTCAACAATTCTTTCTTTCAGAAGTAATTCCATCATTTTCCCTACCACTGAGGTCAAACTTACAGGTCTGTAATTTCCTGCTTCTGCCTTGCTCCCACTTTTGTGAAGGGAATCCACATCTGCCCTCCTCAGTCCTCAGGTACCACCCATCCTCCCATGATTTGTTAAAAGTGTGGTCAGTGGTGTCACTAGGTCCTCCCTTAGTTCTTTCAGGACTCTGGGGTGAATCCCATCAGGCCCCATTGCTTTGTCCACCTTGAGTTTTAGGAGTTCTTTCAGGACTCTTTCTTCTGTAAATGGACTGGTGTCAACCACCCTACCCAGAGTGCTTCTATTGTCTGGTTTAGGTAACTCCTCCTTATCTTCTTTTGTGAATACTGAGTAAAAGTATTCATTCAGTATCTCTGCCTTTTCACTGTCTCCCTCTGCCCACCTCTCCTCTCCCTTATTAATCTTCACTATTCCTCCCTTAACCTTTCTATGCTCCCTAATGTACCTATAAAAGGTTTTATCCCCCTTCTTAACTGACTTGGCTATTTGTTCCTCAGTTTGGGCTTTTGCTATTCTGACTGCCTTCCTCACTTCTTTCTGCTTTAATTGATACAGTTCCCTGTCGTGCTCCTTCTGTGATGCCTTATACTTTTGAATGCAGCCTTTTTCTCCTTAACCTTACCTGCCACCTCTTTTGAGAACCATATGTTTTTTACTCCGCTTGTTTTCTTTATCTGTTTCACACAAAAGGCTTGTTGCCTCTATGATGGCAGTTCTGATTTTTCTCCACTGTTCTTCCACCCTCCTTTTGGCCATTTGCTAGTGTATTCCTCAGGTATTCACCCATTTTACCAAAGTCAGCCCTTCTAAAGTCCAGTATGCTTGTTTTTTGTGGCTTGTCTCCATGGTTGTGCTTATTGTGAAGCACACTGTGCAGTGTTAAACTTGTTCCCAGATGTCTACTGACTTCTAAATTGTGACTCTCTCCATTTGAGAGTACCAGGTCTGATGTATTGCTTCCTCCAGTGGGTTCCAACACTAGCTGTCTAGGCCTGCCCCTGCAGGGCATCGAGAATGACCCTGCTCTTGGATGTGGCTGCAGTACATGTCATCCAGTTAACATCTGGCATATTCAGGTCCCCCATCAACAGTATCTCCCCTTTTTCAGCCATTTTGAGAATGTCCTCTATCATTTTCTTGTCCATTTCCTCCCCTTGAGCTGGGGGTCTGTATACAACCCCTGTGCAGACTGTGATGCCATTCCCTGTCTCCAAGGTGATCCAGAGTGCCTCTTGTCCTCCCCTTTACTTTTTAGTTCTGTAGCTTTGATCCCTTCCCTTATGTATAGACCTACTGCACCTCCTCTTTTCCCCTTCCCTGTCCCTTCTGTAGACTGTGTACCCCAGTATGCTGACATCCCAGTCATGGTTCCCATGTACCATGTTTCCGTGACTGCCACAATATCCAAGTGTTCATCTTCCATCAAGGCTACTAGCTCAGGACGCTTGTTTCCCAGACTACGGGCATTGGTACTCATTGCCCTCCATTTAATGTTGGCTTTATCCCTTTCCCCCCCATGTCTGCTCTTTTTGCCCTCGTCTATTTTTCCATTTACCCCTGTCCTGCCCTCTGTTGAGCACTGTACCTCAGTGTTTACCTTACTACCGTCATGTTTTGTGGGGAGGCTTGAAATGTCCTGCCTCTTATTAGCACCTCCCGCCCCCATGGCTGGTTTAAAAGCTTGCCAAAGGAAGCTTTTAAACCTGTCACTTGGATCTTGGTTCCCTTCACCCGGACAGATGCAGGCCATGCGTGCCAGTATAAACCTTCATCTCTCCAGGTGTACCCCCAGTCCCCAATGAAGCCAAAGCCCTGTGCTCTGCATCAGTTTTGCAACCATTCATTAAACTGCATGGTGTGTAGTACCCAGCCTCACCCCTGCCATGGACTGGCAGCACTCTGAGAAGGTAACCATGCTTGCTACCTGTCTGAGGCCCCTCCCAACTCCACAATTTCATCCTGCACTGCACTGATCCCATGCCTAGCTGGGTCATTTGTCCCAAGGTGGACAATGATATCTAGTTCCTCTCCTGTGATGCTGCTTCTGCAATCCTGAGGATTTGCTTCTTGTCCCTCAAGCCATGGTACCAGGCAGGCACCTTGCTTCCCTCTCCTCTCCCTTCCCCAGGTCAACCCCTCTAACAACCGAGTCCCCTATCAGAAGCCGTTTCCTTCCCCTGTGGTGTCCCTTGCCACCCTTCTGTGGGTCTCCCGTGTGGGTGTCCTCAGCATTCTTCTTGGTCTCCACTGAGGGTGCCATCTTAGAGGAACCTTGCTCTGCCAGACTGTCATATGGTTTGTGCAGAGGTACAACTAGGGGGCTTAGCCACTGTTCCACCACCCGTACCCTCCTAGAACCCACTGTGGTCCAACTGCTCTTCATACTTGGCAGCCTCTGTGGCAGTGGTGCTCTTTGGGTGGTGAAGGCCTCCTTAGTCCTTGCCAGTTCAGCCTGGAGGTGGGCAACCTCCTCCTCAGTGCTGACGGTTGCCTGCAGATAGGACAGCAACACAGTTTCCAGAATGTCTCCCGGAAAACTGCTGCCCCACAGCCACTGTATTGCACCACTCCCCACATGTCCCTCTCCCTTATAATATACAATATGTAATATATATATATATATATATATATATATATTTTGTTTTCTTCCTTTTGTGGTGTGTTCTTACCCTTTATGCACTGTGCTGGGTTATTAAGAATATGACAGTTCTGCCCCAAGACCTGTTGAGGAAGATGTCAGAACCTTGGCTATAAAGGAAACAACACGCCTGGGGGGGGGGGGGTAGTCCACAACCACTGGTGACTGTTAGAAACAATCAAATACACCACTGCTCCACCACCCTGTTGAGTACTGCCCTTTATAGTAATTCAGCTAACCTCCAGTAACTGATTTGTCAACTATTAAAAGTAATTTGATGCAAACTGTTACAGAATACTAGTAGACAGTCTAGTTACCCACAAAGGAAAATCAAATATGCAGTTATTTCAACCCTTCTGAAGTTGCTCACAAGATAAGAAGTTTTGAAACCCCCCTTCCTGATTTTTCCCATGCATGTTTGAAGCCCTTCCCACACACACTATTTTGTCCTCCACCACTTCTACCAGCAACTTATTCCAGGCATCAACTACCCTTTCATTAAAGAAATATTTACTCACATCATTCCTGAATCCCAACCCCCAGCTTTATTGCATGGCCCCCATTTTAGTGCTTACTTTCATTTGAAAGAGACTCACCATCTGTATCCTGTTCACTCGTTTGACGTACTCGTAGGTCTCTATTATATCCCCCATTTCTTGCCCCCTTCCTTCTTTGGTGTGCATATTGAGAGCTTGCAATCTCTATTCATAGGGCTTCTCATGCAAACAAACCATTTTAGCTGCCCTCAACTGGACCACCTCTGCTCTGTCTATATCCTTTCTGAGATGTGGTCTCCTAAAGCAAAAATTACTCATTGTACAAATGTTGTTTCTTCCAAGGGGTTCCCCTCACTATGCTTAAAAACTGCAATCATTCCCCTGGAATGAGCTGCCCCGAAGCCTAGAATTTTATTCTTCTTATGCATGGTATTAAATAAGCCAGAAATACTGATTAGCAGTTTTGTGCATGAAAGTGCTAATCAACTGTAAAAATACATAGCACATAGGAAACACTGATTAGCAAAATGAAAAAATGCTTTATTTCTGAATGTGCGTTTTGAATGTGTAATCCTGAACAAAAAAAACATAACAAAGGTTTAGCAGTCTGATGCTATGCAATTCAGAAAATGGTTAACATTACCCTCTGACATGGATAGTGTTTTGCTGTGTTATACTAGCTATTTAATACTCTGTTATGGAATCTTAGAATGAAATTCAAAACTTTCCTATGTGGTCACACTCACCCCTGCCCTCTAATATCAGATTTATTTCTGAAGCTAGGGTGAACAGTGACCACTACGAAAAACATTTCTCACCATAGTAATGTAATTTCTTCCAGGGGATCCGTCACAATGCTTTACAAACTCAATCATTCCCCTGGAACTTCGAGTGTTATGTTAATTAGATAACCTAGAATGACATTCACAACTCTGCTGTGGTCACACTCTCCCCCTGCCCTCTAATGGCAATTTATTTCACAAGCTGTGGGAGAGCAGTAACCACTAAATCTGGCAGAGTGACTACCAAAACATTTTGATAACTTTTTTTTTTTTTTTTTTTTAAACGGGGACAAGAAATTAGTGCAGATTGGCAGCAGTTAATAATGTTCCTGCTTACAGCAATGAAATTAATTCCTCCAAATGATCAATACTGAACTTTACCTGAAGAAATACTAATGTGAAAAACTGTGTTTTCAATTGTTTTTTTTTTGTTTGTTTTTTTTTTTATGGACAACATGCTGCACAGTTCTTTTCAGGGAACCAGTAATTGGAGTTTATACTATGCCATGGTTTGTGTACAGAATGTTAATTATTAGCTGTTGACCTACCAGAACCTTGTAAATTTCTGTGTACAAACTGGCGAACCTTAGCTAAAACTCCTAAGGGGCAGATAGTCAAGGTGCCCCAGCGCAGACCCCAGTTTGCCCACGCAAAATGAGTTTTGTGTGGAAGTGCTATATTCAGAAGCCCTGATAGCAAATGCGCATTGGGCTTGCACTGGGGCAAAGAATGGAAGGGAACGCATGGCAAAACAATGCAAATGGGGGGGGGGACGGAGACCTGAAAAACGGCACAGTCCAATATTCAGAGTATTTGCCCCATGAAAGGGTGCTTAGTGTGGTCCCCTTCCGTGAAGAAAATATCAAAGACCAAAACTTAGTCTTATTCTGGCGCAGTCTTAACGGTTGCCAGAGGTAGTGTGTTGGTGCCCCCACCACACCCTGACACAATACTCCCTGGTGTGAATCGGTTCCCCCACCCTCGATCCCACTGCCCTATGTGTAATCATGAGTCCCTGGTGTCTAGCAGTGCCCCCCCGCCCTCCAAACACACTCCTGTATGTTTACTTACATGTCCCTGGTGTCTAGTGATGCCCCCCTCCCTTCAACACCGGTCCTGTTACACACAGAAATATCCTCGGCATCCAGTGGTGCCCCTTCCCTCTCCAAGTTTGACAACTACCACCCAATATGAAAACTATAGGATATCTCTAGTGTCCAGTGGTCTCTCCCCTCTCCTGACATACATTCCCGTAGTGTAGTATTATCTCCCTGGTGTCCAGTGGTCCCTCCCCCCACTCAATCCCCGTATATTTATTTATTTATTTTTTGTTGACTGGGTAGGTGTGCTAGACAATAACAATTGCCTATTTTCAGGCATGACCAGGAGGATTACAGACAAAAGAACTCAACGATTACATACAAATTGAACAACAGAAAATACAATGGTTCCGAGACATCAAACATGTGAAGTAAGAAACAGGAACAGTATGTATACAAAAACATTACAGAGGGTATAAGAAAGCAACCAATTAAGTGCCTAAGTAACTCGAGATATATGAAAAGCCAAAACATATGCACAAGGCATGGGGTGCTGTAAGGTACTCATTAAATATCACAGACTTGATTGAACACCATTATCATTATCATAGTCAAGAAAGCGTTTATTAAAGAGAGCTAGTGCCCACCTGACGAAGCTGATAGTCTCTTGATCAGCAGTTGTTTCACATCAACAGATTAAGGATATAGGCAGAAAACATGTGATGTCATAACATTATTTCAATTAATTGGTTGTTCCTAAATAATCCTATACTTTAGGATTATTTATGAACAATGAATGAATTTGACATAATGTTATGATATCACAGTTTTCTGGCCTATATATGAGTGTCTTGTCCAGTGTGAACCCAGCCTTTGATAAAAGACCCTGTCCAAAAATACGTCAGGTGGGCACACAAGTGTCTCTTTAATAAAGCTGATTTTATGTGACTATAGTGGTGTCTGCTACAATTTTTGAGGTGGTGAGTGCTGGGTCTTTTTCTGGTTTTGTAACTTGAGATATAACAGATCAAAGTCAAGCACACAGCGCATCAGGTACTCAAGCATTTATCATTGACTAGAAGGAGTTTTCGAAGTTTATTCTTGAGAACCTGGTGAGGCTTTGTGCATCTAATTGTCATTGGAAGGGAGTTCCAGAGTTTGGGCGCAAACACTGAGAAAGCATGTTTTCCCATCCTTGTGGTACATTTAAGGATAACGAGGACTGACTTATCCATTGACCTCAAGGAGTAAGCCTGTGATGTGGGCTTGAACATACTGGCTATTGACTCAGGTACACCAGCTCTAATAATATTGTCTATGGTACAGTAGTATACAGTTGGTAAGAGGACGGGGAGAGCCAGCCAAGGCTATCGTAGAGGACACAGTGATGGATATACCTGGGCACCAACAGTGCAAATTGACGGATGCTGTTATAGCATGCATTTCATTTACATAACACACATTTTTAGCCTCAAAGTAGGATATCAGCCCATAAGTGAGGCTGGGCCTCAGTACACCTTGGGCAATAGCAAGTCTTGCAGCAGCAGTTGGCTTGTGTCTAATCCTGTAGGCAGTGCCAAGTTTTGCGTTTACATATTTGCATAAAGCAGACAAATGGAGGTTAAAATCAAGGGAACACCGGACAGCCCCCCTCCCCCACCCTGGTGTGTCTCACACACACACACACACACACGGCCACAGCTGGCCCACCAAAGCTGAGCAACTCCTGTATGACGTATCCCCCCCAAACAACAAACCACCAGCCCATTGCAAAGGCATAGCCACACCCGCAGCCCCAGTCAACCCCATTAGTGGTAGCTGCCCCCACCTACTCGCGGCACAAGGACCCACCGGTTCCCTTATTGCACTGTCTGTGCTGCACTGTAATGATGGTGGGTGACACAGCCCACCACACACTACAGCTTGGCCACCCGCCGTCTGATAGTAACATGGGCGCACAGCTTATTTATAGGTGATGTCCCTAGTAACCATGCAGCCCCGTAACGTCAAACGGTGGCTGGTGGAGCTGTGACACCTGCTGTTGTTACAGTGCAGCACCAACAGTATGGTTATGGGGACCGAGGGGTGGTCAATATGCCATGGGTGGGGGGGACCACCACCAGTAGGGGTTGGCTGGGGCTACAGGCGCAGCTATGCCTTTACAATGGGCCGAGGCTTTGTTGTTGGAGGGCAGGGAGATACCTCATACAGGAGTTGCACAGCTGTGGTGGGCCAGCCATGACCCTGTGTTTGTGTGGGGGGTGTTGTGACACACCAGGGTTGGGTGGGCTTTCCTATGTATGGGGATCAGGTAGGGGAAGGGACCACTGGACACCAGTGGGGTAGTACTACACTACGGGAATGAGTGTCGGGGGGGGGGACCACTAGACACCAGGGATATCCTTTAGTTTTCACATTGGGTGGTGATCGGCAAACGTGGTGAGGAAGGGGGCACCACTGGATGCAAGGGATATTTCTGTATGTAATGGAACTGGGATTGAAGGGAGGGGGGCACTGCTAAACACCAGGGACATACAAGTAAACATACGGGAGTGTGTTTGGAGGGCGGGGGGCACCGCTAGACACCAGGGACTTATGATTACACATAGGGCAGTGGGATCGGAGGGTGGTGGGGGAGAACCACTTGCCACCAGGGAGTACTGTGTTGGGGTTGGGGGGAATGCCAACATACTACCTCCACAAGGAAGCTGAAGGCATACACCTTTTTGCCCATATTGTCCAGTTTTCTGGAATCCCTTTCTGGGGGTTGAGAGGAAAGGTAAACCTTGGCCTTGTCACAGGCAGCAGTTTGCACCACTCCTTCATGGTCAGGGTGAGTATACAGGAACACAGCACCCTGCCAATCCAGCTGGTATTTCTTTTCAACCTTTTTGTCTATGCCAGCTACACAAGTAGGGGCCACCAGGATTTCAGAGGTGGCCTTCTTAAGAAATTTGTTAATAGGCAGGAACAACCTCTTTGTGGATGTTAAGCCCATCATATCCAAAAACTCCACCTCATCCTCTCCTAACTCTTGTGGAGAGAGGTTGAAAGTGCTTGCCATTTGCCTCACAGAATAGTGAGGGGTGTAATCCTCAGAGGACCAGGAAGGGGAACTGAACTGCTGAACAGGTGAACCGTTGGGCTCTATGGGTTCACCCTCTTCCTCCTCTTCTTCATAAAACAGCTCAGCCTCCTCCCCCACAGACACTGGTAAGGGTACAGGAGCCGGGGGGGGGGGGACTGGCATGGACATATAGGCTTCCATAGTCTGGAAAGCCTTCAAAAACTGCCATGCTTTCGCTATGTCCTCAGAAGAGGACATTCAAGATTTGTCAACTGGCGTCTCCTTTGCTTCTTCAGCAGGAGGGGCAGGTAACAACCTTCTCTTTCTGCTATTTCTTGGCAGGCACTGGTTCCAATGCCTGCTCAGCAGACCTCAGAGGTCTCCCTGTCAGACACCCTGACCTCTGAGTCACCTTTAGCAAACTTGTCCTTCTGCTTTCTATGAGGAACCGGACTCTCCCGGAGTCAGGTAGTGAGGAGGAGGCAGACTGAGAAGCCACAATATAGTACAGTTATGTAAGAACTTACTGTAACAGTAGATCTTCGAGAGAGGCTCTTGCAGTAGGTAATTACATATAGGACTGAAGCCGGCAGACGTCAGGACCCCACAGAAAAATTTCTAGCTAGCAGTCTCTGGCAGGGGACCGCCCCCACATCAGGTGACCGACATCATGCGACGTCAGTATAAAGGGGCGGTCCCTTACGCCCACCTTCCAGTTCTTTCCCGCCAAAGGCCAAAAGGTGAGAAAGAGAGAAGTAGATATTTCCATCCTGGAAAAGGAGCTGAAAAGCTAAGGGGATGGAGGGCGGAAAGGTATTACCTACTGCAAGAGCCTCCCTCAAAGAACTACTGTTATGGTAAGTTCTTACGTAACCGTACTATCTTACTTCGAGAGGGCTCTTGCAGTAGGTAATTACATATAGGACTGAGTCCCAAGCAGTCTGGAACAAAGAAAAGCTCACGGGAGGAGGAAACCATTCATACACAGATCCTCTGGCTGTGAAGGTCTTAGGAAAGAAGACCTTGCAGAACAGCCAACCCGAAGCCTGCTCTACGGTGAGAGGCAATGTCCAAACTGTAATGTTTCATAAAGGTATGGACAGAAGTCCAAGTTGCAGCTGCACAAATGTCAGCCACCGACACATTCTTGAAACAAGCCGCAGAGGCAGTGACACCCCTAGTGGAGTGACCTCTGACTTGACCTGGCAAGGTCTTGTGATACTTGTCATAACAGAAAGTGATACAGAAAGTGATACAATGAGCCAACCATTTCGAAAGGCATGGCTTGGAGACAGCATTGCCCTCTCTTTTGTGAGCAAAAGAGACAAACAGTTGATCAGTCTTTCTGAGATCCTTTGTCCTGTTGGTGTAGTATCTCAGAATCCGGTGAACATCCAGCGTATGCAAGAGGTACTCCCCTTGATTGGAATGTTGCGTAAAAAACGCAGGCAGTTCCATGGACTGATTCAGCGTAGATTCCACTACCACCTTAGGGAGAAACTTAGGGTTGGTACGCAGAGCCACACGCTCCTTGTGGAAAATCAAGTACGGGATTTTGCACATTAAGGCCTGAAGCTCAGAAATTCATCGAGCAGAGGTAACGGCCACCAGAAAGAGAGCCTTCCAGGAAAGGAACTTAAGGTCTGCTGATGCTGCCAGCTCAAAAGGAGGCAGGGTAAGCTTCTCGAGAATGAAATTTAAGTCCCAAGGAGGGGCAGGTGCACAAATGGAGGGTCTCAAGTGGAGAACCCCTCTAAGGAAGGTCTTAGCGACTTCCAGCTGCGCAAATGACCTGTCCCCAAAAGGAACATGGTAAGCGGAAATGGCCGCCACGTGAACCTTCAAGGAGGAGTGACTGAGACCCAGATCGAAGAGGTGACGCATGTAATCCAGAAGCCTCCTGACAGAGCAGGAGAATGGCTCGAAAGCTCTGGAAGAGGCCCAAATAGAGAACCTTTTCCATTTCATGGCATAAGTGGAATGAGTGGAGGGCTTTCTGGCCTCCACTAGAATCTCCACCACCTGCGACGAAACCCCGAACCGGGTTTGGTAATACCCAAGCTGGTGAAAACCTGCAGGCTAAGGGAAAGGAAGTGCAGGAGATCCTCCTGGACGGGGCTGCCAGGAGCCAATCGTCCAGGTAAGGGAAAACCTGAACCCCTTGGGTACGCAGGTGGGCCGCCACCACAGAAAGGCATCTGGTAAATACTCGGGGGCCAAGGAGAGACCAACTGGGAGGGCCCTGAACTGGTAGTGGTCCCCCTGAAAAGAAAACTGAAGGTATTTGCGGTGGGACAGGCGGATAGGGATATGCAGGTAGGCATCCTGCATGTCCAGAGCGCACAGCCACTGTCCCAGCTGAAGGAGGGGCAGAAGGCTCTGCAGAGAGAGCATTCGGAACCACTTGTACTCCACGAACAGGTTCAGAGAGCTGAGGTCCAGGACTGGCCTCACGTCGCCTGATTTCTTTGGAACCAGGAAGAAATGGGAATAGTAACCTGTCCCCCTGAGATGAAGGGGGACGGGCTCTATCGCTGCCTTCTGAGGAAGGACAGAGATTTCTTCCCAAACCAGAAGAAGGTGTTCCGGGGAGTAAGATGACCTTGGATGGGGTTTTCTGGGAGGTTTCTGAAGAAACTCTATTGAGTGTCCTTCCGCTATCAGCTGGAGCACCCAAACGTCTGACGTGATCCTCTCCCAACCCGGTAGATGCAGGGAGAACCTCCCCCCTACCAGTTCCTCTGGAAGACCCAGAGGCTGTGGGAGAGGAAAGGAGTCAGGTGGTGTGAGACAGCGCCATGGCGTGAGCTCCTGCTGCTCATTTGGGTGGGGGGGCTTCACAGCCTGAGGGGCCCGGCATTTATTGACCCACTTCCCTTGTGGTTTCACTTTGGCCCGTGCCCGCTTGCGAAAGGGACAGCGCTGCAGTTGAGGGGCTCTGTACAAGTCGTCGACCTCCTTGAGAGCAGTGCCCTTCTCTCGCAGTCCGGTGATGATATCCTTGACATCACCACCGAACAGCACCGAACCCCTGAAGAGCGCGTCCTGGATGGCAGACCGCACTTCAGGGACCAAACTTGACACTCGAAGCCAGGCGTGTCTCCACAAACCTACGGCAAATGCAGAGTTCCTACCAGCAGCATCCACTGCATCGTATGAAGCACAAAGCATGTGCCTGCTGACCGAACGAGCAGATCGGACCAGGTCTGCCACTTCCTGTTTGGTCTATGACTCAGGAATGGAGTCCAGTTTAGCTTCCACCTCGCTAAGGATGGCCTTCTGGTAATCCCCCATGTGGGCAACGTAGTTCAAGACCCTAATACCCAGAGTGGAAGAAGCGAAGACCTTCTTTCCATACTGGTCCAGAAGGCAGGGTTCCTTATTGGAGGGTGACAAGCTCAAATGCTTTGGATTGGCTGTCCGGCCGTGGGTGGCGCTGATCACGACCAAGTCAGCCTTGGGGCGAGAGGTAAGAAATTCAACACCCTCCGGAGCCTGATATAGCCTGTCTCCTTCCTCGGAAGGGGGGCTATGGCAGATGGTTGCTTCCAGATAGTGGAAACAAGGTCTGCGTGAGGCTCGATCCAAGGTGGAACCAAGGTAGGAGCGACCTCGGGCAGATCCAAATGGGCAGCTAGCTTCTGCCACTGTGGATCTGGCTCCAGTGAGTGCCACTGATGGATGGCCTGGATTTTGTACAGCAACTCCGTAAAGGAAGGATCCTCCAGAGGAGACTTCGGAGGGGTCCTTGGCCTGGGCTTATCCACAGAGCACGGCTCGTCATCCAAATTGGAGCGCCCATCGGAGTTGTCCAAGGGCTTTGAGGAGGATGAAGAAGAGGAAGACTCCACCTCCTGACACGGGGGAGGAACAGACCCCTTGGGAAGCCCTCGGGGAAGCGTATCCAGCCCCGCTCTGGAACCAGACAGCTCACCTCTGGTATCCAGAGTAGGGAAGGGAGTCTCTTGTCTCCGACGTAGGGTGTCCGGAACCGGGACCGGCGTTGGAAGACAGCTCTCCGCCTCCCTGGTGAGCTGAGCCTTGGCCTCAGCCCACCAGGAAGACAGAGCCTCCTTCAAATCCACCGGCAGCTGAGGGGGCAGTGGAGGAGGAGGAGGAGGAGGGGGATACAGATACTTGGGGTATCCGTAGGGTGCGTATCCATACCCTGACAGCGGGTAACCCAGCGTCAGGTGCTGAGGCACCGTGTACTGTGGCGTCAGGTAAACCGGCGTCGGGTACTGGGGCGTCGGATACAGCGAACCCGGGTATGACAGCGACGGATAGGATGGGGTCAGATACCTGGGAACCAGTGGGTCTGCCGGAGCAGAAGGACCCGGCAATGGCCCAGCGGGCGGACCTGGAACAGGTGGCCCAGCAGGCGGCAGGCCCGGTGTAGGAACGGCATCCAGAAGAGGGATGTTGTCCGGCGTCGGCACTGGCATCCGAGGAGCCGACATCAGGTTGTCCAGCCCAGCGGGAGGGAGACCTGACGGGAGCATGCCCACATCCTCGGCATCCCCTGGAGAGGGTGAATAAAAATCCCCAGGGTCAGACTGGGGAGACACTGGATCCTCAGAGGGCAGCCAGGGAAGGTGGACTGGACGTCGGGGTCCGGCGTTGGCTCTGGCGCCCATCAGAAGGGTCGACGGTCACCTTACCGGCGCGGTCCAGGAGGACAACGGAGGAGCCATCATCCGGCTTAGCGGACCCAATGCCCTAGGCAGGCCGCGAAGGGGGGGTGGCCTGGTTGGGTGGAGTAGAGACCGTGCGCTGCCCTGAAGAGTCGAGCGACTTTGCGGCCTTCTCCGGGCGGACGTCCAGAGGGCCGGCGTCTGGCTTGCGAACCACTTGAACTGAAGGCCCGCGGCAGTGTCAGCTAGGGTGGGAGCCTCCTTGACCAGGAGGCACCCAAAGGGCCCGAGCGTGAGCCAGATGGGTGGTCGACGCTCGCTTGAAGCCTTCAAGATGGCCTATCAGGGAGCGGTCTCCGGGGAGCTACCGGCTACTCATCAGCGCCAGTCGCGTGACCGAGAAAGAGGAGTCCCATCTCGTGCTTCTCCTGCTCTTCTTTTTTCGGTGTCCCTCGGGCGAAGTGGAGGCCTGACGAAGCTTCTTCAGCTCCTTTTCCATGGAGGGCATTTTCTTTTTGAGGATATGGGCCTCCAGGGACTGCTGCCTCCTTCTGTGGGTGGCGGTGTTGAATTTCAGGCAATGCTGGCACTTCTCCACGGGGTGATCCGGGCCTAGACAGAAGAGGCACTGGAAGTGACTGTCCTTGTGCAGGAGTTGGTCCCCGCATGAGTCGCACTTATTCTTGTGCTCGGAGGGTGTAGGGGACAACATACACCGCCGCGATGACTGACATGAATTTAGCAGAAATTCAAATAAATCGAAGAAAAAACAACGGTAAAAATACGGACGACAGACTGACAAGCAGGTGAACTTAACCACGAGGCACTTTCACAAGCTAACGGCGGGAAAGATGTGGGGGCGGGCATGGGGGACTGCCCCTTTATACTGATGTCGGTCACCTGACGTGGGGTCGGTCCCCCGCCAGAGACTGCTAGCTAGAAATTTTTCCATGGGGTCCTGACGCCTGCCGGCTTCAGTCCTATATGTAATTACCTACTGCAAGAGCCCTCTCGAAGTAAGATCTTCAAGTTTTTAGCTCTTTTTTTTTCAATTTCTGATTAAGCCTCCTCATCTCTCTGGTGCTGTCACCAACACCCCATCGGACACCGCGATTCCTCTAGAGGACCCCTCACGGACCCTTGGCTATACCACCAGGGGGGACAAGAATGGGGCCCCTCCTCTTAAGCCCCCCCATACCATACCTTATATCTCGTCAGGATCCTCCTCACGGGTCGCGGCAATGGTGGGTGAGGGCCAATAATAAAACCCTGTCGTCAGTGTCATGCCGGGGCCGAGTATTTTTATATGTATGCTCCCCCAGAGGCGTGACATGCACTGACGCCAAGGCATACACCAGCGTCTGTCACGCCTCTCCCCGGATCAGACTCTGGCATGCTGTCCCTCCAGCCACTGCCAGAGGCCATGTGTGCACTGAGTCAGTGTGCCCCCAACCCCCAGAGGAAACAAGCAGTCCCTCGGACGCTCAAGCCTCCTCCCCCAGGCCGGCCCTCTGATGACCTGGGCCCATTCCCAAACCTGGGTCACCAGCGTTGCAAGTTGTAGTGCTACCACTGTGCCGGCAGGCTGACTTAGCCCTTTTTTTTAGTGTTTTTTGGGACAAATCCTGACACAGAGCTCACAACAGGAAAAAACATAGTCAGGATGAAGGCAACTAAAACACAACGCATGGCTATCTGCCTTAGGCAATTGCCACAATTTTTATGTAACCCCTAGATGGCGCTATCCCAGGGGCTACTACCCCTGCCTGATTTGCCACTAACAGGTTGAGGGGCCTGGATCCAATGGCGGGTGCCTCCACCCAGAGGTCAGGGTTTGCAATAGTTAAACTTACTTGGTCACAGCCCTCTGGGACACTGCAACCCCTTTCTTCCCACTAGTGGCCCACACAATATAGCAAATTACCTTCACAGTATACACTTACCCCAAGGCTGGTTCAGGCACGGGACATCCTGTAAAAATAAGATACAGTGCAACAATCACAGTACAGTACTTTAACATAGACAAATACCTCAGGCAGTATAACTTTGTTGAAACAAACAGCTCTGATTTATTTAGGGGATATAATGAGACAGGGAAATCAGGTTAATTAGCTTATCACTTTACTATCTACCTATGGCTCTGTGCACAGGCCTATCCCTACCAGTTACTGTCCCTGGGTACCCAGGCCCTAGTGGCTAGTCCAAACCGTGGCAGCTGGTAGGGCCCTTTCACAGAGAAAAGGAAAATTAAACAGTCAGCAGTACAGTAATTCCATTTGATTTAATGTGGCAATTCAACAGGGAGCGCACGAATTAGTACTCACGACCTCCAAAGAAGATATGGTCCTTCAATGTCAGCAGGGCTACTTTTGATCTCCAAGAGACTCCTCACACATTTATATGGTAAAAAAGAAAGCACGATACCAGGCAGGCTGCATCTGTATCCCAATCGCAATTACTGCACAATAACCAGGAGAACACACAGCAGATTCAGTTCCTGACAGACCGAGTGTAATTCAACAATTTCTTCAGTCTTCTACAGGGTGAGCCTGGTTTCTACTCTTCAGAGATCCTTTGATTCTTTTCACAGGACGGATTCAGTCCTAACAAGCAGTTACACAAGTTGTAGACCGGAACTCTGGGCCTTGCACGTTTTTGACTGAAACTGTGCACTGAAGGAGCACAGGGTTTCTTTCCTCACTTTCAGATCTCAAACTGAAACTCCAACAGACAAAAACCGGCACTTCCTTTGAGTTCCTCCCAGTTCTTGACTGGATTGGCTGTCACTCACATAGACTGCTCTGTTGGTCCAAAAGGCACCGAAGTCTAAACTACATCTCCCAGAGTCACTGCCCATACAATCCTCTTGTGGCTGGCTCAGATTATGAGTCCCAAGTTCTGATTCGTCCAAGGCATCATTTTAGAGCTAGTTTACCCCACACTGATTGGTCCAGTTCAGCAGTTCAAAACCAGAATGGGAACTAGGCAGACAGTTCTGACTGCAAAGAAAGCAGGTTAGACAAACTGTAATTTTATTATTACTGTAAATGATTTCTGGCAATCAGTTACATCTTTCAGACAGGTTCCTTGCACTCCTAGTGACTGCAAAATGGGGTGAATTGGCAGCAGCTTGAGTGGTACTCAATCAAAGAAACACACAGTCCCCATATAACTAATTATGTCTGCAAGCAGACAGCTCTTAAAGAGACAGTACCAGAGGTTCTAAAACACTCACTGATAAATGGCTTAAACGCCAAACACCATTCAGGCTTGGAGCATTCAAGCAAGCTCCTGGAAGTCTTTGGGAACCCCCATTTGCAGGGGGTTACACCCTTCCTAGCCTGGGAAAAGCTTGGCGTCCGCGTCAAGCAAATACTATAAGTTTCAACTGCAACCATATACATTTGCATTAGGCTCACATGTAATCATCAGTCAATACATCATTTTACCAAGAACCATTTCTGAAACATTGCAGTCACGTCACTCTTTACAGTATACACACACATTGTACCATAACTCAAGTTATTACCTCTTGTACATGAAACCTGAAGAGAGGGACCTTCCTATCAGTTACCTTGGGGCTGGACGGGCAAGGGCACCATACTTAGAGGGCAACACAAGTAACTTGAGTTAGCACTAACGCTCAGTTTGGGCAATGAGCTCGGGGACACATACACTCTTTATGGACAACATTGAGAGGCAGGTCCACTGGCCGCCCAGGGAATCATAACTGAGGTGCACCACAGGCTTTACAGCTCGACCAGTCTTTCTAGGGGAGCTGTTACAGTCTCTGCACTCTGAGCCTCATTTTCAGCATTGTTCTCACTTGTCAGGGAGTCTCCATGGGGTAGAGAGGCTAGAACTTGGGGCACTTTCAGCTCCAGGAGTTACAGTTTCTGAGTCCACAACATTTGGCTCGCATGGAGAGCTTTCAGACACTGGCAGTGGACTGTCAGGGCACCTCCAAATACTTTTCTTGTTCGGTGTATCACCAGTCTGCCCCAATCTATCATTTTCTCCTGAAAGCTCAAACAGTTCAACCATGCACAATGATTCCATTTCATCTGATCTGATGCTTTGCACTTCACTTTCTGGGAGCATTGGCTCCAGGGATGAAGCTGGGGCAGACAGTCCAGAAGGCCCAGCTTTGTCTCCAGTATTGACTAGGGATTGCCCCAAACAATTGACTCAGTTCGTAAGAAGGATAGTATTCAAAGTCACTCTCACTTTCTTCTGATATGGACTGACAGTCATGCTCAACTGGGACTTGTGCAGGGGAACACTTTAACTCTGCTTCTGTAGGTGCAGACTTCCTTGATCTTTTCTTAGCAGCAGCTCTAGTCACTGGTCCAGAGGGGCATCTTCTGGGGCTCCAGACTCAATCAGGATTTGTCCAATGGGTAGTAAATGATTTCTATGCATTGTTTTTACATCTTTGAATTGTTCTCAGGCCTTACTTTGTACACTGGCAGATCATCTAGTTTGCCACTACAATGTGAGGGAGATGGTGCCATCTGTCAGCAATCTGTGTTTGCTATGCAGTCCCAGATTTCTTAGCAATACCCGATCTCCTCCTGGAGTTCCTGTGCTTTCACCTTTTATCATACCTTTCTTTGTTGGCCAGATTTCTTTGGCAGCCATGGTTTGAGCCAGTTGGTACGCATGAGTTAGCTGGGCCTTTAACTTTTGCACATACTGTAAATAGTTGTCAGCTTGAACCCCATCAGGAGAGACCCCAAAACACACATCTACGGTAGTCGAGCTTCTCTTCCAAACATCAGGCGGTAGGGGAGAACCCAGTGGCATCACTTTTGGTGCAGTTATAAGCATGTACCAGGGTGCTAATTTGTTGGCTCCATCTAGGCTTGTCCTTTGGGTGCAGGGTGCCTAGCATATCTAGCAAAGTGCGTTGAAACGTTCAGGCTGTGGGTCCCCCTGGGAGTGAGTGGTTCTGGACTTTCTCACTCCCCACAGAGAAAGCATCTCTTTGATCAGACGACTCTCAAAGTCTCTCCTGATCAGAATGGATTCTTTGTGAGCCCATAGTGAACAAAAAGTTTTCTACTAGTACTTTGGCTACAGTGGATGCTTTCTGGTCTTTGGTGGGAAAGCTTGGGCATATCTCGTGAAATGGTCAGTGACCACCAGCACGTACTGATATTTCTTTGATCTGACTCCAAACTCAGAAAATCAATACAGACCAGCTCCATGGGTGCACTGGTGTGTTATGTTAACAAGGGGCAGCCCTCTGGGGCAAAGCTTTCTCTGTAAGCAGCGACTACAGAGTCGTGATGTGTTGCTACATCAGCCCCATCTTAGGCCAATAGAATCTGGATCTCACCAAGTCAAGTGTTCTGTCTATACCAAGGTGCCCCATGTGGTTGTGCAAGGACCTCAATACTGAGTCTCGAAAGGCAGTGGGCAGCACCAGTTGTTGTTTGTCTACTTGTCCCTCTGTCTACTGTTTCTCATATAACAGTTTATTGATCAGTTTCAACTTAGGACCTTCTTTGTATAACAGTGCGTTCTCAAATCAGTGGAGCGTAATTTGACACATCTTTTCCTGCATAGAGGGCTTCAAAGCTGATTTGATCATAGGATCGCGGGATTGAGCCCGTAATACTGTCATTGTCCAGCTGAGGCAGTGCACCAATGTCTATTGCAGAAAAGTGGCATAAGCAGCAGGTATGCAATTCTCAGAGGGTCCCAAGCAATCCACCATGCAGTCCACTGCGTCCGTGGACATTTGTTCCTCCTGTCAAACTTCTGGTACAGTGCCCGAATGTCAGGTTCTGCCAATCGGACCCAATCATTCTGGGGAACAGGCCTCCGGGAGAGAGCATCAGCATTATGTGGTTCAGACCTGCTCGGTATTCGAGAGCATAGTCATATGTAGATAATGCAGAAAGCCACCTATGGCCAGTGGCATCCAACTTAGCTGAGGTCTGCACATAGGTCAAAGGATTATTGTCAGTTTTACTAGTATTTTAGCCCCATACAAGTACTCATGGAATTGGTCAACAATAGCCCACTTCAAAGCTAGGAACTCTAACTTATGTACAGGATAGTTCTTTTCGGATGGGGTCAGGCTTCTACTGGCAAAGGCCACTGGTCTCAGGCCATTCGTGCTCTTGTGCAACTGACCCCAACCCTTGCAAGCTAGCATCAGTGTGCAGGACGTAAGGTTTTCTTGGATCGGCATAGGCCAGCACTGGAGCATGGGTAGTTGATATATGATCTCATGAAAAGCAGTCTCACAATCAGGAGTCCAGCGGCCCCAAATATTTCTACCGGATGAAAATACACTCTTTCAGTCTTGAGGGACGCTGACTTTTGGTATTTTTTGTGGGTTGGGGATACCTTGAGTAAGGTTAAGTAAAGGGCGGATCACTCTTGAATAGTCCTTGATGAAGTTTCTATAATAACCACAGAACCAGGAATCTTGCAGTTCTTTAGATTTTGGGCTGTGGCCAGGTGGTCAAGGCCTCAACTTTACTTGGGTCGGTCTCTATTCCCTCGGTGGATACTATGTGTCCCACATACTTTACTGATGTTTGAAAGAATTGACACTTATCAATGGACAGTTTAAGGCCAAAGTCCTCCAGTCGGTCCAATACCTTAAATAATCTGCTCTCATGTTCCTCCAGTGAGCTGCCAAACACAATAACATCATCTAGGTATACCAGGCACTCTAGTAAGTTCATGTCCCCACTGCGCTCCATCAATCGTTGAAAAGTGGCTGGGGCACCTGAAACTTTTGAGGCATCCTCATGAATCACAGAAGCCAGCGGACAGATAAAGGCCGTCTTCTCACGGTCCTCTGGGGCCATCGGGATCTGGTAGTACCCACTGCGGAGATCCAGCACAGAGAACCACTTGCTCCCGTTTGGCAGTCCAAGCATCCTGAATGCGGGCATAGTGTACTGATCAGGGATAGTCCGCCCGGTTTAGGTGCGATAATCCACACACATCCTTACTGTTCCATTCTTTCCTCACTACCACAATGGAGGTATAAGGGCTTGGATTCTGTATTACACCAGCAGCTAACATCTCTTGCAGATGCCGTCTCACATCATCTATGTCAGCAGGTGCCAGGCGTCGAGACCTCTACTGAAATGGTCTTTCGTCATGCAGCCGGATATTGTGCTCAGCTCCTTGCACGCATCCTACATCCCATTCCTTTAAAGAAAACACCTGGTCTCTCGGGCAAGCTTCTCACTGATCCTCACTTTCCATTCAGCTGGCAGCGGGAGTCGCAAATCAAACAAGTCTGTATGCTATCTGTCATTCTTCTCTGAACTCTTGCTGCTGGGTAGCACTGCAGTGTCTGCACAATGCACATTAGCCAGGATGCAACCTCTGTTTACTCGAATGTCTCTTTCAGACACATTATGAACTTGGACCATTACCCTTCTGGCATAAGCATGGGCTCTAGCGGGCAAAATACTAGGCTTGACCAGCAGTCCCTCTGGCAATTTTCCATCACCGGTGCATCCAACATTAATATTTTATTCTTAACATCCTTTCTGATACGGACTCTCCTGTAAGGTACACTGGGCATTTGGCGCCAGGATCAGAGACTCAGGATCCTTCTTCCATACAATTCCGACCGTTCTCTGGTTCTGTTTTTCAGCATCTCTCTGTGCCTCATAGGCCTTCTTAATTAAAGCCGGAACTCTTAAAGCTCTACTAGTCTTTGACCCTGTTTTCATAACACAACTGTGCCAGCCTTCCGAACATGTGAGCATTTGTTCCAATCAACAAAGGGACACCATCATACAGTCCAGTGGGGGGACACACTAAGGCTAGGGTCTCTACTTGTTCGCCACCCAGCCACGGAGGTGGGGAAAGACAGCCAAATCTGATATACCCGGAATAGGGTAGGCCTTCCTCACTTTAACCCCCATACATGCAGTCCTTCTAATGGTTGTAAGTGCGCCTGACAAATGCTTCTGATACCAACTTGGAACATAATTGTCACTTGGGAGCCACTGTCTAATACAGCTCTTGTAGACACTCCATTCACCTTTACAGTGGTCTCCATGGAGGGACCCACTATTCTGGACCAGTCTGGAGAGGCGGTGGGGGGCCTGGGCAACTGACCTTGCCACAAAAGGCGTGAATTAGCATTTTGGTGCCCTCACTGGGATCATGTCGTGCACCTCTTAACCACTGATTTCTTCTCCGAAGCTCTCCTTGTAGCCTATATGCAACTTTGTCAGTGTCTTTTGGGACTGGCATTCCCTTTTCATGTGCCCATCTTTCCCACAATTATAGCAAAACATACTTTCTGGAGTTTGAGCTGGCGAGGCGCCACACTGGGAGCCAGGCGGGGTATTACTAACTGGAAACCTGGGTGCCATCTCTGTCTGTGGCGTGATAAGCATTTGGAGACATCTCGTCAGTTTCTCCACTTCCATGGTCAAGGAATTGAGTTTGGAGCTGTTATCAGCAGGAGATACATGGGTAGGTACCTCACCCCCATAGCAGATGCAGTGGGATATAGGTCAGGGCCTGCATTTCAGGCGTGGCCTTCATAAAGGACTGTTTTGAATTCTCGGATCTCTCTCAACAGTTCGCTCCATTGTGGCATATCTTTTCCTTGTCAGAGCACTCATTGACTGTCAACCTCTGCCCTGAACTTCACTTGATGGGTCACCCTCAGTCACTCGGGTCGTAGCCACAGTTGGTGCAGGTACCTCCGAGGTCGCCTTTCTCAACTCCTCGAATTTCTCTCATTAACTCATCATAGGAGGGTGGGGATTCAGTCGATTTGCCAGGCGTAACTGAAGCAACAGCAGTTCTGAGAAGGGGCAGACTTAAGGATTCTGTCCAGTCTGGTTCGGTCCAGTTCAATCGCTGGCAAACTACCCTTTCTGAGCATTCTTGCAACAATTTTCCAGCCGAGAGACATACACAGACAACAACTCCCTTGGTACTGTTGTGCATTTCTTACTCTCCACCATAGGTCCTCATCAGAATCTGGGCTCCCATACACATTCTCCAAGGCCTCAAGATAGGCCTGTGCAGTCGCTTCAGGGTTACTGGCCCGTTTAGCACGGATGGTAGCCAGAGCCGGGACCTCGGAGGCTCTACTAACCCTCTTTAACTTTTCCGCCTTCGAGCATTGCCATTCTAGCACTTGGGGGCAACATAGTCTATCCAGGTCTCCCAGTCATCCTCCCTTGGGGTGGGGAGGGTGCCAGAGAAGATCCTCAACCTTCGTAAGAGTCGTGACTAATGGCAGGTGCAGAAATAGGAGTCTGCATTGGTTCAGCCACCATTACGGGCACTGGAGCAGGAGAGGGTGTTGGGAGGAACACCCCAGGTGGCAAGAATAGTTTCTTCAAGTCCTCCACAGTTTTCCCTCTCCCAGCAACCATTCAGCAAATTTCTCCTCAAAAGTTTCAGATAGTGGTGGGGCTGATTCCCCCGGTCTTTACTGTCCTTAGTTATCACTCTCCAAGCAGTGAGGGCTCCCTCTGGGGTAATGGTCTGTGCACTTTGAGCTATCTATGGGATCCTTAAACTCTACTAGGGCCAGGAAAGTGTGGGTGAGCAGATTAGCATGCCGACCCACCACCACAGGGTTTTGTAAACCTTCCACCTTGAAAGTATCCTGCACAGTGTCCGTATTGATACCAGGGGATGTCCAGGATAAGCATAGCATTTTGGGGGTGATCTCCTCCCAGTACACCACTCCACCAGCCGGTGCACAGCCACTTCTGTCGGGTACCCATTTTTTCTTAACAGTGGTTCAGAATATGGCCACTAGAGGACACACAATCCCAGCGGTGAGCCTCCAAGATGTAACCCCTAGATGGCGCTATCCCAGGGCTACTACCCCTGCCTGATTTGCCTACTAACAGGTTGAGGGGCCTGGATCCAATGGCGGGTGCCTCCACCCAGAGGTCAGGGTTTGCAATAGTTAAACTTACTTGGTCACAGCCCTCTGGGACACTGCCCCCTTTCTTCCCACTAGTGGCCCACACAATATAGCAGAATTACCTTCACAGTATACACTTACCCCCAAGGCTGGTTCAGGCACCGGGACATCCTGTAAAATAAGATACAGTGCAACAATCACAGTACAGTACTTTAACATAGACAAATACCTCAGGCAGTATAACTTTGTTGAAACAAACAGCTCTGATTTATTTAGGGGGATATAACAAGGACAGGGGGAAATCAGGTTAATTAGCTTATCACTTTACTATCTACCTATGGCTCTGTGCACAGGCCTATCCCTACCAGTTACTGTCCCTGGGTACCCAGGCCCTAGTGGCTAGTCCAAACCGTGGCAGCTGGTAGGGCCCTTTCACACAGAAAAGGAAAATTAAACAGTCAGCAGTACAGTAATTCCATTTGGATTTAATGGCAATTCAACAGGGGCGACCCGAATTAGTACTCACGACCTCCAAAGAAGATATGGTCCTTCAATGTCAGCAGGGCTACTTTTGATCTCCAAGAGACTCCTCACACATTTATATGGTAAAAAAAGAAAGCACGATACCAGGCAGGCTGCATCTGTATCCCAATGCAATTACTGCACAATAACCAGGAGAACACACAGCAGATTCAGTTCCTGACAGACCGAGTGTAATTCAACAATTTCTTCAGTCTTCTACAGGGTGAGCCTGGTTTCTACTCTTCAGAGATCCTTTGATTCTTTTCACAGGACGGATTCAGTCCTAACAAGCAGTTACACAAGTTGTGAGACCGGAACTCTGGGCCTTGCACACGTTTTTGACTGAAACTGTGCACTGAAGGAGCACAGGGTTTCTTTTCCTTCACTTTCAGATCTCAAACTGAAACTCCCAACAGACAAAAACCGGGCACTTCCTTTGAGTTCCTCCCAGTTCTTGACTGGATTGGCTGTCACTCACAATAGACTGCTGCTGTTGGTCCAAAAAGGCACCGAAGTCTAAACTACATCTCCCAGAGTCACTGCCCATACACTCCTCTTGTGGCTGGCTCAGATTATGAGTCCCAAGTTCTGATTCGTCCAAGGCATCATTTTAGAGCTAGTTTACCCCACACTGATTGGTCCAGTTCAGCAGTTCAAAACCAGAATGGGGAACTAGGCAGACAGTTCTGACTGCAAAGAAAGCAGGTTAGACAAACTGTAATTTTATTATTACTGTAAATGATTTCTGGCAATCAGTTACATCTTTCAGACAGGTTCCTTTGCACTCCTAGTGACTGCAAAATGGGGTGAATTGACAGCAGCTTGAGTGGTACTCAATCAAAGAAACACACAGTCCCCCATACAAACTAATTATGTCTGCAAGCAGACAGCTCTTAAAGAGACAGTACCAGAGGTTCTAAAAACACTCACTGATAAATGGCTTAAACGCCAAACACCATTCAGGCTTGGAGCATTCAAGCAAGCTCCTGGAAGTCTTTTGGGAACCCCCATTTGCAGGGGGGTTACATTTAAAACCTGTGGGTCCTGTCCTTTTCTTGAGCTTGTCAGATATGCCAATCGCTGACAGCCCAAAGGGAGAAAAAAGGTGGTTCCAATAAGCTAGCGGCTCAGTTCCAACAGAAAATGGGAACCGCAAGTTACATGTAAAAAACAAAAATAATGTTTACAAATATTAGAATAAGGTATGCCTAGTTCAATTAAAATATCTTCTATGTTACTAAACTCAGAACCAGGACCAAGTGAACAGAGCACGCAAGCAGTGACGAAAAAATGGGCACCACTATCCAAAATATAAGATGGGAACTGTGCTTTTTAAAGTGATTTCTCGGTTCCCTAAAACCACAAGGGAATCAAAGAAATAGAGCCCAAACAAACAAAAAGAAATAATAACCTGACACAGAGTTAATGAAAAACTAACTAACAAGAAACTAACTAAAATGAAATTAACAAGAAATCAACCCAGATGTCAGGACTGTGAAGAGTGATTTTGGGGCGATACTTCCTCTCAGGTGGAGAATAAATCTGCCGTTAGAGGGCAGAGCAGAATGTGATCACAGCACTGTTTTGAATTTCATTCTATGTTCTCTTATTAGCATACAATTCTAGGCTCTGGGGCAGCTCACTCCAGGGGAATAATTGCAGTTTATCAAGCAATAGTGAGAGATTCCTGGGGTTTGAAACTACCTAAATGACTACCAAAAATTATTAAAACGAAGAGGGTCTTAGGAGACTCCTAAACGTGGCAGAACAGATAAGATTAGATCAGATCAGCAAGTATCAATTGTAAGGTACTATAACAAGTAATAATAATAATTTTATTTGTATAGCGCCTTTCACTATATCAAGGTGCTGAACAAGTTAATAAAAACTTCAGCATACAATACAAACATCAAAACCATAAAACATTATAAAATATATCATAAAAACATAATAAATTACAATAAAATTTCACACACTTTACAATACATTTAACCTTCCAAGAAGGCCATTCTCCACGGATGTGTTTTCAATTCCTTCTTGAAGATCTCCACGGAGGAGCATTCCGTAACTGCATGGTAGAGAATTCCAAAGAGTGGGTGCAGCATGAGAAAGCTCTGCTGCCAGAGGATTTAAGCTCACTTTGAATCTCTAATAACCCCATGTCGGCCGAGAGCGGAGTGATCGGCCAGGGCAGTAAGCGAACCAGCAGGTCTTTCAGATAGGACGGATCCTGGTCGCAGGCTTTGAAAGTCAATAAAATGACTTTAAAGGTGATCCGCCACAATGAAACCAATTTTATTTCATAGCAACACAAGAATGTCTTGACAGGACCTGCTTGTCCCAGTCAAAACTGGCTGCCGCTGCAGTACAAGCTGTAGCATGCGATTTCAACCCCAGAAAGCTTCCAGAAGGCGCCAGTAGTCGAGGCGCGAGGACACAAAGGCGTGGACCAATGTTGACAGACAGTCAGACGGAACAAGGTGCTTAACCCGGGCAATATTCCTAAGATGGTAAAAGGAAGTCTTGACGACGGCTGACACTTGAGATTGAAAAATCAGCCTATCATCAAGAATCACCCCAAGGTTACGCACCCGTTCAGAGGCCGGTAGTGACACACCGCCAAGAAAAATTCCAGACGGCGCGCCAGCACACGACCTCTCAATCTGACCACCCGGGTCCACAATCAAAACCTCGGTTTTCTCCGAGTTCAACTTCAGCCAACTAGAACCCATCCAGTCTTGGATTTCCCCCAGACAGTTATTAAATACCGAGAGAGCTCCATCCTGGTCGGGTGCAAAAGACAGGTATAGCTGGGTATCATCTGCATAGCAGTGAAACCTCAGCCCATACCATCTTATAATGTTTCCGAGGGGCAGCATGTACACTGCAAATAACATGGGCGACAGCACAGAACCCTGAGGCACTCCACACAGCAAAGAGACTGGACTGGAGAAAAAATTCCCCGACACAACTCTTTGTGATCTCCCCGTGAGGAATGACTTGAACCATTTAAAAACGGTTCCAGATATTCCACAGATTTGCCCCAGGCGTGCTAGCAACACCATGTGATCCACAGTGTCAAAAGCTGAAGAGAGATCAAGGAGAACCAAGATAGAACGTCTCCTTTGATCTCTCGCACTCAGAAGATAATTTAGCACCCGAACCAGCGCAGTCTCGGTACTGTGTCTTTTACGGAAAGTAATGCTCAAACAAACTGAAAATAACGGATTCTTGTGAGAACCTTTTCCAGGTTCTATAAGGGGAATTAGGGATAGGATTGTTAAGCACAGTGAGGGATCCCTTGGAAGGAACAACATTACTACGGTGAGTAATTTTTTTCTTTAAGCCCCAGGAATACCCTGCTATGCTTAAGAACTGCAGACAACAAAGCAGTACCTGGGAGGCTGGGTACAGAACCTATTTAGGGAAAAGGTTTTGCAAGACAGCAGTACCAAAGATGGCATCCCTTCTGAACTGTACGTCCAGACAACAGTGCTTTGTGAGGGTGTGTACTGTTTTCTATGTAGCTACTTTACAGATTTCCTGTAAGGAAATACCCCTTCATGCTGCCACCAAGGCAGAGGTGCCATGTGTAGAGTGTGCCCTTAGGCCCTAAGGTGGCAGCTTGCCAGCTTTGTTGTAACAGAAGTGTATGCAGGAGACTACACAGCAAGAAATTGTTCTCTTGAATGCTGGTTTTCCTTTCCCCACTTCACCATAGGTGACAAACGACTGAGTATTGATGGACCTCACCTCCTTTGTGTGGTCCAGATAGTAGTGTGCCTCTCCGAACATCAAAACAGTGGAGTCTGCGCTCTCCTCTATTCGATTTTGCTGTAAAGAACACTGGAAGTGCAACTGAGTTCAGATGAAATTCAGATACCACTTTAGGGAGGAATTTTCTGTTTGTTCTTAAGACTACCTTGTCCATGTGGAAGAGGATACAGTTGGGATCTGTGTAGAGGGCTTGCAGCTTGCTCAACCTTCTGGCAGATGTCAGAGCCACCAGAAAACTGCTTTCTAGATGACATTTCAAATCAGAAGATGCCATGGACTCAGCAGAAGGCTCCATGACCTGGGCAATACAGAGATTCAGTTTCCATGGTGGGCCTGGATCTCTGAGTGGAGGATACAGGTGGTTAAGGCCTTTGAAGAACTGTTTTAAAATGGCCTGTGAGAACAGTGACCTGTCCTTGCCAGCTGAGGCATAAGCTGACACTGCTGCCAAATGCACCTTCAGAGTTGTAGGCCTGAGACCCAGGGACTGAAGGTGAACCAGATAGTAAAGGATCGTAGGTAGGTCTGCCTGAAGTGGGCTGACCTGCCTAGAAGAGCACCATAGTGAAAACCTTTTCCACTTAGAGGCATAGGTCTTCCTTGCTGCTGGTTTCCTGGGCACCCTAAGCACATCCAAAACCTTTTCAGAAAGATTCAGCCCAGGGAACTCTAACTCTTCAAGCATCATGCCCTGGGGCAAATGGATCTCAGGTCTGGGAATGCTATCTTGCCCTCAGACAAGGTCGGCAGGTTGTATCTCAGGGGAAGGCTGATAGGGTGCTTGACTGAGAGGGACAGGAGCAGTAAGTACCAAGTCTGCTTGACCCAGTCTGTGGCTATCAGCATCACAGCTGCAGACTCTCCCCCTTAGTTTCAAGAACACCCTCAGTAACAGCAGAGATGCAGGAAGGCATGAAGAAACTACCCTGCCCCACTGAGATGTACCATCAGGACAGCAACACCATTACAGTGAAATACCACCATAGTGACAGATATTGCCCGGTTCAGATCTTTCACTGTGGTGGTCCGCTGTTAGCCAACGGAGCGATTCCTGTAGCTGCACCCCCACCCAGAACCAACTCCGACTCGGAGTTGGTTAATTAGAGATGGGGGGGTGTGGGAGCCACAGCCCCTGTATTGGGGGTGGAGGGGGCGAAGCCCCCCACAGAAAAACATTTAGGTCCTTCGGGGAACAATGCCGACTGTCTGCATTGTTCCCATCGATGTGCAGGATGTCGACAGTGTTGTTGTCAACTTCCTGTGGCGGAACCCCCCAACTGAGTATGAGGGCATCCACTGGGACTGTCTCTACTGAGGGGGGTCTGCAGCAGAACATGGGAAGCTGATGGATTTCCCATGATGCAAACAGTTCTATCTCTTTCATACCCCATCTTCTGAACACTGCATCTAACACCTGCTTATTCAGAGTCCACTCATGATGTGCCTGGCTGATTCTGCTCAGGGAATCTGCTAACACGTTGACTCTCCCTGGCAAGTGAACTGCTGACAACGGCACCCCTAGAGAATAGACCAGACTACATGTTCCCCCATGTTCGTTGATGCAATACATTGTAGTGGTTTTGTCTGTCCTAATCTAAATGGACTGACCTCTGATATGGGAGGAGAAAGCCTGCATTGCCAGATACACTGTTCTGCACTCCAGAAGGTTTATGTGCTTCTGAGACTCCAGAATGCTCCACACTCCACTTACAGTTAAATCTTCCAGATGGGTCTCCAAGCCCAGGAGGGAGTCATCTTTTGTAAGCACAACTGTTGGTGCAGGAAGGAAGCCACTCACTCTGAGATTGTTTTCTTCCATTCACCACTCCAGTGCCCTTAACAGGGGCTTTGTGATGGGCACTAGCTTTGAGAGACCGCACCTCTTGCTCTCCAGGCCACCAATCAGAGGCAAGGATCAGCAGGACCAGGAAGGCAGGGGATTTTAAACCCTGCAGCAGTCTCTGCGTCCCACCGCAAGGCATCACAGCTCAGAATGTGCTGGAGGGGGGGTCTGCAAACACAGCAGCGTGACTCCTCACTTTGGCAGAATGGACAAAGGACAGCGGAGCATGAAGCTCCAACAAGGCTCCAGGCAGGAGCCAATCAGTTGGAAGACTGCACCTCCAGCCCTCCAGGCCACCAATTGGAGGCAAGGACTGGTGGGACCAGGATGTTTCCAGCCAGTATAAGAGGACTAGGTCTACAAGTGGTCCTGCATGTGAAGGAGAAATGCGAAAAGGACATCACAGCGGAGTCTGCCCACCATAATCAGCCCAACAAGGCAGCCAGCAGCCAGACACTCTGCACTGCAGCAGTGAGTGAATAAGGCAGTAAAGGACTGGAATAAGTGTCTGGTGTCAGCAGGCACCCAGGGAGGGGAGCAGGGAAGCAGGAGGTCTGCAAGGGAGAGTGGGAGGGCAGTGGTGGACTAGAATTGGGAGTGGGTGAAACGCCCTATCTAGAGTAGGGGTTTAAAGAGGTTTTTGTTTAAAAAAAAAAAAATAGGGGTGAGAGGAGACACTAGCTAGAAACCTATACAGGTCAGCAGGGAAGGCTAGGGGAGGTATAAGTGCTGGTGCCACAGTAGGTAAAGAAGAAGGGAATAAAGGAAGGAACACATACTACAGGGTACTACTAGCTGGGTACACCCTTGCAAGGGAAAAGGGACCAAGTATTTCCAGGAGTAACAGAGTAGTAATTATGCTGGGAGTGGTGCAGTGCAGTGGCTGTGGGGCGGCAGTTTTCAGAGAGACCTCTGGAGACTGCGGTGCTGCCCCCACCTACACGCACATCTGACGTAACAGTGGCAGACTTGGTGGTCCCTGGGTGGAAGACGAGGTCCCCTGAATCCTAGCCAACTCAGCCTGGAGTCTAGCAAGCACTTCCCTCAGCAGTAGTTATGCACTTTGCATAGTGTGAGGCGTGTGTTGGTGTGTCTAAACAATTTTAGTAATATTAGCTGTATTTGTAAAACAAAGGAATGTTTGCTCTCGTAACACCTACAGGGCTTGTCTTGTAAACAGGGAATTATCCCTAATGACATTGCTATCCTGTATAAAAATAAAAGTTTTTACCTTTTTACCTGCATCTCTGGATTGAGGGAGGAGGTTGCTAGACTCCAGGCTGAGTTGTCTAGGATTCAGGGGACCTCGTCTTCCACCCAGGGACCACCAAGTCTACCATTGTTATGTCAGAGGATGCCAAGGAGGAGGAGCAGCTGGACTACAGTGGGCTCTGGGAGGGTAAAGATGGTGGGTCAGAGGCACATTCCCCATCTGATTCCAATACACAATTACTACACCGCTTTGGCAGGGTAGGACTGTTCCACGGAGGTACCTGTGGTAGTGACCAGGGAGGATGTGGGGGTCCTCCATAGTGGAGACCCTAAGGAGGGTGGCAGCAGATCCCAGAGGAGGAGGAGGAAACAACTTCTGGTGGGGGACTCCATTGTAAGAGGGAATGAATTGGAACAGGAAGGGTGTAGGAGAGGGAGGTTAGGTACCTACCTGGTGCCAAGGCTCGGAGGGATGGAAAGAGGATCCTGACCATCACTAGGGTAGCAGGAATGGAGGGAAAGCTGGATGTCAGTGTCCGCTTGGGGACTAATGACCTGGCTAGGAACGAGGCGAAAATAGTGCAGGAGAAGTTTAGGGAGTCGGGAAGGGGTCTTAAGCAGGTAGCATGTTCAGTGTTTTTTTCTGAAATGCTACCAGTCTATGACAGTGGGAAGGACAGGGTACTCCATTACCAGGTGCTTCAACTCATGGTTGAAGGAGTGGTGCAAAGAGGAGGGGTTCAGCTACACTGGGGACTGGGGTCCCACCTGGAGGGAAAAGGGCCTATACAGAGGGATGGCCTGCGTCCATCCGGGAGGGGAACCACAGTCCTCAGTGAATGGTTTGAATGTTACTTTGGTAAACATTTAAACTAGCCGAGGGGGTGGAAGAAGGAAGCCGGAAGGCAATAACTGCCCCCCCCCCACCACATAGGCCGACATAGTCAGTAGGGTGAACACCAAGGGGGAGAAATCCGCAAGAGTACCTATTAATAAGGAAATGATAATGAAGGGAAATGGGAATGAGTGCAGAGGAAGTAAGAAAAGAGGGCAAAAGGGGAAAAAGGGGGGTTGACAAACAGGGCAGTAGCAAAATCTGGAAGGCCACATGTGCAAATGCTCGAAGTCTGAGAAATAAAATTCCAGGCCAAGAGGCCATTATGGCAGAGGCTGACCTAGATATTATTGCCACTACCGAGTCATGGTTCACTGAGAACCATGACTGGGATATAGCCTTACCAGGCTATAATCTGTTCAGGACGGACAGGGTGGGAAAGAAAGGAGGGGGGAATGCTGTTTTTTGTGAGGGACAGCATAAAAGTGACACAGATACAAGGAATACAGGAAGGGGTGGAGGTACTGTGGGGTCACCCTAGAGACGGGGAATAAAGCCACTACTGACACTGGCATGATCTACAGACCTCCAGCACAGGGGGAGTTGGATAAGTTTCTGGTGGAAGCTATCCAAAAGATGGCAAATAAGGGGGAGGTGCTGCTGGTGGGGGACTTCAGTCTGCCAAATGTGGACTGGAACCTCCCAGCTGCAGCTTCAGCTAGGAGCAGGGACATCCTGGATTCCCTGAAGAGGGCATTCCTCAGGCAACAAGTAAGGGAGCCCACTCATGATGGGGCAATTTTGGACCTTGTACTCACTAAGGGGGGACAATGCTGTGGATGTCAAGGTGGGAGGCCACCTGGGGACCAGTGATCATCATAAAGTATGGTTCAATATAACTGTGGTGGACTTGAACCACACAAGGGTGAGGGTCCTGGACTTCAGGAGGGCTGACTTTAAAAAATGGGTGACTGCCTCAGGGATGCCCTGATTGGTGGGGGGGGGACTTGGGTGGAGCACAGGAACAGTGGGTGAAGTTAAAAGGGGGCACAGTTAAGGCAACAAACCTCTGCATCAAGCAAGTGAGCAAAAGCAAGAGAAAAGAGACCACCATGATCCTCAAAAGAGGTGGCTCGGAAGGTAAGGGCAAAACAGCATTTATGAGGTTAAAGAAGATACAGAGGGAGGAGGATAGGGAGAGGTATCAGGAGAAACAGAGGGAGGCAGGGAAAGCAGTAAGGAGCACAAAGGCACAAATGGAGAAGAGAACAGCCCAGGCAGTAACTGAAGGGGACAATACATTTTTCAGGTATGTCAGTGAAAAAAGGAAGACAAGGGGAGGCATAGTAAAGCTAAGGAGGGAAAGGGGGTATTGGGTGGAGGGGGGCCAGGAAAAAGCAGATATCCTGAACAAATACTTTTATTCAGTGTTCACAGAGGAAGGGGAAGGCGAGAGGCCACAGAATAGCAACAGGAGTATCATACGAAGAGAGGTGGACACTAGTCCATTTTCAGAGGAGAAAGCCCTGAAGGAACTCACAAACCTGAAAGTGGACGGGGCAATGGGGCCAGACAGGATGCATCCAAGGATATTGAGAGAGCTCAGGGAGGTGCTGGCTGCACCTCTGACAGTCCTGTTCAACCACTCACTGGAGATGGGAGTGGTTCCAGAGGACTGGAGGAGAGCTGATGTAGTCCCACTTCACAAAAGTGGTAGCAGGGAGGAGGCTGGCAACTACAGGCCAGTCAGCCTGACCTCGGAGTTGGGGAAATTAATGGAATTACTACTGAAGGGAAGGATTGTGAAATATCTTGAATTCAGTGGCACACAAGATCCGAGGCAGCATGGATTCACTGGGGGGAGGTCATGTCAAATAAATTTGATAGATTTCTTTAACTGGGTGACCAGGGAATTGGATCAGGGTGGAGCGGTGGATGTGGCTACCTAGTTTTTAGTAAGGCCTTTGACACCATTCCACATAGGAGACTCGTGGGCAAGCTGAGCAGCCTAGGAGTGGGACCAAAGGTGGCAAACTGGGCAAGAAATTGGTTGAGGGGTAGGCAGTAGAGGGTGGTGGTAAACGGAGTTCACTCCAAGTAAGGGAGGGTAACCAGCAAGGTGCCATAGGGATCAGTACTGGGACCAGTCCTCTTTAATGTCTATATTAGTGACATTGTTGAGGGGCTGGGTGGGAAGGTCTGCCTTTTTTGCAGAGGACACTAAAATCTGCAATAGGGTAGACACTCCAGGAGGGGTGGAAAAAATGAGTAGCAATCTGAGAAAGTTACAGGAGTGGTCAAAAGTATGGCAGCTAAGTTTCAATGCGAAAAAGTGCAAAATCATGCACTTGGGGCACAAAACCACAGGGTGGAGTACAAAATGGGGAGGTGATACTGATGACCACCAAACAGGAAAAAAGACCTGGAGGTAATCATATCTGATAACCTAAAGGCAGCCAGGCAGTATGGCAATGCAGTTGGGAGAGTAAATGTGATGCTGGGGTGCATAGGGAGAGGTATCGCCAGCACAAGAAGGAAGGTCGTGTTACCTCTGTATAGCTCACTGGTGAGACCTCACCTGGAGTGTGTCCAGTTCTGGAGACCTCATCTCTGGAAGGACACAGGATGGAGGCGGTTCAGAGGAGGGCAACTAAATGATACAGAGTCTGCATAAAAAGCCCTATGAGGAGAGAATGCAGGACCTCAATATGTATACCCTGGAGGAAAGGAGGGAGAGGGGGTATGATAGAGACTTTCAAATACCTCACGGGTATAAATATGATACAAGAGGGATGCATTTTTCTGAGAAAAAGATGCTCAAGAACAAGGGGTCATGTGGGCTGGCCTGGTGGCGCAGAGTGCTGAGGAGCTGGACGCCACACCTCATGCCACGCCGGCGACCCAGGTTCGGGAATGAGCTCGGGTTGTCAGAGGTCGGTAGGGGAGAAGGAGAGGAGCATGAGTTGTTGCTGCTGGCGGGCGACTCTCCACCTTGGGAGGGATCTGGTGGGCCTCTTGGTGCTTGGCCGCCACCCAGTGGAGGTTGGATGGTGGTGCTGCCTCTGAGAGCCTAGGCGCAAGGCCAGGGGAGGGCAGAAGGGGCTGTCGTCTGGAGCTGCGGCACACATGAGTGCCTCCACATTCATGTGGAGCCGCTTCCGGGGTCCCGAGAAGACAGGAAGGGAGAAAACATGGAAAAAAATCAGGAACACTGCTCGATGAAGCCTCCGGGTCGGCTCAGGAGTTCCCTCAGGACGCGCACAGCGCTGGTAAGTCCCGAACAACCCCGGGTCCAGTAGGGTGGCGAAGACTAGCAGTGTTCCCCGCAGAGGACAAAGAAAGTCTACAAAAAAAAGAACAAGGGGTCATGCTATTAAGCTGGAAGGCTGTAGACTCAGGAGATGTGAGAAAGTACTTCTTCACAGAAAGAGTGGTGGATGCCTGGAACAGTCTCCCAGTGGAGGTGGTGGGGGCAAAGACTGTAGCGGGGTTCAAGAATGCATGGGATAGGCATAAGGGAACCTTAGTGGTAAGGCAAGGAGGGGTAGAGCCAGAGATCAAGTAGGGTCTGCGGTACTACAGCACATAGAAACAAATGAGCAGACTAGGTGGGTCAAGCGCTCCTTATCTGCCATCAAATTCTGTTTCTATGTTTCAAGTGGGTCTCATTTGTGGGGCAAATGGGACCCCAAGTAGTACTGGACTGTCCCTCATTTGGAGCCTTGCACCTGGTACTACTGCTGTGGATGAGGCCATGTCCCCCAGCAGCTGAAGGAAATCTCTTGCAGGTCCAGGTTGCCCTGCCTTGAAAAACTCTACAAACAATATCAGATTTTCCACTTTTTCTCGCGGGAGGAATGCCCTCTCATGGTGGGCATCCAGTTCTGCACCTATAAAGTCCAGAACCTGCACAGGTTCTATCTGGGACTTTTGGGAATTTATCAGAAAGCCCAGGCTCTTCAGGGTGTGCTGGGTGAGAAGGAGGGAGGACATGGCCTCCTGGTGGGATTTTCCTGCAATCAGTCAGTTGTCCAGGAAGGGAAAGACCACCACCCCTTGTCTCCTTAAATATGCTGCCACTATTGCCAGGAACTTCATGAACACTCTCGAAGCCGAAGATAAACTGAAGGGTAGGGCTTCGAACAGGTAGTGGCAGTTCTCTACCCTGAATCTGAGGTATTTTCTGTGACTGGGCCTGACTGGTACGTGAAAGTAGGTGTCTTTCAGATCCAATGACCCCAGCCAATTTCCCTGTTGCAGTGATGGAATCACTGATCCCAGTGTTACCATCACAATCTAAAATAGGTCACCACTCCCCTTATTTCTTGTGGGTCAGGAAGTACCTGGAGTAAAAAGACCCTTCCCGCACTGTGGGGGGGGGGGGGCCTTCTCCACTGTATCTGCTTGCCTCAACTTTATCTCCAACAGGAGTTTTTCTGTTAGAGTAGGAGGAGTGAAGTTTCTGTAAGTCTGCAGTTTTGGGAATTACCTGAACTGCAGAGTCAAACTCTGACTCACTCTTTCCAGGACCCACCTGTCTGTGGTAATTCTTTTCCACTCCTGGAAACAATGAACTAGCCTTCCCCCACTGGTAAGGGTTGGGCCACCTGTATAAACTGTCAGGGGTTCTAGTTAGCCTGGCCTCTGGAGGTTGAAGCAGTATAAGTGCGGCTGGGACCCCTTCTGCCTCTACCTCTGAAAAATCTGCTTTGCTGGGAATAATCAAAAGTAAAGAATGCTTGGAGAAAGTATCCCCTACCTCTACTTCCCCTTCCAGAAGGCCTACTGCAGGTGGAGGCCTTCTTTTTCTCAGTGTTACTCTTGAAGGTGACTTTGTATTCATCCACCTTCTTCTTATATGCTTCTGTCTTGTCACCAAACAGGGGAATTTCCCTCACAGTGGAAATCCATAGCCTTGTCTGTGTGTCCTGCAAGAGGTTCATGGTTTCAAGCCATGCAGACCTCCTCAGGGACAGTGCATGTGCCATGACCTTTGAAGCAGTGTCATTAGTGTCCACTGCCACGTGGAACTGGTACTCGACATCCATGGCAGTTTTTGCTGCGTCTACCAGGTCCTAACCCAAGTCACCAGTGGCGTTTTCAATCACAGCCAAAATAAATCTCTGAAAGGCCTTACGGTACTGAGCTGTGTAAGCCATGTAAGCTACCTGCCTTAAAAGCTGGGAGCTGAACTATAAACTTTCTTGTCCATATTGTCCGGTTTCCTCGAGTCCTTCTCATGAGAGGAAAGTGGGACTTTGGCATTGTCATAGGCTGCAGTCTGGACCCCTCCCTCATGGTCAGGGTGGGAATACAGGTACTTCACATTGTGTTTGACCACCAGATATTTCTTGTCTATTTTCTTATGAATCCCTGCAGCTGCAGTGGGTGCTGCCAGCACTTTGCAAGTGGCTTCTGTGAGGGATTTGTGGATGGGCAGCAACAATCTCTTAGTGGGAGTTATGCCCATCATGTCTAGGAATTCCATCTCATCCTCAGCAGTCTCCTGCATAAAGAGGCTGAGGGTACAGACCATTTGCCTCACAACAGAGTAGTGTGAGGTAAAATTGTCAGCTGCATGAGGAGGCGAACCAAACTCCTGCTCAGGGCAACCATTAGGTTCTGCAGGCTCCCCATCCTCCTCTTCACAGAAAAATTCAGTCTCCTCCTACACAGGCACTGGAGCGGGGGGGGGGGGCAGACATACCCATGAAGGTCCCCATAGCCTGTAGGTTCTGTTCTCGTTTTTAGGTCTGTCAGTCATGCCAATCCCTGACTACCTAAAAATGCTTTGGATCCCAATAACTATAAGACTGCGGTTTGGTTCCTTATAAAAAGGAAAACCGCTAAAAAGAATAACATTTTAGATGAAAATAAGCCAAATAGCATCTTGGTTTGGATAAAAAGAGGAACCAGGATGAGAAATTGAAAACCAAAAAGCAGTTACCAAAATACTTCTTTTTCAGTTTTTTTTTTTTTAAACTAACGCATTTCCCTGAAAGCAGGGACTGCGAAGCAAAAGCCTCTTCTCTGGTTCCTGGGAACCGACGGGGAACCAGGAAAAAAGATAAAAAATGCCAACCAAAAACAAAATAACACCATAACTAATGCAGAGTGTGATAAAAATATACAGGTTACTCACCTGTAACAGGAGTTCTAGGAATGGTATATGTTGTTCATCCACACTTATTGGCAGGTTCCTTGCCGCTTTAAATCTTGCCGGAAGGTCTTCAAGCTGGCTCCTCCCACCCACCCGGGTGGTAAAACTCTCGGCTCTGCCCCATGACGCCAGATCTAGCCCGCTGGAAGCCAGTTTGTGCATCGAAGCCGGGGAGGTCGGGTTGGTCGGATGAACAACATATACCATTCTTAGAACTCCTGTTACAGGTGAGTAACCTGTATTTCTAGGGACATGGATATGTTGTTCAAACCACACTTATTGGCAGACTCCTAGCAGTTCTCTGGGAGGAGGGAGACAAGGCGCACACCCCCTACTTAGGAAATAAAGACTGGAGAACCGAGGCCCCCAACCAGCATCCCGGCGTGACCCAAGGTCGATGTGGTAGGGGTAAAACAGTATGTGCCGACTTCCAGGTAGGAGCCCCGCAGATATCCTGGGTAGGGACATCCCCGGAAGCAGCCACCGATGCAGTGGAAGGGTGGGTAAAATGAGCACTTATCCCTCTGGGAGGCTCCATGCCCGCCCACCTATAGCGGAGATCTATGCAGGAGGTGACCCGCCCGCTCATCGCCCGCTTGGCTGCAGGTCTGCCAGGTGCGGCTTCAGCGTAGATGACAAACAGCTGGCGAACCTCTCCCAAACTTCAGTCCTACACTCCCTGAGAAGGCGAGCGCTCAATTAGGGTCCAAATGGAGCCTATATGCGACCTCCGAGGTGTGAATGGGATTGAACCCCGGCAGAGACAATACCCGGTTAGGGTAACGCTCCGACACCACCTACGGAAGGAACTTCGGGTGGGGCGCAGGACAACCTTGTCCCCATGGAAGACCAAATAGGGAGACTCAAAGGAAGCGCCTGGAGCTCTCCCATCCTTCTGGTTGACATGGTAGCCCCTGAGAAGGTGTTCTTCCACAACAGGTGGGAGAATCGCACCTATGCATTGGTTCGAATGGCTTGCCCGTGAGCTAAGCCCATACCAGCATAAGATCCCACGGAGGTGGAGATTCTCTCCCCGGAGGGGAAGCATGATCAAGGCCTTGGAAAAGCGCCAGACCACCTTTCCTGCACCACCGACTACCTTCCGGCCCGTGCCTGGAGGACAGGGGTGGCTGCCAGGAGCACCTTAAGGATCGTCGACCGAAGCCCTTGCTAAAGAAGAAGAATGGACCACAGGTAGTCCGGAATGCTCGCCAAGGAACAGGAGAGGGGACCAGGCCCTATCCTAACCACAAATGGAGAACTCTTCCATTTGAAGGCGTAGCATATCTGGTCAACTCCTGGCGGGACATCTCAGCAACGTCAAGGACCTCGCCGGAAGACACAAGGCCTGACCACTAGCCGCACAGGAACCAGGCCGCCAGGTGCAGGGATTGAAGGTCCGGATGGAATACCTTCCCCTGACAACAGAGATCAGAACCGGGCGGGCTGGAAGCCACCTCGGGAGCCTGGGGCTGAGACTGAGGAAAGCTGGATACCAGAGCTGGCAGAACCAGTCTGGGGCTACCAGAATCATCTGCGCCTAGTCCCTCCTCGCCTTGCCTGTGGGCCAAGGGAAATGGGGGAGAGGCATAGAAGAGGCCCGGGGTCTGCGGCCTGAAAGGCATCCCCTTACAGCGAGCCCTGCTGAGGGGGCGAGCATGAGGCAGTCTCAGCTTCGCATTCTCCCTGGAGGGAAAAAGGTCTGCCCGAGGCGTGACCTAGTGGGAGAGAGAGATATCTTGTGCTACCTCCGGCAGGGAAGACCACTCGTGAGGCGCAGCCCTTATCTGGCCTAGGGCATCAGCCAGGGTGCTGGAGGCTCCTGCCATCGAAATGGCTAGGAAAACCGCCTCCAGGCTGCGCACGAGACCAAATGCGGAGAACCTCCTTACGAGTGGCAAGGGCGCGTCCGGCCCTGGCGGGTTAGGTAGCACATGGTCGTGGTATTGTCCACCTGGACCTAAACCACTTGACCCCGCACAAATGGAGTGAAAACGGTGCGAGCTAAGTGGACTGCATGAAGCTCCAGCAGGTTGAAATGGCATCGGGACTCCAGAGGGGACCAGAGGCAGTGCACTCTGTGCTCCCCTTGATGGGCACCCCAACCCATCAGAGATGCATCGGTCGCAGAAGACCATTGACTCGGGGCGGACGAAAGGGATGCCCTCCTGCAGATGTGCAGGAACGGTCCTACATAGGAGGGCGTTCCACATCCCCTGGGTTACAGTCACGGGCTGGTCCAAAGGATCACAGCATTGTGACTGCTGGCTGGCCAGCCCCCATTAAGGGGACACATGAACCCGCGGGTCCAATCGGACCACGCTGGTGCAGGCCACCACGAGGCCCAGGAGGTGCAGGAAGTCCCGGGCAGGGCGCAATTGCCCAATCAGACATGATTAGGTGAAGGAGGAAGAACCTCGGCCTAGTCCACCGGGAGCCGAGCTCTGGCTTGAAGAGTCGAGCTCTGTCCCGATGAAAGGATCACCCGCTTTGACACAAGTTCCAACTCAGCTCCGTTAGAGAGGAGACCGGTCTGAGTGCAACCTAGAGGGCCAGAACTCTGGACCTCCCCACCTCCGCTCTGGAGGGGTTGCAGTCAGCCCGCCATCTGGGTAGGGGTACACCCGGACCCTTCAGCGCCACAGGAATGCTGCTGAGAAGAGGCCGAAGGGTATGGCCTGGAACTCGTAAACAGATCCCCCTGCTCTTGAAGCGGAGGCGTCTCCCAAGAAACGGATGGATCGAAGTGTGAAGAATACGTCCCGGAGGTCCAGGAAATAGAGCCACATGCCTCGTTCCGAGGATGGGATATCTGAGTCAGAGTGACCATACCGAAGGTCCAAGACCTTAAGAAGCTGTTCAGGTCATGCGGGACAAGGATGGGGCGCAAGCCCCCCGTCCGTTTGGGGACCAGGAAAAACCTGGACACAAACCCCGGGTCTGGAGGAGGATCCGCCACCTTTCTGATCACCTCTTTTTCGAGGAGCAGGGCAATATCGGCTCAGCGGGCCGACAGCGAGGTTGCGGACCCCGTGGCCCCCCAAGTGATGACGGCTCGAATGGGTGGGGCCTGCTCAAAATCCAGAGGCAGGCTCCTTCCCTAGCACCTCCAACACCCAGCGGTCCATGGTGATAGCAGACCAGGCGGAGCCGTCTCCCAACGGGGAGACCCAGGTAGGTGTGACAGGTGCCCCTCAGCCTGTCACTGATCAGGCTTGGAGGAGGAACTGGCCGAGGGAGCTCCTGAGTCTTTACCTCCTTGCTTCCCCTTAGAGGAAGCTGCTGGCTTGGGGTCAGGATGCCAAGCGGAAGCCTGTCGGCCCTCATGCTGCTGTTGATGGGCCAGTCGTGCTGCAGGGGCCGAAGGACGAAGGGGCTTACGCAAAGGTTGCCGGCGGCCCTTGTCCCTCTGGGAGGGGGTGACCGAGTCCAGAGTGGCATTGGACTTCTCAGTCCCCTGGAGGTGTCCCTCCACTCCAGGGCTGAAGAGGTCAGTCCCCAAGAAGGGGATGTCCGCCAACTTGTGCTGGGTATCCATCGAGAAGGTGGATATCCTCAGCCACGCCCTGCGGTGCATGGCCACCGCGGCTGCTACTGACCTGGCACAGGAATCACCTATGTCCAAGGCAGTCTGAAGCTACTGCTTCGCCACCGCCCTACCCTAGTCCCGCACCCGCCGGACCGTGGTCCACAGGACGGCCGGGAGATGAGGGAGAACCTAATCCAGGGAGCCCAAGAGGGCGTGGGAGAAATGTGCCATCAGTGCGGCCGAGCTGGCCTGTCGGAGGCCTAGGGAGGACGCGGCGTAAACCTTGCACCCGACATAGTCCATCCTTTTGGACTCTTTGTCGGGGGGTCTATCCACATCCTGAGCGTTCACAGAACGCTGGAAGACATTATCGGTAACTAACCCCTCAGCGGAGGGATGCTCCGAAAAACCGGGCAAAGAACCGATAGGGACAGAATACTTCCTGGCCATCCTGACCGAGGGCGCAGGACAGGAAGTAGGCCGCTGCCAAAGCTCCAAGGCTGGGCCGACGATGGCCTCAGCCACCGGGAGGGCCTCCAAGGGTGAACCCCCTCGGTCTAGGATCTCCGTTAGGGGATAAGAGGCCCGTTTGGACACGGGTTCGAGCTGCATCCCGATGAACTCCGAGATGAGCCTAAGCAGACCCAGAAAGGACAATGGGCTGTCTTCCAAAGACCAGTCCAGGGAGGACTCTGGGCCCTCCCGTCTGGGGAACACGGAAGAGTCATCATCGGACTCCGAAGGGTCTGCAAAGAGCTGCCTCAGGCCTGAGCCACTCTTCACCCGCCGAGGGCAGGCGGGAGTGAGGGTGACCGACAACCTGCGGGACAGGTCGTGACCCGACCGAGGTTCCACCATAATCAGTGGGGCAGCAAGATTTGGTCGAACAACCGGCCCAGAAGTGGGCACCTCGACTGCAGCGAGCGGTTGTGTCGGCCATTCCAGCGGCAGCTGCTTGATAGACGGGGAATGAATCGGAGTCGATTGATTCCCGGACAAAGAGCAACTGCTGCCACATAAACTCCTTGTAACGTCAACGTCATCTGCATCGAAGCCTCTCCTCATCCGAGGAGGGAGACGAGGAGGAACGGTGTTGCCACTTAACTCGGTGCCCCGACCGAGACCGCCGAAGTCGGCGGGAGCGGCTTGACCGAGAAGAGGACCGAGACCGAGACCCAGATCCTCGGTGAAACCGAGGATGGGTCCGGGAAGGAGCGGGGGACACCAGCTCTTCCCTCGGCTCAGACAGAATGACCGAGGACTGCCGCCCCAAAGGCGCAGGCAGAACCTTGGCCTCCACCGGGGAAACCGGCGAAGGATTGACGGCTCTTGCAGTCGACCGCCCAGGTGATGGGTTGAGAGAAAACTCGACAACGTCGACGGGAGTCTTGGCCGGCTGGCCTGACGGGGACACCGTGAAGCCAACGGCCTGAGCTGCAACCCTGATCAAGTCAAGGTCGGCAGACAGGGAAGGACCTTCCTGCCCCACGAACGCCGACGGTGGGACTTACCCTGTGACTCCCTTGACCTCGGCTGAGAGGCAGGTCCCGATGGCCCCTCACCCTTCGTGGAAAGGGACTGGCGAAGCTCCTTGAACGAAGCCGAATGAGAGGAACTCAAAGAGAGCGGGATAAATGCCGTGACCGAGGAGGAGGGGGATGCAGCCTTGGCCGCCGCCTCCTCCAAGGAGGTAGAGATATCGAGCTGCTCAGCCGAGACAGCCGATGCGGACACCACCCGACGAGCCTCTAAAGATTTTACTGGCGCGGAAAACTCCTCGGGGCGCCCAAGCCCCAAACGGGCTGCACAATCCTCCAGGACGTTGGTCGAAAGGGCGCAGCACAATTCGCAAACTTGAGGATCATGGTCCAAGTCCAGGCAGTAAACGCACGTGGAGTGCGGATCAGTCCTGGAGATATTCCTCCTACCAGGCGCCTAAGAGCTGGAACGACCGTCCATCGCAGCCGCCAGGAAGAAAACCGAAGTTTTAGAAAACTTAAAACTAAATTCGGACGAACCGAATAATCAGGAACCAGTCGAAAATGCAGAGCGCTAAGGAGGGAACCTGAGCTTCCAAGCGGTAAGGAAGATCTGGCATCATGGGGCGGAGCCGAGAGTTTTACCACCCGGGTGGGTGGGAGGAGCCAGCTTGAAGACCTTCCGGCAAGATTTAAAGCGGCAAGGAGCCTGCCAATAAGTGTGGATTGAACAACATATCCATGTCCCTAGAAACATAAAATTAACTTTACTAAAGGCTATCAAAAAATTAACCATCAAATGGCACAGAAGATGCTGAGACAACTTTGGGGGAATTTCTTCCTCAGGCAGAGAAATAATCCGAAGTTAGAGGGCAGGGATGAGCGTGACCACGCAGCAGAGTTTTGAATTTCATTCTAAGATTCCATAATTAGCAGGCTCTGGGGCAGCTCATTCCAGGGGAATGATAGCAGTTGTTAAGCACAGTTAGGGATTCCTGGAGCTTAAATGGAACACAGTATTCCAGGTGAGGTCGCACCAACAAGCAATATAATGGCAAAAGCACATCTCTCCTCCTGCTGGAGATTCCCCTCCCTATGCCATCCAGCACTACATTCTCACATTGTCCTGCCACCTTGAGGTCTTCAGATATGATTACCTCTAGCTCCCTTTCTTGCTTATTTTATGTCAGTAACCCCCCCCCCCAATCTTATATACAGCACCAGGGATTTTATGTTCATGGGATGGAAATACAAGACGGCTCTCCAAAGATCTCCTTAAAAAGATAAAGGAGAGGGATGCCAAATGTGCCACTCCTCCCCCTCCCGCTGAAATGAATACAGACGCCTACATAACCTCTGCAAAAAAGACATCAAATTTCACAAGACCAAATACCTCAATCACATCTGAGGCTTTGGCAACCCCAAAAATTTCCGGTCAGCAGTGAACTCCCTTATCAGACCCAGGACTAAAACGAGTGACATAAGATAGAAACTGGGACAGGAACCTTAATTGACCTGTCCAAAATGGCCAAAGCCCTCAATACCACATTCACTGACCTGTCTGACTACCTTGCTAAACTTCCCTCCAAGGACTCCACCTGATACCCTATTGGTCAAGTCACAGACACCCTTAGTGATCCACCATTTCACTTTAAGGCTATCTTCCCCCACAGGAAATCCACAAACTCCTCAAGACTCTCCCCAATCAAGGTAGCACTGGCAGCGATGGCTACTGCCTGAAATTTTTAAAGCATGGCGCCCAGACCTCTGGCTATGGCATTTAACTTATCCCTTATCTCTTCCTCCATACCCCCTCATGTGGAAGGAAGCCAGAGTTGTCCCCATCTTCAAGTCTGACGACCCTACCCTTGGTGACTATTACCACCTCATCTCCATTCTCTCCACCTAAGCAAAATCCTCGAAAAAGGTTGTTTTTCAGCAAATCTCAGACCATGCGTCCACTCACAACCTCATCTCCCCCCAACAACAAGACTTTAGGAAAGGCCACAACATCACCACTGCACTGGCTTGCTTTACCAACTGCGTTCTCAGAGGCATGGATGAAGGCCAGTGCCATCTTTGTGGATCTTTCCAAGGGCTCTGACCAGCTGGGCCACAACATCCTGCTACATAAGTTGAGCAATACGGGGTGCTCTGCCATGACCAGAGCTTGGTTTTGTGACTACCTTTTTGGCCAAACCCAGTTGGTCTGCAGGGGGGGAGGAGGGGGAATTTCCAGTACCTGGGCGGTCCACACCAGGGTCCCACAAGGATCCAGCCTTGGACCCATCTTGTTTTCCCTATTTATTAACTCCCTCCCACAGGACAGCATCACATGCAACTCACTACTGTATGCCAATGACCTTATCCTCTACCACAGTACAAAGACCCCAGCTGAACTATCATCCATGTTCAACTTTGGCACTGCCTAAAACTGGTTCCTTGCCAACAGACTCTTGGTACATGCCCGGAAGACACAAGCCATGCTGTTCACATCGAAACCCAGCCTAGCTAGGTGAGCAGGTGATACTACCCCACTCCACATCCAGTCCCCTGACGGCTCACCACTTGAGCTACTGACTACCTTTAAATAAATGTGAGTCACCCTCGACCCTGCCTTGCCTGTCTCTGACCACAGAGGTCCGGCGAGTAAACCAGAGACTTGGACTAGTCTTCCAGTTCAAGAATTAGGCTCACCATGGCCCAGGGCACCTTACTTCACCTGCTGGACTACTGCTCACTCATCTACACACAAACTTCATCCTCTGATCTGTCCAGACTCAACAAGGCCTACAACAGTATATGTAGGCATGCCCTGATAGTCCCTACCAGGCCCTAGGCTGGCTCCCCACTCACGACCACTAAGATGACCTCCTAGACTGCCTGGTCAACAAATCCATCAGGGAACAAAAGCCATCACCCCTCCCTCCAACACCCACTCAGGCCAAAGCTGCCACCGAGCCCTCTAATCTTCCTCTCACCTACAAACAGAGTGCCCACATATTACCACATGCACAGACCAGAAAGTGTTCTCTGCGGCTGCACCAAGTCTCTGGAACAGCCTATCTGCCCCAACATAGACCTTAGAATCACACCTCCAATTCATAACCCACTAGACAACCTCTCTCACTGCTACCATTACCTGTAACTGCCCCCCCCTTGAAGATATGATGATGACCTTGTCCACAGGCAACTGCTCCCCCTCCCACCTAATACTCCTGTGACACCTGGGGTCCCTCAATGATTCTGGAACTTTTTCTGGTTATAGTAACATATGTCAGGCACTGCATTGCCACAAAGTCCATGTGTACTATAATAACTGCATGCACTAATATCACTTTTACCCAATCATTCATTTCGGTTTCCTTTGTGTTTGTATCATCTAAAATTGTCTGTGTCAGTGGCTCAGCAGGTAGCACACTCGCCTCTGAGACTGGGAAATGAGAAGGCTGTGGGTTCTATCCCCACACCAGGCACTTGGGTTAAATCACAATACTGACACAGCATGAGGGGGGTGCTACACTCCTGAGGTGCCGTCTTTTGGATGAGACGTTAAATCCAGGTCCCATCTGCCTGTTCAGGTGGATGTTAAAGATCCCATGGCACTTCTTGAAAAGAGTAGGGGATTTTTCCTGCTGCCCTGGCCAAACACCCCCCCATTCACTAAAAATACCACCAACAGCTTAATCTGGTTCAAAGGTCAGTTGGCATTTATTTGTATACCCCTCCCCAGGGTCGTGCCTGAAAACAGGCAGAATTTGTCTAGTGCACTTACCCGAGCAACAAAAAATAAATAAATGTTTTGCAACGGCCTACTGTACCCTGTATCTCGTGTGCTTGTGTTACGACATATGAAAGAGCTAGCAGAAGAAGGCCATTTGGTCTATCGAGTCTGCTGATTGTTGTAGGGTCCCTAGCTTATGCCATTAACCCTGCCCCCGATCTTCCTTTCCTCCCTGTCTGCCCTCCCCACAATCCCACTAGGGTCCCTTATGTCTATCCCATGCACTCTTAAACCCACCCACTGTCTTCTGATACCACTTCCTCCAGCAGCATTCCATGTTGCTACCACTCTCTCTGTAAAGAAATGCTTTCAACATCCTCCCAAACCCCCACCAGCCTTAAACTGTGCCCCTCGTGTTCAGTTGTCTCTTAGCTTGAACAGACCTTCCCTATCCACTCAATTTATCCCCTTCAAGTATATGAAGGTCTCTATCACGTCCCCTCTCTCTCTCCTCTCCTCTCCTCCAGAGAGTACATTCTCAGGGCTCCCAGTCTCTCCTCCTAAGACTTCCCCTGCTGACCCACGATCATCTTGGTCACCCTTCTCTGGATTTTCTCTAGCAAGCTGATATCCTTCTTAAGGTACGGACACCAGGGCCCGGTGGTGCTGAGGACTGAAGTACTGGATGCCACATCTCACACCACACCGGCGACCCGGATTCGGGAATGAGCCTGGGCCACAAGGGGTCAGCAGGGGCGAGAGAGGATTGAGTGTCCAGAGAACTGCTCTCCTCTCTCAGGAGAGGTTGTCATCCACCTACTGATCACCCTCTAGCGATGGCTGGAGGGGCATATGGTTTGGACGGCACGCCGCCAACCTTGACGGGGAGGAGGGATAGGTGTAAACTTGAAAATGGAGCTGGCAGGCTTTTTTTTATGATGCCCTAACTGCGCCTGCACCAAGCCCCAGGGTCTGGATATTGGCTACCTGGGGGAGTGGAGAACACCAGCACTCCTCGCCCTGGCCCTGTCACTGGGGATAACCCATGGGGATTTCCCGGTGAGGGTCGATCACCAGGAGGAGTCAGGGCGGAGGATGGAACTCTCCTGAGGGGGAGCCAGCACGCCATCTGCCAGCTCCACTGAAACAAACCTGTATGGAAAAAAAAAGGTATGGACACCAGTATCTTACACCATATTCCAGATGCAGTCTCTCCAGCGACCTGTCCAAGGGCAGTATGACCTTGCTCCGCCTACTGCTGATTCCCCAAGCTATACACCCCAACATCCTGTTTGCATTTGCTGCTGCCTTTTTTGTACTGCAAGGAGTGCTTCAGATTGCTAGTAATCACCACCTCCAGATCCTTTTCTTCCTCCGTTGCTGCTACCCAGAACCCCCCCCAAAGTACTCGGTCCTAGAATTCCTGGCTCCAATGTGCATCACTTTGCATTTCTTGGCACTGATGCAAACTTGCCAGATTCCCGACCATCTCTCAAGTTTTCTGAGGTCTTTCTGCAGGTCCTGTATCCCCTTCCACTGTGTCCATCCTCCCACAGAGTTTGGTGTCATCCGCAAACAGGCACGTGTTGCCCTTAATGCTCTCCCCAATGTAATTTAGGAAGACATCTGAACAACACCAGCTCTAGCACCAATCCCTGCGAGTCCTCGCTGGTGACCTCCCTGGTGCTGGATAACTCTTCCACCCCCCCTGCCCCAGTTCTGTCCCTTAGCCAGCTTTCTATCCACCTGGTCATTTTCTCTCTAACCCCTAGATCTGCCAGTTTCCTGATCAGCCTCTTATGGGGCACTGAATCAAAGACCTTGCTGAAGTTCAGTTAAATGATGTCCACCGCATAGCCCCGTCCACCACTCTGGTGACCCAGTTAAAGAAGTCAATTAGGTTCGTTTTACATTATCTTCCCACAAATCCATGCTGCCTCTCGTCCTGGAGGCCATTTTCTTCCATGTACCTTACCTGCTTCTCCTCAAGTATGGTCTCCATGAATCTGCACGTGACTGACATCAGACTGACCAGCCTATAGGTCCTTGGGTCATCCCTGGGCCCTCTCATGTGGAAAGGCACAACATGTGCCATTCTCCAGTCCTGCAGCACCACGCCTGACCCGAGGGAAATACTGAAGAGGCCCGTGAGCGGCCCCGCCAGCTCCTTCAGTACCCTTGCCATCCAGCCCTGGGAACTTGTCTACCTTCAGTGTCGGCAGCCCCTCACTCACCTATCCACTTCTCTGTGCCCCCCAACTCCCCCCTTCCAGGTGGCACCAGCCCACCTTTTTCCCTAGCAAAGACAGAGCAGAAGTAATCATTCAATACCTCTGCCTTGCTCCCTTCTTCCTCCACACATACATCCCCCTTCTTAGTCTAACTACCCTGTCCTTCTTGTCCCTCTTCTCGCTTACCTAGTGAAAGAAGGCCTTTTCCCTGCTCTTAATCCCTTCAGCTATTTGCAGTTCCTTCCGTGCCTTACCTTGATGCACCACCTTGCCTGCCTCTTTAGCCAACTTCAGGTAGTATTCCTTATCCGCCTCACTCGCAGTCCTCCTGTATCTCATGTCCCTCACCACCCTGGCAACCTCAGAGTTGAACCAGATGGGTGATTTGGCTCCCGATTTCTTCCCCCTAAGCCTAACACACTCTGCTGTGGCAGCCAGTATTGCATCCTTGATGATGGCCCATACTTGGTCCACCCTCATGTCCATTCTGACGCCCTCTAGATGTAACCTTAGCACTTCATCCATCCATTTAAAATCCACCCTCCTGAAATCCAGGATTTTGGTCTTGGTGGAGATGCTTTCCCTGCCCATATCCTGTCTGAACCACATGGTGCTGTGGCCGCTACCCCTCATGGGTTCCTTGACTATTATCTCTAGTACGTGCTCCCCATTTGTGAGCGCTAGATCAAAGGAGTTTCCCCTCCCTGGTGGGCTCAGTAACGTCCTGAGTCAGAAACCCACCCTGTATTGCATCCAGGATTACCTGACTCCTGGCACAGGACGTGGCCAGTATACCCCAGTCCACTATCACCTTTCCCTTTCCTGCAGCTTCCAACAAATTGCGAACACAGCTCCCTGTCTCATTCCTCCTCCTGGTTGGGTGGTCTGTAGACCACCCCCAACCTGATCTCCCCCCCCCCCCATTCGTCTGGTGCTGATCTGAGGCTGAATCCACGGAGTTTCCACAGTGTGTTGTTTTTACCTTGTTTGTGCCATCTTTATGGCCTGGGTCGTGCCTGAGAATGGTCCCTGGGATCAGTGCACCCACCCAGTTAACAAATGAATAAATAAAAATAAACAGGTGCATAACCTTGCACTTTTTGGTACTGAATCTCAACTGCTATGCTTTTGACTATTTCTCGAGTGTTTCAAGATGTCTGCACATTTTTTCTACCCTTTCCTGAGTGTCCACCCTATTGCAGATTTAGGTATCCTCTACAAAAGTCACACCTTCCCTTCCAACTCTTCTGCAATGTGCCCTATAAAAATACTGAAGAGAACTGGTCCCAGTATGAGCCTTGTGGTACCAGACTTGTCACCCACTCCCCTCTTTAGAATGAGTGCTGTTCACAACCACCCTCTGGTTCCTACCTGGTTTAACCAGTTTCTAACCCAAATTACCACGATGGATCCCACTCCTAATCCTTTGTCTGTGATATCACAACTAACCAAGAAAGATCGGTCACTTGCAGTGTCACAGTAAGCGAGGTCACAATGCTGATGAGGTACAAATGAGAATATAGGTAAAGTACACAAGCAATAACCCATAACAGGGAATGCATTTCTACAGAATTAAGGCACACCACAGGTGAACCGGAAAGCTTGAGGCTAACGGCATTAATTCTCAAAAAGAAACATGACCTGGAGTGGGTTATTGTGCTTATAAAATGGAATTTTTTTTTTAAATGGAAAAAGGGTTTATTTTCCTTTAGTTAGGCTGCTGCTAGTAAGATTAGGACAGTTACGAATTGTACAGTTTCTAGGTGAGTAATTAATTGTCAGGTGCAGCGTTTTAACCAATGAAGTTGTTCGATTTGGTCAGTTTTGTATGCCCCATTTTATAATGACTTTACATCACACCCAAAACCATCAGGTAAAAACCTTCTACTGAGCAAATCGGAAAAAGAAAAACACTTCAGAAATAAAAAGTAACAACGGACTACTTTTAAAAATGAATTGCATCTTCTGCCTGCTATTTTTGGCACTATCTCTTTAAGAGAAAGTCTATTATTTCATCTCCAAGAATATTCGATCCATGGCCTCTCACAAGATGGAAGCAGGCTGACAAAAACTGTTTTTGTATAGAGTTATGTCTGCCCACTCTACTGGTGCAGGTGTACCTCCAGTCCTTGCTGAGACTCAAACCTGGGACCCTGAGTCCCAAAGGCAGCAGCTCTAACCATTCAGCTAATGGGAAATTACCCCTAGCTGGTAGGTTACAGTGCTCCGTTGAGTTTGTACCTGCAGTCTCATACAGCATCTCTACTAGATAGGACTGCCTTGCTCAGACTGTCTTTTCTCATATGTAACATGTAGTTGTAGTTTTGGAGATACAGACTATCAGCCACTAGAAGCTACCAAACTCTTTTCACTTGTAATAAGCGGGAACTTGAAACACCAATTTATTTTATTTATTGATTGATTGAAATGTTTCACTGGGAAGGCACACTGAACAACAAGTTGCTCGTCTCCCAGTGTGACCTGGGGGGGAAGGGTACAGGAAGTTTGCACACGGAAATACTTAATGAACAATACCAAGCAACACGGAGTAAAGAAAATATTACATGAAATTCAAGCAGTCGTTACAATGGAGGATATTCAAACAATGAATTGACACATACGATGAAACTGACAACTTAGGGTGCATGACATTACTAAGATAAGTGCCATCTTAAATTAGGATACAGACCCTGAGTAGAGAAGGGGAGCTACAGTATAGGGAGAGTGGGAAGGTTGCATTAGGATTGATGAAAACAGGTACATCTTGAGGAGAAGAAATTATGGAAGGCTGAGGAGAGGGAAGAGAGGAAGGGAGAATAAGTGCCGAATTTGAGGAGGGAGTGCATTCCAGATTTTGGGGAAGCAGTGTTTCAAGGCCAACTGACCTGCCAATGTGCAGCAATGAGGGACTGCAAGGGTATGTGAGTCTGAAGACCTTAAGAAGTGTGTGTGTGTGGGGGGGGGAGGTTAGCAAGGGAGGAGGATAGATATGTAGGTAGAGAGCCAAGCCAGAATTTAGAGACAAGTTTTGTGCAGTGGGAGAGGCGCCTGTTTGTAAGGGAAGGGAGTGATAGAGATCACAGTGGTGAGTATGCACAAGAGAGTCAAGGGCAAAATGGCAGAAAGAGTTGAAAAGGGGATCCAATCTGGATAGGGTTGATTTGGAAGTGGCACTGTAGACTACATTACAGTAGTCGAAAATAGGGAGGATCATCTTTTGGACAACTGCACGCCTAGCCATAAGAGGGATGTAATTACGGTTCCTGTAGAGGGTGCCGAGTTTGGGTCGCCGTTTCTTCAGGATTGCGTCAATGCGTCCAGAGAAGCTGAGGTGTTGGTCCAGCCAAACCCCAAGGTATCTAAATGAGGTGTCCTCAAGCTGTGTCCTATCCAGGGTGTGGAAAGTGGGCAGAATGGGGAGCCTAGTGAGTCTCTACCTAGTGCTGAATGTCATGGAGACTGTTTTCTTGGCATTTAACAAGAGTTCATGGGAGGTGAGCCACTGCTGGATCTTGTTGAAGCCGAGCTGACGTCTGGCGTCGACATCAGAGGGAGACTGGCCAGAGGCGGGACGGTATCGTCAGCATACATATGGATATAGGAGGATGAGAAAGCTGATGGCAAGTCGTTAAGAAATATGGAGGAAAGTAGAAGACACAACACTGATCCCTGAGGCACACCAGTGTGTAACTGGTGGGGAAGGGAGTTGGTGCAAGCGATTCTAACTGACTGAGTTCTCCCTGTGAGGTAGACTCTGAACCAGTTTGTGGCAGATGGTGAGCGGTCAGCTGCTGAGAGGGAGTGGAGAAGCAGGGTGTGGGAAACCGTGTCGAAAGCTTTGGCAAGGTCGACAAAAATGGTAGAGGTGATCAAGCCATTGTCCATTCCCATAAGGATGGTGTCAGCGAGCCTGAGCAGGGAGGTGGTGGTAGAGTGTTTTTTTCGAAATCCAGATTGGAATGGGGTGAAGAAGTTTATATCAGAGAGAAAGGAGGAGATTTGAGAGAGGACAAAAGATTCCTGGAGTTTAGTGAGGGTGGGCAGCAGGGAAATGGGACGATAGTTTCCCGAAGAGGAGTCACCACCCTTGGGGAGGGGGAGAACAACAGCATGCATGCATCCATGGCATAAGGACCTCAGCTAGTGAGAAGGAGAGATTCAGTATTTTGGCAAGTGGGCAGGCAATCACAGGGGCAGAGAGGTAGAGAAGCTTAGGATCAAGTTCATCAGGAGAACTGCCCTGTGAAGGGTTGAAGGGTTATTTAAAAGTTTGGTAACCAGGAGAAGCACACTGAGTCAAGGCTCGTTTCCAGGTGCGGCCCGGGGGAGGGGGAAAAGGACGATAAGTTACAAAATACTGTCAGGCTGGTTACAGATAGCCTGGGAAGGTACAAAATTATAAAACATTGTCAGGCTGGTTACAGATAGCCTGGGACGAGTACAATTAATGCATATATATTACAAGAGGACAAATAAACATTTGAGGTTTACGTATTATTAGTACAGGTATGACAATGCATTTGGAAGCAGGCTGCCTCAATCAACAACAGAACAAAACTACTGCTCTGTGCACTGTGACACCCAACCAACCCCAACACATTTTTTTTGTCCCCATTCCACATCTCTCAGGACTGTCATGGCCATACCATTCTTTGAGCTGAAAGGGTGGGCAAGTGGATGCCTTTGAAAATGACCAATACCATGTTCTGGCTATTTACAAAATGGGTAGGGGAAAATCCTGTGTCCTGACTGGTTGGCACCTATGTCTCAGATCTGTCTAATGCACAGGTAAAAAAAAAATGTTTTTCAAAAATTCCTGATTAACATTATACATGGCTACCACCTTTACTCACTAAAAAATCATTTAGGCCCTAAAAATAAAACGTTCTCAAAATAAAAAAAAAAGACACTTTAATTAAATATTCATTTCTTTCAAATTCCCCTCTTACACCTATATCATTAAAAAAAAAATGAAGAACTACTCATAGTCCTATTTTTAGGAGGTTTTGTTTCTGACCATTCCCCCTTCCCCCCACCACCACCCATTCTTACCTGTCTATGAGGAAATCTTAGCTGCTTGCCCTGCCACAAGTAAGCAAGAAGACACGACTGGGTATGCACTGAACAGATATGACCACACGGCCAGGGGTGTAGTGAGGCACAAGGCCACAGGTGAGTGCCTTCAGCCCCTGGAAAAGCTGTGATATCTGTTCAATGCACACCCCAGAGTGTGGAGGAGGAGGAGCTTATAAAATGGGCTCCTTCTTGTTTTGTTACTTTGTACAGTTAGAAAAAATCATATTTATATGTAGAAAAAAAGATCTGCTTTTGCAAATTTATGATAAAATTGTCATTCCACCTACTACAAAATGATGTAATTGTATGTGTTAGATAAAGTTTGTCCTTTACTGGCATCAGTAGTACTGGTTTAACTTTGTTGCCTGTGTGATGCAGGAGTACTACCCCCGCGCTCCTGCGTACTGTGGCGTTTTGGTTTTTTTTTTTATGGGATGGAGCTCCGGCTGCTACAGTGGGACAGGAGAGAGAGAGAGAGAGAGAACTGTGTTTTTTTTTTTTAAAACCACAACTGACAGCAGCACAGCAGGAGCTTGGAGAACCGGCAGCGCAATGTCTGCAGAAACGTTTTTTATTTGGTAAAATGTAAACACTTAGAATTACTTTACTGAGCGTTTCTTCTGTTTTACAACTAAATGGGTAGGAGCGTGATTTTGTATGCTGCGAGAGCTGTGGTCAATGTCAGCAGTTATCGGCAGCTCACAGAACAGAAGCAGTTAGAAGTTTTAATCTGAATTTATGTGTAATATGTTTGTCAATGCCATGTTACTTTGATGAAAACAATGGTTACTGGTGGCTATTTGGTGAATGTTTTTCTCGCTAGTGTGCAAAAACAAAAATATGGCGGCATTTCAAAAATCTAACAGCACACTGATTTATTGTTTTGTATGTAAACACCCCCGCAAATGGGGGTTCCCGAAAGTCTTCCAGGAGCTTGCCTGAGTGCTCCAGGTCTGGATGGTGTTTGGTGTTTAAGCCGTTTAAATGGCACTGCAGCGAGTGCTGTTAGAGCCTCTGCATACTGTCTCTTTAAGAGCTGTCTGCTTGCAAACATAATTAGTTTGTATGGGGGGACTATGTGTTTCCCTGCTCGAGTCCCGCTCGAGCTGCTGACAAATCACTCCATGTCTGCCGTCGTTAAGTGGGCAGAATGAGCACTTTCCAATGATGTAACTGTTTGCCAGAAGTCATTTAGAGTATTAGTGAAAATGTAATTTATCTAACCTGCTTCTTTTGTAGCACAAACTGTTTCTGTGAAGCCCCTCCATTTTGGTTCTGAACTGCTGAGCTGGACCAATTGGGTTAGGGAAGCCTTTAAGATGGAGCCTGTGTCGGTGAATCGGAACTTGCACTCTCATCTGGAGCCTGCTATAAAGGGGCTATATGGCAGGTGCCTCTGGGAATTGTAGTTTGGACCCTGGCACCTTTTTGCATGAACAGAGGGAGCCCTGCTGTGACTGACAGCTGAACCAACCAACCGAACGTGTGTGGGTCTGAAGGAAGTGCCCTGAACTGTTGCTCGCAAGCCAGATTCGAGGTGGCTGTGAGAGGAGTAGGAGCTCTGTTCTGTTGCGGTGTGTAGTTCACGCGGGAAGCGCGTGGGAGGCCCTGAAGTCGGCCTGCAGCTGTTAGTGAGTGTAAGTCGGACTGAATTCGAGTGTTTGAGGAGGAAGAAGAAGCAGAAGTGTTGGAACCAGGCTTAACCTGAAGAAGACCGAAAGTTTGCTGAACGCGATCGGCCTGTCAGGGACTGCTGATGCTGTGTGTGTGCTCCCGGGTATTTTGCAGCGTTTTGCGATCGGGATCGTGGCGTAGCCTGCCTGGTATAGTAATTTCCTTTACATATGAATGTGCCTAGTGCTTGTTGGGGGATCGCGATTTTATTTCCCCTTTACTGTGAATTGTGTGCTGAAGCTGGAAGCAGACCCCAGCTTAATCGGACTGAATCCGCCTGCTATCAAAAGCAGTTGGGCCCTGGCACTAGGGCCTTGTCTCCATGCCCTGCTCTTCTGGCAATCCAGAACAACCAACATCCATCTGGTTCTCTGCGTGGGGTACTGTGAGTACAAATCAGGGTAGCTCCCTGCACCTTTCATTTAATCAAAGTGTGTCAACTGATTGCTTTGTGTTCTCTTTCCACGAACTGAGCCATCCGGCTCTCCGGATTACAATTGTGTGTTGTGCATGTACTTTCTCCTTGTAGGGCCCCATCCATCTGCACCAGCCAGCCAACCCTGGGCAATGGACCTAGCTAGCACCCCCCCCCCATCCTGGGTACCCAGAGAGTGTGACACTTGGACCCTAAATTGCATGCACAGTACTGTGATTGGTGTGTTTACTGCCAATCAACCTGATTTGCCCCCTTCCTTGTTACTGCCCCTGAATAAATCAGATTTGTTGTTGTTGAATTATATTCTGTCTGTGGTGTCAGTACATATAGAACCAGCATTGCATTGTGGTTGTGTGCATTACCTAACCTTGTTTTACAGGGGGTCCTCAGAGACATGCTGCAGAATCAGTCTCGAGGGTAAGTGGGTACTGTATGTGTAAGGAGCGTGCATATGTGGGGTATTGGGAAGGTAACTCCTGTGTACTGTGTGGGCCACTGGTGGGAACAAAGGGGGGTCACAGTGTCCCAGAGGGCTGTGCCCAAGGTAGTTTAACCAGCACCAACCCTGACCTCTGGGTGGAGGCACCAATCACTGGACCTAGGCCCCTTAACCTGTCACTAGTCATACAGGCAGGGGTAGTAGCCCTTGGGATAGCGCCACATAGGGGTTACATCTTGGAGGTACCACTGGGATTAGCGTCCCTAGTGGCCAAACGTATGAATTGCTGTTAAAAATAAATGGCTACCCCAACAGAAGTGGCGGTGCACCAGTGTGGGGTGGTGTACTGGACAGGAGATCGACCCCCAAAATGCTATGCTTATCCTGGATATCCCCTTGGGTACCAATAAGGACACTGTAGAGGGAGTACTTTCCCAGGTTGAATGTTTACAAAGCCCTGTGGTGGTGGGTCGACAGGCTAATCTACTCGCCCGAAGTTTTATGGCCTTAGTAGAGTGTAGGGGCCTAGTAGATAGTTCCAAAGTGCCACGGACCATTACTCCAGAAGGAGCCCTCACTGCCTGGAGAGTGATAACTAAAGACCGTAGAAGACCCCGGGGGAGAATGAGCCCCCCACCCACTATTTGAGACTTTTGAGGAGAGATTTGCTAAGTTTCTGATGGAGGAAGAGTAACTGTGGAGGAATTAAAGAAACTACTCCTGCCACCTGGGGTGTTCCTCCCTAACACCCTCTCCTGCTCCGGCACCTGTTATTATCCCTCCTTCTGGGCCTGTGCCAATGCTGGCCCCTATATCTGTACCTGCCATTAGTCACAACTCTTACCGAAGGTTGAGAATCTTCTCTGGCACCCCCCCACCCCAGGGGGAGGATGATTGGGAGACCTGGATAGATTGCGTTGCCCCCCCTTGGTGCATGAGTGGCAGTGTGCGGAGGCTGAGAAATGAAAAAGAATCCTAGAAAGTTTGAGGGGTCCCGCTCTTGAGGCCATTAGATTTTTGAGGTCCACAAACCCTGATGCATCTGCCCAGAAGTACCTATCTGCACTCAAAGGTAATTTTGGGAGTATTGAGTCAGGGGAGAGTTTGATGTGGAAATTTCAAGGTACAAAACAATGGCGGGGGAAATTTTGTCCGCCTATGTTACTCGTCTGGAAAGAGCTCTGCAGAAAGCTTACCGAAAAGGTGGGGTAGCCGCCAGTGACTTAAACCAAGTGAGATTGGGGCACATACTGCAGCACGCAAAGCTCCTTCAACTCAGGCTCCAAGACAGAAGGCATAACCCACCAGACTACTGTGACTTGATAAAAGAACTCCAGGAGGATGAAGAGGGGGATTGTAATTCCAGGGTGAGTGCAGCCCAAGTGATCACGGCATCGGAAGGCCCTTCTGACGTGGGGACCGAGGAGGGTATGCCGCTGTGGGCTGAACACTGGGGAGAACAGCTGCTGAAGGAAGTCAGAAAGGTACCACCGGATGTTTCCCCCGAGAGCTTCCCCATGGGACCAGACTCTAATTCTGCTCAGGCCGTGACTGCCATGGGGGTGGGGGTGCCCCCTCAAGCATCCTATAACCAGGGTAGCCCTCAGAGTCAGATCAAGGAATTGACTGTCACTGTGAAAGAACTGTTGAGACACGTTACACTCCTCTCACCGTTGCCAACCACTAATGGACCCCAACCTTTGCCAGTCCTTCAGTTCCTCAGGCAATGTTCCCTCCACGGATGACCCAGGAGCCTATCATGTGTCACAACTGTGGAAAAGATGGCCATATGAAGAGGGAATGCCGGTCTCAGAAAGACTTAGAGAGAGTGATGAGCTGGCTACAAGGAGAGCTTAGGAGAAAAGATCAGTGGTTAAGGGGTGCACGAAGTGACCGCAGTGAGGGTCCCAGGAATACTCTTTGTGGCTGGATCATCTACCCAGGCCCTTACTACCGCCTCTCCAGACTGGCCCAGAATAGTGGGCCCTTCAATGGAAGCTACAGTAAAGGTGAATGGAGTGCCCACGAGAGCCGTGCTTGACAGTGGGTCTCAAGTGACTATTCTATTTCAAGATTGGTACAGTAAGCACCTGTCTGATATGCCGTTACAGCCTTTGGAAGGACTGCATGTATGGGGGTTAAGTGAGAAGGCCTACCCATACTCCGGATATATCCGAATTTGGCTGTCTTTCCCCACCTCTGTGGCTGGAGTGGCAGAGCAAGTAGAGACCCTGGCCTTAGTGTGTCCCCCTACTGGACTGTATGATGGGGTCCCTCTACTAATTGGGATGAATGCGCATGTGTTTGGACGGTTGGCGCAGTTGTGTTATGAGAAACAAGGGTCAAGGACTGGTAGAGCTTTGAGAATTCCAGCCTTGATCAAGAAGACCTATGAGGCCCAGAGAATGCTGAAAGACTGGACACAGAGGAACCGGTTGGAATTGTTTGGAAGAAGGATCCTGAGTCCCTGATCCTGGCGCCAAATGCCCAGTGTACCTTACAGGGGGAGGTCTGTATCAGAAAGGATGTCAAGAATAAAATACTCATGCTGGATGCACCAGGCGATGGGAAATTGCCGGAAGGACTGCTGGTCAAGCCTAGTATTTTGCCTGCCAGAGCCCATGCTTATGCCAGACGGGTAATGGTCCAAGTTCATATTGCGTCTGATACAGAGATTCGAGTAAATAGAGGTTGCACCCTGGCTAATGTACATTGTGCAGATACTGCAGTGTTACCCAGTAACAAGTGTTTGGGGAAGAATGACAGGGTGACGCCCGACTTGTTCAATTTCGGTGACTCCCCGTTGCCAGCTGAATGGAAAATGAGGATCAGTGAGAAGCCTGCCCAGAGAGACCAGGTGTTTTCTTTAAAGGAATGGGACATGGGATGCGTGCAAGGAGCTGAGCACCATATCCGGTTGCATGATGAAGGCCATTTCATGAGAGGTCTCAACACCTGGCACCTGCTGACATAAATGACAATAACAGAGTTACTGGTGTACAGTGGGACTGTCTCTAAGATTAGTGGGTGACCTGATTAGGCAGTAGGGGTATCTTGGACTAGGAGGGAACCTGGTGGCTCACCCAAGGAAACCTATTTGGAAGGGGATGGAACCACACATCATTAGGGCCGGCATCTTTGGGAGGGTGGTGGGGTGCACAGGGTGTGGAGCAGCCATGATACTGGACTGGGCTTGGAAGTTTGGTGGTTGCCCAGTGTGCTACCAGCTAGCACAGCTTAGGGAGGAGGTTGCGGGGATGAGGAGAAAGCTGGGGGAAGGGGGGTGGTATGGTTGGGGAAGGGGGCTGGAAATCTCCCACAGGGTTGCCCCAAGCACTGGGGGTGGGGGTATAGGGAAAGGAGTGCAGGAGAATACTCAGGGGTCACATAGAGACCCTGGCAGAGGGGGTCCAAAAGGACACTACCAAGGAAGCAGGCAGGTAACTGGGGACCCTCACAAAGTGGGGACGGAGGGACAACATTCTCAGGGAAGTAGGCAGATGGCCAGTGCTGGACAGAAGGAAGCAAGGCAGGGAGGTGGATCAGACCTTATACTCAGTAACCGCTTCAATTCTCTTCTTCTGCTCAAGGATGAGGGGGTTGATGTAGCCACGATAGAGGTGGTTAGGAGACGGAAAGGGTGTGGAGTGGGAGGCAGGAGGCAGGGGCCAGATAGCAGAAAGAGCGAGGGGGACCTGGAATGCAGGAGAATGGGGGAGCAGTGAATCAGAGCAGGAGGGCAGGGGAAGAGGGAGGAAAGTGCAAGGAGAAGGACCAGTTGGGAGGAAAGGTAAAGGAGAAGGACCAGAAGTACAAGGAGGATTCAGTAAAGGGAGCTGAGGGTTTAGGCCAGGGGAGCTCGACGAGCAAGGAAGAGAACTAAATGGAGACAGGAAGGAAGGAGGGCAGGCCAGGCTGGTTTAGTAGATGGGAAAGGACCAGTTCTGCGAGCAGTGAGGGTGGCAAGGTACAGAAGGATACTCAAGAGGAGGAGGCATAGGATTGGAGGGAGGGTGGCCATGGTAAATAAGGAGGGGGTGGCATGTGGCACCCAGAGAGGGGGAGGAACAAGGAGCCAGCTGGGTGGAGGGGCCGGTAGAAAGGATGAGGGACATGGAAGGAGGAGGAATGGAGGAAAAGGAGTGGTCAGAGTGCTCCTGCTGGGGGATTCTATGATCAGGGGTATCAAATGGGATAGGGAGGGAGAAGCCTGGCCAGTTAGAACAAGATGCTTCCCTGGACTAACGGTGCACAGGGCTAAGCACGAAGTATATCAGCTGGCAAAGGACTGTGGGGGTTCCCCAGACATACTGGTCCACCTGGGTACAAATGACATCGAGGGAAATAGCGGAGCTAGAGATACAGGCAAGATTCAGGAGTCGCCAGGGTCTGTCATGACATAGGATGCACAGTTTCCTTCTCAGAAATCCTGCCAGTGCCAAGGGCTAGTGGGGAACACAAAAGGAAAATCAGGAGATAAACCAGTGGCTCAGGGTGGTGTGAGGCCAGAGGGTATGGGTTGATGGGGATTGGGGAGACCTGGGAGGATAAGGAGCTGTATGCTAGAGATAGACTACATCTCAATTTGGAGGAGGGAATCCTTAAGTTGAAAATAGAGGGTTCATTGGTGAAAGTGGGGTTTAAACTTGTGAAGGGGGTGGGATGGGAGAAAAGGCTGTCAAGGGGTGCCGATAAAGGAGGACTCTGTCTCCACCCCTGGGGACCAGGAGGATTGCAGGAAAAGGCCAACTGGCAAAGTGCAGACCAGGAGAAAACAGAATCCCATGGGAACACGAGCAGGGAAATGGAACTATAGGAAAGGGTGGAAGGTAGTCCTGCTAAATGCCAGGAGCTTGGGCAATAAAATGCCTGAGCTCCAGGCGATGTAACTGAGGAGCAGTGGATGTGGCAGCGGTCACTGAGACTTGGGCCACTGCAAGACATGACTGGGACCTGAACCTGGAGGGTTACACTATGTTCAGGAAGGACAGGGGAGGAAGGGAGGAGAGGTAGCAATGATAGTCAAAAACTGCATTGGCATAGGGGAGTAGAGGAGGCGGAGGAACCGTGGAGGCGATTTGGGTACCTTGATAACAAGGGGGCAAGAGAGTAAAATAGGAGTGGTGTATAGACCCCTGCCCTGGCGGAGGAGCTGGAGGACAGTCTGGTGGCAGATGTTGGGAGACACTGCAGACTGGGCAGAGGAAAGGTGGTGGTGTTGGGGACTTAAACATGCCAGGAACAGACTGGGAGACTATGACATCCTCTGTGACCAGGAGACAGAGGTTGTTGGATGTCTTTCAAGACGCGTTCCTAACTCAGCAGGTGAGGAACCCACCAGGAGGCACGGGTACTGGATGTGGTCCTGGTAGACAGTGACCAGATTGGGCCTGGAGGTAAGGGACCCATTGGCGGGGAGTGACCATGCCACGGTCTGGTTCTGCCTGGACCTAGGAGGGGTAGAAGGCTGCACGAAGACGGAAGTAACCGACTTCAGGGGGCCGGATTTTAAGGAAATGGGAAGGATCCTTAAGGAGCATTTGGATGGGATTGGGTCAGACATGGACGCTGATAGCAGGTGGGAAATCATCAGGAGAGGGGTGCAGGATGCTACCAGCACCTGTGCAAGAGTAAGACGAAAATGCGGTAGGGCCCAAAAACCCTGTTGGTGGACCAGGGAGGTCCAGGAGGTGGTGCGGGGAAAGAAAGCAGCCTATAAGAAATTCAAGTGCTCAAGGAGTGAAAGGGATCGAGGGGAGTACGAGCTGATGGCTAGAAGGGTCACTAGAGTGGTGAGGGCGGCTAAGGCAAGGAAGGAGCAGAACCTGGCCAGGGAAATTAGGAGAGGGAAAAAGGGGTTCTTTAGATACACTGGGGAAAGACGAAGGGTGAAGGGGCAGATTAGCAGGATTAAATCAGGGGAGAGATGGGCACAAGACCCGGGGGAGCAGGCTGGGGTACTAAATGAGTACTTCACCTCAGTTTTTACCAGGGAAAATGGGGATGCTGCATCATACATGGGAGGAGACAGAGATAATGAGGAGGGGGGGACCCTTACCTGATCGGCGGGTCTGGGGCATCACTGGCAGGTGGGGGAGGGCTAAGCAGGGAGAAGAGGTACCAGAAGTGGAAATCACAGCAGAGAGTGAGGGAAGCCCTCAGCCCCTTAAGACGGAGAAAGCACGGGGCCGGATAAATTACATCCTAGAGTGCTGAAGGAACTTGCAGATGTCCTGGCGAAACCCCTGGCAGAGCTTTTCACCATATCTCTGAGGACAGGGTGGGTGCCCCAAGACTGGAAGGTGGCGCATGTAGTGCCTATCCACAAGGGGGGATCAAGGGAGCTGGCAGGGAACTACAGGCCTGTCAGCCTGACATCGGTGGTGGGCAAGGTGATGGAGGGCATTGTCAAGGAGAGGCTAGGGGGGGACCTGGATAAGTCAGGGTGCCTGGACGATAGACAGCATGGATTCATCTCGGGGAAATCGTGTCAGACAAACCTGGTGGAGTTCTATGACTGGGTGACAAGTGCCTTGGACCTGGGTAGACCAGTGGATGTCCTCTTCTAGACTTCAGCAAGGCATTTGACTCTGTTCCTCACGTGGGCCTGTTGGATAAGCTGGAGAAATGGGGTGAAACCAGATGATCAGATGGATAGGCAATTGGCTCCAGGACCGGACCCAGAGGGTCGTAGTTGGTGGGATAGTCTCATCCCCAAGGAGGGTCATTAGTGGGGTCCCACAGGGATCAGTCCTTGGGCCCCTTCTGTTCAACGCCTGCGTATCTGACATAAGGACAGGAATCAGGAGTGAGATGAGTCTCTTTGCAGATGACTCGAAACTGGGGGCGGTGGTGGATGGGGAGGAGGGGAGGGTGGCCCTGCAGGGGGACCTGGAGGCTCTGGAAAGATGGTCTAGAAAGTGGAAGCTGAGGTTCAATGCAGGGAAATGCAAGGTACTCCACCTGGGGCCAGAAACCCAGGCCAAGTGTACACCCTGGGGAATACTACAAGTCTCAATGGCTGAGAGGGACCTGGGGTGGTGATGGATGTCAAGATGAACAACTCTGAGACTTGTAGGAGGGCAGCAGCCAAGGCCAACAGGATGCTGGGATGCATCGCTAGGATCACCTCCAGAAGGAGGAAGTGATACTCCTCTGTATAACTGCTTGGTGAGGCCGCACCTGGAGTACTGCGTGCAGTTTTGGAGGCCACCTTAAAGAGGGACATTAACCTCCTGGAGAGGGTCCAGAGGAGGGCAACCAAAATGATTTGGGGCTTGGGGGACAGGACCTATGAGGAGAGCTCGAAGAGCTAAATATGTACACATTGGAAGAGAGAAGGGACCGGGGGGACATGATAGAGGTCTTCAGGTACATGAAGAGGGTAAATAGGGGAGGAACAGTCAGGGTGCTTCGAAGGAAGGAGGAAGGGGCCACTAGAGGGCATTGGTGGAAGCTGGAGGGGGGAAGATTCAGGGGAGAAAGGAGGAGGTGCTACTTCACTGAGAGGGTGGTGGAGCCATGGAATGCACTACCTAGGGGGCTGGTGGAGGCAGAGACAGTGGAGGGGTTCAAGAGGGGGTGGGACAGGTACAGGGGAAGGGTGCAGGAAGCAAAATCCAATGCAGCAAGAATATCCGGAACTGGGAAGGGAGAAGCCAGAGAAGGCGAGGGGGACAGCAAGGTCAGCACCCAGGGTGGGGGCTGACCAAACGAGCAGACACAAAAGACCGTTAGGCCTATTCTGCTGGCATTTTAGTATGTTAGTATGTTAGATGGCTTCTACAAGAGATGCTTGCTGCTGGTGTGATACAAGAATCCAGAAGCCCATATGCTTCGCCTATCGTGGTATTGAGGAAAAAGAATGGGACTGTGAGAATGGGCGTGGGTTATCACACCTTGAACTGGTGGACCACCCCGGATCAGTATACAATGCCCCGCATTCAGGATGCTTTAGACTGCCTGAATGGTAGCAAGTGGTTCTCCATGTTGGATCTTCACAGTGGGTACTACCAGGTCCCAATGGCCTCGGAAGACCGTGAGAAGCCAGCCTTTATCTGTCCGCTTGGTTTCTATGAGTTCATGAGGATGCGTCAGGGGATCTCAGGTGCCCCAGCCACTCTTCAACGACTGATGGAGCATGCAGTGGGGGACATGAACTTGTTAGAGTGCCTGGTAAACCTAGATGATGTCATTGTGTTTGGCAGCTCACTGGAGGAACATGAGAGCAGATTGTTCAAGGTGTTGGACCGATTGGAAGATTTTGGCCTTAAACTATCCATTGACAAGTGTCAGTTCTTCCAAACCTCTGTAAAGTGTGTGGGACACATTGTGTCCACCGAGGGAATAGAAACAGACCCGAGTAAAGTTGAGGCCTTGACCACCTGGCCACAGCCCCACAATTTAAAACAGCTGCAAAGATTCCTGGGATTCTGTGGCTACTATCGCCGGTTCATCAAGGACTATTCAAGAGTGATTCATCCTCTGCTTAATCTTACTCAAGGTTACCCTCCTACTAACAAAAAATATAAGAGGTCGACTTCCCCTGAGGCTGAGAGAGTGTATTTCCGCCCCAATGAAGCCTTTGGAGCCCGATGGACACCTGATTGTGAAGCTGCTTTTCATGAGATTATATATCAACTCACTCACGCTCCTGTCCTTGCATATGCAGATCCAGCAAAAACTTATGTTCTACATACTGATGCTAGCCTGCAAGGTTTGGGGGCTGTGTTGTACCAAGAGCATGAGAGTGGCCTGAGACCAGTGGCATTTGCCAGCAGAAGTCTGACCCCATCTGAAAAGAACTATCCTGTACATAAGTTAGAGTTCCTAGCTTTGAAGTGGGCCACTGTTGACCAATTCCACGAGTACTTGTATGGGGCTAAGATACTGGTAAAAACTGATAATAATCCTCTGACCTATGTGCAGACTTCAGCCAAACTGGATGCTACTGGCCATAGGTGGCTTTCTGTATTATCTACATATGATTATGCTGTTGAATACCGAGCAAGCCTGAACCATGTAGATGCTGATGCTCTCTCCCAGAGGTCTGTTCCCCGGAATGACTGGGTCAGACTGTCAGAACTTGATATTCAAGCACTCTGCCAGAAGTTTGACAGGGAGGAACAAATATCCATGGACGCAGTGGACTGTCTGGTGGATTGTTTGGGGACCCCTGAGAATTGCATACCTGCTGCTTATTGCCACTTTTCTGCATTAGATATTGGTGCACTGCCTCAGCTCGACAATGGCAGTCTTCAGCGGGGCTCAATCCTGAGATCCTATGATTAAATCAGCTCTAGAAGCCCTCTACACAGGGAAAGATGTGTCCAAGTTGCACTCCACTGATTTGAGAACTGCGTTGTTATACAAGGAAGGTCCTAAGCTGAAACTGATTAATCGACTGCTATACAGAGAAACAGTAGACCGGGGGTGCCAAATAGACAAGTAACAATTGGTCTTGCCCACTGCTTTCAGAGACTTAGTACTGAGGTCTTTACACAACCATATGGGGCACCTTGGTATAGGCAGAACACTTGACTCGGAGAGGTCCAGATTCTATTGGCCTAAGATGGGGGCTGATGTTGAGCAACACATTCGAACTTGTAGTCACTGCTTATAGAGGAAAGCTTTGCCCCAGAGGGCTGCCCCCCCTTGTTAACATCACCACCAGCACCCACATGGAGCTGGTTTGCATTGACTTTCTGAGTTTGGAGCCGGATCAAAGAAATATTAGTAATGTGCTGGTGGTCACTGACCATTTAACGAGGTACGCCCCAAGCTTTCCCCACCAAGGACCAGAAGGCATCCACCGTGGCAAAAGTACTAGTAGAAAACTTTTTTGTTCACTATGGGGCCCCACAAAGAATCCATTCTGATCAAGGGAGAAATTTTGAGTGTCGTTTGATCAAAGAGATGCTTTCTCTGTGGGGAGTGTGAAAGTCCAGAACCACCCCTTACCACCCCCAGGGGGACTCACAGCCTGAACGTTTTAACCGCACTCTGCTGGACATGCTGGGCACGCTCTACCCAAAAGACAAGCCCAGATGGAGCCAGCAAACTAGCACCTTGGTACATGCCTACACCTGCACCAAAAGTGATGCCACTGGATTCTCCCCCTACCGCCTGATGTTTGGAAGAGAAGCCCGACTACCCGTAGATGTTTGTTTCGGAGTTTCTCCTAATGGGGTCCATGCTGCTAATTATCTACAGTATGTGCAAAAATTAAAGGCCCAGCTAAATCATGCATACCAACTGGCTCAAACCATGGCTGCCAAAAGAAATCTAGCCAACAAAAAAAGGTATGATAAAAAGGTGAAAGCACAGATACTCCAGAAGGAAGATTGTATATTGTTGAGAAATCTGGGACTGCATGGCAAACACAAAATTGCTGATGGGTGACATCATCTCCCTCACACTGTAGTGTGCAGACTGGATGATCTGCCTGTGTACCAAGTAAGGCCTGAAAACAATTCTAAAGATGTTAAGACAATGCATCGAAATCATTTGCTGCCCATTGGCCAAATACTGATGGAATCTGAGCCCCCAGAAAGTGCTCCCCCTGGACCAGTGACCAGAGCTGCTGCAAAGCAAAGGCAGAGAAAGTCTGCACCTACAGTTGCTGAGTTAAGGTTTTCTCCACAGCAAACCCCAATTAAAGATGACTGTCAGTCTACCTCAGAGGAAAGTGATTGCAACTTTGGGTATCACCCTTCTTATGAACTAAGTCAATTGTTTCAAGGTAATCCCCTAGTCAATTATGGAGATGAAGTTGGGCCTTCTGGACTGTCTAAGCCCCCAGCTTTGTCCTTGGAGTCAATGCTCCCAGAAAGTGAGGTGCAGAGTGTTAAGTCTGATGATCTTGAGTCACTGTGCATGGTGGAACTGTATGAGCTTTCAGAGGAGGAAAATGATGAACTGGGACAGACGGGTGATATACCAGAGCAAGAAGAGTATTTCAAGTGCCCTGATGGTTCACTGCCAGTGCCAGAAAGCTCCCCCTGTGAGTCAAGTGTTGTGACCTCAGAAATTGCAAATCCTGGAGCTGAAAGTGCCCCAAGTTCCAACCTTTCTACCCTGAAAGAAACTCCCCTGGCAAGTAAAGACCATATTGAAAGTGAAGATAAAAGTGCAGAGACTGTAACAGTTCCCCCTAGAAAGACTGGTCAAGCTGTAAAGCCTGTAGTATGCCTCAGCTACGATTCTCCTGGGAGGCCTGTGGACTTGTCTCTCAATTTGGTCCATAAGGGAGTGTATGTATCCCAGAGCTCACTGCCCAAATTGAGCATAAATGCTAACTCCAGGTTAATTGTTCTGCCCTCCAAGTATGGTGCCTCTGCCCCATCTAGCCCCAGGGTAGCTGATAGGGAAGGGCCCCCTCTCTTCAGGTTTCATGTGCAGGAAGTAATGACCTGATTTCAAATTGCATTGTATGTATAATGCTGTGTAAACAATGGTAACCTGTGAGATACAGAATAAGTATATATAACTAAGGTTTAATATGTTGACTGCTGTTTAAAGGGATGCAGACCTAAACTGTTGGTGATATGAATGTATGTGATGATCTGCTTTAAAGTGTTATAAGGGTACCTACTTGACACGGACACCAAGTTTTTTCAGGCCAGGAAGGGTGTAACCTCCCTGCAAATGGGGGTTTCCAAAAGTCTTCCAGGATGTTGCCTGAGTGCTCCAGGTCTGGATTGTGTTCGGCATTTAAGCCGTTTAAATGGCACTGCAGCGAGTGCTTTTAGAGCCTCTGCGTACTGTCTCTTTAAGAGCTGTCTGCTTGCAGACATAATAAGTTTATATGGGGGGACTGTGTGTTTCCCTGCTCGAGTCCCACTCGAGCTGCAGACAAATCGCTCCGTTTCTGCCGTCACTAAGTGGGCAGAGTGAGCACTTTCCAACGATGTAACTGTTTGCCAGAAATCATTCAGAGTATTAGTGAAAATGTAGTTTGTCTAACCTGCTTCTTTTGTAGCATGAACTGTTTCTGTGAAGCCCCTCCATTTTGGTTCTGAACTGCTGAGCTGGACCAATTGGGTTAGGAAAGCCTTTAAAATGAAGCCTGTGTAGGCCAGCCGGTGGCGCTGAGGGTTGAGGCGCTGGACGCCACACCTCGCTCCACGCCAGCGACCCGGGTTCGAGAGTGGACTCGGGTAGACGGTGGGTCGGCCAGGGGAGACAGGCTTGAGCATCCAACGACAGCTCGCCGTCTCTGGGGAGGGATTTGGCCGATACCCCGATACTACGACCAACCAGTGGAGGCTCGAGAAAATGCAAGCTCCAATTTGGAAGTAGAGGGGTGGCCATTGAGCAGCCAGGATGTTGGCATTTGTGCCTTACATCAGGGAGCCACATGCTACTCGGGGAGGGATGAAAACGAGAAACTGTCTACCACAGCCGGGAAGATGGGGAGACTGAGGCCGTGCCCTCGATCTGCCGGATCCCGACCAGCAGCCCTCGACTGACGAAATGTGAGTATCGGGGTGCTTGCCCCCCACCTCGTCCCCGCCCGGGAGGTAAACCACGGCTACATGGGGCTTGAGGGTCTGACTGGGTAGGGTTCCTGGCAGTGGGATGTCCACTTGTCTCCCCTGAAGGGTCAGAGGTGGCAGGCAAGAGAGAGAGATAAAGAGTAATTACAAAAAAAATAAAATAAAATGGAGCCCGTGTGGGCGAATCAGAACTTATGGACTCTCATCTGGAGCCTGCTATAAAGGGGCTATATGGCAGGTGCCTCTGGGAATTGTAGTTTGGACCCTGGCACATTTTTGCACCAACAGAGGGAGCCCTGCTGTGAGTGACAGTTGAACCAACCAACCGAACTTGTGTGGGTCTGAAGGAAGTGCCCTGAACTGTTGCTGGCAAGCCAGATTCAAGGTGGCTGTGAAAGAAGAAGGAGCTCTGTTCTGCTGCGATGTGTAGTTCGCGCGTGGGAGGCCCTGAAGTCTGCCTGCAGCCGTTAGTGAGTGTAAGTTGGACTGAATCCGAGTGATGGAGGAGGAAGAAGAAGCAGAAGTGTTGGAACCAGGCTTAACCTGAAGAAGACCGAAAGTTTGCTGAATGTGATCGGCCTGTCAGGAACTGCTGATGCTGTGTGTGCTCCCGGGTATTTTGCAGCGTTTTGCGATCGGGATCGTGGCGTAGCCTGCCTGGTATAGTAATTTCCTTTACATATGAATGTGCCTAGTGCTTGTGGGGGACCGTGATTTTTTTTGCCCTTTATTGTGAACTGTGTGCTGAAGCTGGAAGCAGAACCCAGTTTAATCGGACTGAATCCGCCTGCTATCAAAAGCAGTTGGGCCCTGGCACTAGGGCCTTGTCTCCATGCCCTGCTCTTCTGGCAATCCAGAACAACCAACATCCATCTGGTTCTCTGCGTGGGGTACTGTGAGTACTAATCAGGGTAGCTCCCTGCACCTTTCATTTAATCAAAGTGTGTCAACTGATTGCTTTGTGTTTTCTTTCCTCGAACTGAGCCATCCGACTCCAGATTACAATTGTGTGTTGTGCATGTACTTTCTCCTTGCAGGCCTCATCCATCTGCACCAGCCGCCAACCCGGCAACGGACCTGGCTAGCACCCCCATCCTGGGTACCCAGAGACTGTGACACTTGGACCCTAAATTGCATGCATAGTACTGTGATTGGTGTGTTTACTGCCAGTCAACCTGATTTGCCCCCCTCCTTGTTACTGTCCCTGAATAAATCAGATTTGTTGTTGTTGTATTATATTCTGTCTGTGGTGTCCATACATATAGAACCAGCATTGTATTGTGGTTGTGAGCATTACCTAACCTCGTTTTACAGGGGGTCCTCAGAGATGTGCTGCAGAATCAGTCTTGAGGGTAAGTGGGTACTGTGTGTGTAAGGAGCGTGCATATGTGGGGTATTAGGAAGGTAACTCCCGTGTACTGTGTGGGCCACTAGTGGGAACAAAGGGGGGGTCACAGTGTCCCAGAGGGCTGTGCCCAAGCTAGTTTAACCACTACCAACCCTGACCTCTGGGTGGAGGCACCCGTCACTGGATCTAGGCCCCCTTAACCTGTCACTAGTCATACAGACAGGGGTAGTAGCCCTTGGGATAGCGCCACCTAGGTGTACATGTACTCTGGTCCTGGTTTTCAGAACTTGTTTTTACCTGTGCATTGGACGGATTCAATGCACAGGTAAGATTCAATCAGAACTGAGGAATTTACCTACCCATTTTATAAATAAAAATAATCCATGGATTCACTGAGGCTTTCTGTTGAGTGTGTTTGTGTGGGGAGAGGTTAACATTCAGCCAGCAAAATTCTGCAGAAGTTGCATTCCATGCTAAACCAACATTCCATCTACTGAATGTGTAGATATAGAGAATAATGCCTAGGCAGGTGTGTGTTATGATGTTTTTTTACACACCCGAGGTGAGTGATGAGTCATAAACCCTGAGAGCAAAGCTCAAGAGGCTTATGAGCTCATCATTCACTGAGGGTGTGTCAAAAAAAAAAGGAAAAAACATAAACACACACCTACCTAGACTTTATTTTTTATTACTACTGGTATGATTTTTTTTCCCATAAAAGCACACACAGAACACAAAGAAGGCAGTTTTTTTTTTTTTTATGTGAGGAAACTACAGAGTTTGTGGAGCGTACTGTGCTGCACTGGCTGACCGTGAGACAGTATGTGAGCGGTAAGTCTTTACAGTCTATCAGGGGGGTTTCATGACCGCTGCTTCCCACTGCAGAGTTTGTGAGCAGTGTAGTGCAAGCTTTCAAAAGCCGTAATAACTGGCTATTATGGTGTTTGCAGGTTATTACGGCTTTTGAAACTACTGTAAAACAGTGTGACAATGCGGTCACCAGAAATTATAGATGCTTAACAGCTGGTGAGGGACTAGTTTTTACTAGTTACTTTTAACAATAAAAAATACTTGTTTTTATTAAAAAAATTGTCATTTTCTCAGCTTACCCATTTTATAGGTGCAATAAGTCAATTCTGGGTGTGCATTATGCTGATCTGACCACACTTCCAGAGGCTGAAGGCACACTGCATGCGGCGTGTTGCCTCACTTCACCTCCTGTTGTGCAGCTAGATCAGCATAGTGCACACCCCCCTGTGTCTTACTGCTTACCTGGCAGGAGCTGCTTGCGTGCCAGGATAGCTGATGTCTATGTAGTTCCAGACAAAAAAAAAAGGTCATTGCTCCCACACCAGTAGGAGGCTGCCTGGATGTTGAAAGATAAATCCTTGGTTAGCTAATGTAGAAAGTGGGCAACAAAATAAAAAAAAAATCTCTCTCCGAGAGCTACAATGACTGGGTAGACAACGTAACAGGGCTAAAATTACAATAGACAATACACTAAACATACTTCAGCTCCATACTCTCTGCAGTTAGGTGCCAGAAATCAGTCTTTCAACTGCTATGTTACTTGACTGCATAGATGTCCATACCAACAAATGTTTTCATTATTTTGATAAACTATGGTGCTGTCCTCATATGCTGGGATTCATTAGCGCTGACAACAGAAGATACCTGTAGACGTACAAACTGCCTACTTACTTTGTTTCTGTAGTTGATTTTTTGAAGAACAAGACATGTCCTCCTCCCAAAGTTACTTCAATTTCAAAGAGGATTGGGGGGGGGGTAGTTTATATCTTGTTTTTTTCCTTTTTTTTCCCAATCATGAATTTATCTCCTATTCGACCCCAGCTGGCTCCATGCTAGATGGCCCCTCAGCACATCACCTGATTTATCAGGAACTTGGCCCAATTCTGATGCATCCTCTCTCACAGGGCTGTATCCAGATGGGCCAAGCCATTGGTGCAGAGCCTGTGCGGGACTGGGCTCTCACCCAGCTTGTCCAGAGGAGTGTCCTCCATTTTCTCCCTGGGGACCATATGCAAGGAATGATGAGGTATGTGTGCCCCCCTCCGCGGAAACACCCCAGGCGAAGGCATGGCGACCCTTTCCCTGCATCTGCTGTCCTGCCACCCAGATTATTGCAGGCAGCAGCTGACCAGGGAGACTCGCACGCCCCCCACCCTGAGGGAGGAGGACAGCTGTCTAAGGGATGCTTAATCCTCCCCCGATCAGCATCTGGGCAACCCGCGTCTGTTCCCGTACCAACGCCTGTGTAGTAGGTGACAGCTTTAACACAGTGCTCCTGATCCAGCAAGGTCTTTGTCTTATTCTTGCCTTATTTCAGATCTCTAGCTTTCTTGTCTCTCTCGCTCTCTTTCTGCTCTTCCAGTTCCCCTCCCTCATTTTACCACCTTCCCAAGCTATTCCCTTGAGAGCTCCCCTCTGCTATCACAGTTACCTGGGCCGTCCTACTGCCTCCTGGATTGTTCCTGCATTCACTGATTCAGGATAAGAGGGGATAGCTCTGAAGGCAAAGCCCTTAGTGCTGGCATATTTAGGGCTGTATGCCCACCACTATCATGCAAGCTTTCCCACTGGACATTAAAAGGCTGCTCAAGGTGCGACCAAGCAACATGGTGCCAGCAAATGTCGCCAACCTTCCCCAGGAAGCACCGCACATGTATCAGATTGGGCCTCTGCTAAATGCCACCCCAAATGAGGCTACATGACTGTCCCTATTAGTAACTAGGACCTTTCACAATATAAAGTTAGGATACAGCAGAACACTGAGTAGTGTAAGTGTTCATGTGGTGCTAGTTACTGTGGCCAAACAAGCCATCCAGCGATGTCTCTAACAGATTCTAACTGAAAGGACTGTGGTGTTGCGTATGTTTTTCCACTGCTCCTAACCTGCCAATCCTGCCCATCCCCCACAGCCAGCAACATTCCAAAAGCCTTTCCAGAAAAATCTACAGGTGATGTCAGTGGTATATTCTGCCAGAGGAAATCTGATAGGACACAGCAAACTTTTATTTTAAATGACACTGTTTCCCAGCCTCACACCACAGCAGCTGGTAAGCAGCTGGCCCCACTAGCATTCTGGGTTCATGTCCAGCACCTGGAATGATGCAGCCAGGTGGAAGACAAGATTAAGACTGAGCATCCAAAAGATCACCCTCCCCCACAATACTGGTGGCAAGAGGACAAGAGTTGCATTTGAGGTTTCTGCTGGGGTAGACTCCACCTGGGAGGGTGGGCAGGCAAAAAAACAGTGGAAAGAGGAAGCAGCCAGACATGATGACACCACTGTAACCTCATGTCCACCCGGCAGCTCAGCTCTCCTACTCCCTGTCACCAGATCCCTGTCTTGGTCAGAGAAGCTGAAGACTGACTGTGTCCCAATGCACAAAAAGGCAAAGCCAGCAGAGACTAAGAGAAAGGTCCTTGGAGGCTACTCAGATGACAAAGGGTAAGTGTTAGTCTGCCCCCTCTACCTGGTGCAGATGAAAATCAGCCCCTGCTGAGACTCAAACCTGGGGCCCAAGCCTCAGAAAGCAGCAGTTATACCCATTCAGCTAAAGGGAAATTCCCCTAGTTGGGAGGTAAGAGTGCTCCTTTAACTTAATAATGCCTACTAATCAATAGACCACCACTAGAATGTAGTATTGCTTTTAGAAACATAGAAACATAGAAGTTGACGGCAGATAAGGACCGCAAGGCCCATCCAGTCTGCCAATTTTCCCTACCTACTGCAAAAGCCACAGACTCTACTTGATCTCCAGCTTTACCTTCTTGTTCCTATCGCTAGGGTTCTCCAGGTGTCAGCGTGGCTCAGTTGGTAGCACATCCACTTCTGGACCAGAAGGTCGTGGGTTCTTGCCCCACACTGGGATTGGATCTGCACCTAAAACACTAGAGCTTCCTAGTGCAGTATTAGGGGGTGCTGTACTGTTGGGGTGTGCCGTCCTTCAGATGAGATGTTAAACCAAGGTCCCTGCTACCCATCCTGGTGCTGTCCTGGTGGGTGTCCAGGTGGAAGTAAAAGAACCCAGGGCATTCTTTGCAAAGAGTAGGGGACATTCCTGGTGTCCTGGCCAACATTCCCCTTCCCATAAACCAGTCCAGGCTGTGTGTGGGTGTTGATATGCGATATGGCCATCACTACACATTCAGTCACTTCACTACCAATCTAGCATTGCTTGTAAAGCACTTTGGGATACACTGTACAAAAAGCACTTTATAAATGTGGATTCTTCTTCTTCTCCTCCTCCTATGCCTGGCCCATGCATTTTTGAATTTCCCCACTGTGTTTGCCCACACCACCTCCTCTGGGAGTCTATTCCATGCATCCACCACCCTTTCCGTGAAGAAATACTTCCTCACAGTAACCCTTTTCTGACACCCTTCCAACCTCATATCATGCCCCCTCGTTCCTGAACATCTACTTTTCTGTAAGATGCTACCCTCCGGTACCCTATTTCTGCCCTTTAGATATTAGTAAGTTTCTATCATATTTCCCGTCTCTCCTCTCCTCCAGGGTATACATATTGAGGTCTCCCAGTCTCTCCTCATATGTCTTTTGGTGCAGGTCCTGCAACATCTTTGTTGCCCTTCTTTGTACTGCCTCCACCCTGTCGATCTGCTTACGGTGATGGGGCCTCCAGAACTGGACACAGTACACCAAATGAGGCCTCACCAATGATCTGTACAGTGGCATCACCACCTCTTTTCTTCTGCTGGTGATACCTCTCTGTATGCACCCCAGCATCCCACTGGCTCTCCCCATAGCCTTGGCACATTGTTTGGCTGCCTTTAGGTCATCAGATATGATTACTCCCAAATCTCTTTCCTGTTTGATGACCGTCACTATCTCTCCTCACCCCATTGGGTAGTTCTCGCCTGGGTTCTTGCGTCCCAAGTGCATGATTTTGCACTTTTTCACATTGAATCTCAGCTGCCACACTCTAGACCATTCCTCCAGTTTACCTAGGTCCCTCTTCATTTTTTTCCACCCCTCCCAGAGTGTCCACCCTGTTGCAGATCTTAGTGTCATCAGCAAAGAGGCCCACCTTCCCTTCCTGCCCCTCCACAATGTCACTTATGAAGACATTAAACAGGACTAGCCCCAGAACTGATCCCTGTGGTACCCCACTGGTCACCCTTCTTTCCTCAGATTGAACTCCAGGTACCACCACCCTATGTCTTCTATCACTCAACCACTTCCTAACCCAGTTTACCACCTTGTGACCCACTCCCAGGCTGCCCAGCTTGTTCACAAGTCTTCTACGTGGAACAGTATCAAAGGCCTTACTGAAATCCAGGTAGGCCACATCCGCCACTCCCCCGATCCACTTCCCTAGTAACCCAGTCAAAGAAATCAATTAGATTTGTTTGACATGACCTTCCTGCTGTGAATCCATGTTGTCTCAGATCCTGTGCTCCGCTGGATTCAAGGTGTGCCACAATCCTTTCTTTAAGTAGCGATTCCATAATTTTCTCCACTACTGAGGTGAGGCTGACTGATCTATAATTTCCAGTTGGCACTGTTTTGTACAGACTGCCTTTTCTCATACACAACAGTAAGCAGGGACAGGAGCAAACCTGTGGATGCCTGAAGAAGGGCCCACACAGCCCACAGAGAAGTATGAATGAAGAGGTTATTTACCTGTAACTGTAGTACTACTACTACTGGTATTCAGTTCATGTCCACACTATGGCAGTTTTTGTTTTACCATATAGGTGTACTGACATAAGCCCATTTTCAGCAACATCTTGGAGCAATTACAACAGATTTAGACAGGTCACTACAAGAAGCACGTTAGATACAAATACAAAGAATGCAAAGGGTTACACAAAGAACATACAAAGAGTTCCACTGAGCAGGTTCATGTTCCAGAAACAGTTTTAAAGCTGGACTGCTCCTATCACCCTGTCACATGTTCACCTTTTTCAGCCCTCAATGCTTTCAAATCTGGACACTTTAAAACAGACTCTGAAGAGCACTCCTAGCTAGTGGAAGCCGGGTGGGTCATATGGGTGTTAATCAAGTACAATTAAAGAACAATTAAGTAGAGAGATACAATGGCTTAGCGGGGAGCTGGAACCCAGGAAAGGGAGAAGTAGAGAGGATCAGCAGAGGCTGATAGGGCAGGTAGTAGCTGCTTTGTAGCACAGAGATAGCAGGCATAGGACAAAAAATAAAGGAGTTACACAGGGGCTGAGGGCATGCCATCATCAGGGAACTTACAAAACTGGCAGAACCAAGGAGGAGGAATGGCGGGTGACAAGGAACGGGGGGGGGGGTTGAGAGGATCTACTCTAGGAAGGTCAAAGGGAACAGAGGATAGTTCTCCAGTTGAGATACCTACATCTAATAGATATACAGTACTAGCAGATACAGGGAAGCAAGGAACTAGGTCCACAAGGACATAGGTTGGAGGCAGGGCGGTGTGGAGATGGGAGTATCTCAGAAGGTCAAACAAGGAACGGAAGCCAAGGGGGAGAGGGAGGGGAGTAGCTCAAGAGGGCAAAGGGGGGGGGGCAGAAGGGAGAGGATAACAATGATGGAGGTAGAGTTACAGAAGGGAATGGAAAAGGCATAATAGGAGCAAGGATGGAGAACCAGGGAGATAGGGGATCAAATGGGAGCAAGGAAGCAAGAAGAGGGGGAGTTGCTGGTACACATGGGATGACTCCAGCAAAGGAAAAGGAGGTACTAAGGAGAGGGGACAATAGCTTACGAGGAGACAAAAGGGGATGGAGTACAGACACTCAAGCAGCAGAAAGGTACTAGTCTTCGGGGATTCAATAATAAAGGGTATACAGTGGGAGAGAAAGGGGGACCCAAGGAATAATATGCTGGTAGCGTGCATGCCGAGAATGGAGGCAGGGAAAGCAACACTTAAGATCCAGGAAGTAGTAAGGGACACAGGATGAAAGCCTGACTTGATTATACACCTTGGAACCAACGATCTAGCAGGTGAGGAGCAGGGGGTGGTACAGAACAGATTTATTTTCGGAAGTAATCCCAGCCCCAAGGGGTAGAACAGACAGGAAACGGGAATTAGTGGAATTCAATGAGTTGCTGGGTGTTTGGAGTAAAGAAGAGGGATACAGTCTTATAGGGGTTGGGGGGGACACGTGGTCAAATAAGGGGCTTTATTGCCCAGACAGACTACACCTTAGTTGGGAAGGGAGGAAAATACTAAAGGACAGGCTGGGAGAATATATGGGAAAGGAAAGTACAGTTACGCAAGTACTTACCGTAACAGTAGATCAAGAGAGGCTCTTCCAGTAGGTAATAACATGTAGGACTGGCACCCCCTGGTGCCAGGACCACACGGAAATTTTTGCTAGCATAGTCTGATGGGGCACCACCCACCGGATGTCACGTGACTGACGTCAGTGTTACCCTATATAATGGATGGTACCCACGTCTGCCCTCCAGTTCTCCCACCGGAGACCAAGAAAAGGGATGTGACAGGAGAAGAAAAAGAGGCTCCAGGATACCCTGAAGAAATGGCTTCTTGGAGAAACAGCATGAAGATAAACCCCAAACAGAAAGGGGAAGGTGGGTGGGAAAAGGATTACCTACTGCAAGAGCCTCTCTCGAAGATCTACTGTTACGGTAAGTTCTTATGTATCTGTACTATCTTACTTTGAGTGGGCTCTTGCAGTAGGTAACAACGTGTAGGACTGAGTTCCAAGCAGTTAATTGTCCAAGGGACAAGAAAAATCTAAGAAGGCTGGAACATAATCCAGTATGCCAACTGAAGAAGTTAGGACAAGAGCCCTTGGAGGACTGCTAGTCCGAAACCAGCCCTGCGCCAAGAGGCAATGTCCAGACTGTAATGCTTTGTGAAAGTGTGGACAGAACTCTATGTTGCTGCCGCGCAAATATCTGCAGCAGAGACGTTCCTGAAACAGGCTGTGGAAGCAGCCATTCCCCAGGTAGAATGTCCTTTGACTTGACCCGGAAGGACCTTACCATACTTCTGGTAACAAAAAGTAATGCAGTTTGCCAGCCATTTGGAAAGACACTGCTTGGAAACTGCCGCACTCTCCCTCTTTGGTGCGAAAGAAACAAAAAGTTGATCCGTTTTATGGACATCTTTTGTCCTGTTCATGTAGTATCGAAGGATCCTGTGCACGTCCAATGTATGCAGGATGGCTTCACCTCGATTGGAATGCTCAGGATAATATACCGGCAATTCTAAGGACTGATTAAGAGTCATTTCCTACACGACCTTAGGAAGAAACTTAGGATTTGTATGCAGAGCCACCCTGTCTCTGTGAAAAAATCAAATGAGGCACCTTACACATCAGGGCCTGAAGCTCAGAAATTCTAAGAGCTGAAGTAACAGCAAACAAAAATAAAGCTTTCCAGGATGAAACGTGCATCTCACAAGAGCTTGCCGGCTCAAAGGGAGGTAAAGTCAATTTTTCTAACAAAAAATTAAGGTCCCACGGTGGCGCAGGATTTCACACTGGGGTTTCAGATGCAGAATACCTTTCAAAAAGGTTTTGGAGACCTCTGACTGAGCCATTGTCTTACCTCCTACTGGATTATAGTAGGCCAAGATGGCTGCTAAATGCACCTTCAATGAAGAATAACTCAGGCCCAGGTCGGAAAGTTGAAGTAGGTACTCCATGACCGGGGGGGGCACGAAAAGGGGTCCAGATCTTTTGAAGTGGCCCAAACAGAGAAATGCTTCCACTTCATGGCATAGGTAGTTCTGGTGGACAGTTTTCTCGCTTCCACCAGAATTTGAGCTACCTTGGGAGAAACCCCAAACCATGAAGCGGCTATGTCCTGAGGCACCACGCATGAAGATGCAAGGACTTCAGTCTCGGATCAACTAGTATGCCCTTTTCCTGACTGAGAAGGTCGTAAGACAGAGGAAGGGGAATAGGAGGTTCCACCGCCAGATGCCGAAGCAGGGGAACACCCTGCCAGAGGAAGTAGTGGGGGCTGAAACAATCACGGGATTTAAGAATGCATGGGACAGACAAAGAAATTCTGCATGTCAGGGTCAAGGGGCAACAGACTTCTAGGAAAACATAAAGTAAACTTTCAAGCTCAAATGGGCAGACTGGGTGGGCCATAGGCCCTTATCTGCCAACACTATGTATCTATGTAACCAAATCTGTCGAGGCCAAAATGGAGCTATCAAAATCATTTGAGCCCCATCCTCCGTTCTCTGTGGCAAACTGATATAACTTCTGTGGCAGGGACTCTGAACTTCTGCGGTACTGTTAGGTCAAGTTCTGTGGCAAGGTTTAAAGTTCTGCGGCACATTTATATATAAATAATACAGAGCCAGCATCACAGTTTTGGGGACCCCACCAAGGATGGCCTGTGAGGAGGATCCCTGACTTCCACCGCATAAATGTAAGTTACATTATTTCCCTTAAACCTTCAGTTTTATTCTTCTGCTTTTCAGAAGCTGTTCTGGCTCTCCATATTTATCTAAATCTTTTTAGGGCTTAGTGTTACGTCATGCAATATTAATGGCTACTGCTGGCAGGCACCCCCTCAACGTACTGGCAACAAAGCAAATAGCTGAATAGTTGTTCTCCAAGGGACAGCTTGAAGTAGACTAGCCATGGAGCATCCAAGACTCCCATCCTCTGTGAACACCTATTAGGGGCCCCATACACAGTCGTAGTTGGGGGTGGCACGCTACTATTGCATACAGAGACTCCCTGTACTGCCACCCTGAAAACTGCCATATATAAAAATATTAAATATTAAACATCAGCAATGTCAGCATGATTATTTCTATCTTTTTCTCTGTTTCACTCTTTCTTTGTTTAGTTGTCACATTTTTAATTAAATAATATTTAGCTTGGTTGTCATCTTTCTTATATTGGCTTCATTTTTTTTTCTTTCATGTGCACCTCACTCCCCTAGCCTGAAAACCCTGGCATCAGCAATGCCCCCTCTGACCATGTGCTGTCCTAGAGCAGGTAATCTCAGACTCACACCTAGTCATCATGGGTTGCCCTCATGGAACCTCAATTACTGAGCTAGTAAGGTGGCTTAGCTACCTTTTTATGTTTGCTTGCACGCATGTGCAAGAAACATAGTGCCATCATCCGAGTTTTCGGAGGTGTGTCACCCCCTCTTCCAATTCAGTAAGTGTGTTGGCAGGCACGGCCCCAGTCCGCCAATGCATGCTGGAGCTGTCTATGACAGCTCCAAAATGCAGGGGCGTACAGTTGAAAGGGGGAGCTACGCTTCAGTGAGCAGCGATCAGATATTGTTTGCTCATGCGCAGCTCCCCCTACACACACACACACACACACACCATACGCGCATGCGTACTGACTCCATGCACACACTGTATAGCTACGACAGAAGTGCCCAATCCCCGTCGCCTCCGCCCCAAGCATCCAGGTGCCACACCTGGAGCCCACCCCAGCATGGCAAAATGATGTAATAGCCGGCGGGGTGCCCAATCCCGTCGGCTCCACTATCTCTCCCCCACCCCCATGCTGTAAGCCGCCAGGGTGCCAATCTCCATCAGCTTCATATCTCCCCAGTACAGGATGCCACGCTGAAGCCCACTAGCGTGGCAACAGATGCCATGGCCGACGGGGTGCCCAATCCCTGTCGGCTCCACGCCCCCAGCCGTCCTCCTGCCACGCTGAGGCCCACTCCAGCGTGGCCAGCGTCGCGTCATCTGAAAAAAAAAAAAAACACCTGAAAATCAAAAAGCGGTCCATCGCTGTGTCTGCCCCCACCCGCCCACCCACTGCACACCCTGCCTCCCCACACCCACCACCACCCCATACTTACCCCTCCGGACTCCAGCGCGGCGATCTTGGTGGATCGAGAACCGTCTGCACTCTTCAAAGCCGACCGCGAACTGAGGAAATGCGGTAAGCTGTATAATGCGATAGATAGGGTTTTTTCAACTTTGTTGCATATCTCAGGCATTTTTTGGAATTTTTGCACCAAATTTTCAACATGGGGTTTTTGGGACCCCTCCTCATGAATTCTTGCACTGTCATGGCGTTACTCGGGCCCGAAAGGTGATTTCGCAGCCACTGCATGAACTCACCTTTCCGGAACGATTAACGAAAACAACACTGCCAGTGTTCATAAGGTGGGCTCCCAAAAAGACTATTTTGAAAATTTGGTGGAAAAATTCTTAAAAATGACTGTTTTACGAGCGTGCATTGTACAGTTCCTACACACGCTCGTAAGTTCGCGAATTTTCAATATTTTCATTCCAGATTTTCAACATTGCCATTTTACCACACCTTCTTATGAGTAGTACAGCTGTCATTTTTCACATCTCACCCAAAACGTGTTTCCGCCCATGTAGCGCACAATGGCGCAGTCGGTGTGCGAAATCAATGTACGGGACAAATTAAGAAAATCACAGTGACACTGTTCATGAGCAGAGGTCTTAAAATGGCTAAGTTGAAATTTGGTGAAAAAATCCTAAAAATAACTGTTTCTGGCGTGCGTTGCGCTTCTCATGCCCTCGTAAGTTCGCGAATTTTCAATATTTTCCTCCAGATTTTCAACATTGCCATTTTACCACACCTCCTTATGAGCAATACAGCTGTCATTTTCACATCTTGCCCAAAATGTGTTTCCACCATGTAGCACACAATGGCGCAGCTGATGTCTTGAAATCAATGTATGGACACATTAAGAAAATCACAGAGACACTGTTCATGAGCAGAGGTCTTAAAATGGCTATGTTGAAAATTTGGTGAAAAAATTCCTAAAAATGACTGTTTTACGAGCGTGCGTTGCGCAGTTCCTATGCATGCTCGTAAGTTTGCGAATTTAATATTTTCACTCCAGATTTTCAACATTGCCATTTTATTACACTTCCTTATGAACAGTACAGCTGCCATTTTTCATATGTCACCCAAAATGTGTTTTCGCACATGTAGCGCACAATGGTGCTGTTGGTGTGCGAAAGCAATGTTTGGGACAGATTAAGAAAATCACAGTTACACTGTTCATGAGCAGAGGTCTTAAAATGACTATGTTGAAAATTTGGTGACAAAAATCCATAAAATGACTGTGTTGCGAGTGAGCATTGCGCGGTTTTCCACAGCACCACCGTAACTTCATGACTTTAGTAATATTTTCAGTCCAGATTTTCACCAGTGGCATTTTTCCACACTTCCTTATGAACAGTACAGCTGTCATTTTTCACAACATGGCCAAAGTGTGTTTTCACACTTTCAGCGCAGAGATGCATAGTCGCTGTGGGAAATCATTGTTCGGGACAGATAAAGAAAATCACAGTGACACTGTTCATGATCGGAGGCACCAAAATGCCTGAGTTGACAATCTGCTGTAAAAATTCCCCAATCTAATTATATTACGGGTGTGCATTGCACAGTTTCTATGCGTCAAATCACTTCATCATTTTTTAATATTTTACTGCAGGTTTGCAACATTGCCATTTTACACCTCCCCATGAACAGTACAGCTGTCATTTTTACATCCTGTTCGGAATGTTTTTGCACCTGTGGTGCTAAATGCCATAGTCGCTGTGCATAAGCAGCTTTCGGCTAACAAACTGATATTCCCCCTGTTCATGAGGTGGGGTCACAAAAAAAACATGTTTCCACTTTTGTATAAGATGTAGTCCCCTTATACAAAAGTGGGAACAAAGAGGAAGCAGGGAACTACAGACCAGTTAGCCTCACCTCGGTAGTGAGGAAGATCATGGAAGCACTACTGAAGGAGAGATTGGTGGAACATCTGGTTGTCAATGGACTACGGGACCCAAGGCAGCATGGTTTCACCAGGGGGAGGTCATGTCAGACCAACCTCATTGAATTTTTTGACTGGGTGACTAGGGAGGTGGATCAGGGGAGGGCAGTGGACATGGCCTATCTGGACTTCAGCAAGGCCTTTGACACTGTGCCACATAGAAGACTATTACACAAACTGGGGAATATGGGTGTGGGCAGGACAGTAGTGTGGTGGGTAGGTAACTGGCTGGGTGGCAGGACACAGAGGGTGGTGGTAAATGGCTGTCACTCCACAGAGGGAAGAGTGACCAGTGGGGTACCACAGGGATCAGTGCTGGGACGGTCCTATTCAACATCTTCATCAGTGACATGGCGCTTAGGACCTAGAGGCAGAATTTCACTGTTAGCTGATGACACAAAGCTCTGTAGCAGGTAGACACACCAGAGGTGTAGACAGAATGAGAAGCGACCTGCAGAAACTTGAAGAATGGTCAGGGTTTGGCAGTTGAAATTCAATGCAAAAGTGCAAGATAATGCATATGGAGCACAAAACCCTGGCACAATATATCAGTTGGGGGTGAGGATACAGCATGCACCAAGCAGGAAAGGGATCTTGGGGTTATCATCTCTGATGACCTCAAGGTAGGGAAACAGTGTGACAAGGCAGCAGGTAAAGCAAATAGGATGCTGGGATGTATAGGCAGGGGCATTACCAGCAGGAAAAGGGAGGTCATAATTCCGCTATACAAGACACTAGTGAGGCCCCACCTGGAGTACAGTGTACAGTTCTGGGGACCATACCTACGTAAGGACATAGACAGGGTAGAGAAGGTTCAGAGGAGGGCAATAAAGATGGTGCATGGATTGCATCACAAGTCCTATGAAGACAGGTTGAAGAAACTGAACATGTACTCCCTGGAGGAGAGGAGGGAGAGAGGGGATATGATAGACATACAAGTATCTTACAGGGAGGAACAGGGTGCAGGAAAACACTATTTTTAAGCGAAAAAAGATGTTCCAGGACTAGAGGGCATGGGATGAAGTTGGAGGGAGGAGCGATTCAGAGGAAATATGAAAAGAATTTCTTCACAGAATGGGTGGTGGACAAGTGGAACACCCTGCCAGAGGAAGTGGTGGGGGCTGAAACAATCATGGGATTTAAGAATGCATGGGATAGACATAAAGGAATTCTGGAGGTCAGGGGTAAGGTGCAACAGACTTCTAGGAAAACAAACTGAACTTACAAGCTCAAATGGGCAGACTGGGTGGGCCATAGGCCCTTATCTGCCGACACTGTCTATGTATCTATGTAAAATTTGGAGTGAAAATACCAACGAATGCCTGAGGTATTAGGGTTTCCAACCATAACGCCCAACCCTGTAGAGAATGACAGACATCAGGGGTGTGACTTGGGATTCTTGCCTGTAATGCTCATACCATTCCACACCCTGCAGCCAGTGAGAGGCATCGAGGTATGCCTTGGACTCTTCTGCCCCAAAGTTCACCTCCCCATTCTCCTATATCGCACCCATCTCACCGTATTCCTAATGGAATGGGGTGCGCATAAGAGCCAAAGACCCCAAGGAACACCGTGACACTTGTCAGTGTCTGCAGGGTGGGGTGTGGTGAAATGGCGTGGCCGTTATGCCTGACAACCCAAAGGCACACCCCAATGCCTGTCACTCTCTGCAGGGTGGTGGTGGGGTTGGCTTCAATTCATTACTTCACTGCCATTCCTATTACGCAGCTCTGTAACTTCTACACTACCACTGCCAATGCCAGCAAGCAAACATTCGGCATTGACAAATGCTTGTTGTAGTTTCCTTTCTTCTGCCTCTGTAGTCTCATTGTCTATGTTTCTAAGTCAGGCAAAGTTCCCCTTCCCCCGGAGGAAAAAATGGCAGCAGTGCTCCCACCTCCACTCCAGACCAAAAGGCTGCAATGCTCTCTGCTCTCTTCTTCCCTCTCCATAACCTAGTAAAAGAAATGCTTTCTCCTCCCCCACCTCCCACCTACCTAATGGCAGCAATGCTGTCTCCTCCCCCAATCTACATAATGGCAGCAATAATCTCTCCTCTTTTCTCTTCCCCAGACCTAATCGTAGCAATGCTCTCTTTCCTCTCCCTTCCCCATAATGGAAGTAATGCTCTCTGCAACCTCCCCCCACCCTAGACCAAATGGTAGCAAGATATTTTCTCCTCTCCCTAACATGATCCTGCCCCCCAAAACCTTGCCCGATCCCAGTTTTTAAAATCTAGTGTAGCCCACCTCTACCCATCTCAGCGACACTACCCAGCCAGGAAGGAAAAGGATGGTATTTGCAATGCTTTCCAGTTTTGTTTTGTCTGAACCTCCCCAGGGTGTCTCCATTGAATTCCTGGAGATATTTTCCCCACTGTATCAATGACTTCTGACTACTCCTGCCTAAAAAGCCTTGGGCATTTTTACACCCATTATTGCTCCACGGCCATAGGCTAACCATGACATATTGCACCTTGGTCACTTGGTAGAAACTTGTACTACCAAGTGTTTCTGTTTCTGTCTAACATGTGCATATTTAGAAAAATGTGATGAGCTGTATATACCTGTCTGCGATCCAACTAGCCTGGGGGTGTATACGACAGTGTCATAAGTTATACTATGACCAATCCAGTCCTTCAGCTATGCTCCACTCCTATGTATGATGACCTGTATATATCTGTCAGTTGAACTAGCTAGTCTAGAGTGCATAATCTGAAATGTGCTTACTACTCTATGTTTTCCCTAGCGTCAAATGACGTATTTCCCACATTTGTTTACTGTGACAAAAAAAACTGTACTCTCTTTGCCATGTCTCCTTGACTGTTGTTCCTCATGTTGTACTCTCCCGGGTCATTCCTGAAAATAGGCATAATACTTGTCTAGTGTACTTACCCGGTAAACAAAAGCTAAATAAATAAATAAAATAAATTATCACAGAATGTTAACACATTGGGGGCTGGCTGTCAGACTAGAGAAGTAGAAGAGATAGGGCTGCCAGTTAAACAGAGCCAAAATTTGATTTATTCAAATTGGGGGTGGGCTACACTAGATTTATTCTTTGGTAACCTTACCTGGTTACCAAAGAACAGAAAAAAAACTGACTAGTGTATTGAGCGGTCAAGCTACTTGTGCTTTAAAAAACAAACAAACTTAGAAGCTGCACTGATGCTCTGAGTAAATCTATTTGTCCCTCAGTGGCATTTTTATGTTTGCTTGCATGCATGTGCAAGAAACATAGTGCCATCATACGAGTTTTCGTAGGTGTGCCACCCCCATTTCCAATGCCCTGCTCTTTTTTGCAGGTGCGGCTGCACCGCACCAGTGAATGTCGGAGCTGTCTATGACAGCCGTTCAGATGCAGTACCATACAGTTCTGAAAAAACACCGCTACAATCAATGGTGGTAACATTTCAAGCAATTTGCATACTGCCGTCAGCAGTATGCAAATTGCCTACATGTCAGCACTGCATCTGAACTGTCATAGACAGTTCATTTCTGATCCTGTTGGATCAGTCCCCCACGAACACCCTAGGTACGCTGGAGCCCACCACAAGCGTGCTCATGTGCTCCCTAAACCCCCGCAACACTGTATGACCAATGGGGAGCCCAATCCCCGTCTGCTCCACTGCTCTCCCCAAAAGCAAACTTCCAGGTGCCACGCTGGGAGCCCACCTCAGCATGGCAAAAGTCCCACGTCATCTTTATAAAAAATAAAAACACCTAGAACGAAAGAAAATGGTCCCTCGTAGACTCTCTTGTCACCGCCCCAACCCGCACCAACCCTCTGCGTACGCCATCTCCCCACACGCCATACTTACATCTGGAGGCCGGCAGGACGATCTTCAGTGGACCGGGAACACATCTGCACTCTTCAAAGCCGACCGCGAACTGAAGAAATGCCGATAAGCTGTATAATGACATAAATGGTTTTTTTTTTTCAACTTTGGTGTATATGTCGGCCATTTTTGGAAATTTTTTCACCAAATTTTCAACATGGGGTTCTTGGGACCCCACCTCATGAACTCAGCCACTGTCATTTTGTTATTCGGTCCCGAAAGGTGGTTTCATGGTCACTGTGCGGAACCACCTTTCGGGACTGAGTAATACAATGACAGTGTCTCAGTTCATGAGGTAGGCCCCCCAAAACCTTATGTTAAAAATTTGATGAAAAAATATCCCAAAAATGACTGTTTTACAAGTGTCACTACGCAGTTCCTACGCACACTCGTAACTTTTAGAATTTTTACTATTTTCACTCCAGATTTTCAACATTGCTGTTTTACCACACCTCCTTATGAGCAGTATAGCTGTCATTTTTCACATCTTGCCCAAAATGTGTTTTCGAGCATATGGCGCAAGAATTGCACAGTCGATTATGCGAAATCAATGTTTGGGACAGATTAAGAAAATCACAGTGGCATTTTCATGAGCAGAGGTCTTAAAATGCCTATGTTGAAAATTTGGTGACGAAAGTCCATAAAATGACTGTAATCCGAGCGTGCATTGTGCAGTTTCCATGCACCCTCGTAAGTTCACGAATTTGTAATATTTTCAGTCCAGATTTTCAACACTGCCATTTTTCCACACCTCCTTATGAACAGTACAGCTGTCATTTTTCACACCCTGGCTGAAATGTGTGTTCGCACTTCCGGCGCAGAAATGCGTGGTCGCTGTGGGAAATCAGTGTTCGAGACAGATTATGAAAATCACAGTGACATTGTTCATGAGCAGAGGCCCCAAAATGCCTGTTTTGACAATCTGCTGTAAACAATACCCAAACTAATTACATTACGGGTGTGCGTTGCGCAGTTTTTACGCACACTCGTGACTTCCCCAGTTCTTTTATATTTTCACTCCAGATTTTCAACATTGACATGTTTTACACCTCCCCATGAATAGTACAGCTGTCATTTTTCATTTCCTGTTTGAAATGTTTTTTCACACCTGTGGTGACAAATGGCGTAGTCGCTGTGCAAAATCAGCTTTCAGCTAACGAACTGATATTGCCACTATTCATGAGGTGGAGTCACAAAAAAACCAAGCTGAAAATTTGGAATAAAAATACCAAACAACGCCTGGGGCGTTAGGGTTTCCAATCATAACGCCCTACCCTGTAGAGACTGACAGGCATCAGGGGTGTGACTTGGGATTGTCACCTGTAATGTTCATGCCATTCCACCCCCACCCACACCCTGCAGCCAGTGACAGGCATTGAGGTGTGCCTTGGACTCTTCGGCCCCAAAGTTCACGCCATTCTCCTATATTGCACCCATCTCACCGTATTTCCTTATGGAATAGGGTGAGCGTAAAGCCCAAAGACCCCAAGGCACACTGGCGACAGCCGGTGTCTGCAGGGTAGGGTGAATGAAATGGCATGGCATTATGCCTGACGACCCAAAGGCACACCTCAATGCTATCTCAGTCTCTGCAGGTGGTGGTTGGCTTCAGTTCAATACTTCACTGCCATTCCTATTATGCATCTCTAACTCCTACACTACCAATGCCAATGACAGCAAGCAAACATTCGGCATTGACAAATGCTTGTTAATTGTGATGCAGTGAGCTTGAATCAGTCTTGCCCACCCTTCACATTGTCCTGGAGCAACATATAAATGTTAAAAAATTAAAAAAAAGTTTCATTTTTGCAATGTCATTATGACTTTCTCTATTTTCCCAATTTGTTTTTCTCGTCCCTTATTTAGTTTCCACATTTTATGTAAATAATCTTTAGCTTTTCACTTTTCTTACCTCAGTTTCATCTTTTAATTTCTTCAGTCTATCCAGCATTCTCTCAATCTTTTCCTGTCCCAAAAGTTTTTTTTATGTAGCTGTCCCTTTGCTTGTATTTTTTATAATTTACATTTTTCTTCCCTAGGCACCAGAGTTGACTCATCAGGTTAGCAACCTCACAGTCCCACCCACAGCAACATCTTGTGCTCTAAACCCATGAGGATACCAAATTGCACCCCCACCGACAGCACTTTATCCTCTCATGGTTTTAAAACAGGTAAAACCCACAACTGCCCATCTGAACCCCACCACTTTCCTGACAAGCCTTGAAAATGCCACTGAGTGGTCTGTAGATTTTGTATGTCCTTATCTAGCCCAACACTGTACTGTGATCCTCTGCCTCTTCCTGCCTTTGAAGTATTGTAAGGTCTCCTCTTAGACATTACTCTGCCCCCTCATAAAACAAGAAATACCAACCACAGCCTTAAAAGTCATTCCACCCAGAGCCTCACTGAGTCACTCTGTTTTTTATACTGGCACCCTTTTTTGGTCCAACAGTGTAGGACAATCCTCTGTCTCTTCCTATTACTGCTGGGTCCAAATGCTGGATTAATGCACCAGTATGGCTTTGTGTGGGCCCTCCAAAGCACTACTGGGATAAGAAAAAGCATCCTGGCCCACTAGCAGTGATAGGAAAAGACAATGGATCATCATGCAGACTCGGACCAAAAATGGGGTGCCAATATTAAAAAACAGAGTGACTCAAGGGGGGCTCTGGGCTGTAGGTGGATAGTTTGACAGGCTAAGATGGTTGGGGGTGAATTTTAGTTTTTATAAAGCTACAAGTAGGCAGAGGAATTGCTTGAAAGGAGTGGTGTCAGTCTCAGTCTGACTTACTGGGGCAATTTCTGCGGCCAACACCAAATTCAGCGGCCAGCCCCAAATTCTACGGCAGGTCATAATTTCTGCAGCAAGCTCCACATGCCACAGAACCGCAGAAAACAGGTGGCCTTGGTCAACACTCTCTGTAAAAGTGGGAAGGGAGGAAATGCATACAGGAACCTCCCTGTCCAAGAGAGCGACAGCACGTCTAGCCAGAAAACACCATGCCCGGGATCAAGCGAGCAAAACTTGGACAGGTTTGTGTTTGATGTGGCTGTGAACAGACCCACCTCTGGATGACCCCACAGGTCGAAGATGTGATCTATCTCCTCTTGTTTTAGCTCCCACTTGTGAGCCCTTACCTTGGTGTGGCTTAGACTGTCTGGGAGAATGTTCTGCACTCCTGGGACAAGAACCACTCTCAGATGGACTTTGTGCAGAACTGCCCAATTCTAGAATCACATTGCTTCCCTGCAAAGGGGATACAAGTGAGTGCCCCCCCCCATTTGTTTATGTACCACACTATATATATATATATATATGTTGTCCATCTGAATCAAAAGGACTGCTTGAAGAAGCATGTGCTGAAAAACTTGAAGAGCATAAAGCACTGCTCTAATTTCCAGCACATTGATGTGCAAGTGCGTTTCTACAGGGGACTACAGACTCTGGGTTCTGTGGTGTCCCAGATGGGCGCCCCAACCCTGTCCCGACGCATTTGTGGTTAGAACTTGGGAGTGGGGAGGAGTCTGGAAAGGAGCCCCCCCCCCCGCAAAAGATTGCTGGGGTCCTGCCATCACAACAGGTCTCGTTGCGTCGGGGTGGAGATGAGAATCTGGCAATCTAGATCGTCTTCCTTCTGATCCCACTGAGAGCTCAGAGTCCATTTCGAAATCCGCATGTGTAGTCTGGCCAATGTGACCATGGGAATAACCGCTGCCATGAGGCCAAGAAGACAGAGAACGTCTCTAGCCAAGATATGACGACTATAAGAAACCGTATTGGCCTGACCTACCAGGGTATCTGCCCTGTCCAGGAGAAGAAAGGCCATGCCCTGCACTGTGTCCAAAACCACCCCAATGAACTGAAGGCATTGTGATGGGACTAGCTGTGATGTGGGGTAATTGACTATAATACCCAATTTCTGAAAAAGGTGCAGGGTAGCAGAGAAGGAAGCTTCCAACCCCTCCTTCGATGGAGCTGCCAGGAGCCAATCATCGAAGTAAGGAAAAACAGTGTGCCCTTGGCACCTCAAGGTCCCTGCCACGACCGCCAGGCATTTGGTAAAAACGTGCAGGGTGGATGACAAACCAAAGGGGAGTGCCTTGAACTGATAATGCTCCCCCTTGGAAACAGAACCTGAGGAACGTCTTGTGAGGGCCAAAAATGGGGATGTGGAGATATGCATCCTTCATGTTCAGAGCGCAGAGCCACTGGCCCTGGGACAGAAGACGCAGCAGGCTTTGCAATGACAGCATCCTGAACCTCTTCTACTCTAAGAAGAGGTTCAGAGCACTGAGATCCAGTATTGGGTGAAAATCCCCTGTCTTCTTGGGAACCAGAAAGAAATGGGAGTAAAATCCCTTCCCTATCTGGTCTACCAGCATGGGCTCTATCGCTTCCTTGAGAAGAAGAGCCCTGATTTCCTCCCTCGAGAGAGAGATATGCACCCTTGGGTAACGAGAAAATCTCAGTGGAGTGTCAGGAGGTTTTTCTCAAAATTCTAGAATGTGATCAAGTCTTATCAGTTGGAGCACCCAAGCATCCGACATGATGGACTCCCAGCCTCCCAGGTACCTTGTGAATCTTCTGCCCACCTGTTCTCTTGAAGGAGGAGGAGGAGGGGCAGTCACCGAGTCAGGAGTGGGAGAGTGGGTTAGGGAGGGCCGCACCCTCAGCTCTTTGAGACTTGGCTTGGGGGGCCAGCGGCAGCTATGGGAGCCCTACACTTAAACTTGCGTTTGGGTGGTTGTTGATTTTTCGCCTGGCGTTTGTTTTGCCCACAAAAAGGATGCTTTTGTTGTTGTGGTTTCAGACAGTACATAGTATGGACCGATCGAAGTGCTGTGCCCTTATCCTGCAGGCTAGTAATGATGTCCTGGGCAACCCCACCAAACAGGACAGATCCTCTAAAAGGGTCATTCCGGATAGCCAACTGAACATCAGGGGCTAATCCTGATACTCTCAGACAAGAGTATGTACGAAGGCTAACAGCTGTGGCGGCACCTCGAGCAGAGGAATCCACCACATTGTTGGTGGCTCGTAATGAATGGCGTCCAGCCATCCTGGCCATTTTCAGAGTAGTAGCCAAGGATTGTGCAATCCAATCTGTCTCCAGCCCAGAGAAGCCTTTTCTCAGCTGAGATGCAAGGAGTTTGCTCAATTCTTTGGAAATAAGGTTACCAGCATCAGGTCTGGCATTGGCCCAGCCTCTCCTATGAGGGATCATGGAGATCGGCGGGAAGCGGTATGCACTCTGTCTATCTGGTCAGATTTCTGCCTGCCAGAATTCACAGACATTGTGAAGATCATCCAGACACTGCACCCAACCAGTTGTAGTTTGGATCTGGGCCCTACACCCCTCTTAGTGGGATGTGTAGATGTTATCTGCCTGATCCTTGCTGAAATTGTCTGGAGGTCCTTGGAGATAGGGGTCTTTCCAGATCCCCTTAAGGAGGCAGTCATTCGACCACTCTTTAAGAAATCCTTCTTGGACCCAGACTGTCTAGCTGACTACTGGCCTATCTCTAACCTGCCATTTGTTGGTAAGGTTATTGAAAAGGTGGTTGCACTGCAACTGGATGATCACCTTACAACTCACAAGGTCTATGATACTCTCCAGTCCGGATTTAGGAAGAACCATAGGACGGAGACTGCACTTGTCCGAGTACTGAACAACCTCCTAATGGCAACAGATCAAAAGGCACGTACGATTCTGGTCCTTCTTGATCTCTCTGCAGCATTTGACACTGTAGACCATGGTGTGCTGCTGGAGTGCCTGTGGCTTCTTTGTGGGCCGTCTGGTACAGTCCTCAAATGGGGTCACTCATTCCTCGCGGACAGGTCTCAGAGAGTTGCCACCGGAATTTATTCCTCTGGCACTCCCTTCCTGCCCTGCAGGGTGCCGCAGGGCTCCATTTTGGCCCCCATGTTCTTTGCAGTGCACATGCTGCCATTGGGAAATATCATCAGGTGATACAGTTTGAGTTTTCACTGCTATGCAGATGATACTCAGCTGTATATGTCCTTTCTGCCCAGACAGAATGATGCACTCTCTGTGCTAAATAAGTGCCTTACCGAGATCAGAACCTGGATGAGTACTAGCTGGCTGAGACTGAATCCAGACAAGACTGAAGTGTTGGTAGTGGACCCTGGTCATCCAGGGGTGGGTGTGGGGGCTGGATAAGCATCAGGTCTTTCGGTCGATGGCATACAGCTCACTACCTCAGACCGAGTGTGTAACCTTGGTGTTATTTTTGATGATGGTCTGACACTGAAATCTCAGGTGTTGGCTGTCGTCAAATCCTCTTTTTAACATCTGAGGATTATCACCCAGATGAAACACTTGGGTCCTCTGGATGATCTTCCAACACTGGTCCATGCCTTCGTCACTACCCACCTTGATTACTGCAATTCATTCTAACTAGGCCTTCCAGGGGTTGATATCTGCTGCTTGCAGCTGGTGCAGAACGTGGCAGCCAGGCTTTGACTGGGACGTCTAGGTCCAGTCATATTACATCTGTGCTCCACAAACTGCACTGGCTGCCTATTCAGTGGTGGATCACCTTTAAGTTGGTTTGCTAACCTTTAAAGCCCTACATGATCAGGGACCCGGTTACCTGCAAGACCTCTTGGTACCCTACCACCCACTCTGTCCTCTCCAATCCACCGACAAGGGATTGCTAGAGATTCCCAGGGTGCAACTAAAAACATCTGGTGTCCGTGCTTTTTCTTTTTCGCCTCCAACCCTGTGGAATTCTGTACCTCGTTGGTTAAGAGAATGCATGACCATCGATACGTTTAAAATTGAGCTAAAAATTTACTTATTTAACTTGGCCTTCCCTAATTATGGTTAATCTGTTTTTTATTCCCTTGCTTTAAAGTTATATTTATATCTGATTTTATGTGCAATGCCTTGATTTTGAAAGGCGCTATAAAAATAAAGTTTGATTTGATTTTGGTGTTGGAGTCTGGTAAGGCCTCGACAGCAGGTTCTAGCTGGTGGAACAATGTCTTCTGGAATTCCAGCATGTGCGAGACATAGTTCATATCACGAATTGCCAGAGTCGAAGACGAGTAAAATTTCCTTCCGAACTGGTCCATTTGTTTAGACTCCTTATCGGAAGGGGAGGTGCTAAGGTGTTGTGCCTTAGCAGATCTATCATGGGCCACTGTAATGACTGCTGAGTCTGCCTTAGGATGGGCATTCAGAAGGTCTTTCCTCTCAGGTGTCCTGTAAACCCTGTCAGCTTTTTTTGGTCATAGCTGGGATGGAGGAGGGTCTCTGCCAAATTGTTGAGGCTAAATCCTTATGGGGTTCCTGACAGAGTGGGGTGAGTACCAGACTCAAGTCAGGGAAGTCCAGATGCTCTGCTAACCTACGCCTTATGGGGTCCAGAGCCTCTGACTTCCACCATCTGCTTGAGGAGGTCCACAAAAGAGGGATCTTCGGGGGGGGGGGTGACTTGGAGGATTACCGAGGGACCAGATCTTTGTGGGGAGGGGTCATTAATCCCAAGTTGTCATCTGAGATATCTGAGTCCAGCTCAGAATCCCTGGAATCCTCTGGGACTTCTGGACTTGGAGGATCTGACTCCCTGGTGACAATGTCTGGCGTCAGGTGAGTCGTAAGCTCAGACGGACAATATTACACGGGAGGATGAATGCCCACCGGCGAAGGTGCCCTAGGTGGAGGAGCTAGGTGACTGACAATCAGTGGTACAGGATGCCTGCTGTACAGTTCAGAGACCAATTGACTCTTGGTCGTCAACCACCATGAATTAAGAATTTCCCGGAAGTCCACCTGTGGCTGTTGAGGAGGTGGAGTGGGAAGAGGTGGATATTGAGAAAATCAAGGACCCTGCCCTCCAAAAAAGTGGAAAGAAAAATGAGGGTAACCTGGTGAAACATAAGAACCAGGGTAGCAATGGTAAGAGTAGGCTGAAGAAAAGGGATCCGGCGTCAGGGCAGATGGAGGATACCCCGATGGCGGATAGGCTGAAGATGGAAAAGCCAACATAAGGCCATACTGAGGGAGAGACCCATGGCCTGACGTCGGGTAACCCAACGGCGGTCCTGACAGAGGAAAGGCTGAAACACTTGATGTGGGATAGCCAGAAGAATGTCTCACTGAGGGATAGCCTGGTGGCAGCCCTGGTGGAGGGAAGTCTGATGTCGGCCAGGATGGTGGAAGGGCTGACAATGACCCAGATGGGGGAAGACCAGACGGCAGTCCCGAAAGAGGAAGACCTGATAGGCCTGCCGTTATCCCCGAAGGGACTGAAATCCCTAACGAAGGGGCCCCCATGAGGTGTCCCATCTGAGGAACATGAGAAGGAGTACCTTACAGAGTTAAGCCCAACAGTGGACCCGAAGGAGGTAAGGGGACCTGCGGGCATTGTGGAGCTGGGTCAGGTGTCACCAAAGGTGGTGTATGAGCCACCATAAGGCTAGGTGGCCTTCTATCATCGGGAACCCCCAGCAATGGGTGGACTTGCGTTGGAGCTTGCGGTTCTGGTGAAAGCTGGAGAAGCTTTGATGGGTCAGGCGATGGGGGCTCAGGAAGTGCCTCCTTGGAGAACCCAGATCTCCGGCCTGGATGATTCCAACATCCGGCAGCGTCACGCCAGGGCCTGACGGATACAAAGCAGTCAGGTGATCCTCGGAGGGGCCGATGAGTGGCTGATTGACTTAGGCAGCATGGGAGTCGGAGGAGCCGGCTCCCGACTTATCAACCCCAGCCGGACATTTGTTGGAGAGGCCGATGAGTGACTTATTGGCTGCGCCAGCCATCTTGGAGCCCAAGCCGGTAATGGGACTAAGAGTGGCGGTGGCCTCAGAAGAATCCAAGGAGACCACCATCACAGAGACCAGTGGCGGCAGAGGACCAAGGCCTGCTCAGTTGGCGGGAGCGCAGGACTGGTTGCGGCGTTTACTTTCTGGCCAGAAGGGGTCCGGTCCTCTGACAAAGGGCCCATGGGTGCCTTCAACGGAGGATGGGATTGCTCTTGTTCCCTATGTTTCTCTTTGCACCTCTTCTTTTTATGAGGGTCTGTGGGCGAGGAAGATGCGCTCTTCAATTTCTTCAACTCCTGTTCCATTGAAGCCATCTTTTCTTTTAGGATGTGGGACTCGAGGGCTTGCTGGCATTGTTTCCGCGTAGCCTGATTACAGTGGGTGCAGGCCTCACACTCCTTGACCATGTGGCTAGGCCCGAGACAGAAGAGACACTGAGAATGTTGATCTTTGTGCTGCAGCTGAACCCCGCACGAACCGCACTTGTTTTTATGCAGATCAGGAGAGGACGACATACAAACTACTAAGAAATAACAAAATTAAATGAATACTCATTGGTAGGTGTTCTATACTGTGGCAACAAGATCCAGTTGATCCAATGTTGCACAGATCGACGACGGGAAAGAACTGGAGGGCGGACATGGGGACTGCCCACTATACAGGGTCACACAGATGTCAGTCATGTGACGTCCGGTGAGCGGTACCCTGTCAGACTATAATAGCAAAAGTTTCCATGCGGTCCTGACGCCAGGGGGCGACAATCCTACATGTTATTACCTACTGCAAGAGCCCTCTCGAAGTAAGATCTTGGTTTAAACTGCTAAGGGGGGAGGTGGAGGCCGTAAGGCCCACACAATTCGAAAAGGGAAGGTCGGAAGACCTCCCCTCCACAAAGGCAGTAACAACAAAAGGGGAGGGAGGGCAGCTAAGAAATAGGGGAGAGGAGGAGGGTAGGAGGGCAAGCCAGGACAAAGTTATTGAACAAAATAGCCAAGGTATTACAGAGGCAAAGTGTAGGGTGGTATCGCTGAATGCCCACAGTCTCAGGAACAAGATGGCAGAAAAGTATGCCCTCTTAGCAGAGAGTAAGGTGGATATAGTGGCAGTTACTGAGACCTGGGCTACAGCACACCATGACTGGGATCTCTCAATCCCAGGGTACAATCTGTACAGAAGGAACAGAGAGATAGGCAAATGAGGGGGGTGGCAGCATACATCAGGGAGGGAATAATTTGCATGAGGGAGGAGGAAAAGGGGAACATAGAAACATTGTGGCTCCAGTTGCAGGCTAGCAGAGGAAGGAAGATCAGGATGGGGGTGGTATACAGACTGCCCAACTGAGGACAAGGACAGAGAACTATGTTCCCAGTTGAGGATCGCAGCCAGAATAGGGAAGGTGGTAGTGGTGGGGGATTTTAACCTGCCTAAAGTGAACTGGACTACTCCAACCACATCCTGCACCAGAAGTCAGGAAATCTTAAATGCAATTCAGGATGGCTTCATGACTCAGTATGTGACTGATGCCACCAGGAAGGGGGCAATCCTGCACCTAGTGCTCTCCAATGGGGAGCACGTACAGGAGATCAAAGTTAGAGAACCCCTGGGAGGAAGCGACCACAATACAATGTGGTTCAGTTTGGACATGGGCAAGGATGACATTCCCACCAAAACCAGAGCACTGGATTTCAGGAGGACAAATTTTAAAAAGATGAGAGAAGTGTTAGTTGAAACCCTGGAGAGCATGGAGGAGGGCGTAGAGGTGAACCAGTTATGGGCCATCATTAGGGGGACATTCAGCAGACCACAAGCAGCTGTATCAAAATGAGGGGGAAGAAACTGAAAGCCAAACCATCGAACTGGTTTAATGGGGAGGTGGCCAGAGTCATAAGGGAAAAGAGGGCAGCCTAAAGAAATTTCAAAAGAACAGCAAAGGAAGAGGATGAGGAAGAATACTAAGGCGCTAGCTAAGGTGGCAAGAAGGGAGGTGTGGCAGGCAAAGGCACAGAAAGAGCTCCAAATAGCCGAACGAATAAAGAATGGGGAGAAGGCTTTCTTTTGCTACATAAGAGAAAGGACGGACAAGAAGGATGGCATTGTCAGGCTGAGGAAGGGGAATGACTGGGTTGATGAAGATAGGAGCAAAGCAGAGGTATTAAGCAAATACTTCTGCTCTGTCTTTACAAAGGAAATGGATGGACCAGTGCCAAGCGTAGGGAGGAGGAGGGAGGGAGGAGGAATGGCAGGGGTCATAGGGGTAATCGGAATTGAAAGAATGAGAGAGGGGCTGATGACCTTGAGGGTGGACAAATCCCAGGGTCAGACGAAATACACCCTAGGGTGCTGAAATAGTTAGCAGAGGATCTTGTGGGGCTGCTGGCTGTTCTGTTCAACAGATCTCTGGAGTCGGGAGTGATGCCACTGGAGTGGAGAATGGCACATGTGGTGCCACTCCACAAGAGCAGACCCAAGGATGACCCGGGTAACTATAGGCCAGTCAGCCTGACCTAGATAGTATGTAAACTCATGAAGGCCATACTAAGAGAAAGGCTAGTATGTTACAGAGAGGAGAATGGTCTACAGAACGAAAGACAGCACAGGTGTATGGCAGGCAGGTTGTGTCAAATGAACCTGATCAAGTTCTTTGATTGGGTCTAGAGGGCAGTGGACAAAGGCCAGGCGGTAGACAGCAGATACCTGTACTTTAGCAAGGCCTTCGATTCTGTACCACACAAGAAGTTGATAATTAAACTGATGGATCTACAGATTCGGGGGAGGGGGGGTGGCGGGAATATGGTAAGATGGGTTGAAAATTAGTTGAGTGGTAGAACCCAGAAAGTAGTGGTTGGGGGTGAGTTCTCCAGCACCAAGGAGGTCACCAGGGGAATCCCGCAGGGACCATTGCTGGGGCCAGTGTTGATCAAAGTCTTCTTAAATGACATCAGGGAAGGCATAAAAGGTAAAATGTGCCTGTCTGAGGACGACACCAAACTCTGTGGAAGAGTGGACACCAAGGAGGGGATACAGGACCTGAGAGAGGATCTCGCCAGACTAGAGAGATGGCCAGGAATCTGGCAACTTGGTTTCAATGCCAAAAAATGCAAACTAATGCACATAGAGGCCAAGAACCCTAGGACAGAGTATTACATAGGAGGGGTTCAGGTAACTGCTTCCGAAGAGGAAAAGGATCTAGGGGTAGTGACTACGAGTGACCTGAAACTCACCTCTCAGTGTAAAAAGGCAGTGGCAAAGACTAACAGGATGCTATGATGTATTGCAAGGAGATTCGGTAGTAGGCAGAGCGAGGTTATATTACCATTGTACAGGTCACTGATGAGACCACATTTAGAATATGGGGTGAGGTACTGGCATCCTTACTTTTAGAAGGGCATCAGCATATTGGAGGGGGTTCAGAGAACAGCAACCAAGATGAACGAATGGCTACATGATAGGTCCTATAAGGAGAGGCTTGTAGCCTTGGGGATGTACTCCATGGCAGAGAGGTGACATGATAGAGACCTTCAAGTACATGAAGGGAATTACCAGAGTGAAAAGGGACGGTCTCTTTAAAAGGAATGACGACAGCATCACTAGGTGGCACAACCTAAAATTGATTGGGGGGGGGGTTCAGAAGAGATGTAAGAAAGCATTTCTATACAGAGAGGGTGGTGTCCACCCGGAATGAATTGCCAGAGGAGGTGGTATCAGCTAGGATGGTGGGAGCATTCAAGAGAACCTGGGACAATCATAAATGGAACCCTAGGGACCAAGGAAGGGGAGAAGAGGGAGAGAGGGAGGGACAGTTGGGGGGTAGTGTCATCGGCATAAATTGTAAGGCCAGACCCTGCATCACTTACCAAGCAGACACGACAGACCGGGTGGTCTTCTTCTGCTGGCTATTTTCGTATATTTGTATGTTCGTCAGTACCAGTAGAAAAGTTACAGTTACAGGTAAGTAACCCCTTCTGTTAACTACCTGGATTAAAATCACTATCCAAATTATGGCAGATCCATATGACAGATCAGTCTTCTCGGAGGAGGGGACTAGACGCTCATCCATTTTAGATAAAGTGGCTCTAGAGGACTGAAGTCCCAAAACAGTAATGCAGCAGCTCAGCACTATAATGGGGTATGAATGTGTGTGCATTAGCCCAGGTAACAGCCCTGCAGATTTCTGTACTGGAAATGCTCCTGACAGTGGGTGGAGATGACATGCACACCCACGGGTGGCTACTGATCAATCAACTGATAACAGCAAGCAAGGCATAATGTAATCAATCTGTAATAACCTCCTTGTGCCACTAGGGGGCAAGGGGTTGCTCACTAGAAGGTCAGAGCCACATTCTACTCGTTGGGTAGTTTGGTATACTGTAACAGAAGAGTGAGCCAGATTGTTCCTAAAGGAGAAGAACAAGGTGGGTCAAACTGCAAACTCTGACATCTGTGACATTTGTCACAGTTCCCCACTCTGAAATGAACACTGCATAATACTGAGAAAATATTTACCATCAAGAGGTTCACAAACTGCAGTACACAGGGCACAGCATATCTCACTATCAGTGAATACCAAGCACTCTATGTAGGTAAGCCCTCCAGAAGTTTAAAAATCAGAATACGGAAACATCTTCGGGCAATAAAAAGTGCTGACCCAAATAATCGCTGAGCCATACATGTAAGCGCTGGAAGAAGTACACAATGGGGAATACTAACAACAACAAAAATGGAAAGGGACCTGGGGTAGTCATATCAGATGACCTAAAGGTGGGCAGGCAATGTGAGCAGGCAGTAGGGATGGCTGGGGGGATACTGGGAAGTATAGAGAGAGGCATCACGAGTAGAAAACAGGAAGGTGTTATCCTCTGTACAGACAGTTGGTGAGACCCATCTGCAGTACTGCTAGCAGTTCTGGAGACCCCATCTCCACAAGGACACAGACAGGATGGAGGTTGTCCAAAGGAGGGCAACTAAAATGGTGCAGGGTCTGCACCAAAAGACATACGAAGAGTGACTAAAGGAGCTTAATATGTATACCCTCGAGGAAAGGAGGGAGAAGGGGGACATGACAGAAACATTCAGGTATCTCAAGGGAATCAACAAAGTCCAAGAGGGTAGCATCTTTCAGGAAAAGAGATGTACAAGAACAAGGGGGCACAATTTGAAGATAGAGGGAGGATGGCTCAGAGGTACTGTGAGGAAGTATTTTTTCACAGTGAGGGTTGTGTATGCATGGAATGGCCTTCCTGAGGAGGTCATGGAGTCAAAAACAGTGGAGGAATTCAAGAATGCATGGGACAGACATAAGGCAATTCTAGTGGGGGGTAGGAAGAAGTAGGCTGTTGGTTAACAAGATCTGCAGCTTATCCATTAGGTAGGGAAATGGGCAGACTAGGTGGGCCAAGTGGTCCTTATCTGCTGTCAAATTCTATGTTTCTATGAGTCGATCCTTCGGAACACAGATTGAAATTCTGTGGTATAGAAAAGGTGCAATAGGGTATGATAGGGAGAGGATTTTGAGGCTTGGGGCTGGATATTCAGACTGCGCCAGGCAGGGGCGTAAGCCTGGGTGCAGCGCAACTGGGATGCGCCACGGCGTGGACTGGGCGATATTCAATGGTGCTGCACCATAGCTCAGCACCATTAAATATGGCACCGTGGCCGCCCGCATTGCGCATGGTGCAGTGGCACTGCTCCAGCGCAAGTGCAGTTGCGCTAAGCGCAGGAAATGGACATTATGTACCTACCATAATTCTTGATCTTCTTGGATGAAGTTTCCACCACCCATTCACATGGATGGGATCTACGCTGAAGGCACTAGGACCCAGCGGGAGTAAACTTTTTGCAGGAGGGTCGGCGCCAGAGTTGGAGCCGCGAGGAGCGGGGCCACGAGCCTTGGCTCATGCGGTAATGACTATCTCAGCGTCGACCCTCCAACTGCCTCCGTACCTTTTTTCCCCGAGGAGGTGCAGCGTAACTAACCTACAAGGATAGCCTAACAAAAACCAGACATGAGATAGTCTAGAAGACCCATACAAGAAGGGTCAAGAAATAAGTCTTCACAGCCTAAAGATTGAGGGAGTAAAGACCAACAACAGAGGTGAGCTCGGGGGATGGTGGGTGGGCGTGTGAATGAGTGGTGGAGACTTTGTCCAAGAAGTTCAAGAATTACAGTAGGTATGTATCTTCCTGGACATAAAGTCTCCACCACTCATTCACGCTGATGGGAGAGTACCAAGCTAATAATCACCCGAGAGGGCAGCAGGAGAGACCAAGAGCTCACAAATTTAGGACAGAAGTCCATTAAGGATGGTTCTGCCAAACAACATATATCACCTGGCATGGACATCCAGGGCATAGTGCTTTATGAAAGTATGCACTGAACTCCAGGTAGCCGCATTGCAAATATCTACAATGGGCACGTTGCGGATTTCCACCAGGGATGCCGCGACCGCTCTAGTAGAGTGAGCGTACACCCTGCCCTCCAGCTTAACCTGTGCCATGGAACAACAGTGGCGAAGGCATGCTACCAGCCATGTTGAAATGCATGTGATAGCGACAGGTTGACCCAGCCGGGTGTCGCTGAAGGAAACAAACAGTTGTTGAGCTTTATGAATTTCTTTTGTTCTATCTACGTAGAAACGTAGAGCTCTTTTGACGTCTAAAGAATGAAGGGTACTTTCCCCTTCATTTTGGAAGTTCGTAAAGTAAGTAGGAAGGACCAAAGGTTGGTTTAGATGGAATTCTGAAACAACCTTAAGGAGAAACTTAGGATGAGTCCTAAGAACTACTTTGTCTCTATGAAACACAGTATACAGAGGGCCTGTGACCAAGGCATGTATCTCAGAGAACCTGCGGGCTGAGGTAATGGTCCCCAGGAAGGCCGTTTTCCAAGTGAGAAATTTCAGCTCACAGGTAACTCGAGGCTCGAAAGGCTTTCAAGTGAGCATGTCTAGTACAAGATTAATGTCCCAGGCTGCGACTGGACGTCTGATAGGAGATCTGGTATGCAGAATTCCCTTAAGAAACCTCTTAACCACAGGTAACTGAGCCAGTGACAAGGAAAGTACTGGCTCATGATAAGCTGAAATGGCACAAAGGTGAATTTTGACTGTAGAGTATTGCAGACCTGAATTTGAGAGGTCTAAAAGGTACTCTAGAACTTTATTGGGTGGGCAGAAAAAAGGATTCAAAGAGGATTTTGCACACCAGAGAGAGAAATGCTTCCACTTGGTTGTGTAAGTTTTTCTAGCGGCTGGCTTACGCGCAGCCAGAAGAATATCTGAAACTCTGCAAGAGACATTGAACCTGTTTACCTCCATCTCTTCAGAAGCCAAGCATGAAGGTGAAGTGATCTCAGATTGGGATGGACCACAGGCCCCCTGAGTCAGAAGGTTCATCTGAAGGGGAAGAGCTTTCTGAGGGGTTTTCGACATACTGTTGAGTAACGGAAACCATATCTGTCGAGGCCAGAAGGGAGCAATGAAGATCATTTTGTCCCCCTGGGACTCGAACTTGAGAAGTACCCTCTGAATTAGAGAAATCGGTGGAAAGGCGTATAGAAAGCATTTTGTCCACTGCAGCCTGAATGCATCCTGACAGAAAATGCCAGGCCCTGGATTTCTGGAGCAGAAGAGAGGCAGTTTTGTGTTGAGTGGGGATGCAAAAGGTCCAGGTCTGGAGTTCCCCATTCTGCGAATAGTGACTGAACTACACTGAGTCGAGAGACCATTCATGAGGATCTGTCTCTGTTCTGCTGAGACAGTCTGCCAGTTTGTTCTGCACTCCGGCAGGTGGAGCCGCCTGAATTAGGCCTTGTGCTCCAAGCACCATTCCACACTCTCGTCGCTTCCCCGCATAAAGTGTAAGAGTGAGCACTGCCCTGCTTGTTAATGTAATACATCACTGCTTTGTTGTCCGTTTGAAGGAGAATGTTCTTGTGACAGAGAATGTCCTTCAAAGCCCAGACTGCATAAAGGATGGCTCTCATTACTAAGACATTTATGTGAAGCTGGGATTCGTCCTGAGTCCACATACCTTGGGTGTGGAGATTCTGACAGTGAGCTCCCCACCCCATCAGGGACGTGTCTGTAGTAACAGAAATCTGATGATCCAGGGGGGCAAAGGGATACCCTTCCAGAAGTTTGTCCTCTTGCGACCACCACATGAGTGACCTCTTCAGAGGTTCTGTCACCTTGATGAGAAAGGACTGAGGGTGAGTGGTTGGGGACCACTGAGTACTAAGCATCCACTGAGAAGTTCTCACATGGAGGCGTGCTAGGGGTATAGTGAACACCGAGGATGCCATGAGACCCAGCATCCGTTGCATCGGGACAGCTCGAACCAAGCTGTTCTCTCTGATGTATCAGACCATCTGTAGGATATCGCTACTTCTATTCTATGGTAGAAAAGCTTTCGCACAGGAGGTGTTCAGAAGAGTTCCTATGAAAAGGAGCTTCTGGGAGGGCTGCAACTGCGATTTCTTGAGATTTAGCAGGACTCCCATTGACATGAGAAAGTCTGCGGCCATGGCTACGGCATCGAGAGTTCCTTGCCTGGAAGGGCTTGCTAGAAGCCAGTCGTCCAGATATGGGAACACTTGTATTCTGATCTTTCTGCAGTGCGCTGCGAGAATTGCACAACACTTTGTAAAAACTTGCGGCGCTGAAGATAGCCCAAAGGGCAGGACTCTGAACTGATAATACTAGACCAAAGCTACGAACCTTAGGTATTTGTGATGCCTTGGGTGAATAAGAATATGTTGGTAAGCATCCCGCATGTCCAGGGAGGCTAACCAGTCGTGTTGATGAAGCAAAGGTAACAGGGTTCCTAGCGATATCATTTTGAATTTCTCTTTGGGAAGAAATTTGTTCAATTTTCTGAGGTCCAAAATAGGGCACGTGCCCCCGGTTTTCTTTGGAACTAGAAAGTAATGGGAGTAGAACCCTGCGTTCCGATGATCCAGCGGAACTATTTTTACTGCCCTGTTGTTCAGAAGGCCTTGTATCTTGGAGGCGAGAAGTTCTGACTGAAGTATTGACAGTTTTGGCTGCCATTTGGGGGGACAATCTGGAGGGTTCTGTGAAAGATTGAGGGAATATCCCTCGTGTATTATCCGGGGCACCCACTTATCCGATGTTATGGACTTCCACTGGTTGTAGAATTGAGTCAGACGACCTCTCACCTCTAAGGAGGAGTCCCCCTCGGGCAGCTGAGGTGGGACTTGGGCCAGAAACTCAGAAGGCAGTGGGTGCTTTGGGCCCTTGTGCTTTCTGTTGCATTTTCTTTTGAGGCTGAGGGGCTTGGTTTTTATTAAAACCTCCTCTGTCTTTGCCTCGAAAGGACTGACAGTTGTGAAACCGGTGCTTATGAACACCCCCCCCCCCGAGAAGGGGCAGAAGCAGGTCAAGCCAATTTAATGGCCGATCTGGTCTTTTGTGTGGCCTCTAGAGCTTGCTCTACTTGAGGACTGAAGAGATACATACCGTCGAAGGGTAATGCCATGACCTGTTGCTGGGCATCATTTGTGAAGCCTGAAGTGCGCAGCCAGGAATGACGGCAGGTACAAATGCCCGCAGCCGCTGCTCAGGAGGCAGTATCGAAAGCGCCCATAGCTGCTTTAACCTGTTGGTTGTTGGACTCGATACCCCTGGTTATGGTTTGAAGAAGCTCTGAATCAGCGTCGGACTCCAGTAGAGCTTCAACCATTTGTTTGAGTGAATGCCAAAGAATATACTCATATTGAGAGAAATAGCCCTGGTAGCTGGCAATATGCATACCCAGGGTGGATGCAGCAAAGACTCTCTTACCTAAAGTATCTATCTTACAAGATTCTTTGTTTATAGGTCGAGCCGTAGTAGTCTGAGGAAGGACAACCTTATCATCCTCTGCCAAGACTACAATAGGGTCCACAAAGGCTTGAGAGGCCAAAATGGGTCGTTCCTTGGGAGCAGCATACTTCCTGTCTATGGACTTAGCCACAGAAGGAATGAGAGAAAGCGTCTCAAAGGAAGGCTGTACCGGGGGAGTTAAGTCCATAGGGATATCCGGAACATGAAGGTACTGGAGTCTTAAAAGCTTCCCAGGATCGATATCCATAGTCTGGAAAGAAAGAGTCAAGTTCAAATTTTTCAGCAGAGACTTAAATGACAGGTCCTCAACCACAGGCTCTGCAGCAGGATTAGATCCTGCTCCTTCCACATCATCACCCAGCCTAAGGTCTGGGTCAGGCTCAATATCATCTCCTGACAGCCCAGGAGGGACTGTATGGACAGGAAAGGAGTGAAAATCAGAAGGAAAACAGGAGGCAAAGGGGTTCAGAGTCGAGGAGCCCTGGAGACTGGAAGATGTCACACCAAGTCTCGGCACTGCAGAAGAGCATGGCGCCGCCTGGCCCAGCACAGCACATGGCTCCAACAGAGCCCCCGGCACCGAGGACAGTGCCGAAAAACCGTATGGTGCTAAGTATGGTGCCAACAAGCCAGACAGCACCGAAAAGCCACACAGTACCGAGGACGGCATTGGGGATGGCGCCGACAAGCCCAACGGCGCAGAGGACTGCGCCAACAAACACATCGACACTGAGGATGGCGCCGAGCAACCTACTGATGCCGATGGTGCCAAAACCAACCCAGGGCCCGAAAACCAAGATTTGAGGCAAAGAAGGAAAAGAAGCAGGAGAAAGGCCGATTGGCCCCTGCGCCGCCTTGTGAGGGTAGAGATCACCTGGCGCGCGGTGTCGTGTGGCACTGAAGAGGCACCATGTGCAACTAGGGAGGCCCAACGGCCCTATCCGATCTCCCGAAGGGTCCGAGGGTCCCTGAGTGACCGGGGCAGGCAGCTGGATCAACCTCCGAGCCCATTGCTCCATCAGAGCGGCCCACTGATGAAACTGCTCATCTGAAGCCCTACCAGAAGGCGGGGAAGGGCTCCAATGTCGAAGAGGTCGGAGACTGGAGACAGAAACCGGCGACTCCAGATGAGACCGGCAACCTTGGCCCCAATGACCCGACCATCGGCCGCGCAGACAAATCGAAGGTGACCTCCGGTGTGCAGCCTCTTTCTGGACCTGGATGAAGAAGAGCTCAAGGCCGAACGGTGCAGAGAGTGTGACCGTTTTCTTTTATGCTTCCGGGGGGACCACCCCTCCCCCTGGGCATTGGACTGTCCATTGTCAGACCCCCCCTCTGGAGAGGGTGATGGACCAGACCCAGCCCGGCTGACTGAACAACTTTCATATGAAGTCTCCCTACCATCACCTGACCTGCTCATGGTCGACTCCATCAATGTAGGCTGAGACTTCTTTCTTATAATAAATTACAGTAATCGGTACTTTATTATAAGAAATACTACAAAATAAAAAAAGAACTGAAAACTATGCTGCTAGAATGAGGTTTAACTCCCGGAGGGCGAGTACATCGTCACCTGTAGCTGCACTAGGCAGGAAAAAAAGAACTAAGGCGGTTGGAGGGTCAACGCCAAGACAGTCACTGCTGCACGAGTCAAGACTTGTAGTGCTGCTCCTCGCGGCTCCAACTCTGGTGCCCACCCTCCTTCAAAAAGTTTGCTCCCACTGGGTCCTAACGCCTCCGGTGTAGATCCCATCAGTGTGAATGAGTGGTGGAGACTTTATGTCCAGGAAGATCCACGATATTCAGTGGTGGGTAAGCAAATGGGGCCATTATGCATGCAAGGCACAAATGGGACCATTTGCATGTCATTATGGACCATTTGCATGCAGGTGCGCCAATCCCCGGTGACTTGCGCCTTGCCAGGCTGCAGCCATCGGGGACCAATGTCCCCTGCCCCTCGTCGGCAACGCACTCCAACGCCCGATCACGGGCTTTGTAATAATAATTATACAATGGAAATCATTCACATATCGGAACTGTGTAGTACAGTATGGTCTGCATGCCCATTGGTCCACACTGTGGACCAATGGGCGCATGAGTCAGACTGTATGCTGCTGTCAGTCGGCGGGCGTTTATGGGTGGAAGGCTGCCACCCATCGCTGGACCGAGGGGAGCAGGGCAGGGACTGAGTGGGCGGGTGGGAGAGGGAGCCGCTGGACCACCAGGGATTTTTAAATTTACAAAGCCCACGATTGGGCTTGGAAGCGGGTCCACTGGACTATCAGGTATAAATTTATTATTACAAAGCCTGCAATCGGGCTGAGGGGCAGGTCCACCAGGGATAAATTTAGTATTACAAAGCCCACGATCGGGCTGGGGGGGCAGGTCCACTGGACCACCAGGGATAAATTTATTATTACAAAGCCCGTGATCGGGCTGGGGGGCAGGTCCACTGGACCACCAGGGATAAATTTATTATTACAAAGCCCGCAATTGGGCTGGGGGGGGCAGGTCCACTGGACCACCAGGGATAAATACAGGTTACTCACCTGTAACAGGAGTTCTAGGAATGGTATATGTTGTTCATCCACACTTCTTGGCAGGTTCCTTGCCGCTTTAAATCTTGCCGGAAGGTCTTCAGGCTGGCTCCTCCCACCCACCCGGATGGTAAAACTCTCGGATCCACCCCATGACGCCAGTTCTAGCCCGCTGGAAGCCAGGTTGTGCATCGAAGCCGGGGAGGCCGGGTGGGTCATGTGGATGAACAACATATACCATTCCTAGAACTCCTGTTACAGGTGAGTAACCTGTATTTCTAGGGACATGGATATGTTGTTCATCCACACTTACTGGCAGACTCCTAGCAGTTCTCCGGGAAGAGGGAGGCAAGACGCACACCCCCTACTTGGGTAAGAAGACTGGAGAACTGAGGCCCCGACCAACATCCCGGCGTGACACAAGGTCGATGTGGAAGGGAATCGGTATATGCCTGCTTCCAGGCAGGAGCCCTGCGGATATCCTGGACAGGAGTATTCTCGGAAGCAGCCACCGATGCAGCGGAAGGGTGGGTAAAATGAGCACTTATCCCTCTGGGAGGCTCCATGCCCGCCCACCAACAGCGGAGACCTATGCAGGAGGTGACCCTACCCGCTCATCGTCCGCTTGGCTGCAGGTCTGCCAGGTGTGGCTTCAGCGTAGATGACAAACAGCTGGTGAACCTCTCCCGAACTTCAGCCCTACACTCCCTGGGTAGGCGAGCGTTAAATAGGGTCCCAATGGATCCTATATACGGCCTCCAAGGCGTGAGTCGGGATGACCCCCGGCGGAGACAATACCCGGTTAGGGAAAAGACTGCCACCGCCTACGGAAGGAACTCCGGGTGGGGCGCAGGACAACCTTGTCCCTGTGGAAGACCAGATAGGCAGATTCAAAGGAGTGCCTGGAACTCTCCCCTCCTTCTGGATGGCATAGAAGCCCCAAGAAGGTGTTCTTCCACAACAGGTGGGGAAACTCGCACCTGTGCAAAGGTTTGAACGGCTTGCCTGTGAGCTAAGCCCATACCAGCAAAGATCCCACAGAAATGGGGATACTCTCCCCAAAGGGGAGGTGTGATCAAAGCCTAGAAAAGCGCCAGACCACCTTTTCTGCGCCACCGACTGCCTTCCGGCCCACGCCCGGAAGACAGGGGTGACCAACAGAAGCACCTAGAGGGTTGTCGGCCGAAGCCCTAGTTCAAAAAAGAAAGGACCGCAGATGGTTTGGAATGCTCGCTGAGGGACGGGAGAGGGGACCAGGCCCTATCCCAACACCAAATGGAGAACTCTTCCATTTGAAGGCGAGCATGTTTGGCCGACTCCTGGCAGGACGCCTCGAAAACATCGAGGACCTTGCCGAAGGACCCAAGGCCTGGCCCCTAGCCGCACAGGGACCAGGCCTTCAGGTGCAGGGATTGAAGGTCCAGATGGAAAACCTTCCCCTGAAAGCAGAGATCAGGACCGGACAGGCTGGAAGCCACCTCGGGAGCCTGGGGCTGAGACTGAGGAGAGCTGGATATCACAGCCGGCAAACCAGTCTAGGGCTACCAGCATCGCCTGCGTCTAGTCCCTCCTTGCCTTGCCCGTGGGTCAAGGGAAATGGGGGAGAGGCGTAGAAGAGGTGCGGGGTCCGCAGCCTTGACGGCATCCCCTACAGCGAACCTTGCTGAGGGGGCAGGCATGAGACAGTCTCGGCCTCGTATTCTCCCTGGAGGGAAAAAAGGGACCGCCCTAGGCGTGACCGGGAGGGAGAAGATCCTGTGCTACCTCCGGCAGGGAAGACCACTCGTGAGGCACAGCCTATGTCCGGCTTAGGGCATCAGCCAGGGTGCTGGAGGCTCCTGCCATCGAATGGCTAGGAAACCACCTCCTGGCTGCACAAAAGACCCAATGCGGAGAACCTCCTTACGCAGAGGCAAGGGGCTCATCCGAACCTGGCAGGATAGGTAGCACATGGTCGTGGTGTTGTCCGACTGGACTTAAACCACTAGACCCCGCACAAACAGAGTGAGCGGTGCAAGCTAAGCGGACCGCCTGGAGCTCCAGCAGGTAGGAAAGACATCGGGACTCCCGAGAGGACCAGAGGTGGAGCACTCTGTATTCCCCTTGATGGGCACCCCCACCCATCCGAGAAGCATCGGTCAGAGAAGACCGTCAACTCGGGGCAGATGAACAGGATGTTCTCCTGCAAGAGCTGGAACGAGGAAGGCACCGATCTGAAGGAGAGCGTTCCCTAACCCCTGGGCTGTAGTCACGAACTGGTCCGAAGGAACGCAGCACTGTGACCGCTGGCTGGCCAGCTCCCACTAGGGGGACGCATGAACCGACGGGTCCAACAGACCACACTAGAGCAGGCCGCCGCGAGGTGCAGGAGGTCCCGGCAGGGCGCAATTGCCCAGTCAGACCTGACTAGGTAAGGGAGGAAGAACCTCAGCCCTGTCCGCCAGGAGCCGAGCTCGGACTCAAGACTCGAGCCTCGTCCCAAAGAAGGATTACCCGCTAAGACACGAGTTCCAACGTGGCTCCGATAAAAGGAGACCAGGCTGAGAGCAACCTAGAGGGCCAGAACTCTGGACCGTCCCCTTCCACCTGGAAGGGTTGCAGTCAGGCCGCCGTCCGGGTGGGGTTACGCCCGGACCCCTCAATGCCGCAGAAAGCTGCTGAGCAGAGATCAAAGGGCCTGGCCTGGAACTCGTAAAGAGATCCCCCGCTAAAGAAAGGGAGGAGTCTCCCAAGAAACGGACAGAATGAAGTGTAAGTACGTCCTGGAGGTCCAGGAAGAAGCCACACGCCTCATTCTGAGGATGGGATATCTGAGGCAGAGAGACCATCCGGACATGCAGATAAAGAATGGGGCGCAAACCCCCCATCCGTTTGGGACCAGGAATACCTGGACATGAACCCAGGGTCTGAAGGAGGATCCACAACCTTCCTGATCACCTCTATTTAGAGGGCCAGGCAAGTCGGCTCAGCAGGACGACAATGAGGCTGCGGACCCCAAGACCCCCATGGGGCGACGGCTCGAAAGGGTGGTGCCTGCTCGCAATCCCGAGGCAGGACCTTCCCCTAGCACCTCCAACACCCAGAGGTCCGGGAAAGTGGACCAGGTGGAGAGAGCCCTCCCAGAGAACCCGAGGTGGGGGTAGCGGGGGCGGGGACAGCGCCCCTCAGCCCGTCACTGAGCAGGCTTGGAGGAGGAATTGGCCGAGGGAGCTCCTGGGCCTTTACCTGCCTGCTTCCTTTTAGAGGAAGACTCTGGCTTGGAGTCAGGACGCCCTGCGCAAGCCTGCTGGCCCTCATGCTGGGGTTGATGGGCCAGTCGAGCCGCAGGGGTCGGGTGGCAAAGGGGCTTACACAAAGGCTGCCGGCTGCCCTTGTCCCTCCGGGTGGGAGTGACCGAGTCTGGAGTGGCATCGGACTTCTCGGTCCCCTGGAGGTGTCCCTCCACTCCAGGGCGGAAAAGGTCAGTCCCCAAGAAGGGGATGTCCACCAACTTGTGCTGGGTTTCCAAAGAGAAAGAGGATAACCTCAGCCACGCCCTGCGGCACATGGCCACTGCGGCTGCCACCGACCTGGCACAGGAATCACCTAAGTCCAGAGCAGTCTGAAGCTGCTGCTTTGCCACCGCCCTACCCTGGTCCCGCACCCACCGGACCGTGGTCCATAGGTCGGCCAGGAGATGAGGGAGTACCTTATCCAGGGAGCCCAAAAGGGCATGGGAGAAATGTGCCATCAGTGCAGCCGAGCTGGCCTGTCGGAGGCCAAGGGAAGATGCAGCGTAAACCTTACGCCCGACATAGTCCATCCTTTTGGACTCTTTGTCAGGGGGCCTATCCACATCCCGAGCGTTTCCAGAACACTGGAAAACATTATCGGTAACTAACCCTCAGCCGAGGGGTGCTCCGAGAAACTGGGCAAAGAACCGACAGGGACAGAGTACTTCCTGGCCATCTTGGTTGAGGGCGGAGGGCAGGAAGTAGGCCGCTGCCAGAGCTCCAAGGCCGGGCCTACGATGGCCTCGGCCACCGGGAAGGCCTCCGAGGGTGAACCCCCTTGGTCTAGAATCTCCGTCAGGGGATAAGGGGCCCGTTTGGACACAGGCTCGAGCTGCATCCCGGTGAACTCCGAGATGAGCTGAAGCAGACCCATGAAGGACGATGGGCTGTCGTCCACAGATCGTTCCGGAGAGGACCCCAGGTCCTCCTGACTGAGGAACATAGAGGAGTCGATGTTGGACTCCGAAGGGTCTGCAAAGAGCTGCCTCAGGCCTGAGTCACTCTTCGTCCACCTAGGGCGGGCGGGAGTGAGGGGAACAGACAACCTGCGGGACAGGTCACGGACCGGCCGTGGTTCCACCGAGGGCGGTGGGACAGCAAGGTTCGGATGAACAACCAACCCCGGAGTGGGCACCTCGACTGCAGCGAGCGGCTGAGTCAGCCGATCGGGCGGCAGCTGCTTGCTGGACGGGGAATGAATCGGTGTTGATTGATTCCCGGACAACAACAACTGCTGCCACATGAACTCCTCGTAACGTCAGCGCCATCTGCATGAAGCCACTCCTCATCGAGGAGGAGACAAGGAAACGGTAATGCCACTTAACTCGTGCCCCGAACGAGAACGTCAAGTCGGCGTGGAGCGGCTTGACCGAGGGAGGACCGAGACCGAGACCAATCCCGGGGAACCGAGGGTGGGCCTGAAGGAGCGGGAGTGCCCGCCTTCCTCGGCTCAAGAAAGGACCGAGGCCTGTCGACCAAGGTACAAGCAGAACTCTCGTCCCCCGCCGGGGGGACCGGCGAAAGGATGGCGGCTCCAGCAGAAGACAACCCAGATGACAGGTCGAGAGATTTGACAACGTCGACGGGAGTCCTGGCCGGCTGACCTGATGGGGACACCATGAAGCCAGCGGCCTGAGCCGCACCCTCGACCGAAGTCGAACGTCGGCCGGCAGGGGAGGGGGAACTCTCCCGCTCCCTCCAGCACCGACGATGGGACTTAGCCTGCGACTCCTTAGACTTGGGCCGTGAGGCAGGTCCCAAAGGTCCCTCTCCCTTCGAGGAAAGGGACTGGCGAAGCTCCTTGAACGAAGCTGAATGAGGAGAACTCAAGGATAGCGGGATAAGCGCCACAACCGAAGAGGGGGGGGCAGACTTGAACGCCGCCCCCTCCATGCAGGAAAGAAGATCGAGCTGCTCAGCCAAGACAGCCGATGCGGACACCGCCGGACGAGTCTCCAAGGAGTTTTCCGGTGCGGAAAAAGTTTCAGGTCACCCGAGCCCCGAACGGGCCGCACGATCCTACAGTGAGCTGGTCGAAAGAGCACAGCAAAAATCACAAACTTGCAGATCATGATCCAAGTCGAGGCAGTAGACGCTTGTGGAGTGCGGGTCTTTCCTGGAGGAATTAACCGGGCGCCTCCGGGAGCCGGAAAACGAATGATTCATCGCAGCAGCGAGAAGAAGATCGAAGTTTAGAAAAACTTCCAATTAAATTCGGAGAGACCGAAAATTTCAGGAACCAGTCGAAAACACAGAGCACTAAGGAGGGAACCTGAGCTTCCAAGCAGTAAGGAAGATCTGGCGTCATGGGGCGGAGCCGAGAGTTTTACCACCCGAGTGGGTGGAAGGAGCCAGCTTGAAGACCTTCCGGCAAGATTTAAAGTGGCAAGGAACCTGCCAATAAGTGTGGATGAATAACATATCCATGTCCCTAGAAATGTAGTTTTACAAAGCCCGCGATCAGGCCGGCGGGAAGGTCCACTGGACCACTAGGGATTTTTAGTTTTACAAACCCTGCGATCGGACTGGGGGGCAGGTCCACTGAACCACCAGGGAGTTTCTTCTTACTGAAGCCCACGAGTGGGTGGGGGGGCGCGACAATGATGGAACGTGGCTCTGAAGGTTGGGTGGCCACCCACAGCTAGCAGCTGCCATGTTGTGTCCTGCAATACAGCAGCTTATCTGTGGGTGGCCAGGCCTTGCTCCTTTTTTTTTCCCCGGCGGATCTTTGCACCCCCTGTGCAGCGCAAGGTGGGTATGTGCATGCATATGTGCCACACATCCCGGGCTGTGCCGAATATGCATGGGCAACCCCACCCCCGCACTTGCACCACATACATTACTGGTCCTGACCGTGAGTTTCGCGGTGCAACATCCCCTGACTATCACGCTGGGGCACATCAGTGGGTTGCGCAAAAATCCGGCCTTTGAGTTTTACAAGGGAATTTTACTGGATTTTTACACTGGGTGCTTTACAACACCCAATTTTAATGACAAGATCGAACTGTAATTTTTCTTTAGGGATTAAAATTGCATTATGTGACCATGCCTACAGTTTGTCACTATTGGTGCTACAGATTTTTGAGGTAATATGCTACAAGTATTCATTTTTTTCTTTCTGCAGACTACAGATGCTGGGTTTACAGATTCCCTCATAATCTGATAATGGACACATGAAATGGATTTCTCTGTTACTATCAATTCCAGATTATATTATTATATGAACTGTTACTTGAACAATGCAATACATTAGTAATAGTTTATAGAGTTTATTTTATCTAGTCATTAACAATTTTACGAGACTGTTTATTTAACATATTATTACCCCTATCATCATCTCCAGTTAACAAAAGCTGTTGCTCTGGGATAAAGACACTTTCATAATGTATGGACAGTGTCTATTAACCCCCGACTGTAATCAGTTTATAACCTAATAATAACTGGTCAGCAATTTTTCTCAATGTACTGACCAGGTTGATATTTTCCATAACAACTGGCCGGTTGTTATGACATTCATGAGCCATGCCAGTCAAACTATGCTGCTGCCTCATTGGCCAACATTCTGTATGTGGGCGGGGCCAAACAGTCTCACAAACTGCTGGAGAAAAATTGCTGGCCTGTTATTATAAAAAATAAAAGATGGGGAGGGTGTTTCATATGTGAATTTAATGCACACCCTCGTTGTGGGATGCTTTGATAAATCCCTTGGGCTTCGCCCTCGGGGTTTATGTAGCATCCCACAACTCGGGTGTGCATTGAATTCTCATATCAAACCCTTCCCCATCCATTATTCTCTATATAATCCCATTGTTATGATACCAGTATGCTGTAAATCTTGCTTATCCATGTCATAATGATGGAATTACAGGATAGAATGTCACCACCTGTCAAAATTCTTGGAAAGGAAAGGTGATCTGCTGCTTGGACATTTGTTCAAACACACACATTCCATTCAGACAGTTACAGACCCACTGCAGTATAGATCGCAATGGCCAGTTTCAGCACTTCAGTTGCTCAACATTCAAACCAGGAGTCATTCATAGCCGAGCAGGAGAACAAACGCACATTGAAAAACACGATTTTTCCCCACAGTGGCTAGTTTTGCCATACACTGTAAAATACAATGCCTGAGTAACAGTGGTCAACCACAGATGTAATCACCTCTCACAGTTGCCATGACAACCGTAAACCTTTCAAGCTGCATTCTCGAGGTTTACTTGGTTGTCCTGGCAACTGCTTGGGGTGATTATATCGTGGTTAACCACTGTTATTCAGGCATTATCCTCTATGTCTTTTAGCCGCCTTTGTGCACATTTTATCAGGGTGGCACAGCTACACTGAAAAATAAGGGTGTCTTTAAATACTTGTCTAATGGCTGCCTAGATGATGGGTGGGCTCCCTGCGTAAGCTCTTTTTGGCACAAAACTGGCTGGGGCTTTGTTTTCAACTTCTTTTTTTTTTTCCCCCACCTTGTGAGTACTTACTGGTTGCACTGTATGTATTTTCCATAAGCATAGCAACACAGAAGCCTGATGTCATTTTCTTCCCTTTTCGTCTAGTTCTGTTTACCTGGCATAGCTGTTTTGGAGTGTCTCTTTTGGTTGTACATGTTAAAACCAGGCTTCTTCTTTTGATCCATGACACCAATGGAGCAGTGAGCCAGAGATGTGCACTACAGAATGAGTTGCAGGGAAAATGCAATACTACTCGAAAATTAAAAGTAAGCAGAAACTGCAAAAATGTAACTTCACTTGCAGGAACCACGAAGGAAAGGAACTGGTATTTTGCAGCAGAAAGAAAGATCTAGGAGCAGTGGAGGTAAAGACTACAGGACTAGTGACTGGGCAGTAGGACGAGTCAAGCTTTGACACTGTTTCCAGGCCTGAGCATGCTTAGTTGAACTGCTATAGTGTAGCCAGTGAACTGAATCCAGGCAGTCATAAGGAATCTTAAATGACAATAATGACAACACCACAAATTGTCAACGTTGCATGAAGACACAAAATAACAGCTTCTATGGGTTTGACTTTTAGAATAGATTTGCTACATTATAATTCCTCTTTTCAAACTAGGTTCTTCAGTTTAGTTAAATGTGTTTCAACATCAGGTTGGAAACCTAGACAAATCCCTTCAGTTGCACCATTCCTAATGGGGCAAATCTTTACTACAGAAGCACTAGCTGAGGAGTGCACAATGGGTACTCACACTGTCCGCCTGCCACCCACTTGATTCCGATCCACCAAAGGGTAAACATGGTGCAGTGGTGATAGACGTGGAGGAAGGTGACCTGGTTGAATTTCTTCCGAAGGATGAAAAATGCTGTGTCCACATACTCGATCCCCTTGGAGACATAGTACCACCACAAGGCAGAAGCTATCTGTGGCAAAGTGAACACTGTCATTAGTTGATGTAAAACATTCAAGCATGTTAACAGAATTCTCTTCATAAAAACAATTTATTTTGCAGTCTGTCTTTCATATTCTGCTTAAACTTTATCAACCTCTCATCACGTTACTATATATATATATTATATACAGATATACACAGATAAAGACAAAGATATAGATTTATACATATTTATGCAATAGGTATGGACAATAAACCCGTGTGCTAAATCGGTTTATTAGAGCAACTATATGTATAAATATAAATCTTACATTTATACATATACTTACAGCATGACCAAGTTCTACACCTAGTCACTTTGTTATCAGTACAACACGCCCCCACCCCCACCCCACCCTTCAACTTCCATCCTACACTACTTAAGCTAGTTTAATGTCTGTAAGCAACTCAAACCAAGAAGTCATCCTGTACACAGCTCCATCACATGCCAAGCTGGTCCTGCTCCCACTCACTCACGGCACACACACACCTCTAACCACAGTAATCCCTACACAATCTGAACCCAGATATAAATTAAATGAAAACAGTTTATATTTAAAACAGCGAAAAAAAAAACTGTCTTTTTTTCTCTGTCTAATGCAGTCCACGACTTCTGCTCTTTAATTTCACTTTCCACTTCTTCTCATGGATCCACCCACCTACCTCCTCCCTACGAGCCTTTCCTATCTCACTCAGCTGCTCCACAACATAAACAATTCCTTGATTCCCATTTCAGATTGCCAGAAAATGTACCTTTCCTCTCCACTTTCTCTGGCAGCTTCTCTCCTCTCACTGCTCATGAGTCATAAACACCACATTCACTCATGCCCGATTCCACCTGCTTGACACTGCCAATGCCACCCGCCACTGCAATTTTGCCTTCCACATTGGATGGCCATCCTAAGACAAAAAAAGTTTCAGTGCATTTCTAGCAATCTCACACCTCTAAATTGAGTGCACTGAACTTTTCATGCGGCAATTCAATACTGCAAAAGCTGCTTGCCAAACTTTGCTGCCATTTTCTTCTACAAGTTTTCATTTGCCGCTCCCTAAACCAATCAGCAGCCATGTAACAACATCAGTGTGTCCTCAACATGTAGCGGTAATAGCACCGGCCATAACAACTGCAAGTAAAAGGTGCAGAAAAACCAGCATCTCACAAAAAAGAAAGACGAATTTCAAAATGATTTTTATTCAAAAAAAATTGCACAATCAAAAACTACATACACAACTCCCAATCCTACTGCAAATCCCTCCGTAGATGTGTATATCTGTGTGTCACTGTGGAAGGGCCATGCACTTCCATTTATAAGACAACAGTGACCAAGCTGTGCACTCGAGCAGTTTGACCTTACACGACTCATGAGGTTACACACATATATATATATTTTGCAAAAAAACTACTTTAATGCAGACATTAGGGATGTAAAAATGCAACGCATACAAAGAAATGAAAAAAACATTAGGGATTTGGGTCTCCAGAGTACTGGCGAATCAGTGGTGGGGTCTTACTTGGGGTTGTCAAACCTAATGCCCACCCCACAGCCTCCTATCCGAAGCACAAGATACAGCTTCAACCTAGTGTCTCACAGTGATACGGTATGGCCAACATAACCTGTCAAAGTTTTCTTCATGCAGAGCCCCATGTGCACTGTGTGAAGATATCACATTTGACCATGTCTGATCCAGGGTAGGGGTGGGCAATGGGGTTCACAACCCCAAGTAAGATCCCACTACTGAATTGCCAATACTCTGGACACCCAAATCCCTAATGTTTTTCATTTCCGTCTTTTAGCAAACTTTGCATTTTACCACTTTAATGTCTGCATTACTTACTGATTTTGCAAAGAAATTCCCTTTTTTTTTGTGATAGTTGGACTCTGTATCCTCATTTTACTCAAGTCCTTTGGGACCTGCACAAAATGAGCTAAATACAATATTGGAGACAGTCACGATGCAGTGCATGGGCCCAGCAGATCCCGGCACACATCTCGATACCCTGTGGGTGAGGTTCCCTGACCCCCCACAGGGTGTGGGGTCAGCACCAAAACACTGCTCTGTCCCTACTCAGGCCATGACTGGTGCTGCATGCTACAGCGCCTTCCCCATCAGCCTTGTTCCAGTAAACCGGCTCACTGAATTCATACCAGAACTCAGCTCACTGGCACTGTAAGGCAGCGTGTTTCCCAGAGGTGCAAAGAATACCCCTGCAATCAATGTTACTTAATAAATTCCATGTTTTTTTTAATATTTTGACCCCAAACTTTCAACATATTCTTCTTATGACCCCACCTCATACACCTCATAGGTGAAAATGTTCAAATCTGTGCTGAAACGCCATTCTGCGCCACATGTGCGAAAACACATTTTGGATAGGATGTGAAAAATGACAGCTATACCGGTCATGAGGTTGTGTGAAAAAATGTGTATGTTTAAAATCTGGAGTCAAAATGTTGTAAATTACCAAAGTTACACACCTGCATAGAAAAGTTTCAAAGCACGCTCATAACTCGGCCATTTTTAGGAATTATTTCACCAAATTTTCAGCATGCCCTTTTGTGACCCCACCTCATGAACACTGGCCCTGTCATTTCATTAATCAGTCCAGAAAGGTGATTCCGTGCAACGAATGCAAAATCACCTTCGGGGCCCGATTAATGAAACGACAGTGACAGTGTTCATGAGGTGGGGTCCCCAAAAGGCCTTGTTGCAAATTTGGTGTAAAAATTTGAAAAAATGACAAAGTTATCAACATAAGTTCAAAACGCCACTGGAAATGTATCATACGGCATTTACCTGTATTCCTCAGTTCGCAGTTCAGCTTTGAAGAGTGCTCCACAGAAGATGGCATCGGCCAACCTTTGGAGGTATAAGTACAAGGTAACGGGGTATGGGGTGGTGGGTGCACAGTAGGAGGGTAGGTGGGGTAGGGGAGGGTGGGGATGACGAAGGACCATTTTCTTTTTTCCAGGTTACAACAAACAAAACAAAAAAGACTTTGCGGGACGTTTTTTTCTTTTCAAAGGAAACAAAAGTATTTAGGGACACTGGGAGTGGGCTCCCCAGTGTCCCACACTGCTGTGGTGGGGTAAATACTGACACAGGGATTGGACCCCCCCGATGTCGGCAGTGGCATGCATAAATCATTGTTGGGTATAAAGGGTGGGGGGAACTAAGCATCCAACACCGGGGGTGGGCATCCCAGTGTCAGATAACAATACAGATAATTTATCAATCAATAAATTAAATAAATACATACATACATATACTGCCACTGGGGATTGGGGCCTTGGTGGCAGAGAACAGTTTAATTAAGCCACAGTCAGGCTGGTGGGGCTGCAATGATGGTAGCCCCATCCCTGACCTACTGTACAACGAGGACAACACCAGCCTGCATTATACGGCACAGCTGTCTTTGATAAATGACAGCTTGTCATATAGCGAAAGTACTATGACACACAGGTGTCTTTATTGAAGACAGCGTGTCGAGTAGTAGTCAGATTATACGACACAGTCGTCATTTATTAAAGACAGCTGTGTCACATCCGATACTGTAATTTTTTTCACGGTAAAATCTGGCTAAATTCACAGCAAATGCACAGGGTAAAACAGTCACTGCACTTCACGGTCCACACCATCATTTAATTAAAATGATCCATAAAAGACTAGGTGCTAGGAGTTTTTATACAGTGCTGACAGCTGCAGAAGTGTCCTCTATCAGTGATCTTTTTAAGGGATTTACATCAACGTTTATATTACTAGTTGAATCTCTACTCCATCCGATCTCCATTTCTATACCTTTGTATCTTTTTTGGACTTTTTATGTGCGTTATTAGAGTGTTTCTGAGTGACACACTTGCGACTGCAAATGTGAGATCAACCTCCTTATACCACTGGGTGATTGTTGGGGACGGTATTGCACAGACAGGTGCCAGGACAGTATTACACTTTCAAGTATGTTGCCTGGACTGGAACTACCCAGCAGAATTAGGTTTTTCAACTCAATCTGACAGAGGGAGCTACTCCAAGTGTTTGTACCCCATTGCCAGCTGAGAGGAAGATTAATTTAAGCACACGGTCTTCCAGAATAATACAGATGTGTCAATGCTGCAAGCCCATCTTAGGTATACTGAGAATAATAAACAGGATTTGACATCAACTGAAGAGACGTGTTTTAGAGATGTTTGGTGAAATACAGCCTTGTTTAATTTTTTTAAATCGATTTAGACAGAAAATCTCCAAACACAAGCTCGTTCTGAAGGGCACATCTGCCTGCGAACAAAATGTAAAAAATATCTGCATCATCTCACTGCAGATCAATTTTAAATTATATATATATATATATATATATATATATATATATATATACACTAGCAGTATTTAGGTATATATAATAAATAGGTTGGTTTATCAGAAATGCAACTTAAGCAGAAAAGGTTACAAAGTGGTAAAAAAAGGGTTAGTTTTCCCGACAGTGGTAAGGGGGTGGGGGGTAGCTTGTAGCAGAGTTAAACACAACACAACCATTCTCAATGATGCCATTGTTGAATGAACTTACCTGGTTAACAGCAAATGAAGTAAATTAATATTCTGGGCATTTCGGCTGGTAAAACTAGGAATCCCAATGTATTTTTCTGTATTTGTCTCTGTTTTATTGGGGATTTTCACAGGGGACGACAAATTTCATGGCATTGAGAAAATTAGCAAATTTCACAGTAATTGTAAAATCTGTGACCTCTGTGAAATAATTACAGCCCATAATTAAACAGCAGGAGCTAGCAGGATCAGGGGCAGCTCACCTGCAATAAACAAACAACATTTAAATTAAACACTTTCCCCACTACCAAGCTGTGTCATATAGTACAAGAACTACAGGACACAGCTGTCGTTTAATAAAGACAGTTAAGCCGTACTGTCTGTACGACACAGCTCTCTTTAAAAAACGACAGCTGTATCATATAGTTCTTGCACTGTACGACACAGCTTGGTAGTGAGGAAAGTAAGTGTTTCATTTAAACGTTGTTTATTGCAGGTGAGCTGTCCTGCCCGAGCCTTCTGGCTCCTGCTGTTTAATTATGTTCCCAAACGCAAAGTGTCTTGCAGAGCAGCTGTCAAAAAAAGGTGCCGCTCCCCTTTTCTGATCTTTCAGACAGTTTAGGACTGAATTGCCCTTTCCCATGCACTGGCCTTCCTGCTATCCCAACAGTGGAAACTCCACTCACATTACTGCAAGGGAGAATGAAAGAAAGTAAGAGAGAGCCGCAGGAAAACAGAATGACAAATGAAGCGCGGTCTCTCTCTCTCTCTCTCTGTCGCCCTCTCAGTGGTCTGTGGTACAGCAGATCTAATAAACATGCCCCATTTGTTTAATTAAAATAAATCTAAAAATAAGTACATTTAACAGTGTAGTGTTTAGCTGGAAGTTGAGAGGGTCAAAGCAGACTGGAGAAAATGAAACAAAAAAATGGGGGGGAGGGGTACAAGCCGAGAGTACAAAAGCGAACAAGAAAATCATTTTCCTTCTGCACAACCGGAGATGCCAGTCTCCAGGGTGTAGGCTAGAGGTGCTGGTGTGACTGAGCAAACACCTAGAGATAGTGTTTAAAAGAAAAGCCCCGTCCCTGACCTACGAGTGGTGACAGCAGCAGGGCTTGCACTATATGACACAGCTGTCATTTATTAAAGACAGCTGTGCCATATAGTGCAGGCTCATGCTTTCGCAAAAATTCAGTTATGAATTGAACCTTCATTATTTGAACTGCGCATGCTCAGAAACTGAACACTTTTATTAAATAATTTAAAAACTACTTAACAGTAGAACCTAAAACCCACAAAAATCACACACTTTGGACCAACCTCTTTAAAGTTTCCGTTTTCAAAGCCTCCTGTTTTTTTAGTTATCGGGTGGCAAAAAAAGTCTAAAAAATTTTCAAAAATGGAGACTTCTGGTTTTTTTTGTACCTCTGTAACTTTGCCTCCCCTGAACCAATCTACATGAAATTTACAGGATCAAGCACAGAGGCGGCGCTTTCAAAATTTCATGTAAATAGGTTGAAAGGGGGCAGTTATTAAGGTGCAAAAATTTGAGTTTAACATAGAAGTGCTTACTCAACCCCAATATACAACATATATATTAATGGGATATGCGATGCCCAGCGTGTGATATAGTTTGTAACATGAGTGGACAGTGTCCTTGGCTCATGAGTGGTGAAGTGTAGAGGAGCCACGAGTAAGTTTTCCGAGGTCACTGTCCACAAGTTGTGATATATATATATATATATTCTTGGCAAAATACTTTGTGAATGCATCAGTTAGGGTTCCAGCATCAAAAGTTTAGAAATGTGCTGTTAGGGCTTCTAACTCTAACATTCCACCCCCACCGTGCAGGCAAAAACAGGCGTTGGGGGGGGGGGTGCCTTGGGGTTGTCAACCTAATGCTCACCCCATTCCATTTGTAAATAAGCTAACATGGTTACAGTATAGGAGAATGGGGTGAGCATTAGGTTGATAACCCCATATTACACCCTCGCTTGCTGCTGCATGCACTATGTGGTAAGTGTTAGGGTTGGAACCCCTAACAGCACATTTCCAAACTTTTGTCACTGGAACCCTAACTGATGTATTAATGAAGTTTTTTGCCAAGAATGTCCTTACTTTTTGAGATAGTGTAATCATAGCCTTATTTGCTTGTTGGAGCACAGGGCCCTTTTGTAACCCCTCATCCCTGCCTTTTTAGCAAAACGACAGGTGGCATGCAGTTGAAGCTGACAGCAGTACCTGGTGAGGACTGGGTTCGGGGAGGATGAGGTTACTCGGCACAGGGGGCCTAGGTTTGGCTACTCAGCACAGGGGCACCCAAGTAAATCCGAACACAGGAAGCAATAACTGTAATGTCCAGAACCAGGAATGGGATTCTTCAGTGTGGCTTTTATTCACATCCAAGCTGAACACCAACAAAGCATAGACGGACCCCCACGGGGCTACATTCCTGGTAATGCAGATTAGAGACGACAGAACACTTTATCACTATTTCCAGCCCTCAGGCTCTAAACCCACCAGGCACACAGCCCAGACTTGCACGCAGCTTTGGGTACACAGCCCGACTTGTACACTACTTGGGTTTTCCCCACTGGCCCGGCTCCCCTGCCAGCCACTTGATCCGTGGTCCATTTGAGGAATGAACCAATTATCCTGTTGTGGCTCCCCAAACCACACTAGAGTCTTCGACTCCTAGAGAGAATTTTCCTAACAATCCCACATCTGGGTACTTCCCTCATCACTGCCCAAGTGCCTGAGGTAAAGTAGAAATCCACAGAAGAAATCCGTAGAGGTGGACCTGGTCACTAAAGATGGGGGGCCACCCACCTCCAGCTCCCACAGCCCATACCCGGCCATTTCTCTGAAAACTAAACAATCTCCTCTACATATCATTTGCATCCCAATAAGCTCTGGACTTGAACCTACTTTTAATTTGCTTAGCCCATTACTCTAGGCTTCCCAATATTAAGTAGTTCAATCCCCACACTGTCACACAAGTCCCAGGGTGAAAAACATAGGCCCTTTTAGCAAGAGCTGTGGAAGGGACATGCACTTTCATTTATAAGACAACAGTGACCACATTGTCACCATAGCCATTTTATTACCCCACTTCATGTACACGGTACAGAAAGGTTTTTAAATCCCCACCAAAATGGAATTCCGCACAACTGCAATGCCATTTCGCGCCACAGATACAAAAACACATTTTGGCCAGGATTTGAAAAATGACACCTGTGACATACATGAGGTAGGTTAATAAGAAGTCTATGTTGAAAATTTGGGGTGAAAATATGTAATTTAAAAAAATTATATAAATATATTTATCTTTCATCATTCTATTTTTCTGCATTATTAAATTATTTAAACATGATTTCAAATGAATTTGTGAATGCACAGAACACAGAAAATTACTTTCCTTAACACATGGTGTTACCTGATTTATACACTCACCACATTAAGTAATCTAAAATATTTGCTCCAAAGGCCAAATCACAGTCTCAAGCTACAAACACCAAGCCACTGTTCTACAGGATGAAAGCCGCGGTGCTAGGCTCCGATTCTGAACCACAGGCTACGTATGTCACTCACAGTGTGACATTACTAGCCAGCAGCAGGAGGGGTCACCCAGATTAAAATCCTGCCAGAGCTCCTTGCTCAGTGTGACAAACTGAGCAAATCACTCGACTGCCTGTGCTTTAGTTTTAGCCTCCCCATCCCTTTTCCCAGCTGTGAAACTGGAGAGAAGCAAGGCACCACTAGAAACAAAGGTTTGCATCTTAGGCTAGCCTGGGTAAATACACTGTATAAAATACATGTCTACTTGAAATAGATGCCAGTTCAGTTCTGCAGGTGGGTCTGACTCAACTCCAGTGTAAAGATACAAACAGTGACTGACAGCCCAGGATAGAAGGAAGGAAGGAATCAGTGAAAACATCTGCTGTCCCCTTTTAAAATAGTATGCCCAATACCTGCCCTGTAGCAGCATATGTGTGCCCTGTGCCCCCCTGATCCAGCGACCCTACCCCGCAACCTGACCAACTGCCCTCAAGCAGACCTCACCAATAGACCAGTCATGCTCCAACCAGTCATCTACCCTTCTCCTCAGAAGAAGGGGAGATGACCAGTTGCAATGTGAGCGTGACGTCGTCAGTCAGGTCAAGGGGTTGGAGACTGCAAGGTGGGGCGAGGGCACCAAGCACACATGTGTTGCTGCAGCAAGATAGGCACTGGACATATCATTTTAAAGGAGACAGACATTTTAAAAGAAATAGAAATCAGCAGGGTGGTGAATGGCAATTCAAACACTGAGAGATTGCCAGTTAGTTTACAATTTACCACATGGCACACACAACATCAAAACAAAACAGCAGCATGACCAGAGAGCTCGGACTCACTCACTGTAAACAGCAGCTGGTAAAGCTGTAACTGGTAACAATTTTCTTCGGACGGCAATCTGCAGCAGGAGCACGTAGTCCTCTGCGGTTTGGGCGATGGTCAGACCAAGCAGGCTAGCAACAATGCAAAGGAGTAGTGTCTACTAAACACTAACCATGAAGGTACATAAACGGCAAGTAATGAGATGGAACTCATGTGGGCCACAGTTATTATACCCCACAGTATTTTGAAGTGCCACACAGAGCAGACAGTGCTCATCAGAGGTTCGGTTCAGCAGCCCAGTGGGCCGACAACTTAATCAGTCAATAATATGGCTAGGAGCAAAGAAAGGCAGGCAAGCAAGTAGAGGAGGTTCTGTACTAATATACCATCACCACGAGGGCATGTAAATGGCAAGTAAGAGTAATAAGCCTGGACTCCGTGGGCTACTAATCTTTATATCCCCAGATTCCTTTAAAGTGCAGGCAGCACAGCGCAGACAGTGCTCAGTCATCGCGGAGGTGCCACTGCTACCAGGTGGGTCAATGGTATCAGGATCACCACTACTAAGGAAAAAAGAGGTGCCACCCAACTTCAAACAGTTAAAGTGCAAATTTGTAATGGGGGAGGAAAGCTGACTGTGGGGGTGATCAGCGATTAGGGCAGGGGGAGGGACCACTGGACTACCAGGGATTAATTCTGAAAAGGACAGCACAACAAAAAAGAATCAGGTCCACTAAAATCCTTTTTCACAAATTGTGAAAAAAATAATCCTTTGCCACATTCCTTTTCTGCGATTTGTGGCAAAGGATTTTGACACATTTCTAAATAACTGAGCACAGAATCCAATTCTACAAGTCACGATTAGGTAAACACAACTGTTGGTGTTTACCAAGGCCCTATATTTTGTTTTGGTAATTTAACTTTGTTTCACTTGCTAACAGAAAACAAGATGGCGACAGCACTAAAAAGGACTTCCCATTTGAGGCTCAGGATTACCCATCTGCGGCTCAAGATTAGCCATTTGCAATCAAGAATCCTGTTTCGAGCCTGTCATCTAACGTTTCCCATAGGAAATAATAGGAAACTTTAAAATTGAATAACTTTGGAAAGTATTAAAATTTTTTCATCAAACCTTTAAAAGGCGCAGCTGTGACCCAAGACCTATATACACCCTAAAAATTTCAGACCAAAGGTTCACACAGTGTTTGCACAACACAGTGACAAGGAATTTGACAAAAAATGGCAATTTACATGTTAATTGACAGTCTGTATCTCTTCACCCACATGGCCGGCTGGAACACAACTTGCTACTTCCTGAGAGTCTTGGCCCCGATGGCGCATGCCAAATTTCATACCAATTGCTCAAATGGTTGCGAAGTTATTAAAGCGCAAAATGTTCAGTTTAACATAGAAGTGAAGATTTAACTCTAACTATGGGGGTGCAGCTGCGCCCCTATAATATATTATACAGGTGCAGTGATGCCTGTACAGTTAGGGTTGAGCATGCTGTTTAATGTTAAACCCAAATTTTTGCACTTTAATAACTTCATAGCATAATAACGTTGGCACCAGCATGTGCAGTCAGACTGGCAAGTTCTTGTGACTTCGTAAGATTTGTGACAGCTGTGTGTCCAGATTCCAAGATCCAAAAAGTGATAATGTCTGTAAAAATACACTTTTCGGCCATTTTGTGCTCACCTGTAGAGGAAAAAAAATTTGAATTTTGTTTCAAAATTTTCAGAGTAGAAGCAGCTCAACCCAAGGGTGTGCCTTTCGAAGGCTTCTTGAAACAAATTCAAACTTCTGAGACTCAATTCAACAAAACTGTACAAAATGATGCATGCACAGTCAGGGTGCCAAGTTCTTATGATTTGGCAAGTTTTGTGATGCCTGCTTATCTGGATTCCAAAATCCAGGGAGTGTAAAAATAAGAAAGGCCACTCTTTTTGGCTGTTATTTTCTTCATGTCTAGAGCAAAAACAGCTTGGAATTTTGTTCAGAAACAGGGCTCTCAGTGATGCGGTACCCCCATCTTTTATGCACATTGTGGCCATCAGGATGTTCCAAAATTTTGTCAGCAAGTCCCAAAGATGCTTACATTAAAGGCCCCAGGAGTCCCATATCTGCTGCTTTAATAAACAGCATGCTATGAAACTGGCTGTTGCAGCAGCTCTCCATGTGCAGTATTGGGAGGAGAGGTATACCGGAGCTCCACAGCAGTGATTCACACAGCAGAAATTGGAGCAAGAGAAGAAGGCAGGGGGCATGAAGTATGTCATTCGCATACTTCACCTTCTGCTCTTGCTCAGATTTCAGCTCTGTGAAATACTGCTGTGGAGCTCTGACATACCCCCCCCCCCAATACTGTACACAGACAGTTGCTGCAAGAGCAGATTTCATAACATGGTGTTGCAGCAGGCATGGGACATCATAGTGAGAACAGAGGTAAAATGTGTGTCGGGGGGGGGGAAGAGTATGTAAACCAGCCATCTGGGAAAGAAATTATGGGAGGAGGAGGAGGAGGAGGAGGAGGGTTGAAAAATGCCAGCTCAAGGAACACAGGAAAGGAGGGGGCTGGAGCTAGTTTTGTATTCAGGCTTGTATTCATTTTATTAGGGACCCCCAAACTTTACCTGAGGACCCTGACTTTTTTTTCCAGAAAGTCCAGGTCCCTAAATAAAATCCAACTGACAGCCCTGTTTAAAATTTCAGGATAGATGTATCTTGGCCCAAGGAGGTGCATTTCGAAGAATTTATGAAACCATATTAATTGGTTCTTGAGTTATAATGTAACCCCCCCCCCCAACACATGGGGGTTTGCTTGCCATTCTCCCATGAGCTGCTCAGCTCTCTTGCTGGCCCTGCCAGTCCTGGGTCTCATTTCTTGTCCTCTGCTTGCGTCTGCAGACTCCCGTGTGCCCAAGTCTGTGTGGGTGACTGGAGGAGCAAGTACAAGTAAAGCTGCCTGCTTGGTGGTTTGGGAAACGGTGCACACCGCAGTGTGCAGCTGTTCGCAAAGAGTACCTGCTCGAGATGTGCGAGCTGGCAGCTGTCAGCTGTTTAGCTGTCAGGGCCCAGGCACAACAGGAAGGCCAAATGATCATCTTTTGCCAGGATTTGCTTCCCACAGGTGCGTTTGTTAGTGTGCCTAGAAGAGTCAGGGAAGACGACATACAGAAGAAAATTTATAAAAAAGCTGGAACTAATCAAATAAAATAAGAAAGCAGGAGAAATATTGAAAATGGGGGACGGACTGGTGCGAGTCGAGCTGTGGAGCCAATAAACTCAAGTCGACAGCAGGAAAAGAACTGCGGCATGCCGGGGACCGCCCACCCTTTATACCATAGGTGACATCGGGGGTGGTCCCCGCCTGGTACTGCTGGCTAGAAGTTTGCCGTGGGGTCCTGACGCCTGCCGGCTTCAGTCCTAATTGTGTTACCTGCTGCAAGAGCTGACTCGCGAAGTAAGATCTGGGTTTCCCTCAGGGAAAAAATGAGCACCAGTTATATAAAAGTTTTTGTTTTCACTTTCTGCTTGTCTATGACTCGCATCTGTATTTGTAGCTGATTTGTACTTTTATCACTGTTGACTGTCTTGCCTTTGCATTGTATATTGCTGTTTTGCCAATTGTTGTTTTTTACTTTGGTCATCTGTTATTTTTGTTATATGCTCGTGCCTTTTGCCCGGGTTGTGTCTGTTAACAGTCCTTTGGAGCACAGCACTTTACCCAGTTAACAAAGTCATAAATAAATAAAAGTAACAACAGAGTATTTACATTTGTTTGTGACATTATTGTTGCCAAAAATCATGTTTTTGCCTGCCATATGGCAATAGAGGCTTACTTCCATCTCCATGTAGTAGTTGCAAACTAAACTGCTGTTTAGAAACGGAAATCTCTTTTTGTTCCGCTGAAGTAGGAGGAGTTCATAACAGAGTAAATCCTTTAGGTGTCCGTGCTCTTTTTGTCGAGGCATTACTTTATCCTTCGGGCTCCGTAAGGCACTCTGTACACAGCTGCTGAGTGCACTGAGCTAGCAGCTTATTAAAGGCTTAGTCAAGCCATGCTCACAGGCCCCATGCACAGGAGGCATTTAAAAACCAAGACTGCAGATCTATGAAGGAGAAAGACTGTTTTTTATAAAGACTTTTGAAAATGTCTTCTTTTCTTTTTAAACTACGTGAGCATGGTAGTCATCATAGTTCGGGTTCCAATCACTTGCCAAGATTACCCGACAATATTATTTTCCTTTTTTATGTAGCTTATCAAACACCAATATAATACCCCAGTTACTCAGCTGAGAAGGCCATCGTCTCCTTCCAACTCCCCCAACTCTGGAATCACCTCCCATAACCCTCTGATCTTCTTCCTCACTCTTTTTTCCAAAGTCCCAGCCCTGCTAGTTCACATTCCACTTCTGGTCCTGTAATTAGTGCCCCCTCTCTACACCCTCTCTTCTTCTTTTTTGCGTTGCCCCCAGTGTTCTACAACACTCAGATGAATAAGTATACGGTATTATGGGGTATTTCCCCTTTTAATATCTGGCTATAAAACTTTCCAACATCAAAAAAATTAAAAATGAGGAGACACTGATCCCCAATAAGCCTCATACCAAAAATGAGATATTTTAAAGTCACTTTGTTTAAAAAGTACAAGCGATTTTGTAACCAATTTCTTTTAGTGAAGAGCTACTGATGTCAGCTCCAGAACGTACAAGCCTAGTCGTCCCTGCCAGAAACCTTGTATAACTTGCTATTCATGTTGCTCAAGTTAAATAAAACTGTAGTTGTAGTAAACATCTGAAGCTGAACTGGATGGATGCAGTCCATATGTTTCCAGAATATGCAGCTACAAGGTACATAGATACATAGATAGTGTCGGCAGATAAGGGCCTATGGCCCACCCAGTCTGCCCATTTGAGCTTGTAAGTTCAGTTTATGTTTTCCTAGAATTCTGTTGCCCCTTACCCCTGACCTCCAGAATTCCTTTATGTCTATGCCATGCATTCTTAAATCCCGTGTTGTTTCAGCCCCCACCACTTCCTCTGGCAGGGTGTTCCACTTGTCCACCACCCGTTCTGTGAAGAAATTCTTCCTCATGTTTCATCTGAATCGTCTTCCCTCCAACTTCATCCCATGCCCTCTAGTCCTGGTACATCTTTTTCGCTTAAAAATAGTGTATTCCTGCACCCTGTTCCTCCCTGTGAGATACTTGTATGTCTCTATCATATCCCCTCTCTCCCTCCTCTCCTCCAGGGAGTACATGTTCAGTTCCTTCAACCTGTCAAATAGGACTTGTGATGCAATCCATGCACCATCTTTGTTGCCCTCCTCTGAACCTTCTCTACCCTGTCTATGTCCTTACGTAGGTATGGTCTCCAGAACTGTACACTGTACTCCAGGTGGGGCCTCACTAGTGTCTTGTACAGCGGAATTATGACCTCCCTTTTCCTGCTGGTGATGCCCCTGCCTATACATCCCAGCATTCTATTTGCTTTACCTGCTGCCTTGTCACACTGTTTCCTACCTTGAGGTCATCAGAGATGATAACGTAAGATCCTTTCCTGTTTGGTGAATGCTATATCCTCACCCCCCAACTGATATATTGTGCCAGGGTTTTTGTGTCCCATATGCATTATCTTGCACTTCTTTGCATTGAATTTCAACTGCCAAAGCCCTGACCATTCTTCAAGTTTCTGCAGGTCCCTTATCATTCTGTCTACACCCTCTGGTGTGTCTACTCTGTTACAGAGCTTTGTGTCATCAGCGAACACTGAAATTCTGCCTTCTAGGTCCCAGCAATGTCACTGATGAAGATGTTGAATAGGACTGGTCCCAGCACTGATCCCTGTGGTACCCCACTGGTCACTCTTCCTCTGTGGAGTGACAGCCATTACCACCACCTCTGTGTCCTGCCACCCAGCCAGTTACCTACCCACCACACTACTGTCCTGCCCACACCCATATTCCCAGTTTGTGTAGTAGTCTTATGTGACACAGTGTCAAAGGCCTTGCTGAAGTCCAGATAGGCCATGTCCACTGCCCTCCTCTGATCCACCTCCCTAGTCACCCAGTCAAAAAATTCAACGAGGTTGGTCTGACATGACCTCCCCCTGGTGAAACCATGCTGCCTTGGGTCCTGTAGTCCACTGACAACCAGATGTTCCACCAATCTCTCCTTCAGTAGTGCTTCCATGATCTTCCCCACTACCGAGGTGAGGCTGACTGGTCTGTAGTTCCCTTCTTCCTCTTTGTTCCCGCTTTTGTATAAGGGGATTACAACTGCTGTCCTTCAGTCTTTGGGTACCTCCCCTGTTTCCAGTGATCGGCTAAACAGGATAGCCAGAGGTTCAGCCACCACCTCTCTTAGTTCTTTAAGGACCCTGGGGTGCACCCCATCTGGCCCTATTGCTTTATCAACTCTTTATTACTTCCAGTTCCTTCAGGACCCTTTCTCGTATAAAGGGACTTGTGTCCATTTCTGCACCATTCTCACCCCTTGTACTCCCTTCAGACCCATTAACCTCCTCTTCCTCAGTAAAGACTGAGCAGAAATACCTGTTCAATATGTCAGCTTTACTGTTGTCATCCTCCACGCAGCCCCATCCTCCCCCTTCAGTCTCACTATCCCTCCCTTTGTCTTTCTTTTTTCACTTATGTACCTGTAAAAGGTTTTGTCCCCTCTACCCACTGATTTTGCAATGTGTTCTTCTGTCTGAGCTTTGGCTTCCCTTACTGACCTCCCTGCCTTCCTTTGCTTCTCCTGGTACTTCTCTCTATCCCCTTCTGCCTGTGTCTTTTTGTATTGCCTGAATGCAATCTTTTTGGCTTTCACTTTCTTTGCTACCTCTTTGGAAAACCATAATGGTTGTCTCTTCCTTTTCCTCTTGCTAACCTGCTTAATGCATAATTCTGTTGTTCTTGTAATCCCCATTTTAAATACTGCCCACTGTTCCTCAACCCCTGATTCCTGTCCCATTCCCCTTAATGCCTCTTTCAAGTATCTCCCCATTTTCCCAAAGTCTGCCTGCCTAAAATCCAGGATACGCATTTTTGTGTGGTTTGGTTCTGCTCTTTGTGATTTCAAACCACAATGACTGGTGGTCACTGTTCCCCAGGTGCTCCCCCACTGTTACCCCCATCACACTGTCCCTGTTTGTGAGCACAAGGTCCAGTATTGCCTTCTGCCAAGTTGGTTCCATGACCAATTGCTTGAGGAAGGCACCCTGAAGGGAGTCCAGGATAAATCTGCTCCTAGTTGATGCTGCTGCTGGGATGCTCCAGTCCACATCTGGAATATTGAAGTCTCCAACCAGTACTACCTCACCCTTGTCTGCCATCCTTTGGATGGCTAGCATCAGCTCCCTATCTGTTTCTTCCTCCTGGGCTGGTGGTCTATAGACCACACCTGTGCGGATGGCTGTCCCCATTTTCCTTTCCAGCTTAACCCACAGTATCTCTCCCCCATTTTGTTCCTCCTGGATCTCTGTGGCCCTTATGTCATTTTTCACATACAGTGACACTCCTCCTCCCTTCCTGCCTGCTCTGTCTCTTCTGAATATGTTGTAGCCAGGTATGGCCATCTCCCAGTCGTGGTTATCATTACACCAGGTTTCAGTGATGGCCACAATGTCCAGGTCTGACTGCACCATGACAGCCTCCAGATCTTCCATCTTGTTGCTAAGGCTCCTGGCATTTGCACACATGGCTTTCCATGATTTGACCTCCCTAGACTGTTTAGCTGTTCTACTCCAGCCCCTTCCTTGGTTGTCCTTTGTCCCTGTTCTCCTTGCTGTCTGCCCTCCTGCTGAATTTTGCCCCTTCTGCCTATCCACCTCTTGGGCACTAATCTCCATCTTTTGCACACTGCTTTGAAGAGATAGCCCTCCTCTGGTTCACTGGTTCCACTGCTAGCTGTGGGGGGTGAGCAAGTAGGTACCCTCCTTGCTGGCCTGCCACCCCCCTTTGCTAGTTTAAATGCTTGTCAATGTAGTATTTAAACTTATCATTGAGTGCTTGGATTCCCCTCCAGGATGGATGCAGGCCGTCAGGCTTGAACAAACCTCCATCCCTCCAGGTGGGTCCCCAGTCACCAATGAATCCAAACCCTTCCTCACAGCACCAGTTCTTCAACCATGAGTTAAAGTTCCTGATGCATAAGTTAAAGTTCCTGGTGCATACACCACATACACAGGTATCTGAGAATATGGCGAGGGAGATGGTTTTGGAAAGCAGTGGCAGACATGGCTTTGGAATGAAAAGGTTGAGCACAACTTCAGAACACTGCAGAGATAAGATTTTGGAGTGCCACCTGGCTGCAATTTTGGCATGCAACAAGGGCATAATTTCAGAAGGCAGCAGGGAAAATACACAATTTAAGAATGTGCCAGGGACTCTGAAATTCAGAATGTGGCTGAGTAACACATTTTTAAAATGTGGCAGACAAGACATTTTCCAATGTGGGGACACAGTTGCAGAAAATGTCAGAGCTGCTCAACTTTGGCAAGTGATGGTGATGAATAGGTAACTCACCTATAACCGTAGCTCTAGGAGTGGTGTATGGTTCACATCCACACTCTGGCAGTTCCACTGGAATGATGTTATTGGCCAGAATGTCTTTAAGCTAAGCTCCTCCTACCACCCAGGCGTTATATCCCTCGACTCTGCCCCAAGACGTCAGCTCTCACACATTAGAAACAGGGTCAGGAGCCACTTACCAGGGGAGGCACGTGGATTGTGTGGGATGTGAACAATATACTATTCCTAGAACTACGGTTACAGATGAGTAACCTATTCTTCTAGGGACATAGATATAGTTAACTTATCCATGTTCTGGCAGACTCCTAGCAGTTCTCCAGGAGGAGAGGGCAAGACCTGCACCCCTATTTGGTAAACATTGACTGGAGAACTGAGGTCTGAAAAACAGCATCCTGGTATGACTCATGGTCGATGTGGTATAGGGAAATGAAGGTGTCTGCTGACTTCCAGGTAGCAGCCCTACATATCTCCTGTGTGGGGATGTCCCTGGAAGCAGCCACTGAGGCAGGAGAATGTCTGGTGGAATGAGCCCTACTCCCTACAGGAAGCTCCCGACCAACCAATCAACCTATAACAGAGACAACTACAAGAGATGATCCACCTTGCAATCATCCACTTTGCTGCCAGTCTGCCAGGCGTTGCTTCAGCGAAGGTGACAAACAGCTGATGAGCCTATCCTCAAACTCCAGCAGTGTGCCCTACATAATAGGAGAACACTCTCCACAGGTCCATGCTGTGGAGCCTGTGGTCAGCCTCCAAAGATGGGCTGGTAAAATATACCAATAGGTTAATCGCGTGGCTAGAGTGGAACTCCAATACCACCTTCGAGAGGAACTTTGGGTTAGGGTGAAGGACAATTTTGTCCCTGTGGAAGACCAGACAGAAAGAGTCCACAGAGAGTTCCTGGCACTCCCCAATCCTTCTGGCTGATGTAATGGCCACCAGGAAGGCTGTCTTCCATGAAGTGTGTGACATCTCACACCTGTTTATCAGCTTGAAAGATTTGCCCATGAGCATACCCAAGATCAGCAGTAAGCCCCACGGAGGAGGTGGTTCACGCACCGGAGGGGACAAGTGGTTCAGGCCCTTTAAAAAACATGCCCAACTGCCTTCTCCTGGGCCACCGTCGACTTACCAGCCCACACTTGGTGAGCAGAGATGGCTGCCAGGTGCACCCTTAGGGTTGCCGCCCGCAGTCCTATTTGGGAAAGGGACTAGATGTAGTCCAAGATACCAGCCACCAGGCAAGTAAGGGGATCCGGCTCCTTGCCTTGACACCAAAGTGACAATCTCTTCCATTTAAAGGCATAGCATCCATGAGTCGACACTTTCCTGGAGGTTGTGGAAAACAGCCTCAGAGAGACCCAAGGCCTAGAACTCTAGTCGCTCATGAACCTGGCCATGAGGTGCAGGTAGCGAAGGTTCAGGTACAGATCTGTACCCTGAAGTCTAGTCAGCAAGTCAGGGTGGAGAAGAAGTCACTGTGGAGACCTGCTGCTGAGGTTACGTAGGTCCAGCTACCAGAACTGCCAAGGCCAGTCTGGAGCTATCAGGACCATCCGCACCTTGTCCTTCCTGACCTTGACCAGCACTTTGTGGATCAGAAGGAAGGGTGAAAAGGTGTACACAAGGCCTGGGGTTCAGGCCTCACAAAGGTATCCCCCATCAGTGTCCCAGACTATGGGGGGGGGGCACAAAACAGTGTCAGTTTGGCATTCTCCTATGCCTCATAGGTCCAACAAGGATGAGTCCCACAAGGAGAACAGGTTGTTCACCACCTCCTAATTCAGAGACCACTCATGCAACAACTCTTCTATCCAGTTGAGAGCATTTGCCAGCTGATTGTTCTCTCTCGCGACATGGATCAACAAGAGATCACTGCCCAGGCTGTGCATGAGGGTCCAGGTGCGAAGTCCCTCCCAACACAGAGGTAGACAGTGTGTGCCGCCCTGTCTGTTCGGGTAAAACATGGTTGTGGTTTATCTGAATGGACTTGAACAACCAGACCCCTGACTAGTGAAGCAAATTCCATCAGAGACAAGTGCCCTGCATGGAGCTCCAGCAAGTTTATGTAGTGACAGGTCTCTCTGGGCAACCAGAACACATAGGCCATGTGGTCTCTCAGGTATTCTTTTCACCCTACCAGAGACACATCTGTTGTTACAGTGACAGTCAACTCTGGGCAGAGAAATGGGGTTCCATCTTCTAGGTGTTCTAGGACAAGCCGCCACTGGATGGCATCCCACATCGGATGGGTCACTGCAACCAGCTGGCCCAAATGGCCTAGGCACTGGGATCACTGATGGCCCAGCTCCCAATTAAGGTGGCGCATCTGCCAGTGGGCCCAATGGACCATGCTGGTGTAGAACATCATATACTCCAGCAATCCTGGGCAAGGTGTAAGAGCCTAACCTGAAATAATTGGGCAAAGAAGATAGGATCACGTGACCGGTCTGCTGGGAGGCGGGCCTTGGCCTGCACGGAGTCAAGTTCAGCCCCGATGAACGTGATCACCTGCTTTGGTACCAGTTTAGATTTGTCCAGGTTAACCAACATGCCCAAGTCTCAGCAGCTCTGGAGAATCAGATCTGTGGATCTCTCCACAGCCTCTCTGGATGGACCAGCTATTAGTCAGTGGTCCAGGCAGGGGTACACTCTGCCCCCTGGGCTGCCACCACAGTCATGTGTTTGGTGAAGACCCTAGATGCAGAGGAGAGGCCGAATGGCATGACCAAGAAATGGTACAGAACCTCTTCCGCTCAGAAATGGAGGTACCGGCACTGGAACCCATGGGAGGAATGTGAAAGAACACATCCTAGGGGTCCAGGGAGCAAAACCACATGTTTAACTCCAGGGATGGTATAATCTGGCTCAGTGACCATCTGGAACTTGCATTTCTGCATGAACAGGTTGAGATCCTGCAGATTGAGTATGGGGTAACAGCCCCTGGTCTGTTTTGGGACCAGGAGGTACCTGGACACGTAACTCTGATTGGCCAGGGTAGTCAGGACATGGGCTACTGCCCCTTTCACAAGGAACTGAGTGATGTCCGTCCTGAAGATGGACAGTGTGTCTTGAGACAATGTAGCCTCTCGAGGCACGTGGAGGTGATATCGTGGGAGAGCCTCTAAGTCTAGAGACAACTGTCTGTGCACTACATTTAACACCCACTTGTCCGTTGTGATAGCGGAGCAATGTGGCAAGAAGATACATAGCTGCCTCTGACAGGGAGAGCAGTCAGGGCAACATGGGTGGACAAATGACACCGCAACCCGTCACTGGGCAGCTTTTGCAGGGGCACCAGTGCCTGCTGCCAGAGGGGCATCACAACCCTGCTCTCCCCCACCTTTTTTGGACCCTGAACCCCCAATTTTGGTTTGGGGCACCAGGCCTGAAACTGCCCCTGCTGGGGCTGCTGCCTGGGAGGCTGTGACTGAAAGGAGCAGTATTGAAATGCCTGCTTTCTAGTTTTTTTCTGGTACTTCTGAGACAATGTCACAGAAAGGGAGCCTGTTGGGACCACATACTTGCCGACTATACAGGCCAAGGGTGCCAGGCAGGATGCATGATGCTGCCAAAGCTCCAGGGCCAGTCCCAAAAGGACCTCAACCACAGGGAAGGCAACCACTGTGATTCATCCTGGTCCAAAATTTCAATGAGAGGGTATTTAGCCTTTTTCTAGCCCGGCTCAAGTGGGATAGATGTGGATTCCGAGATAAGTCAGAACAGCCCACCAAAGGACACCGGGCCATGCTCAGTGGAAGGCTCCTTGACCAAGCTACAGTCGAAGAGCTGAGTCCCAGAGAAGGCCATGGACTCCTGATCAGAGTCATCCGATGACTCCTTGAAAATGGCCCTTCACCGTTGCTCACCACGAACCTCCCAGGAATCCTCACCCATTGTGATCATCACTGACAACCAGCCTGGCAAGCCAGTGGCCAAACAGCCAGCCTCCTGGTTGGAGTGCCGACTGACAGCTGTCGTGGTGGCAGCTCCACCCTAACTGATGAAGAAGCAGATGTGGGGAACACCTGTGGAAAGTGGAACAGTGGGGTAACTACTAGTCTCTGCCAGGGGACTGCAGGGCCTTGAGATAGAGCTATACCCCAGGGTATTAAATAGCTGATACAGCATAGCAAAATGCTATGCAAATCAGAGGATACTGCTAACCGTTTTCTGAGTTGCACAGCACTAGACTGCTAAACATTTTTTGACATTTTACCAGTCAAGACGCAAAAGAAAAATAAGCATTTTCAGTTTTGCTAATCAGTTTGTGCCAAGTGCTTTGCATTTTCACAGTTGATTAGCACTTTATCATGCAAAACTGTTCATCAATTTTCTCAGCTTATTTAATAACCTGCTACCCTGCCCTGTGATGGCCCACTGCTGCCAGAGAATTCCTCTCAGCACTTTCACATCTTGCATTGGTGCCTCTCCTCACCCAACGAGGAGGATGGTGAGGAATGCGGATGGTGACACCTCCCAGTTGAGCACGATCGACAGTGCGAGTGTCTCGACCATGACCACGGCCACTGACCAACCGACTGCCAGTGAGAAGGGTCTTCCTGTGGTTGACTGTAAATTAAATGCCTACAGACACCAAGCAACATAGGCAAAGACCTGACACCAGGCGGAGGCTGGTCCTGCAGTGGACTGGCTGGGGACATCGAACAGTCCATGTCCTCCTGAGTGAGGACCGAGAGCACCAAGGCCTGCAAGACTGACTCTGTGGCCTCATCTGACAACTGGCTGACAGGCTCAAGAAAGATTTCGACAGCCTGCTTGACAAGAGTCAAAGTTGACTGGCTCGACGGCAGAGCCAAAACAGCCCTCGACTTGCCTGACCTGCCCCTTGGCTGAGGGGTGCTCAACAGCTGTCGAGCAGTCAGGTAAGATAAGGGACCAGGAGGACCTCGATCAATCCCAGTTCCATGACCGGTGCAGCGGTGCTTGGATTCTTAACCAGGGAGGGCAGGGCTCCTCCCCAAGGTCTGGAGGGACAGACACATATCACAGAACTGTCTCATGAAAGATCCTCTGACACTGGCCCCAGTAACATCGCCGAGACAGTGGAGGTACCTGCTGTGGCAGTAGCTACCAGGTCAGTTCACCGTAAAGTCAGAATATGCTAAGAATGCACAACACGAACAGCACAGGTGGGAATAGTGACAGGGTGCAAAACTGCTACATGGTCTATGCTCGGTTGTGCACCCTGTCGCAGTTCCCTAGCAGAGGATAAGCTCTCTGCTGGGAGGAGGGTCCACCGAGCAGCTACCATGGCTTGACAGGATGAGTCACAGGCAGCAATGGAGGTGGCCCGTCTGCGGACCGGGTATTAAATCCCACTCCCAGATGCATGGAATTTTTCTTAATTTGCACTTTGTTTGAATTAAATGTCCCCGGAGCTGGTTATTTTAGTTAGAGGTGGGTTCAGGGGGCATAGCCCCCTGTAACAGGGGGTGCGGGGGCAGAGTACCTCGGCAAAACACAGAGGTCTGCCGCTGGCAATATATTGCGCTGTCAATACAGCACAGTAGAATGCTGCAGCAGAATGTCTTGTGACATTATGACCCCATGCCTGGCAGCAGCCACTTTCACCTCAAGGGCCACAAGTTGCTGAACAGACCCGGCTGCAGCCGGACCTTCTTGTGGCCCTTAGGATGGTTCATTGGAACCCTCTCCGAAGGCCGACCCGGAGAGAGCCAGAGCTTCCAGACCTTGAGGGATTCAGGAAGCATGCTTTTGCCCGGCCGCAACCGTCAATGTCGTGTTGCCCATCCAGGCAGTACACGCACGTGTCATGTGGATCGGCGACTGACATCTTCTGTGGCACCTAATGCAGAATCTGAATCCTGGTTTGTGGTGTTGCATTGTTGGTCTGTAGACATAGTCAAAAGAATGCAAAACTGAGTCAAAAAGAAAGGAAGGAAGGAAGAAAGAAAGAAAGACAGAAAGAAAGAAATGGCCAATAACATTGTTCCAATAGAACTGCCACAGCATGGATAAGTGAAACATTTCCACGCCCCTGGAAGCTCTGTTTTAGTCTGTGGTGGTAAAATGCAATTTATAATGTGGCAGAGTCACATCATTTCAGAATGTGGTGGGGACACAAGGTTCAAAATATGTGGTGCATATTTCGGAATGTGGCAGATATGCAATATTTCAAAATGAGGGGAGGGCGCACATTTTTGGAATGTGTTAGGGATGAACAATTTCGGAGTTTAACTGGGACATACAGATTTTGAATATGGTGGTGACAAATTATATCAAAATGTGTCAGGGCTGCACAATGGGGGTATGTGGTGGGTGCTTACAATTTTGGAGTGTGCTAGGGACAAGCAACTACAAAATACAGTTGTGTGCCCCGCCACATTCCAACAATGTGCATCCCCACTTCATTCTGGGAACATGCATCCCCCACCACATTTCAAAAACATCCATTCCCACCACATTTTGAGATTCTCTGTGTCTGCCACCTTCCAAGATTGCTCGTCCCCACAACATTCCAAGATGTAGTGTTAGTAGTCGTTTTATTCTTCTAAAAGAAAAGGACATCTTGAGCTAAAAGCTAATTTGCAAAGGTCTGCCAGGCATGTGCAAAAAAAGTACAGTTAAGATGCAACAGATAAATTTAACATGATTACAAGGATACATACAGTAATACATATCTGTACAATAACATTTAGTTGGCGGAGTAGGTAGGATTCCTAATGACATTTTTATGCATCAACCAACAACAACATTATCACAAAACCATTTTGACAACCTTCTTCTATTGAAGGACCAGCTTTGTATGATGCTATGGAAAAAAAACCTTTGATAGCCTAAGTGTTGGAATTGGGCCAGTCGAGCAATAAATAATGCATTTGATTATAAATTAGAAGATTCTAGACTCGACTCCTGGCTGACTTGTAAAGATTTTTTTGTTGTTGTTGGTGTCGTTGTTGTTTCTCATTACATTTATTTACGTATTTTTTTCTAAAGCTAGGAATATTTTCAATGAGGCCATATGGGGTGCATTCAAGGGTACTGAAGGAGCTCATGGCTGCACCTTTGACAGTCCTGTTTAACAGTTTATTGGAAACAGTAGTAGTTCCAGAGGACTAGAGGAGGGCAGATGTAGTCCCACTTCACAAAAGCTGTAGTAGGAAGGGGGCTGGCAATTATAGGCCTGTAAGCTTGATATCACTGGTGGGAAAGTTAACTGAATCACTGCTTAAGAAAAGACGGTGGAATATCTTGAATCTAGGGGTTACAAGACCTGTGGCAGCATGGATTCACAGGGGTGGGGTTGGGATGGGGGGTGGTCATGTCGAATGAATTTGATAGATTTCTTTGACTGGGTGACCAAGGAAGCAGATCAGGGTGGAGCAGTGGACATGGCCTACCTAGATTTCAGTTAAGACTTTCGACACCATTCCACACAGGAGGCTAATAAGCAAGCTAGGTAGCTTAGGAGTGAGTCCAAAGGTGGTAAACTGGGTAAGAAATTGTTAAGGGGATAGGCGGCAGAGAGTGGTGGTAAATGAAGTTCACTCCGAGGAAGTGAGGGTGACCAGTGGGGTACCTTAGGGATCCGTGCTGGGATCGGTCCTCTTTAATGTCTTTATAAGTGACATTGCAGAGGAGCTAGAAGGGAAGGGCTGCCTGTTTGTGGATGGCACCAAAATCTGCAATAGGGTGGACACTCCAGGGGGTGGAAAGGACAAGCAGAGCCCTGTGAAAACTAGAGGAGTGATCAAGGGTATGGCAGCTGGGTTTCAATGTGAGGAGGTGCAAAATAATGCACTTAGGGCACAGAAACCCATGGGCAGAGTACAAAATGGGTAGAGTGATACTGGCTACTACAAGAGACCTGGGAGTAATCATATCTGATAACCTAAAGGTGGCTGTGACAGGGCAGAATAGGACCTTGTCCCATTTGTTATGGAGAAAGTGTTTAAATGCAAGGCTCTTTCCTTTTCTGTCTCTTCTCTGTCTGGTTACGCAACCAAATTTTCCTGTGAGATCTCGGACTTGATCAACCCAACAATCTCACAATTCTTTGCCTCTCACTGTCTCTCAGTCCTCTCTTGCTGTCTGCCTTTTCCTCCCTTGCATATCTAGATCTGCTGATAAAAAAAATATGTGCAAATTTACTGTATGGAAATGTAACTGATATTGGGATCCCTTTTGTTTAGAAAAATATATAGCATTACTGTTGAAATGTATATAATTATATTTTGAGATGACTGTAAAAAGCTGTTGGAAACCAGAGGTTAACTGAGTGCAAATTTTTAAGTCTTTTGCAAAAGCTGTGGAAATGGGACCTCTCAGCTCAGGCACAATCTTTTCTAAGCTGCACATGCCTGATATTCACAAAAAACAGGATGCTTGATCAAGAGTGGGGGGTTAGAAGGACTTATGAGAGACCTGAGCTGCAACTGCTTGAGAAAAGAAATAGGGACACAAAGACTGCAGGAAAGCTCTATTTTATGTTGCCTTTGTAAATAGTTATACTGAACAAGTTTATTTTTTTTTTATGTTACTGCTACTGTAAATAAATATTTTTGGTGAATTTTACAACTGCTCCTGGTTTTTCAATGCTTCCTGACTTGTGCCTCGACGACAGTGGCCAGGTAGTACAAAAAGGCAGCCAGAAGGGCCAGTAGGATTTATTTATTATTTCAAAAGTTTCACCAGGAAAGACATACTGAGCAGATAGCAGCTCATTTCCAGATGCTTCAGGGGCATGAGTAACAATGGACACAGAATTTACGTGCAGGAAGACACAGAACTAAGCATAAAAACAAGCTACAATAGACAGGCAATTTAGAAGAATATGTACAATAGGCTAAGCATAAAAAACAAGCTACAATAGACAGGCAATTTAGAAGAATATGTACAATAGGCTAAGCATCACATACAAGCTACAATAGACAGGCAATTTAGAAGAATATATACAATAAGCTAAGCATAAAAAACAAGCTACAATAGACAGGCAATTTAGAAGAATATGTACAATAGGCTAAGCATAAAAAACAAGCTACAATAGACAGGCAGTTTAGAAGAATATGTACAATAGGCTGAGCATCACATACAAGCTACAAAAGACAGGCAATTTAGAAGAATATGTACAATAGGCTAAGCATAAAAAACAAGCTACAATAGACAGGCAATTTAGGAGAATATGTACAATAAGCTAAGCATAAAAAACAAGCTACAATAGACAGGCAATTTAGAAGAATATGTACAATAGGCTAAGCATAAAAACAAGTTACAATAGACAGGCAATTTAGAAGAATATGTACAATAGGCTGAGCATCACATACAAGCTACAATAGACAGGCAATTTAGAAGAATATGTACAATAGGCTGAGCATCACATACAAGCTACAATAGACAGGCAATTTAGAAGAATATGTACAATAGGCTAAGCATAAAAAACAAGCTACAATAGACAGGCAATTTAGGAGAATATGTACAATAGGCTAAGCATAAAAAACAAGCTACAATAGATAGGCAATTTAGAAGAATATGTACAATAGGCTAAGCATCACATACAAGCTACAATAGATAGGCTATTAAACATGGTAACCCATAATATGGGCAACTCAAATTTAAGTAAATCAGTCTGAGCGCCTGTGTAAACAGCAAGGGTTACTAAAGAGCGGGGGGGAATGACAGCGAATGGGAAACACGTTGAGGGAGTCTATAGCGAGGAACAGCTGGCAAGAGAAGGTTATAGGGCGTTGTTTGGCTGGGCTGATTTCAGCTGGCTGTCTGGCATGGTGGTTAGGGTTATGGCTTGGGGAGCTGGTGGTTCTGGACTACCATATTTTTTTTGTTTTGTTTTTTTACGGTGGTGGTTTTGTTGTTCAATTTTTATTTTTTTGTATAAGTCCGGTTTTTCTGACTTTTGTTTCCCATGCCCGAAGGTTGTCCCCTTCCCAGTGTTCTCCCCCTGCAGACTACTGTCCCCTGGAGTAGCCCTCTCCCATGTTTTCCTGTCTTCCCCCAGTGTCTGCCCCCCCAGTTGGTTATTTAGAGATGGGGGGGCTATAAATAGTAAATACTTTGTCTGCTTCTGTTGGTAGTGTTGTGCTGTCGCTCATTTTTCTCGTGGGTGTAGTGCTGATTGCCAAATTTGTTGTTGGCGATTTGCACTTGCTGTTTTGGCAGTAGCAATTTTATCTTCGTTGCTATCACATGGTACCTTTAAACATTATGTACAATGGCATGGGATATAGCAGAAATGCATCAGGAGGGTAGCAAAAGGGTGCTAATTAAAGTGCAGAGCGCAGTAAATGTAAGCAAGTGGTAGTGAAGCTATCCAGAGGTAATCAAGGAAGAGTGCAAGTGGGGGGGGGGTTGCAGCTGTGGTTAGGGCAGGGAGTTAAAGGGGAGAGACAAGGAGGGGGTAGGAGGGATGGTAAGAGTGAAACAGAGGTGGGGATCAGGTGGAATCGCAGGAGTGAGAAGTGAATTTGAGGAGAAGCAAGGAGCCAGCATAGGGAGGAAGCAGAGTGGATAGGAGGGGGTAGAGAATTCCAAAATCTGGGCAAGCTGTAGGAGCAGGCAGCCTGGCCAGCTGAGGATATCCTAGAAGGGAGCGCCAGAGAATGAATGCCAGAGTTGCAAAGGGTGCTGTGAGAAGGAGTGGGGAGGGGGAATGAGAGAGGTGAGATGGGGAAACAGCCTAGCCAATATTTAGCTACAAAGGTGGTACAATGAGCGACGCGCCTGACTTCGAGGGAGGGAAGGGAGAGGGAGGTATGGGGGAGCAATGATAGGTGCAGGGCAGACAATCCTGAGGAAAGTGACATAAGGAGTGGAAGAGGGAATCCATTCTGGTCAGGATGGACTTAGGAGCAGCACTGTAGACAATGTCTCATTAGTCAAAAATAGGGAGAATCATTTTCAAGATGATGACTCTTCGAGCCGGCAGAGGAACGCAACCATGGTTTCTGTACAGGGCTCCTAGGTTAGAGTGAATTTTTTTGTGGATGGCATCCACATGACCAGAAAGGTCGAGGAGTTGGTCGAGCCAGACCTCGAGGTACTCAAAAGAGGGAATATCGTTGATCACGGTCCCATCAAGGATGTGGAAGGATGGGAAGGCAGCAAGCCTGGATAGCTTCTGCCTCAACCCAAAGGTCAAGGAGACCATTTTTTTGGCATTGAGGACAATTGATTTGAACAAAACCAGAGCTGAAAGTTGTCAAAGTCTGGCTGGAGCTTGGCCATCAGATCAGGAGGAGTGGAACGAGAGGCAAAAAGAACTGTATCATCTGCTTACATATAGATAAACACAGAGATACAAACAGCAAGGAGGTCATTCAGAAAAGCTGAAAAAGTATAGGGCCAAGGACGAAACCTTGGGGGACACCAGTGCTGATGGGGAGTGGAAGGGATAAGGAATCTCTGATTCTAATCAACTGAGTCCTACCCTCAAGGTAGGAGCAGAACCAGTTGGTGGCGGAGATGGAAAGGGATACTAAGGTGCACAGTAGGGGTGTACAGCAAAAACAGGGAGGTGGTGTTGCCTCTATCCAGGTTACTGGTAAGACCACACCTAGAGTACTGTTTCTAATTCTGGCGACCACATCTCCGGAAGGACACAGAGTGGAGGTGGGCCAGAGGACGGCAAACAAAATGGTACACGGTTTGCCTCAAAAGCCCTATAAGGAGAGGGTAAAGGACCTCAATATGTACACCTTGGAGGAGAGATGGGGAGGTATGATAGAGACCTTTAAATATCTCACAGGAGTAAATAAGGTACAGGAGGGGAGTATTTTTAAGAACAAAAGGTGCTCAAGAACAAGGGGACATTCTATAAAGTTGGAGGCGGGGTACAGTCAGGAGAGATGTGAGGAAGTACTTCTTCATAGAGAAAGTAGTGGATTCCTGGAACAGCCTTCCAGCAGAGGAGGTGGTGGGGGCGCAAACAGTGGTGAGGTTCAATAATGCATGGGTTAGGCACAAGGGAAATGTAATGGGGGAGGGAGAAAGAGCTGTAGATCAAGTAGGGTCTGCCGTGATAATGTACTGTAGGTAGGAAAAAAATGGGCAGACTGAGTGGGCTAAGTGGTTCTTATCTGCTGTCAAAGTCTATGTTTCTATGTGTAAGAGGTAGTCCAACCCAAAACAGCGGACCTGCATAGGCACAACTAGAAAGAGCCTGTTTAGTCCTGATCTTAGTGAAAAGAAATTCAAGAACAGTTGCAGAGTATAGGCCATCCTTTACTTGCTTTAGTTCCAACAGATTTACGTATATATCCAGGGAAAATTTTAAGATGCATAAAAGTAATACATGCAACTGCCTACATTTAAATTCAGTTTGCAATGGTGTTCACTAGGGGGGCATCCAGAATGAAGTGGGCAAATGAAGTGAAATTGTACATCTCCTCCCACCTCACATTCCAAGATTATGCATCTCCATCACATTCCCAAACAACACTGCCTTGCCACATTCCAAGACTGCACATCAGTGCCATATTCGGAGACAGTACGTTCCGGCACAATTCTGAGATTGCATGTTCCCGACCACATTTCAAGAGTGCATGTCCCTGATTTCTAAATTATGTGTCTTCACCACATTCTGAGATTACATGTTTCAACCACATTATGAGACTGCAAGTCCCCACAACTTTCCAAGACTGCACATCCCCGCCACATTCCTAGACTGCGTGTCCAGCCACATTCCAAGGCTGCACGTCCCAAACCTATTCCAAGATTGCATATCCCTGCCCCTTTCCAAAATGCTTCGTCTCCCTCCCTCCATTCTGAGACTGCATATCCCCACCACATTCTAAGAACGCTTTTCCCCTTCATATTCAAAAACTGTTTCTGCCACATTCCAAGATTGTGTGCCCTTGCCGCATTCAGATATACATGCCCTCACCACATTCAGAGATTGCTTGTCGCTTATTCCAAATTTGTATCTCACCACATTCTGAAATTATGCCCCTGCAATACTGCCAAACTGTAAATCTGTGTTGCATTCTGAAATTGTGTCCCTGCTGCACTGCAAAACTGTGACCCTGCCACATGCTAAAATCTCCTCACTGCAGTAGTCTGAAATTGCACACAACCTCGAAAAACCAAATCCATGTCCACCTCTGCATTCTAAAACCACCTCTCCACCACATTTTAAAGCACCATGCATCTGAACATTCTGGAAATGCAAGCACTGCACACAACTCACTGTCAGCTTTTTGTTTCTTCAATGATTATTTCACTATGTTTTCTTACACTTCGGAGAAATAAGACATGCAATGTTGCAGGAAAGGAGAACGAGTCTGAGTTCTGGAGCTGACATCATCAGTCGTTCTTCACTTGAAACCAGCTTTTATGGCAGGCAGGGAAGTTAGGGTTACAAAATGGCTTGACACTTTTAAACAAAGAAAATAGAGATTTCATTTTTTTTTTAACTCTATTTTTGCACACCTGCCACTGACCTCTTTCCAGCATGGTTGCTCGGTTGCTGGTTCTACACGTCTGCCTGAAGCTCCGACCATCCATACTTCTGGCTGGGAGGGCACTCTCCTCCTGCACAGCTCGCCCTTAACCCCTCGGCTCTGAGTCTCCCAAGGAAGGACCGCCCACTCCTACTGGCGCTCTATCTATAGTGCTGGTGGGCTCACTGTAGTGCAGGTGAAGAACCGGAGTGAACATCTTGACATCCGGCATTGGACGTGGGGCTGCAACAACTGAACCTGCCTTCGCCTATCAGTGGAGGTTTTTTCCCCCCTTAGGTGTTCCCAGTGGCACAGACATGCAATGACGTCCGGCGCAGCACAGGCGCGCTCCCACACCTGCCTGCAGCACATCCGCTGCTGCCATCATACCCCACTGAAACATACACTGGGCAGCTGAGCCCCCAATCACCACCAGGGACTGCCAAAGCTGTGTGGTGCTGGCACACCCTCCTCGGGAAAGGACAGCTACCTGCTGGCAGCTTGATCCAAGTCCACACCCTCCACCCCCCCCCGCTGACCCTCGGCAGCCTGAGTCCATTCCCGAACCCTGATCACCAGTGTGGCATGAGGTGTGGCATCCAGCGCCTCAACCCTCAGCACCACCGGGCCGGCTCTAAAGATCTCATTTTTGATATAAGGCTTTTTGGTGATAGCTGAACTTAATTCAGGAATTCAGTACTTTTGGCTGGACCCTCTCTTTAAGCAGAGTGTTTAAAGAGCAACAATTGTGCTTACTGACTAAGTCCCTCCAGCCTCCAGATTTTAGCTGACATTAAATGGATTGAAACAGTCCCCTTTTAGAGTTTTTACGACTATGGGTGGAGCCTACAACCGTTTTGCTTTCTCTGGCCTGAAAACAGTCGACTGTGGCACCTTCCATTGGACTTCTGGAAGTATCCTTCCGAAAGACCAACAGTGCTTATAATACTCTGCCATGGTCAACCACTATGGAGTAACAGCCACACTAATTTTGGCTGTTACTTCTACATTCTGGGACAAGAACTGCACATGCGCAGTTCCACTGGCGCCACCATCTTGCAAATGGCATATTGCCATTCACCGCAGCTATGCATGCACGAATGCCGCACATGTTCAGTTGGCTCACCACCGCCGTCTTGCAAATGGCACTCGGCAGCACTGGTGGCGCTAGCTCTTCAGAGCTTTGGAAGCTCGCCACAGCCATATCGGCTCTGACTAGAGTTTGTTTGATCTGCACTAACTTCAGGGGATGGCACCGTAAATTCTGCTCATCCACTGATCCCTGCCCCTTCCTGGTGCCAACAGGGGGCAGGCTCCTTTGATTAGAATGGGAGTGGAGTTTACAATTCATTTTTTAATATTTTAAGGGGCCACTAAGGTCCAATCAAAACCACGGCTCAACTAACAAGGCTCTTGTTAGTTGAGCCATGGCTTTGATTTTACCGTAGTGGCCCTCTAGAACATTAAATAATTCATTGTAAATTCCACTCCCATTATCATCAGTAGAGTGCACCTCCATGGTCTACAAACTCTTACTTCACATTACACTGGAGCGGCACGTGGTGGAGCTTGTTTCTGTCAGCTGCAGGAAGGGGCAGGGATAGCAGGTTAGCAGAATTTATGATGCCTTCCCCAGAAGTAAGCGAGGATCCAAAAATTCTGAAAAGTGGACGTTTGAGTCCAATTAAAATTAGTTAGCATTTGGGGGCTTGACTAAACTACCAAAACTGGTGTTCTTGATGGGGAACCCCCAAGGAAGCTCCTTCAGAGTGAAAACATTTGGGGCACTGTGTGCTTTTGCATGGTTATTCCTTAAACTGTTGTTGCTAACTAATGTAGCTGAAAATCTTTAATAAAGGAAACACAATTTTTTATTTATTTTCTTTTAAATAAAGGATTGTCCGGTACCAGGATTTAAAGTTCTTCTACAACTCTGCCAAGAAAGCTTTCTATAATATTTTAAACTGAACTGTGCTCACATTTTTGTATTTGCGGAGTTATGGATCCGTAAAGCTTTGGCAGTTCAGACCAGCATCACAGCTTTTTCCCAGAAGTAAGTTTGGAGTGAATAAATCCAGCAGATCATAAAGGTGCGGTAGTGCCTCTATAATTACTGTTAAGACAGGTGTTCAATGCTAAATCCATAACTTTGCACCTTATTAGCTTAGGCAGCGTTTAATGAAATTAACTGAAATTTGCATGTGTTGTCAAGGAGGCAAGGTCTAAATCTTTGGAGAGTTTGTGACGGCAGCTTATGCTGTTTCTGAGATACACATGTCATATTCCTGCAGAAGTCTAATTTTTTTCCCTATACTTAACATGGGATTTGGGTTTGCTCTCACCTACAGTCTACACGGAATGGAATGTTTTCCTGAAACTTTCAGGGTAGAAGCGTACTGTTGAAAGACTCTGCCTCTGGAAGGTTTTGTGAAAAAATAATAAAAGGTTTCCGAGTTATACAGATTTAAGGTTTTTTTTTTCTGTTCTCACCATACCCAGTAGGGTTTTGGGGATAATGTTCTGATATGACACCAAAATGTTTTTCATTTTGTGACAGATGCCATCTTGTTTCTCACCTCAGTAACAAACTACTAATTCAAACTTTTATTACAGCAGCCATAATAAACAAAGCAAAAACATGAATCTACCTCATTAAAACATGCTGATTCAGATACTGAGGCTTGTTTCAGTTGTGTCTATAAACATTTTTTACGTATCCCCTGGTCATGTTAACGTCTTGTCCCATTTTTTGAATCATGACATGTTTTTTTCTGTGTCGCACCATTACAGTGGTGCAAAACTAAATTTGACTTGCAAAACTAGCTTTTAATTGCAATTAAAAGAAAATCTGTTGGAAACACATTCCGATTGCTAGCATAATTTTTCATTTTGCAAAAAAAATCGTTTCTTGACTTGAAATTTTATTCTGCATCAGAATTGTTTGTTTCACAGCAGAAAATTGTTTTTTCAGCAGGAAATTTGTGCACCATGATTTTCTGTTTCACAACAAACCCTGGTTTCTCGACTTGAAATCTCATTGCGCATCAGAATTTTCGGTTTTGCTGCAAAATAATTGGTCGCTTGATATGAAATTTCACTGTGAATCATAACTTATCACTGCATGTGACAAAGTGGTTGCTGGACATGAAATCTGAATGCCGTCTATAATTTTTCTTTTCACATGGTGCAAAACGCAAAACTAAAGTTGACTTGCAAAACTTTTTTTAATTGCAATTCAAAAAAAGTCTGTTAGAAACCCGTCTTAGTTCTGTATCATAACTTGTACTCGTGAAAATGGAAATTGGTTGCTCTACATGAAATTTGACTGTAGATCATAATTTCCCATTGCATGACTATAATTGGTCTTGCGACATTACATTTTCAGTGTGGATTATCATTTTCTTCATTCCAGGGCTCGAATTTGTATTTCAACATGAAACTGCATTGCGAATACAGTTTTGCATAGCATAACTTAAATTGGTTGCACAACATGAAATTTAACTGCCAACCATAATTTTTCATTTTTGCAGCAAAAAAAAATAGTTTCTCAGCATGAAATCTGATTGCAAATCACAATTTTATATTTCGGGCCAAAAACTGGTTGCTCGACTTGACATTTGCTTGTACATAATTTTTGATTTTGTGACTTAAATTAGTTTCTCGCAATGAAATCTGACTGTGTATATAGTGAAGACAACTCTTCTCGTGGCACAGGGCTCTGCACACATCTGCACCCATGGGTGGCAGAGGGTCCTGTGCATTGACTGATAAGACTCCTTCTCCTGTGTGTCTGTATCTCTACATGGAAGCACAGAGAACAAAGATCTCTACACTTCCACAGCCCACCTGACTGCCCCATGAATTCTTGCCATCCATTGCTGCACAGAACTGTAGGGCAACAAGGACCCTGCATTTCCATAGGCACACAGAGTCTTCCTTTTCTTCCCTTGGGCCCAGCAGATGTGCACGGGAGACTTGCAAGAATAAGGATATAATTCACTATCTAAAAAGAAAGGAAATTCTTTGCAAAAAACTTTGTTAATGCACCAGTTAGGGTTCATGTTAAAGCCGCAAAAGTAGGGAAATGTGGTGTTAGGGTTTCCAACCCTAGCTCCCACCCCCACCCCTCAAGCAGCAAAAGGAAAAAACATAGGGTTTTGGGTCTTTGGAGCGTTGGGGAATCAGTGGTGGGGTCTTCCTTCGGGTTGTTGGCTTTGTTGGCACTACTAAAACCACCTCAAGCAAAGAGGTGCTGTGCTTTCAGAAGGCTGATTTTGGTAGACTGAGACAGATAATGAGAGATGTTAACAAACATCAGAGACAAGTCAGACGTGGAGGAAATATAGAAAGATATTAGGGATACCGTTCTAGAGGCAACAAGACTCTGCATTAGGACTACAACAAAGAAAAATAGGTTTAAAAGACCTCTGTGGTTCTCCCCTCCATTAAGAGAGGCAATCAGGGCAAAAACAGAATGTATACAAATGGTTCAGGCAACATGGAGTGGGAGGATTACACTCAGAAAAGTAAGGAGGTCAGGAAAATAGTGAGGGAGGCAAAGGCAGCAAAAGAGCTGCAAATTGCTCGTGGTGTCAAATCAAGGGAGAAAACCTTTTTCCACTATATCAGTGAAAAAAGGAAGAAAGAGGGTGGAATTGTTAGGTTAAAAGTAGGGGATAAGGCTCTGTAGGACAGTGGACAAAAAGCAGAGACCCTAAATGAATACCTTTGCTCGGTATTCACAAGGGAAGATCAGGGCCCACTGCCAGACAACAGTATCAGTGCTGAGACCAGAGGAGTTCAGATAATCTGCACCCAGGAGTTCACCACAGACAGGGTCAGAAAGGGCCTTTCAGATATCAGACCCGACAAGACCCTTGACCCTGATGGTTTACACCCTGGAGTGCTCAGGGAGCCTGCAGAAGAGCTGGCAGCACCTCTTGTGCACCTATTCAACAGGTCACTGGAGTCAGGGCAGTTCCAGGCAACTGGAGGGTGGCTGATGTGGTGCAACTGCACAAGAGTGGAGACAGAGAAGATACAGGTAACTACAGGCCAGTCAGCCATACATAACTGCAAGATCTGCTCCCCACCTGCCTCTCCCGCCCATGCCGATCCTCAGATGAGGGATCGCTGGAGATTCCCAGGGTCTGTCTGAAGACATCCAGAGGGACAGCCTTTGCATTTATGACCCGACCCTGTAGAATTCTCTACCTCGTCGGATACAAGATTGCCTGACCGTAGAGAGTTTTATAACAGCATTAAAAACCCACTTGTTCATCCAGGCCTTTTCGGGCCTATAATACTGATATATAATATCAGAGAATGTGCACCCAGGAGTTCACCACAGACAGGGTCAGAAAGGGCCTTTCAGATTTTTTGTTCACTTGGGAACATAAGCAGGAGGCTGGTAAGGACAGAGGTCTGGGGTTATATTCTGTTTTAACTGAAATATTTGGATAGTTTTGTACGTGAAATTAGTTCTATGTGTTAAAAATTATTACCTTGAGTTAGAACTGTTACTTGGGCTGTGATATTGTAACTTTTGAGGCTTGGGAACACTTGTTTGGCAGGGATAATTAGAGTGAAATTTAAATGTGTTGTTTGCCTGGTGTTAGGTGGAGGGGACATTAACAGGAATTACCTTGTCTTTCATTGTTCACTTGGGAGCATAAGCAGGAGGCTGGTAAGGACAGAGGTCTGGGGTTATATTCTGTTTTAACTGAAATATTTGAATAGTTTTGTACGTGAAATTAGTTCTATGTGTTAAAAATTATTACCTTGAGTTAGAACTGTTACTTGGGCTGTGATATTGTAACTTTTGAGGCTTGGGAACATTTGTTTGGCAGCGATAATTAGAGTGAAATTTAAATGTGTTGTTTGCCTGGTGTTGGTAAGAGCCCTCCCACCCACTCTGTTTTGTAGGCTTTCTTAAATACTGAAAAGCCACTGGGGGTTGGGATTGAAGGGCTGAGTATTTCTGTTTGGGACTGAAATTCGAAGCAACAGGAGCTGGCGGGCCTGTGACATCATACGGTACCTGATGTCTGCATACACACACTGTTAGTGGGACTGGACACACTCTGGACTGTATGTGTTTGTGAGACTTGGGAACTTTATTGGTGGGGTTGAAATTGGGTTTGTAAATAACTGCAGTCAGTATAGAGAGAAACTGTATTCCAGGGGAAAGGGACTGAGAAAAGGGGGTGTGCCATTATAAACAGAGGGGGATAAACAGGGTGGCCATATTCCACCATGGCAGGCATCTTCAGAAGGGTTGTAGGCTGCACAGGCTGTGGGATGGCAATAATTCTCAATTGGGCCTGGAGAGAGGGAGGCTGCCCACTCTGTAGACAGCTATCTTGTATCAGGAGTGAGGTATATTGGTTAAGGAGTAAGCTGGGGGAGCTGGGGGGGTGTCCAAGGATAAGTGGTGTGGATATGAGCAGCAGAAGGGTGAGGCTGAGGGGAGGCTGGGGCAACGCTCTGAAACCACAGGACGTTATGTTACAGCAAGCAGGGGGGATATTAGGGACAGAGGACCCTTAGATAGGGATGTTGGACTAAGGGAAAGCCGGGTGAACATTCTGAATACAAAGAGAGTGGAGGGAGAAGAGTCAGGAGGGACTGTTGTGGGGAAGCCTAAAACAGCAGACTGTGGGAAGGGAGCTCCTAAGGTAAACAAAGCAAGAGGGGAAGAAGAGGGGCAGTTTAGAGGTGCAGTCAGGGGAAACCTCAGGTTACTTGATGGAGGCTGACATAGAGTGTCACAACAAATTTGAGCTACTAAGCAACCTAGAGGGGGAGGAAGGGGTTTGTGGAAATGAGGAAACTTATACAGAGGCCGGGGGGAGGGAGTTGGATACCCATAGGACATCACAGTCCAGCAATGGAAAGGATAGAAATAGTCCCAGAGGGGGAAGGGGAAACATAAATGTAAAGCAAATGGGGGAGATGCAACATATTGCAGACATAAGGGAGGAGAGCATGACTGGAGAGAAACTGGCAGACAAGGAGGTGGGAGAGGGGCCCCCCTTCAGCAGGGGGGTCAGTACCAAGGATGGGGCCCTAGCTAAAGGGGACCCACAGAGAGCCTCTGGAGGCAGGGGTACTATTACAAGGGGGGAGGATGGCGGTGTGGGGGAAGGGGAAACCATCAGGGCCAGGATAAATGGTTCAGATAAGAGAGAGTTAAAGGGGACACCTATTCAGAGGGGGCTTGAGTTAAGTGGGCAAAATAACGAGGGAGGCAGAAAGGGGAGGGTGACAAGGGGGTCTCTAATAAGGCAGAAAGACTCCCATGGAATTGAGATCATGAATAAAAGGGGGGATGAGGGGCTGAGAGGGCATAGCGGAGGTAACCATAAGGATAATGGCGGTGTTAAGGTTCTGTTATTGGGAGACTCGATGATTAGGGGTATCCAGTGGGAGGGACGGGGTGGATGCCATAGCCAGGTGAAGGTAGTGAGTATCTCTGGGCTGACAGTGCACAGAGCAAAGTTCATGGTGTATGAAATGGTTAGGGATTGTGGAGGGAAACCGGATTTCCTGGTGCATTTGGGAACTAACGATCTGGAGGAAAATAGCGTTTTGGAAATCCAAGCAAGGTTCCAAGAACTTGCCAGAGTCTGTCAGGATAATGGATGCAGCATTTCCTTTTCGGAGATATTGCCAGTGCCAAAGGCCTCAGTGGAGAAAAAAATGAAGCTCACAGAGGTTAATGACTGGCTCAGGAAGTGGGGTGAAGAGAGTGGGTTGGGGGTGTTAGGGAACTGGAAAGGAGTTTGGGAGGATAAGGGACTATATGCCAAGGACAGGCTTCATCTTGCCCCATTAGGGAAGGAAGTCCTTAAACAGGGGATGGCTGACTACATTCAAGAAAGGTGGGGTTTAAACTTGTGGGGGGGATAGGGAGGGCTGACCAGAAGCCCTCTCCTCCAGATGAGGGAGTAGCCTTCAAGCCCAAATGGGGAAGGGGGGAAACAGACTGGGGGTGGAGGTTTCAGGACGAGCAGAGGGGGGATGGAAGTATAAGGAATTTGGGTGGGGTTCAACAAAGAGGATCAGGGATAAGGGTTGGGGGTTGGTGTTAGTAAATGCCAGGAGCTTGGGAAACAAGTTGCCAGAGTTCCAGGCCATGCTGTTCAAGGGGGTGGTGGATGTGGCGGCGGTCATGGGGACGTGGGCCAACAAAAACCATAACTGGGACCTAAACGTGCGGAGGTACACTATGCTTAGGAAGGATAGAAAGGAGGGCAGAGGGAGTGGAGTGGCTATGTTCATTAGAGATGACATAGAAATTGCTAGGAGAAGAGGCAGAGGGAAACGTGGAGGCCTTATGGGTCACCTTACGATCCCCAGCAGGAGATAAGGTCAAGCTGGGTGTAGTATATAGGCCCCCCGGGATGAGTGATGTTCTAGAGGATGGTTTGCTGGACAACATTATTGCCCAGTGTGGACCAAAAGGGGAAGGAGTGGTGTTGATGGGGGACCTTAATATGCCAAGTACAAACTGGGGAACCATGTCCTCTAAGGTGGCCAAGGAGCAGAGGCTGCTGGATGGCTTCCAGGATGTGTTCTTAAGACGGCATGTGATGGAGCCCACAATGCAGGGGCATGTCCTGGACGTGGTTCTGGCAGATGGGGATCTGGTAAGGGACCTGGTTGTACAGGACCCCCTGACTGGGAGCGACCACAATACTGTCTGGTTTCATAAGCATGGGGAGGGGAGATCTAGGACACTGGCAGTGGACTTCAGGGGGGCAGACTTTGTGGGCATCGGAAATATTCTCAAGGATCACTTGAAGGGGATTACATCAATGACAAGTGTGGAAAGGAGATGGGAGGTCATAAAACGGGGACTTCATGAGGCAGTCAGGATCTGCGCTAAGTTGAAACGTAAGGGAGCAAGGTCACATAAACCATGCTGGTGGTCCAGTGAGGTACAGGTAGCAGTCAGAGACGAGAAGGCGGCCTACAAAAAATATAAAACAACAAGAGGGGATAGGGATAAGGAAATGTACCATCTTGCATCTAGAAAAGTCACCCGGATGGTGAGGGGAGCAAAGTCCAGTAAAGAGCAGCGACTGGCACAGGGGATACATGGAGGGGAAAAGGGTTCTTCCGCACATTGGGGAGCGGAGAAAAACTAAGGGCCATCTCAGTAGATTGAGATCAGAAGGAGGTGGGTGGAAGGCGAGGGACCAGGCAGAGGTATTTAACCAGTACTTTGCCTCTGTGTTCGCTAGGGAGGGGGATGGGATATCTACAAAGCAAGGCACGAAGGGGACAGAAGCGGCAGTGAGTGGGATCAGGGGAGCAACAGAAATGGAGCAAGAGGGAGGGAGAGGTACCCAAGGGGTGTCACATCTGGATAAGGATAAAAAGGGCAGTAAGGTGGAGGGGATGGATGATGCTATCTCTGCCAAAAGTGTGTGGTTAGCCCTCAAGGCCCTAAAGAAAGACAAATCTCCTGGGCTGGATGGCATTCATCCGAGAGTACTATGGGAATTGGCGGACATACTGGCTGCACCCCTGGCGGAGCTCTTCAACAGGTCACTTGAGACAGGGAGGGTACCTAGGGATTGGAGAGAGGCACAAGTGGTGCCAATCCATAAAGGGGGGTCGAGGGAAGTACCAGGTAACTATAGACCCATCAGTTTGACCTCGGTGGTGGGAAAATTAATGGAGAGTATACTAAAGGAATGATTGGGGGTGTACTTGGAGGAGGTGGGAGGTCTGGATAGTCGGCAACATGGGTTTGTGCCAGGTAGATCATGTCAAACCAATCTTGTGGAGTTCTACGAATGGGTAACATCAGAACTGGACAGGGAAAGCCTGTGGATGTATTATTCTTGGACTTCAGCAAGGGTTTGACTCTGTCCCCACAATAGTCTGGTGGAGAAACTGATGGGTTTAGGAGTAGGCCCTTTGATGGTCAGATGGATTGAAAACTGGCTAGCTGGATGCACCCAAAGAGAAGTGGTCTGTGGGGCGCCTCAACCCTAGAGAGGTTGGTAGTGGGTACCGCAGGCTCGGTCCTGGGTCGGTCCTGTTTAATGCATACATATCGGACATCAGGGAGGTATAGGGTGTGAAATGAGTCTCTTCGCAGATGACTCCAAGATGGGAGCAGTAGTTGAGGGAGAAGAGGGAGGTTGGCCCTGCAAGGGACCTGGACACCCTGGAAAGCTGGGCTCACACATGGAAATTAAATTTCAATATCACCAAGTGCAAGGTGTTGCATCTTGGTTGGGAAACCCAAACACAGGTACATCCTGGGAGGAGGCGCTGGAGGCCTCAATAGGGAAAAAGACCTAGGGGTCATGGTGGATGCATGTATGAATAACTCTGAGCAGTGCAGGAGAGCGGCTAGCAAGGCAAACAGGATGTTGGGATGCATCGTAAGGGGATCACCTCTAGGAGCAAGGGAAGTGATTCTGCCGCTGTACAATGGACTGGTTAGACCACACCTTGAGTACTGTGTACAGTACTGGAGACCACACTTGAAGAGGGACATACAGCTCCTGGACAGGGTACAGAGGAGGGCAACTAAGATGATATAAGGGCTAGGGGATGTGACGTACGAGGACAGACTTGAGGAGCTCTGCCTGTTTTCATTGGAGGAGAGGAGAGACGGGGGACATGATTGAGGTCTTCAAGTACCTCAAGGGAATAAATAGGATAAACATGGAGGGGATCTTTAGACTAAAGCAGGGAGGTATCACCAGAGGGCATGGTTTGAAGTTGGAAGGTGGAAGGGTGAGGGGGAAAAGGAGGAGGTTTTTCACTAAGAGGGTGGTGGACCCTTGGAATGCACTGCCTGGCGAGCTGGTTCAGAGATCCACAGTGGAGGGCTTCAAGAGAGGGTGGGACAGACACAGAAAGTGGATGTATCAGATGATGGCCTGTCCCGGGGGGTGGGGATGGATGATAGGGGTTTCTGGAGCACAAGGGATGGAAGGGCCTCGGCACCCAACTAAGGATCTAAGGTTCGAGCAGACTCAATAGACTGTAAGGCCTAATCTGCTGGCAAATAGTATGTTAGTATAATACTAAAGCCTCTACTATCAATCAATCAATAAATCAAAGTCTTTATTTAACCAGGCGATCACCGTTGAGCAAGTTCATTTTCGAGGTGGACCTGGGTTTGTTAACAAGGAACAAGGGACAATATGCATGGGATGCAACACACAAGAAAATAGTAATAATACAAATAAAGTGAGATACAATAATAAAGTATATACAAAGTACCAGCAGGTAGCACTGACAGTAGTATATGTTTGGAACAGAAGATACAGCTAGTTTTGGGTAGGACACAATTTTTCATAAAAGTAAAGAAATATACATATCAGGTGCACTGAACATAAAGCTTAATATAAAAAGATATATAGTGATACAGTATGGAGAATTTAGAGCTGGAACCAGGGTCAAAGGAAAGTGGAAGGGACAGATATGGGGGTAGAAAAAGGGGAAAGGGAAGAGTCGATTATAGATGTGATCAGTCTTTTAACAGTAGTAATTAGAGTGTACTTGGAGTTATAGGAGTCACTTTTTAGGGTAGCAAGCACATGACTCCTTATTATGATGTAGATATAGAGATTTAAAAGCTGCTAGGCTGATGAGTGAGTTAATTTCAAAGTTTTTTGCAGCTTGTTCCACAGTTGAGGGAGCACAAAGCTGATGGCTGCTCTGCCAATGCGAGATTTTGCTTTGTAAACATAAAGGTAGATATATGAGCTGCTTCTCGGGGCATACTTCCCCAGAGTGCACAAAGGTAAAAAGACAGAGATATACTGGGGCAGTTTATTTGAGGTAGCTTTGTATGTCCAAACTGCAGCATTTTTTTGCCGTCTGTAAGCAAGGGATGACCATCCCACTGCAATGTACAATGCACAGTGGTGGGTTGAGTATGGAAGACCCGTGATAAATCTTATGGCTCTGCGATAAAGCGTATCGAATTTGGCTAGGGTACCTGCAGGTCCCTGACTATATAGAAAGTCTGTGTAATCCAACAGGGAAAGAAAGGTAGTTTGAACCAGTTTCAGTTTAGCGTCCCTTGTGAGGAGATTATTAATCCTAAAAAACAGACAAAGTCTTTGCCTAACTTTCTTTGCCAGTTCTTCTAAGTGATCTGTGAAAATAAGTCTATGGTCTAACCAGACCCCCAGGTACTTCAACTTTGGTACGTAGTCCAACCGCTCACCTAGAATGGTAGTGATCTGCGGCAGTGTCCCAGCAATTGCAGGATTTATTGCACTTTGAAGGGGCGAGAGGAACACTCCTCTGTTTTTTTTTGCATTTAAGAGCAGTTTCTGGTTTATAAGCTGATGTTGCAGCAGATTAAATTCATTTCGAAGGGCTTTACAGGCTGCTTCAGGTGTGGTGCTACTAGCATAGAGTGCCGTATCATCCGCGAATAGGTGTATTTGTGCTTCTTTGATGGGGGCATCTACGTTGTTAATATAAATGGTGAAGAGCAAGGTACCAAGAATGGACCTTGCGGTACACCCCTCAATAGGGGTTTTGGTGGAGAAACTTCCCCTTCTGCCTTTACTTGTTGAAGTTGTCCTGAGAGGTAGTTGGAGAACCATTTAAGGGATAGGGAATCCAAACCAATGTTCCAGAGGGACGACAGAAGCAGTCTGTGATCAACGGTATTGAACGCCTTGCTTAGGTCCAAGAAAACTGCGCAAAGTTTTTTTTTGTCTAATTTAAGTTGCCAGTCATTTGTCACCTTGGCTAGAGCAGAGATTGTACTGTGCTGTGCTCTAAAACCGGATTGTAACGGGTTGGGCAATCTTTCTGATTCCAGGTACTTCCGAAGCTGGGAGTTCACTATTTTCTCCAGCATTTTTGACAGGATTGGAAGTAGGGAGATTGGCCTGTAGTTATTGAGGTCACTTGGATCTCCTGACTTAAACAAAAGGACCACAAGTGCATTTTTCCAAATGGGCGGTAGGTCACCCTGGGACAAGGATAAGTTGAAGAGATGAGTAATTGGGACTGTGAGGACACGGTAGCCAACCTTTAAGATGTACGGGTCAATGAGGTCAGCCCCAACACTTTTCCTAGTGTCCAGTTGAAGGAGAAGATCTTCGACTTCTTTCAGGGAGGTAGGCTGCAGAGAGAAGGATGGACTGGGAATGGGTTTTTCTTGCATATCCAATCTAAGTTGTTGACGGAAGATATTCGCGGGAGAGGAGTCAAAGGCCCTGCAGTGGCAAAATGATTATTGAGAGCATCGAGGATAGACAGTCTGTCAGAGATGACAATATTGTCGATCAATAATTTAGTAGGTAGGGAATTTACAGTGGTGTGACCTTTAATGTCTTTGATAGTCCTCCAGAATTTGGAGGCATTTCTTGAGGAGCTCTCCAGCTGAGAGCGGTAGAAATTAGTGGTACACAGTTGCTTATAATTTAATGAATTCTATGAATGTTTTAATTATGTTTGAAGTTGTGAATATGTGTCTTTGTGTATATGTCATCTTACGTTTTAAATTGTAAGGATGCCCTGAGCTCTGGGAGGGCACTTTTTTTTAAAATAAAATGATCATGAGTAGTGGGTAAACTTATGGAGACCCTTATCAAGCAAGATCTAGTGAAGTACCTCAAAGTAAATCACCTCCAGAACTACAAACAACATGTGTTTGCGATGGGCAGGTCATGTCAAATGAATCTTATTACGTTCTTTGACAAAGTGATCAAGGAGTTGGACAGGGTCATGCAGTGGAGTTGCTTTGCTTTGACTTCAGTAAGGCATCTGACACAGTCCCACACAGATGCCTCATAATAAAACTAGAAGACCTTGGAGTAGCAGAACAGAGAGTAAAGTGGGTACGGAGTTGACTGACGGGCAGAAAACAAAGAGGGGTTGTAAATGGGGTGAAATCTAATGAGAGGCAGGTTACTAGTGGGATGCCTCGGGATTGGTCCTGGGGCCAGTCCTCTTCAATGTATTCATCAGTGACATCAGTGAGGGCATAAATGGCAACATCGCCCTGTTTGCAAATGACACGAAACTCAGCGGAAGAGTGGATAATATGGAGGGAGTCAGACAACTGCAGGAGGACCTTAAGAAGTTGGGAAGGTGGTCACAAATAAGGCAATTAAACTTCAATGCTAAGAAGAGTAAGGTGATGTACCCGGGTAGGGCTAACCCCAAGGAAGAATACTGGCTAAATGGAGTCCAGCTGAGCTCTTCTGCTGAGGAATGTGATCTGGGAGTCACCATCAGGGATGACCTCAAGCAGCAAAGTTAGTGCAATAAGGCTTACAGCAGGGCTTGCAGGGTGTTAGTATGCATTGGCAGGAGGCTATACAGTAGGGACTTGGCCTTCAGGAAATCACCTATGAAGAGAGGCTTGGGGCTCTGAAATTGTACTTGCTAGAGACAAGGAGTAAGAGTGGGAATATGACTGAGACCTTCAAGTTCCTTAAAGGCATCAACAAGGTGCCAGAAACGCAACATTTTACCAGGAGCGTCAATTCTACTACAAGAGGGCATGATTGGAAATTGAAGGGTGGACTATTAAAGAGGGACATCAGAAAGTATTCTTAGAGAGGGTGGTGGAACCTTTAAATAGATTACCTCCTGAGGTGGTGGCTGCAAAGTCAGTATCAAGCTTTAAGCATGGGTGGGACAAAGATTGGGAACAAACACATGGCACTGGCAAGGGCTAGACTGGGTGTCTAAGAGGACAGAACACCGGTGCACAATAGGTCCTGAAATACCTCGCTTGGGCAGACTCAATGGACCACAGGTCACTTTCTACCATCATCTTTGATGCTGTCAACCCTAATGCCCACCCTGTGCCCTGAGCAAACAAGGTTAACTGTCATCTCCTTTCCTCATGTAGGGCCCTGCATGAAGAAACCTATAACACACTGTATTGGCAACATGTGGCGAGACATACTTCTCTACCTTTCAAGACTGGATCAGTATTAGGCACTGGCTTGGAGCTGTACCTTATGATTTGGAAAGGAGGATATGGGCTGGGGGAGGGGTGAAAATTAGGGACGACAACCCCAAGGAAGATCCCACCACTGATTTGCGAAGACTCCAGAGACCCAAAACCCTAATGCTTTTGCTGCTTGGAGAGGTGGAGGTGGGGAGTTAGGGTTAGAAACCCTAACACCACATTTTCCTACTTTAGGGGCATTAACTTGAACCCTAACTGGTATATTAACAAAGTTTTTTGCAAAGACTATGTATACAGATAAATGGAAATGTGGGGCAGCAAGTGGGAATTTTTTTTTTTATTATTATTATTAATTTACAATTTTTCAATCCCAGCTTCCCTTGTACTAGCACAGGCTTCCTTGGGCTTCTCTTGCCCCGTTGGGTCTATCAGTTACTGGGCCATCCTATGCTCCACCTGTCAAGACCCTGGAAAAGTCAAAAGCCCACAAGCCTGGCTGGCTCCATGGCACCGGGCGATGGGAGACCGCCTGGAACACTGGCAACTCGGGTTCGCACCAAAGCCCGGGATGACAGAAGCAGAGGCTGGTAGTGACGGCTCTCCTACCGGGGGGGGGGGACCGAGTCTGCACCAGCCTGGAGCAGCTCCTGGCAGCCCAATGGGGAAACACGTGCTGTGGCGCGGGTAACCATATGCCACTTGTGCAGTCAACCACGGACACCACTGTGTGCAACCGCATTGTGGGCGGGGGAATGGGCAGGCAGAAAACTGGAAAATGAGCCACCTGGCCAACTGGATGATGGCTGTTGGTCTTCTGTCCACCACAAAGTCTGGAGCTGTCCATGCTGACCCCCCGCCATGCCCGTTGTAGAGTGGAGGTGACCATTGGACCAGTCTCCTCTCCCGGTGGTGCCCCAGGAGGAAGCCCCCCCCAACGAAGGGATATGTCGGGTCAACTGGGCTGTGGTGTTGGGAGGGCAGCAAGATGGTGATGGGGGGAGTCCAGTGGTGGGGGCCCTTGGCAAGCACAAAGGAGTGGCTGGCCAGGAGGGGCTGGAGAGCAAAAAAAAAAAAAGCCTGCAAGCTTGTCCCCACATAGTGGGTCCCAGGCTTCCCATACCAGTCCATAGGAATGTGTCTGTATGCTGACATTAAAAAGCCACTGATGCCTTAAAAAGAACTTTGAAAAACCTAATATTTGGACACAAATCACCTTATATTTCTCATTAGCTCTGTATTTCTTATTATTTCAATTATTTATTACTGAGGTCATATGCATGAAAATAAAAGCTTTTCCTTGAAGGTTCATCAGCTCCTATTGCTTCTTCCCATCTTGATGTCACAATACTTTGTTTGCGACATCACAGTTATTCCCATGGCAACAGACTATGATGTCACAACAGAGCACTGTAATTTCAAGTAGGGAAAAGCTATAGAAGCAGGTGAACTCTAATGGACAACAATCTGGTTTTTGTGAGAACTTCTTCAGTCACAAATAATGGACAGGAGAAATCTACAGACAATATATGAAATACAAGCTGAACTGTGTCCAAATATTGTTTTCCAAAGTCTTTCCAATGGTGTTGGCTGCTCTTCAAGGAGATGAGAGGGTAGACTTCCAGGATGGTGACATGGGACCGGCTGTCATTAGTGATGAAGCAGCTTAATTTTCCCTCACACCCTCCCACCCATCACCTGAAGCAGTTGTGTTTCACCTTGTGTCAGCCTGTGGGGGAGAAACTGCCACTGAATGGTCACCCATGAGGTCAAGACCCCCTCAAACCACACAAGGCACTCATGCAGCAGGCCACGTCTCACTCCCTTCCAGGAGCTGGTGTGCACTGCCTGCTCAGTAATCCCACAGCTCCACTGGCTTGAGAGAGGGTGGACGGGGGTGAAACATACTCTGCCAGCACTACAGGGCCAGGTAAGTGGAACATTTCTAATGCACTTTAAGGGCTTGATTCTCATATTGGGCTTGGATCTGCACAAGCTGCAGCAAACAGCAGGTTATACTGAAGCCCGGTGTGCCAGGGAACCCTGTGTCTGATTCTCTAAGGGACAGGGTCTCGGCGGCTAAATTCCATTGCTTGCGGCAAACACGACTAAGCACTGAACAGACTGTGCACTGGGAGGTTCTGCCACAAGCCGTGGGGCAGCCGTGTGTTTGACTAGACCCTAGTGGTCTAGCGGTCTCCCCATCCCTGATCCCGATGCTGCCACTATTAATATTAAAAATGTATTGCACAAGCCCCCACTTCCTGATCCCCCGATGTTACCACCTGTAACATAAAAAATGTATTGTACATCCCGATCCACCAATGTTACTACTATTAACATTACAAATGTATTGCACATGCCCCCTTTCCCGATCCACCGATGTTGCCACGTTAATATTAGAATACTATTACACATGCCCCCTTCCCAATCCCCTGATGTTGGCGATTGTAATAATACAAGCCCCTTCCCTGAACCCTGACCTTGCCAGTAACAAAACTAATCAGTTCCCATGAAAACACAAATTGCACATACCCCAATAACACAAAGCATCATGGGAAGCTTATGCAAATACCCATGAATTTATTTGGACTGGCTCAACTTTAAGCAGAAATGATTCTGCAGACAGTGAGGCCTTCTGGCACTATGCAATTCTGCTTAAAGCTGAGCCAATCCAAATTAATTCATCTGTATTTGCATGTGTGTCCCATGATGCTTTGCACTACTCGGGTATGTGTAATTTGTGTTTTCTTTAAAATTTGTCTGTATGGCCAATATCAGCCGGGATAACCCTTGCCCCAGTGCATTTGCTCTGGGGTTTCTTTTGTTGTTAATTAGTTCCAGTGCTCCCTTCCCCTACCCCAAAGGTGCCAACACTACTGTCATTAATCTGGGCCGGTGACCAGCACAGCCCACCTCACACCTTTGCGACTGGCCGCCGACTGAACTGTCAGTGAGCCTACTGTGCATGTACACATTACAGCAGGCTCACTGTCAGTTCAGCTGGCAGACAGCCATGGAGGTGTGAGGTGGGCTGTGCTGATCGCCGGCCCAGATTAATGACAGTAGTGCTGGCACCTTTGATGTTGGGGAGGAGGGCATGGGAACTAATTAGTTTTGTTACTGGCAAGGTCAGGTTTGGGGAGGGGGCTTGTATTATCACAATCACCAAAATCTGGGGATCGGGAAGGGGGGCATGTGTAATATTATTCTAATACCAATGTGGCAACATCAGGGGATCAGGAAGGGGGGCATGTGCAATACATTTTTAATGTTAATAGAGGTAACATTGGGGGATCGGGAAGGGGGGCACTTGTAATAATATTTTAAAATTAATGGTGTTCAACATCAGGAACCGACGACCAAGGCACATTGCCGCAAACAGGCAACTCTCCCTGAGGAGAATATTCTAAGCACCCTTAGACCAGTCCTGGTTGGTCTCAGAGTACTTAGAATATTCTCCTTGGGGAGAGTTTACAGAATCCCATTTATGGGGATGTGGCAGCTTGCATCTTCCACATGCCCCCTAGCACCATGTTGCAGCCCTTTTTTGGGGTGCACCAGCAGTGCAAGCCCCTTCTGGGACAGGCATCCTGCGGTTGATGCAGCCTGCCTTTATGAACAGCACAGGGGGCAGTGTTTGATGCAGGGTGCCACTTGCACCAGTTATGTTTGGCTCAGGCACCTTGAGTCAGACTCAAGGCTTTGAGAATCGAGCCCTAACTGTTTCTATTTATTAATCTGGGTAAGCCTGTACTCTTGAGCTGCTGACACCTTCTTTTGAAGGGTAGGCAACTCATGTCCAGTAGCTTTTTATAGGTAGTGTGTGCTTCTATGGTTTTCAGAGGGTGCTGAACAAAGTCTGCCGCCTTACATCAAATGAAAAAAACATCAAGTAGCTCAGCACACCACTTCAGAACACAAAACTTTTCTTGAAGCAATCCCCCAGGAAAAAAGACTAATTCAGACTTTTCAAGTTCAAAGGCTTCAGTACCTTTAATGCTTCTATTCACAGCCACAGTGATACAACTGGTGACTCCTGCACTTCGCTTATTCAAGCTTCCTTAGGGAGTACTGTGCACAATGCATTCTGGGGTTTTTATACTCAGTTATCATGACATCATACATTACATCATAGGTTTAATCTTTAATTATTCATGAAACGTATTAATTTACTTGCAATAAGTTATTAGATCCATATGCTTTGTGCATTTTATACAAAAATACATCTTTATGATACAAAAAATCTAAATGAAATACCTAATATAATTGATTACGTTACATTGCTAAATCTTTTAACTGGACTTTATTATGTTCAGTTCTATATAAAGTAACATCTACGAAATCTATACTGTCTGAGCTTGACCGGTGTGTGAACCTTAAATTTAGTTCATTATGATTCAGTTCTGAAACAAATTCATCACTTTCTTTTTGAGATCCATTAAAAATACATATAGTGTATGTTAGAACGTTGTTTTCTGTGAAATCTAGCTTTCCCTAGCCTTGTTGTACCATCGATGTGACGTCACGATGTTGTTGTACCATCGTGAGTACGTCACATCGATGGTATAACAGCTCTGATTGCGTTTGCGCATGCGTAAGTTGAGGTCGTAGGCTTTCGAAAAATGGCCACGGCAGTTCATCGAAGGCACTTCTTGAGGTTTCATGACAACTGAAAACCTCTCGAGCTTCGCTCTCAAGGTTTACTTGGTTCTCATGACAATCTCTCGAAGTGAACAACAGTGTTGTTGTTCACTGTTGCCCATCCACTGTCTTTTATAGTGTATGGGCAAAAGTAAAATGAAATAGCTTGTGGCTGCCTTCACGGTCACGCTGTGATGTCAGTGACCCCCATCCCCACCCATGTCCTTAAAAACACTCCACTCCGTCCCGGTCCACAAAGATACTGTTACTTCATAAATTTATACATCTATATTGTATCATCAATAAAGCATCTCCATTCCAAAATTTTGGAATGGAAACGATTATTGTCTCTATTAAATATGCACTTCTCTTCCCACATGCCAAAAACTACAAGTTAGCACATGACGGTGCCATTTTTGCACTCACTGCTGTCCCACATTTCTGAACAAAATACTCTTTGTTGAATTCAAAATAGCTGTGACTTCGAACAAATTTCAAACCATCTACCACAAGGTTAAGTGGCATGCTCGAGCTTAATGGATCCTGTACTGGTTTTGGGATGAATTTTTCAAATACATGAGGGATTGTTTTATGGATTCTGATTTATTTAAGATGATGTTTCAAAAAAGAATAAGAAATACATAAAGTGAACAAGCTGCCATTAAATCAAATCCAGGTAAAAGATTAATAGATGTGCTTAACAATTTGATCTGTTTTATTCTTTCTTTCCAGGTTGCTGTGATGGAAAGGAGAGCACAGGATTTCCTGTAGGAACCCTGGCCAGAAAATTTGTAAAAGCCATGACGAAAATGTGCCATCTGGTTTTAGCTCCCTGACTACTGGAGTGTCTCAGGAATAAGAATAAAATGAATTATAAACTACCTGTTATTACTGCTAGCAAAGTAAGAATACTTCACCCCAAGGATTGTGTACATATGAAAATAGTTTGATGACTTAATTTCATTTAAAATAAAATCAGATCTTGTGGATGCTAGAAGTGTTAAAAGTGTATCAAGAAATGTATTTTTAAGAAAAATTTTTTTCGATCAAATGTAAAGGTGTTATTCTACAGACAATTAAAATACAAAATTGATACATTACTGGTTCTTTCAGTCTTGTAAAGACATTTACTCAAAAGTTATATGGGAAATAAAGTAATTTAAAATGATATGTGTTCTTGAAAGAAAAGATGTTATAACAGTTATAGCAATGAAACAAACAATTATGATAGTGAGGTATTTCATTTAGATTTTTTATATCAATTTGTTTTTGTATAACATGCACAAAGCATATGGATCTAATAACATATGGCAAGTTAATTAATAAGTTTCATGAATAATTAATTAAAGATGAAACTTATGATGTCATGATAAATAAGTATAAAACCCCAGAATGCATTGTGCACAGTACTCCCTAAGGAAGCTTGAATAAGCGAAGTGCAGGAGTCACCAGTTGTATCACTGTGGCTGTGACTAGAAGAATTAAAGGTATTGAAACCTTTGAACTTGAAAAGTCTGAATTTGCCTTTTTTCCTGAGGGACAGCTTCAAGAAAAGTTGTGTGTTCTTAAGTGGTGTGCTGAGCTATCTGATGTTTTTTCATGCCCAGTAGCTGTCTGCCCCAGGACCAAAAATAGCTCCACTTTAGATTTTAAAGGAGAAGTCTTGCATCATTTACAGTGTGAGTTTACTCACTTGCAGCTGGTGATCTGTTCATTAGCCTCCCCCAGTCTCCCGACCATGTTTCCCATTGAAATCGCGCTTTCTAAAGCTTTTTTTTGTATAAAAATAGTTTGCTGGTAGTTTCTCCTCCATTTTGCTGTCCCAAAGTGTTTCCGCCGACGTCATCGCCGCAACAGCCGAGCATGTGTGTCGCGGTCATTTCTGTCCCACACGCAACACACACGCTGTACTTTGGTTCCCCTCAGGCATGCAGGGAATGTTTTTATTGTCACGCACATGCACCCGAGCACTATTCTGAGGCTAAGAACGAGTGTGCTTTGAAGCAATATGTGAGTAATATCTGAACGGTAGCTGACAGTGTCTAATTTTAATAAAAAGATGTTTAAAACATGCTAAATGTCCCTGTCATTTTTTGAATAAAAAATAATTTCAGACATACTGATTGTCACATTGCTGTATAATTTCCTACTGTCTGCATTTTGCTATTGGTCATATGTGTCTATGTAATTGTCTTTCATTGCTTGCTTATACATTTATTTTATTTCCCTCCATCACCTTATGCCACCTTATTCTCGCACATCTCTTTTTCTTAAATATGTTAACCTTTTTGACTTTGAGGATTCCATTCTGCTACTTGAAAGTTTCTGTCATGTCCCCCCCCCCTTCCTCAAGGGTACAGATATTAAGCTCATTTAGTCTCTCTCCATATGGCTTCTGGAGCAGACCGTGCACCATTTTGGTTGCGCTTCTCTGGGCTGCCGCCATCCAATCTGGTGCAGTGGCAGGAGATAGTTAAGCAGAGTAGGCTTTAAAAAGCAGCTCAGCTGTATCCCCGCAAGAGTCGCTTGCCCAGCAGCAGGGAGCGGGCCAGGGACCCCGGTGGGAGAAGCTCCTTTTGGAGAGGAGCGGCAGACAGAACTTCTGGCCGCACGGAGCAGGCAAGGGCAACGGAAACCAGTGGTGGATCCAGGGAGCCTTCCTGGCCACACAGAGTGGGCCAGGGCTCTAAGCAGCAGGACTAGGGAATTTTTCTCTCGTCCACCTACCCTGGCCCTGACCTCTATTAACTGCAGAGGAGGGAGGAGCCGATCAGCATGAAGGATCCCATTGGCTGAAGGCAATCAGGCAAGATGGGACTGTGCACTGAGACCAATAACAGAACGGGTGTCGGACCGGGGGGGAGTTAACCCTGGGAGTCGGGGGTTTTTTTTTTAGGGCCTGTATCTGTACTTTGCTGTGTATGGATAGTTTTCTACCACATCTGTAAGGCGCAGTCTTTATTTGGTAGCTGGCCCAATGGGCATCGGTGGGGGGTTCCGAAGTGCTCTGACACTGCTAGGACAATTGGGGATGGGGCAGCCAACTTGGAGGGAAATGGGGCATGGTCTACAGAGCATGAGCTGTGGTATCTTTGGGAGGGTAGCGTGGTGCATAGGGTGTGGGTCGGCCATAGTGCTAGCCCTAGCCTCGAAGATGGGGGGGATGTATGGTGTGCCATTGGTTGGCACATCTCAGGAGAGCAGTCAAGTGGCTAAGAGGGTGTTGGGTAGGGAGGGGGAAGGGTGGTGCTAAGGATGGTGGCTCTGTGGTGGGTTGGGTTGGGGGGAGGGCAGTAGAGGGAAAAATGGTAGAATGGTAGAGGGTTCAGATGAGGCACCTGAACTGGGAGGGAACAGACAGGAGAAGGATGGCACGAGTGCATGTGACCACACTACCATATTGAGAGGTGTTGGAATGGATCCTAGAAGAAGGAGGGGAGCACCAGGGGGCATGGGTTAGGGGGTGGCCCTGAACAGAATATGGACCAGGGGGTCTGGCACGAGGTTAGGAGAAATAAGAACCAGGGGGCCTGGCAAGAAGTTAGAAGGAGAGCGCCGGAGTATGTGCAAAAGAGCACTGATGGGGTGTGAGACAGCAGGGAGAGTCAGGACAATTGGCATAGAGCATAATAACAGATTCACACCCCTGGCACTGTCAATTGAGGGGGGGATCTGGAGTGGAGGAGGCTCCTTTGGAGGCAGATCAGCAGGCGATGGCAATGGGCTCAGCAGACAAGGGACAGGAGGAGCTACTCCCTGGCAGAGAGTCTCGGGAGAGCAGGATACAGACTGGGGAGGCCCTCAGGGGGTAGAGGGAGACCCAGTAAATTACGTGGGTATAATACGAGGGGATGAAAGTATGCAGAGAGTATGCAGAGAGGGAGAGAAAGAGGTACGGGAGGGAGGTAGGGGGGCCAGAGCGCATTCCCAGTAGGGTGGAGGGTCCAATATCCCTGGAGGAAATACAAAGTAGGGAACGAGCTGAGGGCAGGGAGGCAACTGCCCATGGGAAGATACGGGGATGGTCACAAGCACAGCAGGGGGAAGAAAAGTGGTTGAGGTGGACAGGTCAGTGAGAAGGGGGAAGTGCTGGGGCAGGTGTGGGGGGGCCTTGCTCCTGGAGGAAATATGGAGATGGACTAGAGTGCCATAGCAGGAAGAGAAGAGGCCAGGAAAGTTAGGTTAGTGAGAAATAGGGGTTGGAGCGGAAGGGACAGGACAGAAATTGGCATGAGGGTGAGGAGGGGGATGTACATGGTAATGCGGGGGTGGACGCAACTGGGATACCTAGCAAGCCTAGGGAAAAGTAGGCTATAACTGTGCCCTGGGTAGGCACTGATCCCCGAGCAGACTTGATAGACCATAAGGCCTAATCTGCTGGTTTTTTTGGGGGGGATTTATTTCTGTCCTCCACCGGCTGCCCCCGTCAACCCGACCAACCTCCCCAGCTCCGTCATCCTGGAGTTACCGTGGCTTAGCTTAAGCCTGGCCCAGGAGCGGAGCCTGTGGAGGGTCAGGTGTCATCAGTTGTCATCCTGTTGCCGGTGCACTTTTTCCATTTTTCTCTTTGTGGTCAGTTCCCCCATGTTACCCCGGGGCCCCAAGAGTAGAGATGCATGCGTGTGGAATCACGCATGTATACTACAGCCCCGGTGACGGCCCCATCCACCCACCCAATGACCTAGCACCTGGCACTCCCTCTGGGCTGCACTGCCCCCCCCCGGCAGCAGTCAAGAGCTGAGGGATACCACCAACCCTCCCCGGAGAAGACAGCTGCCTTCCAGAAACTCCATCCAGCTCCCTACCTTCCCTCCGGCCAGCCTCCGACGGTCCGTGCTCATTTCCAAACATGGGTCGTCAGCATGGCATGAGGTAAGATGTCCAGTACCTCAACTTCTGTTCTTAGTAGAATCGAAATGTATGACAGGTGTCAGCTGAGTATTCAAGGCTGCTTTCAGCTCCAGCTAACACATGATTGTAAGAGATGTTCAGTCTCCTACATGCAGAATCGAATTATAGAAAGAAAACACACAAATGGCTTCACACTACAAATGTAGTGTCTTTTGGTCTTTCAGACAGTTATTTTAGTTAGTGCTCATATAATTGGGGAGGACATGCTTGAGTGTACATTTGTTGAGCCACAAAGAAATGAAAGAACAGCTGGGTCTGAAGTCAGAGCAATGAACAACAGTATTTCTGATGTTACCGTTCTCAGAGGACACTAAGTAAACAAATTAAAATAACTGTTTAAAAACGTGTGTACATTTAAACAGTATTTTTTTCACTAATTTATTAGCAGGTTATGACCTACTGCTTGCCAGTGTAGTCTGATTGGCTCTTTAGCAAGTGAGTCACCTGTTGAGTGGAGCAGCCACATCACAGGGGCTATGGCATTACGGGCTGACATGTACTGTAAATTAGTTTTTTTCTTCTGCCACAAACAGCTTCATCTGACACAGAGCAGTTAAACAGACAGGATCAGCAGTGAAGGGGAATTCTTTTTTACAGCTGATTCACCGTGGAATGAAATGCACAGACAGGAGATTAGGTACAGATAAGGGGAAAGGTCGGAAGTGGGGCTACAACTGATGGATTGCAGCTGCAGGGTCAGACATTCAGGGGAGCGGCACTCTGGCAGATCTTACGGCCGCAATTATGGTACAGATGTTTGCAGAAACACTTACTCTGTACTTTATTTACGATTTATCAGTGCACATTTATTTTTACATCTCTCACTTGCTGGTATACTACTGCAGGTTTACTAAAAATACATCTGGTTGATGAGCAGACCAGTGGGCTGTGGATGCACCACAGAGCAGGACAAATACAGAATGGAAACAATGGGTCAATGTGTTCGAGTGACACTTAAGCAAACTATGTTCATTCTGCATTTTCCCTGATTGCCCAAATCTATTGCTGTCTGCCAAACAACAACACTGTGTGAATCTACAAGTGCTTGAGGTTAAAGTTCACAGGCAAAAAATGCAGCAGTTTGATGCAAACCTCTACGTTGCTATGCCGTCTCGTTCTTGTCAAGATATTGTTCTGTATCTCCTATGTCACTGTGGGGGGGAGGCTTCACACAACACAGACAGTCCTCCTACAGAGCAAACATATACATGCAGTTTGTTTAACAGTTTAGGTTTTATAAAGCACTTTATTAAGAACAGTTGCGGAGATACTCCAGGCACACACCACATGAATGGCGCACAGCTCCGACGTCTCTATCGCTGTTGCAGCGATGACGTTTTTGAAGTGCTACAAGAAGCATTAGTGCGCATGCACTCAGTAAAGATGGCGCGGGCTACAAAATAACCAGCCAGAACAAAATTATTTTTACGGAGAAAAATACAAAAATCTGTATGAAGTGAGACAGGAGGTGATGAACTACTTCAGGAAACCACACCACAAGGTAACAAAAAACAGTTTTATTGAACCGATTACAGTGTTTGTTCATTTTTCACAAGCCTTCTCCTTTAAACTTACAATAAGTTCAGTCCTACTTCTTGGAATCGCCAAAGCAGGAGCGAGCCGGCCACAGTCTCATCCAGAAAACAGCATTTTGATTACACAAAGTGGGGAAGGGGCTGCAGCCTGCAGGGCTATAGATAGCATTATAATGCTAGCAGGAGCAGTGGCAGCCTTCGTATGCTACTGTAACTTATAACGGACCCTAGTACATGTAATACCATCTCCCTTAACATATACAAGTGTCTAAGTTACAGTAGCATACAAAGGTTGTCACTGCTACCCATAGCATTATAATGCTATTTATAGCCCTGCAGCCCTTCCCCCACTTCAAGACATCAAAAATGCAGTTTTCTGGGCGGGGCTATGGCAGGCACTCACGGCTTCGACGATTCCAGGAAATAGGATCACGCTTATTGTAAGTTTAAAATCTACTTAGCCAGTTGACAAAAACTGAATGTAGGGCTATTTCATTTATTTATTTGAATGTTAATAAACGGGTGGACCCACTGAGATAGCACATTGAAAATGCAGTATATAGACATAGGAAAGGTAGTTACAATGGTTTTGTTTACAACATTCAAAGAGCCACAAAATTATAATATTGACAGATACACCCACAAATTAGATAATTACATATAGATAAGCAACGCAGTAATGTGACAAGTACATGACTCACACAGGGGTATCAAATACATCATTCACTGATTTACCAATGAGAGCATATACATGTAACCCCCCGTTACCCAAGGTTACTAGAATCCCAGTAAGACCTAGTGGTAGGCAGGGAAGGCAGCTTGTGAAACTCCAGTTAAATGGATTTCACACTGTCTCACTCTGTTCTCAGTCTCAGCTGAGACTGAGGGATGACATCACCATAGAACTATCGCAGCTGCGTAAACCACATTGGAATCTGCAGATGGGAGTTAGGTTAGAATGTTGGGAGTTTTTGAACAGTGAGCAGCAGCAGTTGTGTGTGACCAGTCTTGAAGAGAGGAGCACAGCAGTCTGTGCACAGGCTCTTGGAGCCTAAAGCTCTGATATAGATCTACTTCTAGGGAAAGGTGTGTGTTTCCGCCAAAAGAGGAACACGGTAAGCTGTTCTTGATGTGGTGGAGACCGCTGATACTGGTCTCTGTGCCCCATCCCTCAGGGTAAAAAGTTTGCCTGTTATTCCAGGGGCAACCTCCTGGTTCCGGCTAGGGAAGAAGCTGCCTTATTTTCTGAAATGTGTTGTGGCACCAGAAGCTGTCAAGATTCGCCTGTGGGGCACCTGAAACCAAAGGGTGAGTTCTGCTCTTGTCATGGGGCCTATGTTTCACCTGAACTGTTGTTAAAGTGGGGATTGGACTGCTTAATCAGTGGGAGGCCTTGAGGAATAGGCAAAGTAAAAGTATGTTCAAGTCCAGCACAAGGGGAAAGCCAAGACATGTAGAGGAAATGTGCTATACATTTACCCTTTAATCTACACTGCCAAGCTTTTCAGGAAGAGATGTTTAAGTATGTTCGAGTCTAGTACAAGGGGAAACTCAAGACATGTAGAGGAGATGTGCTATACATTTACCCTTTAATCTACATTGCCAAGCTTTCAAAAAGAGTTGTTTAATGTCCAGAGAAATGGCCGGGTATGGATTGTGGAAGCTAGAGGTGGGAGACCCCGCATCTTTAGTAACTAGGTTCACCTCTACGGATTTGCTCTGTGGCCCTTATTACTTTGCTTCAGGCACTTGGCCAGTACTGAGGGAAGTACCCAGACGTGGGATTGAAAGGAAATTTCCCTTAAGGAGTCGAAGGCTCTAAGGTGGTTTAGGGAGCCACCAGGAAGATGTGTCCACTGCCATATGGACAGGGTTCGAGTGGCCGGCAAGGGAGCTGGGCCAGGAAAAACCCAAATAGTGTACAAGTCGGGCTGTGTACCCAAAGCAGCGTGCAAGTCCGGGCTGTGTGCCTGGTGGGTTCAGAGCCTGAGGGCTGAAGTGTTGAAGAAGTGTTCTGTTACTCTTATCTGCATTACCAGGAATGTAGCCCCGTGGGGGTCTGTCTATGCTTTGTTTGTTCAGTTTGGATGTGAATAAAAGCCACACTTTAGAACCCCATTCCTGGTATTGGACATTACAGTTATTGCTTCCTGTGTTCGGATTTACTTGGGTGCCATTGAGCAGAGCAGCCAAACCTAAGCCCTTGTGCCGAGTAACCTAGTCCTCCCCGAACCCAGTCCCCACCTGGTACTGCTGTCAGCTTCAACAGCATACCACCTGTCGTTTGCAAAAAGGCAGGGGTGAGAGCCTTACATACAAATGAACATACTAATAACAGTTACATTTACAAGCAAGGTTCAGAGCGCAAGGACACATTTAGGTCCTGTGCTGACAGCTACTGGGTACAAGTTGTCTGCCCCAAATGTGTCAGTTGCTCTTTAAGGAATGCCTGACTTGCAGGAACCTTCAAAACTGAATTGCAGCTAATCCCAGTGTTGCAAGGAGGCAAATACACTATTGCCTATGTGAAGTTTTACTGGAAAACAGAAGTATGAAGCATAAGTCAAAGAGCAACTCTGCAATTCAGCATGTAGTTTCATAAATAAGATGTTTCTGCTATTGTAATTTACTACAGAATAACTTTTTTCAGTGTTCCTTTTCGAGGTTTACAGCAGATCTTGGTAGTCAATCTAAAAAAAAAGTCAGTATAAAAAGCATTTGCCTCTCCTCAGTTAACCTCCCAGTGCCTTTGTTTATGACATCATAGTGTTCACCATGACAGCAGACTGTGATGTCACAAGCAATTGTGAAGTATGCAGGAGAGTCAGATACATTTTAGAAGACTCAGTGAAATCAGTCATGCATTATCAATAATATTTAATAGACAAATAAAAAGGGAGAGGTAAGAAAGAATAAAAAAATCTTGCCGGACCTCCGCTCACGACACTGATAACCAGAGTTCGGGAAAGGACTTGAAAGCCGGAGGGCTGGCCAGGGGAAGGGAATGATCTTCCCTAAAGGGGATGAGGCCCCTTCCCGGTAGCCCTGCCACGGGGGGTAAGGCAGGATGTATTCCAGGGGTGGAAGCGTCCCAGGGTCGAATCCCATTGTCTGTCGGGTGGTTAAGTCCTCCTCCTGCGGCCCCACTCTGAAGGGAGCAATCCAGAGTGTACCCCAGTGGGGTGGCCATGGGTGCAGGTGAGGGCAAGTTTGGGCGGTGGGTGGGTGGGTGGGTAGATGGTGACCAGCCTGGTACAAATAGAGAGTAATAAAAATAAAAAAAAAGAATAACAAAAATCTAATAAGCAATAAAGTTAAAACATAACTGGTGTAAATATAGTAGTTTTATGCTTTTTACTGCAGTAGAGAGTTGCTCTTTAAGAACAGAAGGAACAGAATTAAGGTAATCTGTGTCAGCCACTAGTTGTTCAAACACCAAGTGTTACCCAGTTCTAAAAGCCTTTCTAAAGTCAGGTGGGCCACAGAATTAATTTATTCTCTGCGCCCAAAACATTAAATTGTTGTGAAACATAGAAGTTGACAGCAGATAAGGACCGCAAGGCCCATCCAGTCTGCCCATTTTTTTTTCTACCTTATGAATGTGCCATAGGCATTTGCTCTGTCAATGGCCTATCTATTCATACTCATCTGTATTGCTCCGTTATGCCTATCCCATGCCTCTTTGAAGCCCTGCACCGTATTCATATCCACCACTTCCTGAGGTAGGCCGTTCCATGCATCCACTGCCCTTTCTGTGAAAAAGAACTTCCTCACATTACCCCTTAATCTGCCTCCCTTTAATCTCATGCTGTGTCCTCTTGTCCTGCTGTTTTTCTTATATTGAAACATGTTAGACTCTTTCACCTTGTTAATGCCCTTAAGGCGTTTGAATGTTTCAATCATGTCACCTCTCTCCCTCCTTTGCTGTAGGGTATACATATTGAGTTCAGTTAATCTGTCCTCGTATGTTTTCTGATGCAGGCCCTGCACCATTTTGGTTGCCCTTCTCTGGACTGCCTCAATTTGGTTAATGTCCTTGTGAAGGTGTGGCCTCCAGTACTGCATACAGTATTCCAGATGGGGCCTAACCAGTGTCTTGTAAAGAGGGATTATTACCTCCCTCTTCTGACTTGTGATACCCCTACTAATCAATCAATCAATCAATCAAAATCTTTATTTATTCAGGCGGACATCATTGAGCGAAGCTCATTTACAAGATGGACCTGATAGGTCAAGATCAAAAGAAGGTACAGTAGCATACATAAACAAATACAGAGAAAGAGACAAAGACTTAAATATAAATAAACAGCTACAGTAATAAAAAAACGTATATACAAGCAAGGTAGCTAATGATTTTGGACCACAAAACAAAATAATTCAGACAGGTTTGACCCAGATGACTGTAAGGTATTGGGATTGTGGAATTGGTCAGGTTGTGTTGTAATTGGGTAGATACTTAAGCAAGTAGAAATGGGGGGATAAAAAAGAAAGGGAATGGCAATGGATTTTAGGGTATATTGTAGCTAAGTTTAGAAAAAGTATATAAACTGTGATAGAAAGAAAAAGGGGGTAAAGGGTAAGAGGGGACTAGGCTTGGTGAAAGCAGTTGCATATCTCAGGAAAGAGACTTATGAAGAGCTTTTTAAAGGATGTTATAGGGATGAAGGTGTTCAACTTTAGGGTCTTCTGCAGAGAATTCCAGGTAGATGCTAAGAAGTAGCTGATTGCAGATCTCCCATGCCAGGTACAGGCTTTAGGTATCTTCAAGGTGATAAGGTTATTGCTTCTTAGGGCATATGATCTAGGTGTAGCCAGGGTAAAGCAATCAGAAATATAAGATGGAAGTTTGTTTGACAGAGCTTTGTAAATCCATAGTGCAGCATTTTTATTCCTCCTAAGGTGTAAGGATGTCCAGCCAACAGCATTATAGAGAGAGCAGTGTTGAGTATTGAAAGGAAGATCTGTGATGAATCTTAGAGCTCTGTGGTACAAGGTATCCAATTTACTTAAATAGGACATAGTACAGTGGCCATAAAGGAAATCTGCATAATCGATGAGAGATAGAAATGATGCCTGTATTAGTCTCTGTTTAGACTCTTTGGTTAGATAATGTTTGATTCTGAAGAATAGGCCGAGCCTCTGTCTGAGTTTTTTCAGGAGCTCCTCAACATGTTGAGTGTAATCAAGTCTATTATCAATCCATACCCCTAGATATTTGAATTTATCCACATAATCAAGTTTTTCTCCAAGGATGGTGGATAGTTGGGGAAGAATGTTTGATGAGAGAGTGGTAGAATATATATTGGTGGAAAAGAACATAGCCTTTGTCTTCTTGGCATTTAATAGTAGTTTCTTTTCAAGTAGTTGATGTTGCAGCAGGAGAATTCTGATTGTAATAACTCACAGGCCTTTGATGGTGAGGGGTTACTGACATACAAGACAGTGTCATCAGCAAAAGGTGGACATTGACAACAGTGAGGTTGGAATCAATGTTATTGATATAGACAGCAAAGAGGATAGGGCCCAGGATGGATCCTTGCGGTACTCCCTTAGAAGTGGTTTTGAGGAGGATAGGACACCTTCATTTTCACCTGCTGTATTCTATCAGTGAGGTAACATCTGAACCACCCAAGAGAGGTTGAATCTAGGCCTAAGGAGTGCAGTGAGGAAATTAGCAGCTCATGATCCACTGTATCAAAGGCTTTACTTAGGTCTAGAAATACAGCACAGGTGCTGTTTTTTTGGTCTAACTCAGTTTGCCAATCATTTGTTACTTTTGCTAATGCAGAAATGGTACTGTGTCTGGTCCTAAACCCAGATTGAGCAGGGTTAAGTAGGTTATTAGCATCGAGGTAGTCTCTTAGTTGGATACTCACCAGTTTTTCTAACATTTTAGACAGCACAGGTAGGATGGATATAGGTCTATAATTGTTGAGATCCATGGGGTCCCCTGATTTGAGGAGGGGAAACACTTGTGCTGTTTTCCACAATGTAGGAACAGAACCAGTGGATAAGGACAGATTAAAAAGATGAGTTAGGGGAACTGCAATGGCATGTAGAGCAATTTTTAAGAAGTAGGGGTCCAGAGAGTCTGCACCTGCACTTTTCTTGGTGTCTAGATGTAGCAGTAGGTCTTCCACTTGTTTTAATAAAATGGGCTTGAAGGAGAAGGAAAAGGCAGCCTTCTGACCATCGATAGACTGGAATTTAAGTTGTGACCGTAGTAGATTTGCTGGGGAGGAGTCAAAAGCTAGGCCAGCCGTAGTGAAATGATTATTGAATGCATCTAAGATTTCACGCTTGTCAGTGATAACAGCATTGTTAAGGTGCACTTGGGATGGCAAGGAAGTACTGGAGTCCTGCCCTAGGATCCCCTTGATGGTGCCCCAGAATCTGGCTGGGTTAAGGTAGGAGGCATCAAGCTCGGCTGTATAGAAGGCAGCTTTGGCTTCTCCACTTTTCTGGTGCAGCTGTTTCTGGCTTTTCTGAACTGAAGCCAGTCAGACGGATCCTTGGTCTTTTCTAGCCCTTTTCCAGAGTTTATCTCTAGCAAGCAGTGCAAATTTAAGATCGGCAGAAAACCAGCGGCAGGATTTGCTTTTATTCTAACGCTAGTGAAAGGTGCATAGTATTGAGGGCGCCTATGATAATGTCATTTAGCACCTTGAGTGATGTTTCCACAGAAGCTGTGTGATAGAATTCTTGCCAGCGTAAGGAATGATATAGGTCACGGAGATATCCTTCAATGTTAAGGTTTTTTTTAGACCTTCTTGTGAGGAATTTCATGAGGTTGGATGAGCTTGACTGATGATTTTATCCTGCAATAAGACAGTGGTCGCTTATATCACTGAAAAGCACTCCAGCATGGGAAAACAGGTGCGGTTTGTTTACCAACATAATGTCAAGTAGGGTGCTGTTAGTTTTGTTTTTTGAGTTAATTCTTGTCGGTTCATTTAGTAATTGAGTGAATCCATATGTGTCACAAAAAGATACTAGGGGTGCAGATGCATTGGAGAGCCAGTTAAAGTTCAGATCACCTAAAATGATGGTGTCCTCGGGGCCCAGATTCATTATATTTCCCAAGTGGTTTAGGAGTTGAAGGCCGGCAGAGGGGGGCCTATAACAGCCAACCAATTGAAAGGCTGCCATATTGGGGAGAGCTATTTTAAGGGATAAACATTTGAATTCTTTGGGCACTGATGTTACACTGAGGCAAGATGCAGAAATGTTTGATTTAACATAGATAGCCACTCCACCGCCCCTTGTCAGGCGGTCCGATCTGAATAGCTGGTAGTTGGGTAGATTTATTGCCCTGTCATGTAGCAGGTTTAAGCCATGTCTCAGAGATTACCAGAAAGTCTGGCAAGGTGTGGGCGACCCAGGCCTGGATTAATGAGATCTTTTAGGAGGCTGCATGCGTTGATGTGAAGAAGCTTAAACCTTTAATGGAGGCTAGGTCTGATGGGGAGGTAAAGCCTTCTGGGGTCCTGGATTGATTTCAATATTGCCAGCGCAGATCAACAAGAAGAGTAATAGTTTAATGAGGGCTTCAAGTGATAGCATGAGGGACCAAAAAGGGTTTTTCTTCTTGTTCGGGTCCAATCTTTAGAGATGGTCCAGGATGGGTTGAGGCTTAATAAATTTTCACAGGTACCAACTTGATGGACAGGTACAAGGGGGCAGTATAGAGCCAAGATATGAGCATGGGGCGTAAGGGATACATGAATGGTTGTGACCCTTTTTGAGGACTACCCCATGGATTACAATGAAGCAACGGTAGTGCATAGTTGAGGAATTGATAGGCATCCACTGGGGGTGAGACAGGGAGGTCACCCTGGCAAGCCACATTTTTCAAGAGGGCATGGACTTGAAAGGTATCATCCTCAAGATATATTATATGTGAGAGAGAAAGAAGCAGTAGGAGAAGCATCAGCATGATTACGGTAACTAAGGGTTAATAATAGTGAAGGCAGTGGGGGACTGTTTCCAGATTATTGGCTAGAATTTGGCTATGGGCGGAGATAGGAAATTGGGCGGGAAGGTGTGTATAAAAGAAACACCCAAGAGGGGGAGGGGCGGGCAAAATTTTGTGGCTTTCCGCTACCTTGCTGGCTGTCTCTCCCGGCCTCCTAGTTCTTTCGGCTCACAAGTCGCCGCCACACATGGCTCGAGCCCCTGCGCTAGCTGGGTGCTCGAGGGCAGGGTCGGCTAAAGTGAAGGAGATAGAGGACAGGACAGTCAGGAAAGCACAATTGCAGTAATCAAGTGATTCTGCAATGAGGTGCTAAACAGTTTTGCACAACAAAAGACTGAAGTGCAGGCGCCTTAGCGTCGCCCACAGAAAACCCACCAAAGGACTGTATCACTTAGACATTTACAAGAAAAGCAACATAAAACCTAGAATTTTAAACAATTTGGTAAAACAGCTCTTTTGAGAAAAATTAAGGTAAAACCACTATTCCCGGGCAGTATTTGGAAGTGCAAGCTTGAGCAAAGTCAGTGAAGAAGGAGGACCAATCGGAAGAAGGCTGAGGTGGCGCGCCCTCCGATTGGTGCAGCTTCTCCATACCTTGCTGGCTGTCTCTCGGCCTCCTGGTTCTCCTTTACATCCTACATGATGCTGCCCACTTCGCTGGCGGCTCGGAGCCCCTGCGCTTACTGGGTGCTCGAGGGCAGGGTCGGCTTGCTGGCTGTCTCTCCCGCCTCCTGGTTCTTCTTTCTGCCCGCGTCACCGCCCGCTCGCTGGAGCGGCCTGGAGCCCCTGCGCTTACTGGGTGCTCTCGAGGGCAGGGTCGGGCTTGCTGGCTGTCTCTCCCAGCCTCCTGGTTCTCCTTTCGGCCTCACGGTCGCCGCCCGCCCGCTGGCGGCTCGGAGCTCCTGCGCTTACTGGGTGCTCGAGGGCAGGGTCAGCTTGCTGGCTGTCTCTCCCGGCCTCCTGGTTCTCCTTTCGGCATCGCGGTCTCCGCCCGCCCGCTGGCGGCTCGGAGCCCCTGCGCTTACTGGGTGCTCGAGGGCAGGGTCGGCTTGCTGGCTGTCTCTCCCGGCCTCCTGGTTCTCCTTTCGGCCTCGCGGTCGCCGCCCACCCGCTGGCGGCTCGGAGCCCCTGCGCTTACTGGGTGCTCGAGGGCACACCATCATCCCTCTAGTCTTACCTACTGCTTTAGAGGTCTGCTTGGATGATTTCAGGTCATCGGTGATGATGACGCCCAAGTCTCTTTCTTCCCTTGTGACTGCCAGCAACTTCCCTCCCATCCTATAGGTGGCTTCAGAGTTTCTCTTCCCTATGTGTATGATCTTGCACTTCTTTATGTTAAACCTCAGTTGCCACTCTTCTGACCACTTTGATAGTTTATCCAGATCTCTTCTCATTCTGCCCACACCATCTGGATCATCTACTCTGCTGCAGATCTTGGTGTCATCTGCAAACAGACAAACCTAACCCTCCAGTCCATTTGCAATGTCACTGATGAAGATATTGAAGAGGACTGGCCCCCAGGACTGATCCCTGATGTACCCCCACTTGTGACTTGCATCTCTTCTTACTGTATACCATTTACCACCACTCTCTGTTTTCTGCCCGTCAACCAGTTTGCCACCCAGTTGACCAATATCTGACCCACCCCAAGCCTACTTAGCTTATTAATCAATCTTGTATGTGGAACAGTATCGAAAGCTTTGCTGAAGTCAAGGTAGGCAACATCAACTGCTCCCCCTTGGTCCACCACTCTGGTTACCCAGTCAAAGAAATCTATGAGATTAGTTTGACAGGACCTTCCTTATGTAAACACATGCTGTCTTGGATCCTGTGCTCCTATGGATTCCAGGTGTTGCACTATCCTTTCCTTAAGGGGTGTCTCCATAATCTTGCCCACTACTGAGGTAAGACTGACTGGTCTGTAGTTCCCTGCCTCCTCCCTGCTACCACTCTTATGGAGCGGGATCACATGAGCCCTTCTCCAGTCTTCTGGGACCTCTCCTGTGCTCAGAGACTCACTAAACAGTTCTGATAATGGCTCTGCTAGTTCCACCCTTTGCTCCTTTAGTACCTTGGGATGTATGCCATCAGGCCCCATTGCCTTATCCACCCTGAGCTTACCAAGCTCTTGTAGGACCCTTTCTTTTGTGAAGGGACTAGTACACACCTCCCTTCCCCCTGTGTCCATGGTGCAGAGTTGTGGGCCCTGCCCTACCTTCTCTTCAGTAAATACAGAGCAAAAGTATCTGTTTAGGACAGATGCTTTTACATGGTCCTCCTCCTCGCACTCCCCCTTATCCTCTTTGATCTTAGCAATACCCTCTCTGGACTTTCTCCTTTCACTAATGTATCTATAGAAAGTCTTGTCACCTTCTTTTACTGTTCATGCTAGTGTTTCCTCAGTTTGGTCCTTTACCTGCCTTACTGCCTTCCCTGCTTCCCTTAGAGAAGTTTGATATGCCTCCCTATCTTCATCCTGCAGCACTTGAGCAAATAGTCTTAACGGACACTGCAGTTGTTGTTCTATTAAAGGTGCTGTTTAACCAAGGACCCTTCTACCCATCTCCAATAGCTGCCCAGATGGAAGTTAAAGATGTTGCTGCCCTTTTTAAGTGTAAGGGAGTCATGACTGGTGCCCTGGCAAACATTCCCTCGCAGTAATAGTTTCTAATGCAATACAGAGTGCGTGTATATGTGTGTGTGTGTGTGTGTGTGTGTGTGTGTGTGTGTGTACACCAGTTCCATAGCAAAAAATATGCAAAGGCACTTACAGGGGCAACATTACCTGGCAGCAAACACAACATTACCTAAAATTGCTGAAATTCTCAACAGCGACAATAACCGCCAGGAGAACAGCAAACAACATATAAAAATTAAGATACTCCACGGCACACATACCGTGGAGTAAAAGACAGAATACCAGATCGATGCTTATGTGCTCCTTATTGCTGACTCATCCAGACACCCAGTTGGGACAGCAGCAGCCGTTTTCCCACCCCACCACCACAAACACCCAGTGTATTACACATATTATCAAACACAGCAACAGCCAACAGAGCCTCCCAGCACAGTCATTACACCCGCAGCTTAATGTTTAAAGCAATGCCCATACCCTACTAGTCAATGTAAAACATCTGCCGGTGTGGAATACACCTAGCTCACAATGCAGTAGCTGCAGTTTATTCGATGTAATTGATTCACTCTCATAACATCGCTGTAGCAATAGCATACTGTGTGTGTGTGTTTTAGCAGTTTTACTGGCAGTTACATGTATTCCACATATAGTCCCTGCTCTACCAGTACTGATTATAGATCGGGGGAGCATCCTCGCCCAATCACAGCCCTCTCTTCCACCGCACGTGAGGTACTCTTATTACTGTAAGAGTGCCTCACTTGCTGAGCCACTGTAACAGGCTTCTCGTTGACCGGACATGCCATCAGCATTTTGAATAAAAAAAAAAGGATTTATTTTTATATAGTTAGCAATCTATAATAATGTTACGAGTTCATTTGGAGGGCATCTCATGGATCCAACAGTGTCGCCTTTTGCGTCTTTAGGACCTCAGAACTGCTCAACTTTGGTTCACAGTCCTCTGGTCCTAAGAATGCCCAAGGCGACACTCTTACATCCATAACAGGCCCCCCACATGGACCAATAAACTTACATTATTAAAAGGGTCTCAAATGCTGCAACCTGATTGGTTGTCAGCATTCTAGGAGCCCTATGTTAATCTTTATACTAATGTACGTGTACAGCCTAATCATAAGAGTATTAATTTGCCTGGTACTGCATTTTATAAAAACTCCATTATCAGAATTCAGAGCTGCCATTACGTTTACTGATAGTGTAAATCGGAATATTAAATAAACGTTACAGTAAATCACCTATTAAATATTTTAAAGAGATCCATCTCTTTTATTTGTCTCTCTGTTCCTCAATATAAAATTCCACTCCTCGATCCTAATTTTGTAACCTTCTAATAGTGGCGGGGGTGACTAAAAACACACATCGCAGCCGTAAGCTAAGGAAGTCACCGACAATCTTTTAAAGTGACTGTGGTTCCCAACTTTCATTTCTCAATCTCTAATCAGTAGTGTAGGGTACAGAGTTCTTCCATAATGTGTAACTTTTTTTTAAAGGCACATTTTTCTCACCAACTGTTGTCAGTGCAACACAGTGAGCACCATGACAATGCACACGCTTTCTCCGCAAGTCTTGAGCACATACGTTGTGTGACCTTTCATTGAAACATACGAACATTAGGAAAACTTTAGGGAAGAACTTGAGAGTAGGCACTCATCACTAGCTTGTGGCACATATCCAGTGTGACAGTCTGCTGGCTTGCACTTCTCACCACCTGCTACTGTAATTAATTTTTGGGGGAAACTGTTGCCATGGACACCATACTGATGCTGCTCAAAGCACTAAGCAAGTACACATTTTCCATTCAGAATCAGCAGGTACTGTAAGGCGGACTGGCTATTTTAATTTAAAACCTTTCTTAATTAATAAAACACAGTAAAAAGTATGTGTTAACACTTTTTTTTTTTACTTACTTTTAATAATAGCAATAATGTACTCCCAGGGGGTTATGATAATGTTCTTGTGATTAACTAGAACATTAACATAACCCCTGGTTGCACCTTATTGCTCAAGTATAAATCATGACATTGTTCTTAGCCAGTTAGGACTGTTTATTCAAACAACATCAAGTCTTGCTATATTATGACAATTGCAGTATGACCGCAGGTTAGAACTGCTCCGGAAGTGAAATAGTTAACTTTCCATGCAGGCATGGAACTTAGAGCGCGAGCTCGGTTGAAAACTCTGTCTGTTGTGCTTCAAAGGTAAACTGTCAGATTCTTTACTCCGCCTCACGGAACAGTCGCTCCGGAGATTTCTCCTTCTGCTCGGTTCATTTTGTCGGTTTAAAAGTATTATTTTTCGGTTTTTAGCCGAAATTAAACCGCAACCGGTCGGTTCAAGCTCTGTCTGTGGTAATGTAAGTAATAGATAGGTTTTACATTTAGTTTTTCTGTGTGGAACTTGTAATTTGTTATCGGTTCAGTTTGAACCGATCAGGTTGTATTTAAATCTACTAGCCCTTTTTTAGAGTGCGGTTCCCAGTTCTTATCGGTTCTAAAAAAAAGGATTTCATTACGGTTTTTTCCACGACCCGTGACACGGTTGGGAACCGATAAGGGTGTCTTGCTTGGTGGATTGCCATAAACGGGCAAGTTGGTTAGGCTGGCATTATGTCTGAGAAACCCAAAAGAAAAAATGGACCCACTGGGTTTCAACACTGTAGTGTTTGTGGGGAAGCTTTTGCTAAGGCTGACCCACACACCACATGTGTCTATTGTCTGGGGTTTGACCACCTCAATTCAGACTGCCAGATTTGTCACAATTTCCCTGCTGTCACCATAGATAAGAGAGTTGGTAGGCTCAGGGAAAGGGAGGCCAAAAAGTCCGCTGACCCGGATGGCCAGCCCGGTTCGGTACCAACCGAACTGGAGGGAGTGCCCTCTGACCAGGGCGATACTTCCTCGGGCAAAGGAAGAGCTGGTTCTGAGGAGCCGGTTCCAGCAAAAAGGGCTAGAAAGTCAGCTAGTCTCTCCCCAACTGCTGAGGAAATAGCTAAAGCAATTAAAATTGTCCGGTTCAAGATTATGATTTTGAGGATTTTTATGAACCGGGGGAGGGGGAAGAGGAACATGAGGAGAGTGAATATGGTTCTGGATGTGCCCATTGATCCGGACATCTCTCCAGATAGACCCCTAGGGGGTTCTCCTCCAAGACTTTCTGAGTCCCCTTCTCATTTCATGTTTTATAAAAAAGTTGCTGAAACTCTCCAGCTCCCTGTTGAGGAAGCTGTTGATGACCAAGAGGAGCCAGACTATGTAGAAATGATGGATATTCCAGAGTCTAGGTGACTGTCTATTCCTTTGCATAAATCTTTTCAGAAACAGACAGTAAAAGTTTTAAAAACTCCTCACACTATACCTCCTGTGGATAAAAGGATGGACAAGAGGTATACCTTATCAGGCTCCGACACTGATTTCCTCACTCAGCAATGCAGCCATGTGGGGGTAGTGCAGGCTGCAGCCTGTGACAAGGCTAATATTCCCCTAGCTTCACAACCCCCTGAGAAGGACTCCAGGAAGATTGATGCTATGGCAAAGAAACAGTACATGGCAGCATCTTTGTGACTCAGACAAGCAAATTATATGGCTTTGCTGCTAGGTACCAGAAATCCAGATGGGATACTGTGCTGGCCCTAGCAAAACAAGTCCCTGACCAGCTTGCAGGAACTGGAACAGGTGGCTATGGATGGTATTGAGGCATCCAAGGTGCAATTTCATGCTGCAGTGGACTCTAATGATGTTTCATCAAGAGTCATGGCTACATCTGTGGCACTACGCAGCATGGCTTGGCTCAGATGTACTACCCTGTCTCAGGACACCCAGTCCAAGGCCATGGATTTTCCTGTTGTGGGAAATTCTCTGTTTGGGGAGCAAACAGAGAATTACATGAAGAAAATGGATGAATATAGGACCACCTATAGGAGTGCACAGGCCAAGGAAAGGCAGGCCACTCCTCAAAAGCAGCTTCCTAGAGGCAGGGGCAGGCCTTTTCATAGGCCTTTTTACCAAGCCCAAGCTTCCTCCTCCGCCTATGCTCAGAGGGGGTTCTTTAGAGGGAGAGGCAGACAGGGTACAAGCAGGTCTGCTTCACCCCTCAGCCAAAGCCCCTGCCAAACAGGCACCCTGATGGGATTGCCAGGGCGATTCTCCTCTACCTGTAGGGGGCAGGCTGGCTTACTTTTGTTCAGGACTGGAAGTCTTTAACATCAGACAAGTGGGTCCTGGAAGTAGTAAGCCAGGGACTGGTTCTCAGCTTCAAAAAATTTCCAAAGCTGAGAACCAGATCTTTTCCACCTGCAACTCCATCAGAGGCTCTTGCCCTAGAGGCAGAGGTCTCTACCCTCCTGGCTCTCAGAGCTGTGGAAAGGGTTCCTCCCCTACACCAGGGCAAAGGTTTGTACTCCAGGAACTTCCTTACCCCAAAAAAGACAGGAGAATGGCGGCCCATCCTGGATCTCAGATATTTAAACAAGCACCTTTTAAAGCCAAAGTTCAAAATGGTGACTCTGGGAATTATCCTACCCTCTCTAAGGCCAGGGGACTGGCTAGCTTCCCTGGACCTCAAGGATGCCTACTTCCATATTCCCATCAGAAGCTCCCATCGAAAGAACCTCAGGTTCGAGCTGCCCTCAGGCCACTACCAGTACAGAGCAATGCCCTTCGGCCTCACTTCTGCCCCAAGGGTATTCACCAAATGTCTGGCAGTAGCAGTTGCCTACCTAAGAAGGCAAAAGATTGCCATCTTTCCTTACCTGGACGATTGGCTCATAGTAGGCCAGTCCCCAGACCAGGTCAAATTACACCTTCAGATAACACAGCAACTGCTTACCTCTCTAGGTTTCCTTCTGAATCTCTCAAAGTCAGTTCTGGAGCCTGTCCAGCTTCTTACCTTCATAGAGCACAGAACTGAACACACAGGAAGCCAGGGCTTTCCTTCCCCAAGACAGGGCAAAGACCCTGGTCTCCCTGGCCTCCTCATTTACCCTGCAGGTCTCCCGGTCAGCAAGGCATTTTCTGCAGCTCCTAGGACACATGGCTGCTTCCACAGCGGTTATGCAGGGAGCAAGATTTCAGATGAGAGACATCCAGTTCCATTTGAGAGCTTTTTGGTCTCAAAGAAAGGATCCTCTTACCAAGTTGATCCCAGTAACTCGAACCCTGATCCAAGCCCTACAGTGGTGGCAGGATCAGACCAACCTGAACAAGGGTTCCTTTTGTCACTCAGTCTCATTCTCTAATCCTTACTACAGATGCGTCCCTCTTGGGCTGGGGAGCTCACATGGGCGACCTCACCACCCAGGGTCTGTGGTCTCCCCAGGAATCCCTGCTCCACATCAACCTGTTGGAGCTCAGAGCAGTTTTTCTAGCACTTCAAGTTTTTTCCAAATCTGTTCAGAACAAGAGTATTCAGGTCAGAACAGACAACACCACTACAATGTGGTACATCAACAAGCAAGGGGGCACTCGGTCTACGGCCTTGTGCACCGAAGCAATGAGATTGTGGTCTCTGGCTTACTCCCTGAACACCTCTCTTACGGCAGTTCACCTCCCAGGCAAGGACAATGTCCTGGCAGATGCTCTCAGCAGGATTTCCCAGACCACCAGAATGGTCACTGGATCCCTGGTCTTGGGAGTAGTATTTGCCAGATGGGGCACCCACAGATAGATCTTTTTGCAGCCCCAGACAATCACCAACTTCCTCTTTTTTGCTGCAGGCCCCAGTGTTGGGCTCTCTCCCGCTGGATGCCTTAGCCCTCAATTGGAGGAAGTTTCTCTATGCCTTCCCCCCTTTCCTCTCCTGTTCAAAGTGCTAGTCAAAATCAGATCCCAATCCTGCAAAGTCATTCTGATAGCTCCGGATTAGGACAGACAGCCCTGGTATCCACTCCTGCTGTCATTAGCAGTCCATCCTCCCCTGTGCCTTCCCAGGAATTACAATCTGTTAGCCTGTGCCCAGGGAAGGGTCTGGTACCCGAATCTCAAATCTCTCAATCTCAAGGCTTGGTTCTTGAAGAGTTAGAGTTTGCTGATTTACACCTTTCCCAAGGTGTAATGGATATATTGAAGGCCGACAAGGAAGCCTTCCACCAGGGCTACTTACAATTCCAAATGGAAAAGGTTTTCCATATGGTGCTCGGAAAAGCATATTTCCCAGTCTCTGCTGATCTACCCACAGTCCTGGATTATATGGTCCACCTGAATTCTTTGGGGCTGAGACCAGCTACCCTCAAGGTGCACTTGGCAGCTGTGTCAGCTTTTATTTCAGCAGGTAAATCCTCTTCTCTTTCAGCTCATCCTGTATTTTCCAAGTTTTTTAAGGGGTTGTTGCACACCACCCTCCATTCAGAGATCCTGCCCTGCCTGGGATCTTAATGTTTGCATTGCTCAGCTTATGCAGCCTTTCGAGCCCTTGTCTTCAGCTGAGCTCAAGTACTTGACCTGGAAAACTGTGTTTCTGGTAGCCATCACCTCTGCCAGACGCATAAGTGAATTACAAGCGTTGTCAGTGGAGCAGGAGTTTATCTCTTTTCACAGAGATAAGGTGGTCCTTGGACTAACAGAAAGTTCCTGCCTAAGGTGGTTTCAGATTTCCACCTTAATCAATCTATTTCTCTTCCAGTGTAGCTTCACTGACCACTCCTCCTCTGGGAGAGGAGGCTGCACAGCCTAGATGTGAAGAGGCCCTTAGTTACTACATAGAGCGTACCAAGGGTCATAGGTTTGACTCCCTCCAACTGTTCCTTACCTATGGCGAAGTTGGTAAAGGGAAGCCAGCCACTAAAAGATCCATTGCCAGGTGGATTGTCTCTTGTATCCAATTCTGCCACGAGAAGTTGGGTAAAGTTCCTCCCTCAGGCCTGAGGGCTCACTCTACCAGAGGTACAGCTGCTTCTCTGGCTGCTGCCAGAGACATTCCTATTCTAGAAATATGTCAAGCAGCTACCTGGAAACAGTTCACACTTTTACCAAGCATTACTCCCTGGACATCCAGGCTAGGAGTGATGCTCGGTTTGGCACAGCCGTGCTTCAGAGCCTATTTCCTAAGTAGGTTCTGTCCCTCCTCCATGGGGGTACTGTTGTGTAGTCTGCAATTGTCATAATATAATATAGCAAGACTTCATGTTGTTTGAAGAAAAAATTACTCACCTTAGTAATGTTGTTTCTTCTAATGGAGTCTTGCTATATTATGACCTCCCTCCCTGCCTGCCCCTCTCAGAACCTCTGTTTTGGGATGTGGGTGGGCAGTACAGGGTTGGCACTCTTTTGATGCCCACCTTGTTGTTTTCACCTACCTTTTGGGTGAATCGGTGGTGTGTTTTTGCATTTTTGGGTCTCCTGACTTGAGTCTTTGTTTTAGGCCAAAAAATGAGTGTTTATGTTAGTAGCCAGTTGGCTAGTGTAGGTTTACAGCTTCCACACAGAACCTTAGTGAGTTTTAGCTCGTAAAGATCTGACAGTTTACCTTTGAAGCACAACAGACAGAGTTTTCAACCGAGCTCGCGCTCTAAGTTCCATGCCTGCATGGAAAGTTAACTATTTCACCTCCGGAGCAGTTCTAACCTGCGGTCATACTGCAATTGTCATAATATAGCAAGAGTCCATTAGAAGAAACAACATTACTAAGGTGAGTATTTTTTTCTTTCTAAATATTCCAGGTACTCTTATAACCTTAAGGGGATGTCTCATGCAAACAGTTCTATAATTCTAAAGTTCTAAGTTCTGTCCATTTCCCACACAGGGGTTTCTCTGATTCTCTGCAGTGTAAAACATTCTGATTTTAAAGTTATGTTCTATTTTTTTTAAAGAAAGTCTTTAACATGATTTATGTCTATGTGCACAGTCCTGGCATCTCTCGTGATTATAGGAGTGCCTTCTCGGGTCCTTTGTGTGCTAGAACTGCTCAGCTTCTTTCCACAGTTTTCCCATACAAAACCTGAGAAGGACTCCTATTTAATTAGTTTATGTTGACCATAGGAGATGCCAGAACTGTACATATAAACATATGATGGCAGCCACTACTGTTCAGTTTAATTAATACATCTCTAATGATCCCTGCTACTAAAGTTAGAATCATACTTATATTTAAAAAAGGTAATAAATATAATCTGGATCACTATTACCTTGATGTATGTTGCAGTGAAACTCTATCATCGCTATCTACTCAAAAAGTTACAACAGGTGGGTACAGGATGAAAGTCTGCTGCCCAAGACACAAACTGGATTTTGCTGCAATAAATCAGCCTCTCAGTTGGCTGATACTGTGGCAGATATTACAGGGTTTGGGCAATGATGTAAGGCTTTTACAGCTAATTATAGCCCTTTCTACAAAAACTGTAATGAGGGCGAGAACTGGCATAGGTAGGTAATTAACCAATGTGATTATAACTGGCAAACAAGTAAAGCGAGGTTTCTTGCTGGCTCCACTTTATGTTAATGCGCTGATTATGGATTTGGTAGGAATAGATACCCACCTGCCTAGAATAAATTATACACCAGTGCAAATTATACTACATGCTGATGAGGCAGTGCTAGCCCAGTCTCAAAATAATTCTATAAAGAGGCTTGAATGTAGCCACTGGTATTCTTGACAAATCAGACTTAGAAATAGTTACATATCGTAACAGAAGATCTTCGAATTTCCTTCACTGAGCCACATCACGGAAATGTAAGTCGTCAGTGTCAGGAATACTTAGACAATTTTGCCAACCGGGGCTGCCCACATCAGCATGCACTGTCGCTGCCTATATAATGTGGGCAGCCCCATCACGCCTCAGTTCACCACTGGAGACAAGCTCTGAGGATCATCAGACCAGCAGGGACCAAAGCAACCAGGACTAAACCAGGCACACAGGAGAGGATATGGAAATGTGCTAAATTCCACATGAGAACCAAAACAGCTGAGCAGGCAGGACAATCACCCATCACTTGAAAAGGGGAAAAGGAGGGAGGGAGTGCTGTGGCTCAATGGAGGACACTCTCTGCTATGGTAAGTAACTATTCTGTCTTCTTCGAGGCTATCCTCCTCCACTGAGTCACATCATGGAACTTTCCCAAGCAGTATCAAAGCACCGAGGAGGAAGGAAGGATCTAAGGACCCTGAGTAAGTAGGCTTTCCAGGATAGTAAGGCCAAATCTGGCACATCTACTAGAGACGACGTATAGACTAATGTTTAGTAAATCTATGAACAGTACTCCAGTTGACAGCAGTACACAGGTCAGCAGTGGACACATTGTTTAAACCAACCTAACAAGTAGCCACTCCATGGGTGGTGTGGGTACGAACAGGACCAGGAAGCTGTTTACCACACTTCCAGTAACAGAAAGAAATGGAGCAGCCCAACCATTTGGAAAGACCCTGCTTCAAAATAGGGGAGTCTACAATTCTTGGGGCAAAGGCCACAAATAGCTGAGAGGATTTTCTACAATCATTAGTACAACCCAGGTACCGATGCAATGTCCCATGGACATCAGGCATATGCAGACATTTGTCACTACCCGTGGGAGCTGAGAAATGAACTGGAAAGTCAATAGTTTGATTTAATGTTTGCTCAAAAATAACCTTGGGCAGAAAATGAGGACTAATACGCTAGGTAACCCTATCTGTGTGGAAAATGAGAATAGGAGGATCTGCAATCACAGCCTGCATTTCCTAAATGTGTCCAGCAGATGTCCTAGCCACTAGGAGCAGTGTCTTCCAAGTGAAGAAGCATAGCTCACAAGCAACAGCAAGCTCGAAGGGAGGTGAATTAAGGTGCTCCAGAACCAAATTAAAGTCCCACACTGGAACCAGATCGCAGACAGGGGGTGCAGAAGTAGAATACCTCTGAGGAACCTGTGATAAACCTCAAGTTGCGCCACCATCTTGCCATTTTTTGAGGGCATGAAAAGCTGACATTGTGGCCAAGTGGACCTTGATGGAGGAATACACAAAGCCAGAGACCGTAAGGGACAGGAGATAGTCCATCACCAGACTGACTAGACATGTAAAGGGGACCAGCAAACAGGCAGTGCATCATACCATAAGGTGTTTCCTTTTTCGCGAGCAGGTGTACTGAGTAGATTGCTTCGGAGCCACCAGCAGAACAGCTGCAACTGCCAGGGAAACCCCAAAGCATGAGAGCTCTATGTCCTCAGCAGCCAGCAGTGGAGGTGCAGGGATCAAAGATCCAAATGCACCAAAGTCTCACTCATAGAGGAGCAAGACGGGGTTCCACTGCAAATTGCTTAAGCAGAATTAACCAGATTTGTCTGGGTCAGTACGAAGCCACCAGAATCAGGGTGGCTAACAGCCCTCAACTTGACCAAAATCTTCTGTATAAGTGGGAATGGGGGAAAGGTACACATGAACCTCCATTTCCAAGAGTGATATAATGTGTCTGAACAAAAACTCCAAGTCCTGAAGTGAGCAGAAATGCGGCAGTTTTGCACTGTATGGGGACAGAAAATGCCTATGTCTGGGTGATCACACTTTAGAAAGAGGTCACCCACAATGCAGTCCAATTAACTTCCATTTGTGGCAGAGCACCTGGTGTCAGCCGAGATGTTCAGCAATGGCAATGAGGGTACTGGGCAGGAAGACAGCTGTCAGGAACATATTTGTGTTCCACGGCCCAGTGCCAGACACTCGCTGCCTCTATGCAGAGAGAATACGCATGGACACCATGTCCATTTATGTAGTACATCTAAGAGATGCCCATACAGATCAACAGCTGATGATCCATAAGGTGGGGTGGTGAAGGCCAAGCAGAACAGCTCTCATCTCCAGAGTGTTGCTATGCAGAACTATATCCAAGGGGAAACACTGACCTGGAGTTTGGAAGGGGCCCAGATGGGCACCCCACCTGAAACCCGAGGCATCCGTCATCACCATTAGAAGAGGAGACAGACAAATGTAACCCCTAGATGGCGCTATCCCAGGGGCTACTACCCCCGCCTGATTTGCCACTAACAGGTTGAGGGGCCTGGATCCAATGGCGGGTGCCTCCACCCAGAGGTCAGGGTCTGCAATAGTTAAACTAACTTGGTCACAGCCCTCTGGGACACTGCAACCCCTTTCTTCCCACTAGTGGCCCACACAATATATCAGAATTACCTTCACAGTATACACTTACCCAGGTGTGGTTCCGGCACTGGGACCTCCTGTGAAATGAGATACAGTGCAACAATCACAGTACAGTACTTTAACATAGACAAATACCTCAGGCAGTATAACTTTGCTGAAACAAGCAGCTCTGATTTATTTAGGGGATATAACAAGGACAGGGGAAATCAGGTTAATTAGCTTATCACTCTAATAATCTATCTATGGCTCTGTGCACAGGCCTATCCCTATCAGTTACTGTCCCTGGGTACCCAAGCCCTAGTGGCTAGTCCAAACCGTGGCAGCTGGTAGGGGCCCTTTCACACAGAGAAAGGGAGAATTAAACAGTCAGCAGTACAGTAATTCCATTTGGATTTAATGTGGCAATTCAACAGGGAGCGACTCCTGAATTAGTACTCACGACCTCCAAATAAGATAGGGTCCTTCAATGTCAGCAGGGCTCACTTGAGGTACACAAGCCTCTTCACACATCCATATAAAGAAAGCACTATACCAGGCAGGCTGCATCTGTATCCCGATCGCAATTACTGCACAATACCCGGAGAACACACAGCAGATTCAGTTCCTGACAGACCGAGTGCAATTTTCAGCAATTCTTCCAGTCTTCTACAGGGTGAGCCTGGTTTCTACCTTCAGAGATCCTTTGATTCTTTTCACAGGACGGATTCAGTCCTAACAAGCTGTTACACAAGCTGCAGACCGAACTCTGGGCCTTACACACGTTTTGACTAAAACTGCACACTGAAAAGCACAGGGCCCTTCCTTCTCACTGCCAAAGCTCAACTGAAGCTCCAACCGACAAAACTGGCACTTCCTTTGAGTTCCTCCCAGTTCTTGACTGGATTGGCTGTCACTCACAATAGACTGCTGCTGTTGGTCCAAAAAGGTGCCAAGTCTAAACTACATCTCCCAGAGTCACTGCCCATACAATCCTCTTGTGGCTGGCTCAGATTATGAGTCAAGTTCTGATTCGTCAAGGCACCATTTTAGAGCTAGCTTACCCCACACTGATTGGTCCAGTTCAGCAGTTCAAAACTAGAATGGGGAACTAGCAGACACAGTTCTGACTGCAAAGAAAGCAGGTTAGACAAACTGTAATTTCATTATTACTCTAAATAATTTCTGGCAAACAGTTACATCTTTCAGATAGGTTCCTTTGCACTCCTAGTGACTGCAAAATGAAGTGAATTGGCAGCAGCTCAAGTGGTACTCAATCAAAGAAACACACAGTCCCCCATACAAACTAATTATGTCTGCAAGCAGACAGCTCTTAAAGAGACAGTACCAGAGGTTCTAAAAACACTCACTGATAAATGGCTTAAATGCCAAACACCATTCAGGCTTGGAGCATTCAAGCAAGCTCCTGGAAGTCTTTTGGGAACCCCCATTTGCAGGGGGGTTACACCAAGAAATGGCAATCCCAAGTTGAGATTGGATCGGTCCAATCACAAGAACAGGGAGCAACGGAGCAGAGGGGTAACTTCTGTGAGACACTCCAGCTTATTGTAATGCTGAGCCCATGGGGCACGGAGGAACCAATGCGTAATCCTCATATGCAGATGTGCCAGCAGTACAGTCAGAATGATAGCAGCCATGATAAGGCCTGTCAGTCATAAGAGACATCTGGCAGAAAAGCAGTCAATCAAAGAGATCAGCTGAGCCTGGGCAACCACTGCCATGGCACACTCTGAGTGAAGGAAAGCATGACCCAAGCCAATGTCCAGAACAGCTCCTATGTATTGGAGATGTTGGCACAGAGTAAGAGCAAATTTTGGATCATTCACCAGAATTCCCAACTGTTCGAACAGCTGTCTGGTGTAGAACAGTGTGTAAACAATGGCCTCCCTCGACAAGGCCTTCAGGAGCTAATCGCTGATGTACGGCAAGACATAAAGGCCCTCCCTTTTGAGGGGGTTGCAATCACTGCAAATCATTTGGTAAAGACATGCAGTGCAGATGATAAACCAAAGGGCAAGACATGAAACTGACAGTGCGAGTCCTAGAGTACAAACTGCAGGAACTATCTGTAAGACTTGCGGATTTTGATATGGAGGTAAGCATCCTTCATATCCAGAGCAACCATCCAATCCCCCTGTAGAAGCAGGGGAAGGGGGGACTGCAGAGAGAACATTCAAGACCACTTGTATTCTACAAATAAGTTGAGACCTAAGAGGTCTAGGACAGGCCTTAAATCCCTTGTTCATTTTGGTACCAGGAAGTACCGAGAATAATAGCAAAGGTTCATTTCTGCAACTGGCTCAGGTTCTATGGCCTTCTTGTTGAGGAGGGTTTTAAACTCCTCCAGCATGAAGGTGAGTTGTCCTGGAGGGTAACAGTTCAGCAGGGGAGGGTGCAGCGGAGGGGCAGAGAGGAATTCTACAGTATGTCCTCAGTGAACCACCTCCAGCACCCAAGAATCCACAGTGATCTACCTCCATTTTGGCTGAAAGAGGAAGATCTGCCCCCCCAGCACCAGAACACCTTGATCTGCAGAGGCTAGAATTGAGGGGGGGACCAAGAAGACACAGGGGTGACTGCAACCCCATCAGTACCTGTATGTTTGGTGAGCCTGGCATAGGCACCAGAAGGCACATCGACCTGAAGAGAGGCCGGGGGCCACTGAAAGCCATGGCAGTGACCCCTAGAACAACCCTTACTGGGGTGGGCACAGGGCCTTCAAAAGGAACCTCTGCCCCTACCCCGAGGCTTTGGAGTTAGGGTGTGCAGGGAACGCAGGATCTTTTTCTCTGTCTGAAGGTCCCTTAGGGCAGACTCAACATCATTGCTGAAAAGTTACTTCCCTGTAAAGGAAGCATTAAGGACTGATCATTGTACATCACAGGCAAAGCCAGCAACACACAATCAAGAGTGGTGGCGTGGACAAATCCAGAAGTAGTTGTATGAGCAGCCACATCTGAGGCATCATAAGGGGACCAGAACAGGTGCTTACCAGCCTCCAAGCCATTGGCAAATGTCCCCTGGACCACTGTTTTGTCAGGTCCAGCAGCTTGACAGCCATTGCAGCCATAGACTTCCATGGGCAGTTCTGATATTTGATTCTATAAGCCTGCAAACTGGCAATACAAAGTCCTAGGGATGCCAAAAAGTACAGTTATGTAAGAACTCACCGTAACAGTAGATCTGCGAGAGAGGCTCTTGCAGTAGGTACTAACATGTAGGACTAAGCCGCCAGGTGCCAGGACCACACAGAACATTTCTAGCTAGTAGTGTCTGGTGGGGAACTGCCCCCGGCATCACGTGACTGACAACAGCGTGCCGCTATATAGGAAGCGGTCTCTATGCCCGCCCTCCAGTTCTCCCACCAGAGACCAAGAAAGGTTTGACGGGAGTTAGACATGGGTTCCTGGAGCTAAAAGGCTATGCCAGGAGAAAAAGAAGAAGAAGAAGGTGGGAGGGAAAGCAGCACCTTCTGCAAGAGCCTCTCTCGAAGATCTACTGTTACGGTAAGTACTTACATAACTGTACTATCTTACTTCAAGAGGGCTGGGAGGGAAAGCAGTACCTTCTGCAAGAGCCTCTCTCTTGTGGGGGGAAACCCAAACCTCCACTGGCGGCGGAGGAGGGGAGATCAGAGGAAACTCCGGTGTCAGCTGCGGGTCAAGCATCAGCTGATTCAGTACCTCAATGGTAGGACTGTTGTCGGGGCCTGACACAGGGACCGGCACTATGCGGCCATCAGAGGAGCCGATGGTCGGCTTATCAGCATGATCCATGCAAGCGTCGGAGGAGCCAGCGCTCGACTTACCGGTCCCACTATAGCCACTAGACCACCTAACCTTGAGCAACTTACAGGAAGTGGGTGCCTCCTCTCTCCTAGAGGCTCCTGTCGGGCCTGAGCCTGAACCAGACAGGGGGCCAGCGGCTGCACTGTACCCACAGAAACAGCCTTGGCCGAAGGTGTCTTCCCCGAGGGGAAAATTACCTCCTTGGCCATGACACCAGGAGGGTATAGTGGCCTTGTAGGGGACTCTGTCAGGTCCTGACATCTCTCCTTGTCCTTCCTCTTCTTACGACCACCCTCGGGTGAGGAAGAAGAGCTCCTGAGTTTCTTCAGCTCCTTCTCCATGGAAGCCATTTTCAACTTTAAAAGGTGGGCCTCCAGAGACTGCTGATGGCATTTCCGAGTGGCCTGACTGAAACCCTGGCAAATCTCACACTCCTCAGCCTTGTGGTCTGGGCCCAGACAAAAAAGGCAGAGGGAATGGCTGTCCTAGTGGGGGTGCTGAGTCCCACAGGAGCCACACTTATTTTTATGTGATTCAGACGACGGAGATCACATACATGAAAAATGTAACTATACACTCTGTGAGAAAAATATAAAAGTTAAAGTTAGTGATTTACTCGATAAATGAAGCGAGGTATACTCATCCAAAATGGTGTTGACAGAAGCAACGTTCTCCACGAGGTCCAACATGCTCAGGTCGATGGCGAGAAAGAACTGGAGGGTGGGCATGGGACCGCTCCCTATATAGCAGCACACTGACTTCAGTCACATGACACCGGCGGGACAGTCCCCCACCAGACACTGCTAGCTAGAAATTTTCCATGTGGTCCTGGCACCTGAGTCCTACATTTTAGTACCTACTGCAAGAGCCCTCTCGAAGTGAGATCATACGTCCTTTTACCCATGACAAGAAGCTTCCTTGATTCTTTAGTAGGGGGAAAGAGCTCAATTGTTTTGGGCCTTTTGACAAGTCATGAGCAGCCATGATAACCGCTAAATCCATCTCTGGTTGAGAGGAATAATATGGCTTTCCTGAAGGCACAGGATATTGTTTATCCACCTTCTAGAGGACTACTGGCAAAGCACAAAGCTGCTATAGTGGCATCCACCACAGCCGAATGAATAACATGGATAATCACAGCAGGAGAGGCAGATACCGCCAAGAACTCATGAAGATTTCTCTAACATGAAGCTTACTCCTCTGCAACGAATCCCAACTTAGGCTGGACCTGTCAGAGGAAAGCCTGAAAGGAGGCATCCCAGGAGTAGACCGAGGAGTACTTTGTACACTCTCCTCACTACTGGAGGGATAAGGCAGAACTGGAGATCACTACATAAAAGGGGTTCAGATCTTCCTCCATCTCTTCACATTCTTACTCCATATATTCTGGATTGCACTCCAGCTCCTCTATGTTGTCAACTGTCACAGGTAGCTGGTCGACAGAAAGAAGAGGCTGTGAAGGAACAACCACTGATGGGATAAGCATCGACGAATGATGTACCATGCATGGAAGTGAACAACAGAGGTAACTCCAGTGTCATCTATGAAGTCAACGGTGGCAGCCCAGATGGTGTCAATGTGGTTGGCACTGACAATGGAGTCAGGGGCTGAAGCCTTTGAAAGAGCTCAGACATTGTCTAATATAACATCTGTGCATCAATGGGCCCCTACAGAGTCGTCGACGACTGACCTATCAGTGGGACAGTGCCCAACAGTGGAATTGGCAGTGAATCCCCTGGTGAGAGATTAGAGCTTGTTCTAGATTTCGACCTTGGTGTTTAAGAGATGACTGGGGGTGACAGCAGAACCAGAGACCTTGGCCTGAGAGCTGTCTGTGTCTGTGTCTGTGGACTTACTTCTCTGACGAGGAGAATGGAACTGGTCAGGAGAGGCATCCTTTTCTCTCTGTCTTTGTTTGTTCTTTTTTGCATGGCAGTGCTTAACTGTCAATTTAGCAAATTTGCCTTTTTCTTTTTAGAATCAACAGCCAACGCTGTCAACTGCAGGGCTCAGCAGGTCAACAGTGAGCAGAGAGAGATGGAGTGGGAGACGACGGCAAAGCCACCTGCAACATGTGTTGTTTCTCCTCCACTGCCTTCATTTTTAGATAAAGTTCCTAGGACTTTTCATGACACCTCTGAGTGGCCTGGTTAAAGCCCTGGCAAATGCTCCAGGACTTCACATTGTGACCAAGGCATCAGCAGCGAATGCATATGGAGTGGTCACCTTCTTTGTAGATAGAACAGTTATGTATTTACTGTAACAGCAGATCTTCAAGAGAATACCCACCATTAGGCCACACCTTTGGAACTGTAGTGCCAGGCACTAGGACCACATGGAAATATTTGCTAGCCGTGGGCCACCCACAGTGATGTCATGCATCAGCGTCTATGTAAACATGAAGAGCCCATCACTCCTCAGTTCCCTGCCAGTAAGTAGACTTGGATGACCTTCAACTGTGGGGAACCAAGAGAGAATACCAGCATCAGGCATACAATGAGAGGTATGGAGCCGTATATTTGATGTATGTATTAGGCTCAGGCATAATACCTGATGCAACCCTCAGTGAAGAAGAATGGGGACAGAGGGAGGGACAGCATGGACTAATAGAGGAGATGCTCTCGAAGCTCTACTATTTTGGTAAGTAGCTGTTCTATCTTCTTTGAGGATATCTCTTCAATTAGTCAACATGTTTGGAATGATTCCCAAGCAGTCCCAAACACCAACTGGGAGACTGTTACAGTCTGACATACTTTCAGGATAGCAGGCCTTGCAGTACAGCAAGCCCAAAACCAGCACGTCTATGAGAGACTATGTTCAGACTGTAATGTTTAGTGAAGGTGTGGACAGTGCTCCATGTGGCTGCAGCACAAATGTCAGCAACAGAAACATTTCCTGAAACAACAGCAGAAGTGGCCATTCACTTGGTAGAGTGACCACGAACCGCACCAGGACGTTCCTTACCGTACTTCCTACAACAGAACATAATGCAAGCCAGCCATTTGGAAAGGCACTGTTTCAATATAGGAATGCCCTCTTTCCAAGGGGGGACCAAAATAAAAAGCTGAGAGGACCTTCTGCAGTCCTTGGTGCAATTCACATAGTATCTGAAAATTTTATGTACTGTACATCTAAAGTATGGATCAGTGCCTCACCCTGATTGGCATGATCAGGGTAGTAAACAGGGAGGTGTATTATTGGATTCAGTGTAAATTCCGATACCACCTTTGGTAGAAACTTAGGATAAGCACACAAAAAAAATCTGTCTTAGCAGAAAATCAAATAAGGAGGCTCACATGGTCTGAAGCACTGAAATCCTTCGAGCAGAAGTGATGTAAGTTTTTCATGATAGGAAATGTAAGCCACAACTTGTGGCCGGCTCAGAAAGAGCCAACATCAGTTTCTTAAGCATAAAATTCTAGCCCCAAGACGTTCCTGGATTGTGGATAGGAGGTTTCCTATGCAGAATACCTCTCAGAAAAGTATGGGAGACCTCCAAGTGGGCCACTGAACAATCCTCAATGGGGCATGGAGAAATGACAGAGTGGCCAAATCCACCTTAAGTGAGAACTACTGTAGACCAGTCCATCAGGGGCAGAAAGTATTCCAGCACAACATTTACAGGATATGTAAATGGGTCCATATTCTGGGAAGCCGTCCACAAAGTGAAATGCTTCCATTTCAGAGAATAAGTATACCTAGCAGAAGGCTTCCTAGCTGCAATCAAGACATCAGCAACCTTAGGGGATACCCCAAAATGTGCAATGGCTATGTCTTCAGGAGCCATGCATGCAAATGTAAGGACTTCAGGTCTGGATGGACTGGGGCTCCCTTGTCCTATGACAACAGGCCCCGACACAGAGGTAGGGGACAAGAGGTTCCACTGCCATCACTTGCAGAAGTGGAAACCATATCTGGCAAGGCTATAATGGTGCATTGAGGATGACAGTGGCACTCTCCATCCATAGTTTGAGCTGCACCCTCTGTATTAGTGGAACTGGGAGAAATGTATACAGGAATTTCCCTTTCCAAGAGAAGGACAATGCATCTCGCCAGAAAACTCCAGGTCCTGCAGCAAGCGAGCAGAGACGTGGCAGTTTTGCATTGTTTGGGGATGCAAAAAGATCCAACTCTGGACAACCCCACCTTGCTAACTGGTCATCAGTTCTCATTTGTGAATCTTGGACTGTGATCTGTTTAGACGGTCTGCTAACAAAATTTGGAGACCTGGAACATTCATGGCTGACAACTGTAGACTGTGTGACAGAGCCCAGTACCATACTCTCACTGCTTCCCTGCACAGGGGATACAAATGAGTGCTCCCTTGTTTACTGATGTAATGCAACACACTGGCATTGTCTGTCTGTATTAACAGTGAACCGGGCACAGATGCTCCTGAAGTGCCTGCAGAGTATACAGGAGAGCTATCATCTCCAATACATTTATGTGTAACCTGGTCTCCACCTTGGTCCGTGAGCCCTGCGTCTGATAAGGGCCAAGATGAGCAACCCAGCCAGAGCCCAAGCCATTTGTGGTGAGGATCTGTACAGGAGTTAGTACAAAAAATGGAACACTGTTTAATAGGTTTTCATGATCCATCCGCTATAGCAGTGCTCTAAGAAGTGTGGACATGACAAGAACCACTTGGTACAGCTCATCCATCAGCTAATCCCACTGGACTCTGAATGTCCATTGACGGATTCCCATAAGAGGTGAGCCAGTGGCACCATCACAATGCCAACTGCCATGAGACCCAGGGGATGTAACATTGTTCTGGCAGAGACACAGTGACTCCTGTATACCGACTGTGCTTGGGCAATCAGGTTATCTGCTCTGCTCTATGGAGAGCACAACCTTTCTCTGTGTCCAGGACTGTCCATGTACTGCAGTCTTTGACAGGGAAGCAGTACAGATTTTGGCATATTTACTGAGACCCCCAGTTGATGGAATTGGTGGAAGGTCTGGAGGCAACTCCAGAAGTTCTAGAGCATGGCCCTGTTCTTTTAACTGCAGGACCCAAGCATCTGTTGTAACCTACCTGATAAGGAGTCATGCTTTCTCCAGAGGGTATACTGGTATTTGACCATATGGGCCTGATAATTAGCTATTCTGAGGCCCAGTGCAGCAGAAACAAAGGTTCTATTTCCCATGAGGTCCAGTCTTCGTGACTCTTTACCTGGGGGGGGAGAGAACTGAGATGCTTAGGCCTCTTAGACTTATCATGGCCTGCCTTTATCACCACTAAATCAACCTCAGTTTGGCCTGTGAAAAAAGGCTGTCCTGAGGGAGCCTGGTGCAGCATGTCTGCCTTCCTGGGCACAGTAGGGATTAGGCTTGGTCTGTTCCAGGCAGCCAGGGTGGCATCCTCTAGTGCAGCAAATGGAGAAGGAATGATAAAGGGAGGAGAATCTGGTAGCTCTAGAAACTCTACTAAGTTTTTCCTATTGATGTCTTGCTCCTCATCATCAAACCCACTGCAATTTGGAGCTGCTTTATCACAGAGATGAAGGAGGGGTCTTCAGGAGGGGACAGTGAAGTCTGCGGTGTAGAGTCCTCACTCCTGGTGGAAATGGTGGTGTCTGACCTGTCAGAGGGGCTCTCATCCACGTCTTCCTCCTCCTCCTCCTCTTCTTACTCCTCTTGTACTATAAGGTCAGGGTTGTATTCCTGCTCCTTGTCAAAGGGCTCTGTAAGCCGCAAGGAAGGAAGTGAGGATATCGATGCCCTGGAGTGTGTAGTGTGCGTCAACAGAGCAGACATCGACATGGGATCTGGTTGAGAGGCCCCATCGTCGTGCCTGGTGTAGGAGGAGGAGGTATAAGGTGCTGTATTATCTCCACAAAGGAGGAGAGCCCCATATGAATGTCAGTGGCGATTTGCAGTGCAGGGGCACCTTGAGATGTGGACAGGGATGCCTGTAGCCCTAACATCAATGGAGCACCTTGCGCCATCGACGGGGGTGACTGAAGCCCCATCGTTGATGGGCTATCACTGGACATAATAGGTCCAGCGGAACTCTTTGCTAGCTGACCTCGAGGGATCTGAAGTCTGAGCAGCAAGGCTTGCAACGTTGTCAGGGTTGCCGACACCCCCAGCATTGATGGGCCTTTGACATCCGTGGGAGGTCTGGCGGAATTCACTGCCAGAGCCAACCTTGTGGGATCAAAGGTCTGGGTTGCAGGAGGCATCACTGCTGAAACAGTCGACGCTGCAGCGGTTGGCGCCAAGCATAGTGGCGACCAGGAACATACCCGGGGGGGATTTATCCTTACTCCACTCCCTCTCCCTGTGTTTGTGCTTTTCTGAAGACTTCTCTCGGGCCTTGAAGGACTGGGAGCCCAAGGAAGGGGCTGGCAACATGGTGGAGTTTCTCGCCTGGAGCTCTCTCTCCATTCTGGCTACTGGCTGCTCAAGGAGGAAATTCTGCAGGGTTTTCTGACGGCGTTACCAGGTAACTTGATTAAACTTCAACCAGATCTCGCAAGCCTTAACAATGTGGGCCTCTCCAAGACAGCAGAAGCACACATCGTGGTCAACGCTGGAGTACATTTTTCCACTATATTCGCAGTAATGGAGGAGTTTAGCGGTGTCTTTTGTCAACATACATGACGACGGCAATCACTTTAAAATAAAGTTATAGGGTGAGAAAAATAAGAAAACTTAGGAAAATCGAAGATTAAGCAGTCAACTGTAGTGGCGGTGTCTCCGTGGAGTTCGTCGAGTATGGTCGATGGCAGGAAAAGAACTAAGGAGGGAGAGGAGCTGCCCACGCTTATACAGTGAGAACATCGACTTAAGACGTCGTTATGGGCAGTCCCTGTTACACTGCTAACAAAAAAGTTTCTGTGTGGTCCTAGTGCCTGGCAGCTATAGTTCCATAGGGGTGGCCTGATTCAAGAGATATCCTCAAAGAAGATCTAAAAAGGGCCACAATGAAGGCACCAAATCTCTGCATTGAGCAAGGGAGCAAAAAAAAGAGGAAAAAAAAAAAAAAGAGACCGCTATGGTTCTCGAAAGAGGTGGCAGAAAAGGTAAAAGCTAAGAAGGTAGCATTCAGAAGGTACAAGGCGACGCAGAGGGAGAAGGACAGGGAGGTGTATCAGGAGAAACAGAGGGAAGCAGGGAAAGCAGTAAGAAGAGCAAAGGCACAAACTGAAAAGAGAATAGACAAGGCACTAACAAAAGGGGACAAGACTTTTTCTTAGGTCTTGTCCCCTTTTGTTAGTGCCTATAAAATACATCAAGCGAGTCCTAAGGAAGACTAGGATGGAAAGTGACCAAATTGACATGAAGATGGTTGCCCTTACATTAAATGAACTCATGGATCCGCTCACCAAGGTCTTCAATGCCTCCCTAAGATCCGGTGTGTTCCCCAACAGGTAGAAGGCAGCACTCATTACCCCAGTCTTCAAATCTGGAGACAGAACCAATCTAACTTTCAGCCCATCTCGATACTACCCTCCCCTTTCCAAAGCCCTTGAAAGGGTGGTCTCCGACCAACTTACTGAGTACCTGGAAAAACACAATCTATTCTGCAGGCAACAGCACGAATACCAGAAAAAAACATTTCACACTCACCGCCTTGATCAAATACACCACTCAGCTCTATGGTGCCCTGGACAAAAGGATGGCAGTGAGGTCTATCTTTATAGACCTCACTAAGGCATTTGACACTGTTAACCACCAGCTTCTCCAACAGTGTCTCCTATCCACAGGATTGTCCACTGACACTGTTGCCTGGTTTAACAGTTACCTATCTCACAGGACACAATGCGTTAGAATTGGCGATATTCTCTCTGAGCCTCGGGAGGTGTGCCTAGGAGTCCCCCAAGGGTCAATTCTAGGCCCACTCCTCTTCAGCCTCTTCATTAACACCCTTCCTTCCACCTGCCCAGCACACACTGTGCTATATGCGGATGATGCTGTCATTTCTAACCCTGGCAAAGAACTGGCATAAGTCACTTCTGAATTGCAAGAAAACTTTCAAAGACTGGAATCACGGTTCTCTCGTGACAAGCTATTGCTCAACTATAAAAAGACCAAAAGCATGCTCTTCACTACACCCCAGAACAAGAAGAGATGTGGCCCCCTGAGGATACTGAACCACAAAGGTGACACACTTGATCAAGTAGTCACGTTTAAATATTTAGGTGTTCACCTGGATGAAACCCTTACCTTCTCTGCTCACGCTGAGGAACTAATTAAATCTGCTAATATAAAACTGAGTGTTCTCTATCACCACCAACCATCTATGATGCCGGACACCCTAAAATCTGTCACATGTAGCTCAATCATGTCCACCGTGGACTAATGATCTATGGGGCTGGCTCCGACACTGTGCGAAAGAGGGTCAAACCCTTTCTTAACAAGGCTTGTCACCTGGTCCTGGAGCTCACCACCTGTCGCATACGTGCGCACTATACAGTGAGACTGGCTGGCTCCCCCTCCATCTCAGGATACAGTATCAGGCCTGCTTGCTAGCAAAAAATGATCAATGTTGGGGCTCACATCTGAGTCTACCCCTGCCCTCTTTGAAACTGTTCAACCCACTATCAGCAGCAGAAGTGCAACTAAGGGAGGGCTTCTAGTACCCTTTAAGCGCATCACTCTTGCCCAGAGATCCCTTTCTTACCGTGGACCCAAGTGGTTCAATGACCTGCCTACTGCCCTAGTCGAATGTAACAAGCTCAGTCAGTTCAAATCAGGGCTACGTACACACCTAACCACAAGCGAACACCGGCGCTTACTGGGCACACACACCGAGGATCAACCGTGAATACTGGTATGTAATCAGGAAAAACAAAAATTACAGCAATACACTCAAGACTGGAGTCAAAGATGAAATTTTAAAGTGCTTTACTCAGACATACAGGACTATCCCCGGTGCTTCGAGGGCATGATCCCTCTTCATCGGAAGGGAAGGGGGGGGTGGAGTCAACAAACATTACACAGTATTTAAATACATTACACAACTGATTGCTTAATTGATCACTTCTTAAATCATTACTCACACTAACTGCATGTGAAACAGCATAAAAATGCTTAATATAAATACATGCAATTTACCATCACCTAAAAAAACACATGTGAATGTTAAAAAGCCCTTCCATTTTCAATCTAGGTGTTTGCCAAAATACAGCTTGAAGTTGATTTCCCAACTTTGATTCATTTTCATGTTTATGCTGTCTTGTTACTTTATAACAGTTACTATCTCAATTTTATTAAGTAATGTACATACAACCTTTTCTTAAAATGTACATAGAAACATAGAAGTTAACGGCAGATAAGGAACACAAGGCCCATCCAGTCTGCCCATTTTTTCTACCTGATGAATGTGCCATAGGCCTTTACTCTTTCAATGGCCTATTTATTCATACTAATCTATATTGCTCCCTTATGCCTATCCAATGCCTGTTTGAAGCCCTGCACTGTATTCATATCCACCACTTCCTGAGGTAGGCCATTCCATGCATCCACCACCCTTTCTGTGAAAAAGACCTTCCTCACAATACCCCTTAATCGGCCTCCCTCTAATCTCATGCTGTGTTCCGTATTTACAACTATTTACAAAGGCAGAATAAATAGAGATGATATATCAGAGTTTTCCTTCAATCTCTGTGTGTCCCTTGCAAGCAATTGCAGCTCTGTCTTATAAGTCTCTGCACCCCCTCCCCGAACAAGCATCCTGTTTATTTGTAAAATGTTCTTGTATATTTCAGGCAGGTGCAGGCTGGAACACAGTGTCCCAGAACTGAGGCTCCTTCTCCACAGCTTCTGCAAAAGGCTTAAAAATTGCATTTCAGGTTAACCCCTTGTGTTCCCAATAGCATTTTGCAATAATCTCAAAATAGCAGTTACATAGGAACTTACTGTAACAGTAGATCTTCGAGAGAGGTTCCTGCAGTAGGTCTTCACGTATAGGACTACGCCCCCTGGCGTCAGGTTCAAACAGTAAACTTGTAGCTAGCAATCATGAGCGGGGACCACCCCCGACATCAGGTGACGCGACGTCAGGCCAGCCATAAAAGGGGGTGGTCCCGCGCCTTCCCTCCAGTTCTTTTCCACTGGAGACCTAAAGAAAACTCCTGGGACCATGTGTCCTGTCTAGACCCAAGGGCTAGGCAGGGTGAAAAGGAAAGGAAAACATTCCAGGAGCTGGGGGAAGGTGGGTGGGAAATTAAACCTACTGCAGGAACCTCTCTCGAAGACCTACTGTTACAGTAAGTTCTTACATAACTGCTATATCTTACTTCGAGAGGGTTCCTTCAGTAGGTCTTCACATATAGGACTGAATAACCAGCAGTACAAAAGAAAAATACGGAGATGAGGTTCCAGGAGGAGGACGTGTCTGCCAATTGGAGTACTGTCCTAGGACAAAAAACTTTGCAGAACCACAAGGCCGAATACGGTTCTGCGCCTAGAGGCAATGTCCAGACTGTAATGTTTAGTGAAAGTGTGGACAGATGACCACATGGCCGCTGCACAGGTCTCTGCCATGGACACATTCTTGAAGAAAGCGATGGATGTAGCAACACTCCGAGTGGAGTGACCTTTAACCACCCCTGGAAGCGACTTTCCATATTTCTGATAGGTAAAGTGGATGCAGTTAGCGTACCACCTGGATATGGTCTGTTTTGAAATGGCCTTACCCTGGCACTGGGGGGGGGCAAAGGCCACAAAAAGTTGATTGGACTGATGGACCTCTTTCGTCCGGGTGGTGTAATACCTCAAGATCCGGTGCACATCTAAGGTGTGCAAAAGATATTCCCCCCTGTTGGAATGCTGAGGATAATAGACTGGCAATTCGACACTCTGATTGAGAGTGGTCTCTGAAACCACCTTTGGAAAAAAGGATGGAATAAACATAGAAACACAGAAACATAGAGTTTGATGGCAGATAAGGACCACTTGGCCCACCCAGTCTGCCACTTTCCCTACCTATTGGATAAGCTGCAGATACTAGTTAACCAACAGCCTACTTCCTGCAACCCCCACCATAATTGCCTTATGACTGTCCCATGCATGTTTGAATTCCCCCACTGTTTTAGACCCCACAACCTCTCCAGGAAGGGGGTTCCATGCGTCCACCACTCTCTCCTTGAAAAATAATTTCCTCACATTACCCCTGAGCCGTCCTCCCTCTAACTTTAAATTGTGTCCCCTTGTTCTTACACATCTCTTTTTCTGAAAGATGCTACCCTCTTGGACTTTGTTGATTCCACTGAGGTACTTAAACATTTCAATCATGTCCCCCCTCTCTCTCCTTTCCTCAAGGGTATACATATTAAACTCATTTAGCCTCTCCTCATATGGCTTCTCTTGCAGACCCTGTACCATTTTAGTTGCCCTCCTCTGGACTGCTTCCATCCTGTCTATGTCCTTGCGTAGATGAGGTCTCCAGAACTGCACGCAGTACTCCAGATGGGGTCTCACCAACTGTCTGTACAGAGGGATAATCACTCCCCTTTTTCTACTTGTGATGCCCCTCCCTATTTATTTATTTATTAACGAGATTTACCAGATAAGCATATTGCGCGGGAAAAAACACTCGTTTCCAGATGCGACCTGGGTGTATATAACAATACATAGCAGTGCTAGAATTAACATTTGGTGCAGTAGGCATTGTTACAAATAGAATAGATGCATAAAGTACATAGTTAGGTACAGTAGGCTCAACATAGGTGAAACAAAAACAGGTCCAAGGATGATTACAGTCAGGACATTAAGCACTTGAATGTAGGTTACAAATTTGTTTACTTGGTACATACAAGCAATGGGGGCAAAGAAGATAGTCAAAAACTTGCAGTGATCGAGGATGGAGTGGGCATAGGGGCCGGGGGCAGTTAGGACAGTATGAAAGTTTGCATGTGCCCCCTTAAGTACCAAGTGGACACTTAGGTTTAGCCGATCTATCCTGAAGGTTACAATTGCAGGTGTCAGAGAAATGGGCCTGAAGGAGAGTGGTCATGGTCCTAGGGGTGGAGGTGGCCTGCCTGATTACACTTGGGAGGTTATTCCAGAGAGTGGGCATTCTGTATTTGAAAGCTGATTGGCCTTTAGAGGTGCGCATGAAAGGGATGTGAAGTAGATTTGAGTCAGAGCCCCGCAAGGAGTATGCGTTGTTAGAGCGGAACTGAGGTAGGAGGGAAGGGAGTTTGACCAGTGTTTAGCTATGAGATTTGCACAGTGGAGCTGTCGCCTGGTTTGCAGCGAGGGGAGGCCTAGGGCAGCATATAGGTGACAGTGGTGGGTAGTAGGGGGCATTCTAGGACAAGGCGGCAGAAGGAATGGAAAAGGGGGTCCAAGTTTGCTAGGGTGGATGGAGAGGCTGCTCCGTAGACCATGTCGCCATAGTCAAATATAGGGAGAATCATTTTGTGTACAAGCTCTCTCCTGACAGGGGTGGTTAGGCACCCTTTGTTGCGGTAAAGGGCACCTAGTTTCGGGTGCAATTTTTTCTGGAGGGAGTCTATGTGGACAGAGAAGTCCAAGTGATGATCCAGCCATACTCCCAGGTACTTAAAGGAGGTGCAAGCTTCCAAGGTGGTGCCGTCCAGTGTTTGGAAGGAGGGTAAAGCAGCTATCCTGGAGAGTCTGTGCTGTGTGCCGAATGTTAAGGATACGGTCTTTTTGGTATTTAGGATGAGTTGATTTGAGCTAAGCCAAGTTTGGACAGCGTTGAAATCCTGTTGGAGGGTAGATTTTAGAGCCTCCGCTGAGGGACCGGAGGCGTAAAGGACGGTGTCGTCTGCATACATTTGAATAGCTGAGTTAGGGCGGGATCGCGGGAGGTCATTTAGGAAAACTGAGAAAAGAACTGGGCCTAGGACGGAGCCCTGGGGAACCCCCATTGTGACTGGGAGGGGGGGGGATACTTGGTTGCCAATCTTGACTGATTGAGACCTACCAATGAGGTAGGCGTGGAACCACCTGATGGCTTGATCGGATAGGCCAGCATCTTGCAGTTTGGCTATGAGCTTTGGGTGGGAAACTGTATCGAAAGCTTTTGCCAGGTCAATGAATATGGCCGAGGTGATGAACCCTTTGTCCATACCTGAGGTAATATCGTTGGAGAGTCTAAGAAGCACGGTTATGGTGGAGTGAGATTTCCGAAAACCTGACTGGAAGGGGGTGAAGAAGGAGGAGGCGTCAAGAAATTGTGTGATTTGAGCGAGGGCTATCTTTTCTTGTAGTTTGGCCAGGATGGGGAGGAGGGAGATCGGGCAGTAGTTCCCTGGATCTGCTGGGTTACCTCCTTTAGGCAGTGGTATGACTAGAGCCTCCTTTCAGGCTGCTGGAATTTGTGCTGTGGAGAAGGAGCGGTTTAGGAGGTCGGCAAGGGGGGCGGAAATGGCCGGGGCAGAGAGATATAAGAGTTTTGTGTCCAGGCCAAGCGGGCATTTCCCTTTATTGGGGTCAAGGGAAGTGAGGGTGGCTAGAACTTCAGGCGGGGAGACCAGTTTAAAGGAGAATAAGGTGTGTGGAGGGGAGCGGGGGGGGCGTGAGGGGTTCAGGTATGGGTGGCAAGGTTGATGTTTTAGAGAGTAGGGATTTAGCACAGCTGGTAAAAAAGTGGTTGAAAGTAGAGGCAACTGCACTTGGCTCGGATATGTTTTTGCCCTGGATAGTGAGGGAAGGGAATGGTGGCTGCATGGGGGACTGAGCAGAGATTTAATAGATTTCCAGAAGTTGGAAGGGTGGTTAAGATTGGAAGAGAGGGCCACACGGAAGAAATGCTTTTTTGCCTGTCTTATGGCTTTGGTACAATTGTTGCGGAGGGTGCGGTACTGCTGCCAAGAGGCAGTGGAGCTTGTTTTCCTATGGTTTTTCCAGGCTAGGTCCCTGACATGACAGCTGGAGATAATGACAGCAGAGACCCAGGGAAGGTGGGCTACCCTTACTCTTTTGTTTCTCATAGGAGCTTGGAAATCCCACACTGTGAGAAACTGCTGCCTGAACAAGTCAAACGCTTGATCAAGGGTGGGCGCCAGTTTGATGAAAGACCAGTCAGCAGAGGTGAGATCAATTAGCAGTGAGGAGAGGCAGAGGGACTTGTAAGACCGGGAGTTGACTGACCTGGGTGGAAGGCTATTAGTGGGTCGGCGCACTTTTCTGATTACATATACTGGGCCCCTCCCTATGCATCCCAGTATCCCTCTGGCTCTCCTTACTGACGTCTCACATTGCTTACCCACCTTTAGGTCATCTGATATGACTACACCAAGATCCCTTTCCATTATTGTTGTCATCAGTTCCTCCTCTGCTATTGTGTACTCTTCTCCTGGATATTTATTTCCCAGGTGCATTACTTTGCACTTCTTTGCATTGAATCTAAGTTGCCATATGTCTGACCATTCCTCCAACCTTGCCAAGTCCCTTCTCATCCTTTCTACCCCCCCTTGTGTATCAACTCTGTTACAGATCTTTGTGTCATCTGCAAAGAGGCATACCTTTCCTTCCAGACTCTCTGCAATGTCACCTATAAAGACATTAAAGAGGACTGGACCCAGTATTGAGCCCTGAGGTACTCCACTAGTAACCCCCCTTTCTTCAGAATGTGTTCCATTCACTATTACCTTCTGTGTCCTGTTGTGCAGCCAGTTTGCTACCCAGGCTACCACCCTGGGACCCACTCCCAGGCTGGCTAACTTGATTATTAATCTTTTGTGAGGGACTGTGTCAAATGCCTTGCTAAAGTCTAGGTAGGCCATATCCACAGCCCCTCCCTGGTCTATTACTTTGGTCACCCAGTCAAAGAAATCAATTAGATTCATCTGACATGACCTTTCTGCTGTGAATCCATGCTACTTTGGGTCCTGTTCTAAGAACCACTCTATCCTCATGAAAGATCATATAAGGCTCCTTGCATATGAATGCCTGAAGCTCTGAGACCCTTCGAGCTGAAGAAAGAGCAACTAAAAACAAAGTCTTCCACGAAAGGAAGCGTAAATCACAATTTGAAGCCGGTTCAAAAGGGGGCAAACTAAGTTTATCTAACATAAAGTTAAAATCCCAGGGAGGACAGAGGTTCTGGACTGGAGGTTTTAGGTGGAGGATGCCCTTCAAGAAGGTTTTAGAAACCTCCAGTTGAGCAATGGTTTTGCCCTCCACCGGGAGGTGGTAGGCCAAAACCACAGAGAAATGGACCTTGATGGAGGAATAACTAAGGCCCGTCTCGGATAAATGTATGAGGTACTCTAACACCTGGGCGACCGAGCATGAAAAGGCTGTGGCCCAGATCGAAAATCTTTTCCACTTCATGGCGTAGGTGGATGTGGTAGATGGTTTTCTGGCTTCCACAAGGACTTGAGCAACCTGGGAGGAGACTCCATAGCGGGAGGCTGCTATGTCCACAGGTGCCACGCATGAAGGTGGAGAGATTGAAGGCTCGGATGCACCAGGGTGCCCTGCTCCTGTAACAGAAGGTCATAAGTTAATGGCAGGAGTGCCAGGGCTTCTAGAACCAGCTGTTGTAACAGTGGGAACCAAATCTGATGGGGCCACAGAGGGGCAATCAGAATCAAGTGTGTTCTTTCCGCCTGAAGTTTCAGTAGAACCTTCTGAATGAAAGGAAAGGGAGGAAAAACGTATAAAAACCTCCCTGTCCAGGAGAGAGACAGTGCATCTCGCCAAAAAGCACCATGCCTGGGAATGAGCGAGCAAAAGTTGGGTAGTTTTGCTTTGAACGGGGAGGTGCATAGATCTATTTCAGGCCGATCCCATCGAAGAAACAAGTCTTCGACTACCTCCTGCTTTAACTCCCACTCGTGCGCCCTGGCCGCCGATCGGCTGTCCGCCAGGACATTGTGTACGCCTGAAACGTGGACTGCTGTCAGGAATAGGCTGTGCTGAATCGCCCAGTACCAGACTCTCATTGCTTCCCTGCAGAGAGGGTACGAGCAAGTTCCTCCCTGTTTGTTGATATACCATACTGTGGACATGTTGTCCATCTGAATGAGAAGTGATCTCGGGAGAAGTAATGACTTGAACGCCTGGAGAGCACAGAGAACTGCCCTTGTCTCCAGAACGTTGATGTGGAGCTGTTGCTCCTGAGTGGACCAGGACCCTTGGGTCTTGTGATCCCCCAGATGGGCTCCCCAATCCATGTCCGGAGCGTCTGAGGTGAGGATCTGGGTGAGGGTTGGGTAGTAGAAAGGAACTCCCACTAACAGGTTGGAAAGATCCTGCCACCAGCGAAGTTATTTTTGGAGGCTGTTGGAGATCATGACCCACTGGTTCATGTCATCCGTCCTCTGGTTCCATTGGACTCGAAGAGACCACTGGGTGACCCTCATATGTAATCTGGCCAGGGGTACCGTGGCAATGGCTGCTGCCATAAGTTCCAAGAGACGGAGCACAGCATGTGCTGGTATCCATCGAGCCTGGGCCACCAGTGTGGCTTAAGAAACTAAAGTCTCGGCTCGATCCAATGGCAGAAAAGCCTTGCTCTGGGCTGTGTCTAGTATCACTCCAATACATTGGAGGCGCTGAGAGGGTACTAGCTGGGACTTGGGAAAATTGACTGTGATGCCCAGCTGAGTAAACACGTCCAGAGTGAAAGAAAGGGAGGGACTCTTTCAGGCTATCTGGAGAGGGTGCTGAGAGGAGCCAGTCGTCCAGATACGGGAACACGTAAATGCCCTTGCGGCGTAAAAAAGCCACTACCACCACCAAGCACTTTGTGAAAACCTGTGGAGCAGAGGATAGGCCAAAGGGTAGTGCTCTGAATTGGAAATGGTTCTCCCAGAAGGAGAAACGGAGGAAGCAGCGGTGGGCCAGGAGGATGGGGATATGAAGATAAGCATCCTGCATATCGAGGGAGCACAGCCATGCATGTGGTTGGAGCAGGGGAAGGAGATCCTGAATGGTGAGCATGCGAAACCTCTTGTATTCAACGAAAAGGCTGAGCGTGCTGAGATCCGAGATCGGTCTCAGATCCCCCGTCTTTTTTGGAACTAGGAAGAAGTGGGAGTAAATTCCCCTTCCCAGTTGATCTAGAGGGATGGGTTCTATGGCTGCTTTGTGCAGGAGGGCCTGGATCTACTGTAAGACAATGGGGATCTGACCCCTTGGGTAAAAGGACTGTCCTGGAGGGAGGGATGCAGCGATCTCCATGAATTCTATTCAGTGACCTCGTTGCATGAGTTGCAGAACCCATAAATCTGCGGTGACAGCCCTTCATCCCTCCAGGTGGAGGCCGAACCTCCCTCCTACCAGTTCCTCCTTGAAGACTGGAGGTAGCGGGAGGAGGGGGAAGGAGTCAGGACGCCAAGTGGAAAGGAGCTTTGGCCCCGGAGGCAGGCTTGGGAAATTTTGCCTGAGGGGTTTGAGCTCCAGATCCAGGGGCGCATCACTGCCCAGATGCTTGCCCTGGGCCTTATTCCATCGTCTTTGGTGGCGAAAAGGCTGCTTCTTTTGCCCCGTCCTATATATGGAGCGCATGTCCCACAGTGATCATCCACTCTCTTGCAGCCCTGTTATTATGTCCTTGGCATCGCTGCCAAAAAGGACAGAACCCCTAAAAGGGCCGTCCAGGAGGGAAGACTGGATGTCTTGTGCCAAACCTGCGATCCTGAGCCATGAAAGATGCCGGATGCATATCCCTGTAGCGGCAGCCCTAGCTACCAAATCTACCGAGTCATACATGGCTCTGAGAGCATGACAGCAAGAAGACTTGCTCATATGGACTTTGTCCAGTAGTTTGTTTCTGAGCGTTTCATCCGGTATATCCTGGAGGTCTCTCTCGAGCTCAGAGAGGGAAGCCTTCTGGAAGGCCACCATATGTGAAACATAATTAAGAGACCAGATGGCACAGGAAGTAAAAGAATATATCTTCCTGCCAAATTGGTCCAAACTGCCTTGAGTCCTTATCAGGAGAAGAGGAGCTCAGGTGTTTGGGTTGGGCCGACCGGTTATGAGCGGCCATAATGACCATGGAGTCGGCCTTAGGATATGTAGTTAAATGAGGAATCCCTTCCAGGGGAAGTATGTGTGATCGGCTTTTCTGCATAGAGCCGGTATACAGGAGGGCTACTGCCAGATGGTTGTGACCAGATTCTCATGAGGGCCCATGCAGGGAGGAATGGGTAGAGGGTCTGTAGTAGTCAGATCTAGATGTTCCACCAGCCTCTTGTGCTGGGGATCTATTTCTTTTGAGGGCCGGCCTCCTGCTGCCTGAATAGTCCTCAGAAGGTCACCAAAGGAAGGATCTTCTGGTGGTGATTTGGAGGATTCTTTAGGTGGGACTTCAACTGGAGATTGAGGATCCGAAGGGTCAGAGTCAATGTCCGAGTCCAAAGGTGCGGAGCCACTGGGGATGGATGGTCCACCCCAGAGGAGCCCACCGGCAGGGAACCCGAGGCTCGTCCTGAAGGAACCAGTGGTGGAGGTGCTCTAGGCAGAGGAATGTCACCCACCGGATGATGTCTCAGTTCAGAGATGAGCTGAGTCCTGGCATCCTGCCACCATGCCTGATTGATCGGTGGTGGTGGAGCAGGAGGAGAAGGCTGGTAGCCTGGGTTGTTGCCATAAAGGATACTGATATCCTGGCACTCCTGGAGGATAACCATAAGGAGAATACCCAGGGAAACCTGGTGTGGGGTATCCTGGCGTCAGGTATCCCTGCATCAGTGGCACAGGGCCTGGCGTCAGATAATCTGGTGCTGATGGAGGGCCGCCCGGTGGCAGAATATGGAAATCTGGTCCAGGAAAACCACTTGAAGGTTCGGCAGGACCAGCCAGGGGAGGTGTCGAAGGGCCACTGGGTGGTGTGGGATCAGGAAAGGCCCCCGAGGGTCCTGAAGAAAGGGGCTTCATGTTGGATAGATCCCGGGCCAGCAATGGACTCCTGTCCATGGGCGGCAGAAGACCAGGCGAAGGGGTAACTCGGTTAGAGACCCCAACGAAAGGTCCAATAATGATCCTGAGGGCAGGGACAAGGCAGGATCGGGTGGCAAATCCCTGAGGTGAAGTACCTGAAGGAATGAAGGGTCTCCTACCAGCATGCTCGAGCCAACGTCAAGGTCCTCATAGGAGCACAACGGGTGAGACAGAGAATCCAGGCGGACGACAGAGGATCTGTCGCCCGACTTATCGGACCAGACCGGGCTGGCAGTAGCCGAGAGGCCGCCGCTAGGCTAAATGGTCGTGGCCATGCACCCGGCGACAGGGTCGGAGGGTGACTTACCGGTAGTGCTGGGTGGAGGAGACGAAACAGAAACCTCAAGGGAGGCTATCCCCAGCTGCCTGCTCACCTCGGTAGGAGGGGGAGAAGGTGCCCGGCCCAAAGAAGCAGACGGGGTACCCGAAGTAGAAGTACTCACTGTTTTTAAGGTGGAAGGCCTTCCACGTGGTGACGGGCTCCTCTCCCAGCGCTTCTTCTTATCTTTCTTCTTCTTTCTAGGGGCTGGCAACAATGACCTTTTCCTTAGCTCCAGAAGCTCCTTTTCCATCGACATCAGGCATCGGGTAAGAAGGTGGGCCTTGAGGGTCCACTTGCATCTGGTCCATGTGGCCTGATTAAAGCCCTGACAGATGGCACACTTGTCCGAGTTGTGCTTGGGGCCTAGACACAGAAGGCAGCAGGAATGGTCGTCCCAGTGCAGGACTTGAGTGCCGCACTTAGAGCACTTCTTTTTTGGCGAGCCGACATACACTCGGTCGGTGAAATGGATGTTGAAACGGATTTATGAAGAGAAAACTTTGAATAAAACGCGGGCGTTTGATCACTGTTCTTACACAAGAGCCGAACAAATTGAGGAGACGGCAGGAAAGAACTGGAGGGTGGGCGTGGGACCGCCCCCTTTTATGGTCGGCCTGACATCGCGTCACCTGATGTCGGGGGCAGTCCCCACTGATGATTGCTACCTACAAGTTTGCCATTGGAACCTGATGCCAGAGGGCACAGTCTTATATGTGAAGACCTACTGCAGCAACCCACTCAAAGTAAGATCTATAATTATATACTTTTCAACAGTAACACTGTATAATTTCTAAACAAATGGATTCCAATATCAATTACATTTCCACATAATGATTTGCATATATTTTTATACCAGAAGATAGGCAAGGGAGGAAAAAGACAGAACAGCAAGGGAAGACTGAGAGACAGTGAGAGGCACAGAACTGCAAGACTGTCGGGGTGATCAAATCCTAGGTCTCATGGGAAAATTTGGTTGCGCAACCAGACAGACAAGAGACAGGAAAGGAAAGAACAGAACAGAGCCTTGCATTCAAACTCTCAATAACAACTGGGACAGGGTCCTATTCAACTCTGTCACACTTGTAAAGAGGGATTATTACCTCCCTCTTACGACTTGTGATACCCCTAATAATACACCCCAACATCCCTCCATCTCAGGTGTCAGCAGTTGTCAAGTCCTCTTTTTACCATCTGAGGAACATCGCCCGAATAAAGCACCTTGTTCCGCCTGATGACCTTCAAACGTTGGTCCACGCCTTTGTGATCTCGTGCTTTGGCTACTGCAACGTTCTATATCTAGAGCTACTTGGGGTAGACATCTGTCGCCTACAGCTGGTGCAGAAAGTGGCAGCCAGGTTGTTGACAGATTTGTCAAGATCTAGCCATGTCTCACCTGTGCTTCGCAAATTGCACTGGCTGCCTATGTCCGGTGGAGGATCACCTTCGAGGCCCTACAGGGACAGGGACCGCGTTAACTGCAAGACATCCTTCGACCCTACTGCCCCGTCCACTCACTCCGCTCCTCCAGTGAGGGATTACTAGAGATTTCAAGGGTCCGCCTTCAGACCTCGAGGGCCAGGGCTTTTTCTTTCGTAGCCCCGACCCTGTGGAACCCTCTACCTCATCGGATTAGAGAGTGCCTGTCTACCGAGATCTTTAAGTCCTCATTGAAAACCTATTTATTTGATTTAGCGTTTGTGGTTACTGTTTAGAGGATAGTTTACTGCACTGCCTGTCTTAATTTGCATGTTTTATCTGTGAATATTTATGTTTTTATGATGTATAAGTGCTTTGGTATTGGAAAAGCGTTTTTTAAAAATAAAGTCTGACTTGACTTGATTTGACTCTAGCCTTACCTACTGCTTTAGTGGTCTGCTTGGATGATTTCAGGTAATCTGTGATGATGATGCTCAAGTCTCTTTCTTCCCTTGTGATTGCCAGCAACTCCCCTCCCAACTTATTGGTAGCTTCTGGGTTTCTCTTCCCTATGTGGATGATCTTGCACTTCTTTGCATTAAACCCCCATTGCCACTCTTCAGACCATTTTGCCAGTTTTTCCAAATCTCTTCTCATTCTGCCCATCCCATCTGGATCATCTACTCTGTTACAGATCTTGGTGTCATCTGCAACAGGAAAACCTTATCCTCCAGTCCATCTGCAATGCCACTGATGAAGATATTGAAGAGGACTGGCCCCAGGACAGATCCCTGAGGTACCCGACTTGTGACTTGCATCTCTTCTGACTGTATACCATTTACCACCACTCTCTGTTTTCTGCCCGTCAACCAGTTTGCCACCCAGTTGACCAAACTCTGACCCACCCCAAGCCTACCCAGCTTATTAATCTTATATGTGGAACAGTATCAAAAGCTTTGCTGAAGTCAAGGTAGGTGACATCAACTGCTGTAGTTCCCTGCCCTGTCTCTGCTGCCACTCTTGTGGAGCGAGATCACATGAGCCCTTCTCCAGTCTTCCAGGACCTCTCCTGTGCTCAGAGACTCACTAAACAGTTCTGCTAATTGCTCTGCTAATACCACTCTTAGCTCCTTTAGTACCCTGGGATGTATGCCATCAGGTCCCATTGCCTTGTCCACCCTGAGCTTAGCCAGCTCTTGTGGGACCCTTTCTTTTGTGAAGGGACTTGTGCACACCTCCCACCCCGTGTCCAAGGTGCTGAGCTATGGGCCCTGCCCTACCTTCTCCTCAGTAAATACTAAGCAGAAGTATCTATTAGGATAGATGCTTTTCCTTGGTCCTCCTCCACACACTCCCCCTTATCCCCTTTGATCTTAGCAATATCCCTGCTGGACTTTCTCCTTTTGCTAATGTAGCTATAGAAAGTCTTGTCCCCTCCTTTTACTGTCCATGCTAGTGTTTCCTCAGTTTGGGACTTTGCCTGCCTTACTGCTTTCCCTTAGTGAAGTTTGGTATGCCTCCCTAGCTTCGTCCTGCTGCATTGCCTTATATTTCCTGAAGGCCAGTCTTTTGGCTCTGATCTTTTCTGCTACTGTTTTTGAGAACCAAAGTGGTTTCCTCCTTCTTTTGCTCTTGCTTTTCTCCCTAACATAATGGGATGTTGCTTCAAGTATTGCATCCTTAATGCTTGCCCACTTTGCCCGTACCCCCTCACCTGTATTTCTTCTTGCCAGGGCTAGCTTAACTCTGTTGGCCATCTTATCAAAATCAGCTCCTCTGAAGTCCCATATTTTTGCCTTGGATTGGGCTAATTTAGTTCTAGCGGCCAAACTGAACCATACCATGTGATGGTCACTGGCCCCCAGGTGACCTTCTACCTGGAGATCTGTCATCCTTTCCCTGTTAGTCAGTACTAGATCCAGGATAACCCTGTCTCTTGTGGATTGTTGTACCAATTGTTTGCGGCCCTCCCCTGCAGGGAATCCACTATGTGTCTAGTTCTGGAGGATGTTCCTGCTGGTATTGACCGATTTGTATCTGGCATGTTCCATACATATACAGATGTATGGAACCTGTCACATCTTATTTCTTTTATTTCTATAATTTTCTACTACTTTTAGGATCTGCTACCAGTGATCACCTATAAAGTATATCTAGCTATATTTTTTTACTGAAGAATAGAAGAAATAGGTTAGTGTTTTAGCACTCAGATTGAGAAGGAAGGGGGCTTAAAAAGAGAGTACAAAGACTAAAGAGCCAAAAACTTTTGATCTAATATTCTACAACAAACAAGAAAAAATCAATTCCTGATTCATATACTACAAGATGGGAAGGAACAAGAATGGAAACAAAAAAGAACAGAAGAAAGAGACAGAAAAAAAGGAGAAAAAGTAAATAAGAAAATCATATAATCCATTTTCACATTTTAAGTCCTCCTCCTTCACATTCTAAGTGCTAAAACACTAACCTATTTCTTCTTTTCTTAAGTTCTTAAGTAAAAGATATAGCTAGATATACTTTATAAGTGATCGCTGGTAGCAGATCCTAAAAGTAGTAGAAATAATAGAAATACAAGAAATGAGATGGGGCAGGTTCCATACATCTGTACATTTAAAAAAAGGCTGTGTGTACATTACTTAATAAAATTTAGATAGTAATTGTTATAAAGTAACAAGACAACATAAACATGAAAATGAATCAAGGTTGGGAAATCAACTTCAGGCTGTATTTTGGCAAACACAATGAAAATGGAAGGGCTTTTTAACATTCACATGTGTTTTTTAGGTGATGGTAAATTGCATGTATTTATACTAAGCATTTTTATGCTGTTTCACATGCAGTTAGTGTGTTGAGTACTGATTTAAGTGATCAATTAAGTAATCAATTGTCTAATGTATTTAAATACTGTGTAATGTTTGTTGACTCCACCCCGATGAAGAGGGATTGTGCCCTCGAAGCGCCGGGGATAGTCTCTGATGACTCAATAAAGCACTTTAAAATTTCATCTTTGACTCCAGCCTGAGTGCATCGCAGTCATTTTTGTTTTCCCTGACTACGTTCACACCTAGCCAACAAAAATGCCTGCCATTGCTCTACCTAACGACTCCCCCTCTGTCTATGGTCCTGCCCCAGTCTAACCCCTTCCATCTTTTTGCCCCACCACCTCCATATTCCACCCTTCCCCCTCTTCCCTCCTATTTCCCCTTCCCTCTTCTCCCTCTTCCTCCCATCTCTCCCTCCCCACCTCCCCTCCACTCACCCTTGCTCTAAGGAACCCTCCCTCCCCTTCCTTCCCTCACCCTCCCTCCACCCCTAACCCCCACCTCCCCCACTTCTCGACAGACAAAGCCATGCTCATTGCTCCCGCCTACTCCTCAGCAGCCTGGGTCCCTCTTGTCCTTGGTTCCGAAGTATTGCACCACACTCATGTAGTGTTGTTGTTGATGGTGATTCCAGAAGTGCAACCATGAATCCTTACTTGCTGATCTTGTACTTGTATAAGCACTGTAACTGCACTTGTATCTTTAATGTTAATTTGTGTTCACCTGCACGTACTCTTTCTGTCTTGTTATGTCATATATTTTGCCAACTTGGAGCCTTTGTAAATGAGCCCCTCAGCTGAAAGGTACTAATCCTAAACTGCAATAAATAAATAAATAGATAAATAGGTATGTAAGCAAAAATAGGAAGACCAATGGTGGGATTATAAGGTTAAGAAGAGAAGGTGGACTGTGTAGAGGGCGAACAAGAAAAGGCAGGCATCCTGAACAAATACTTTTGTTGTTCGGTGTTCACAGAGGAAAGAGATGGGGCCACAAAAATGTAACAGGAGCACTGGAGGGAGGGAGGTGGACATTAGTCTGTTTTCGGAGGAAAGAGTTCTGAAGAGACTCATAAATCTGAAAGTGGATAAAGCAATAGGGCCAGACGGGGTCCACCAAGGGTACTGAAGGAGCTCAGGGAGGTACTGGTTGCAGCTCTGATAGCCCTGTTTAACAGCACATTGGAAATAGGAGTGGTCCAACAGGACTGGAGGAGGGAAGATGTAGTCCCACTTCACAAACATGGTAGCAGGGAAGAGGCTTGGAATTATAGGCCAGTCAGCCAGACTTCGCTGGTGGGACAGTTAATGGAATCACTGCTGAATGAAAGGATTGTGGACTACCTTGAATTCAACTGGCTACAAGACCCACAGCTGCGTGGATTCATGGAAGGAGGTCATGTCAAATGACTCTGATAGAGTTCTTTGACTGGGTGACCAAGGAACTAGATCAGGGTGGAGTGGCGGACAGAGCCAACCTAGATTTCAGTAAAGCATTCAACACCATTCCACACAGAAACTAGTAAGTAAGCTGGGTAGCTTAGGAGTGGGTCCAGAGGTGGTAAACTGGGTAAGAAGTTGGTTAAGGGACAGGTAACAGAGGATGGCGATAAATGGAGTTCACTCAGAGGAAGGGTGACCAGCAGGGTGCCTCAGGGATCAGTGCTGGGACTGGTCCTCTTTAATGTCTTTATAAGTGACATTGCAGAGCAGCTGGAAGGGAAGGTCTGCCTCTTTGCAGATGAAACCAAACTCTGCAATAGGGTAGACACTCTCTGTGTGTGTGCGGAAAGGATGAGCAGTGACCTGAGAAAACTTGAGGAGTTGGGTTTCAATGCGAAAAAGTGCAAAATAACACACTTGGGGCACAGAAACCCAGAGGCAGAGCACAAAAGGGGACTAACAACCACCAGGCAGGAAAGAGACCTGGGGGTGATCATAATGGATGGCCTAAAGATGGCCAGGCAGTGCAACAAGGCAATTGGAAGGGCAAGTGGGATACTGGGGTGCACAGGAAGGGGTATCACCAGCACAAAGGGGAAGGTGGTATTGCCTCTATATAGATTGCCGGTAAGTCTCCACCTAGAGTACTGTGTCCAGTTCTGGAGACCTCTTCTCAGAAACGACAAAGAGTGGAAGCAGAGGGCAACTAAAATGGTGCAGGGCCTGCATCAGAAGCCCTATGAAGAGCCATTAACGGACATAAATATGTACACCCTGAAAGAGTGGAGTGAGAGGGGGCATATGATAGAGATCTTTAAATACCTCACTGGGGTAAACAAGGAACAAGAGGGGAGTGTTGTTCAGGAAATAAAAAGTGCTCAAGGACAAGGTAGCATGATAAGAAGCTGAGCGGTGCACCCCTTTTCGTCGACACCCCGACGGTGAAACAGGAAAAAAGATCATTACGGCGACATTTGCGGTAATGGTCCTTTTTCCATGGTTCGACTTCCCCCAGTGATCCGCCCCCTCCCCGGACCAATGGGTGCGGGGGACACAGCCCCCCACAGAAAACACCCTTAGAACAGGCAGCACAATACCTGCATCGGTATTGTGCCGTCGCTGTGGGGGAGGTCAGTATTGTCGCTGTCGACCAAACTTGGTGCTTCCGAAGCTGGATGAGGGTGGGGTAGATTCAGGAGAGATATGAGGAAGTACTTCTTCACAGAAAGAGTGGTGGATTCCTGGAACAGTCTTCCAGCGGAGGTGGTGGGATCCAAAAATGCATAGGACAGGCACAAGGGAATCTTTTGGGGGGGGTGATTGGGCTGGGGATCAAGTGGGATCTGCAGTGATACTATAGGTTGGGGAAAATGGGCACACACTAGGTGGTCCAAGCAGTCCTTATCTGCTGACAAATTCTATGTTTCTACATTTCTATGACTGAGAGTATAACTTCTGGTGGTTTGTGCAGATATGCATCATGAACTATCATGATGCCTTGCATGAGTGGGGTCATGACCTTTGCAATAGAGTCAAACAGGGTTTCACACCAGGACAGAACAGAGTGAAGCAACCTCATCTGTATTGAAAGGACACAGTCAGTGGTTTCTTAGTTAGGATATCCCTAAATGTGCCTTTAGCGTCTGTAGCAGTGTCGGAATGAAGGCAGAATGTAATGCAGTTTATCCCCCAACCAAAAGTATACAGTTTTAAAATTATTTCCCATCAAGTAAAACCCAGTGGTCCACCTGGGTTTACCAAATCGGCTCCCAGTGCGTGGTCACAACTCTAAATGGCACTAAAGTGCCAGAAGGCTTGTTCACGCCACAACACACCTGAGTTTAGCTAAATAGATTTTTGAAGAGGATGAAGAAAGCTGAACTTGGGGAAAGTGCTAGTTGATATGAAACGACGGCTTAAACTGATAAAAAAAATTGGGTATTAAAATCCAGCCATGATACTGGGCATGTGCGAATGAACATGCATATTCCTTGGGATATGCATATGCATTCGCAAATGCCTGGTATCGCAGCTGGAGTTTAATAGCCTGATTTTTATCACTTTAAGCCCACATTTCATGTCGACTAGCACTTTCCTGAGTTCAGCCTTCTTACTCCCAAAAAATCTGTTTAGCTGAACTTGGGTGTGCCGAGGTGTGAACAAGCCTTCTGGCACTTTAGTGCCATTTAGAGATGTGACCACGCATTGGGAGCTGGCGTGGTAAACCCAAACGGACCGCGGGGGTTCGCTCTGATGGGAAATTATTTTAAATTAAGTATTTTGGGGAGAAAATAAGTGCTGCATTACATTCTGCCTTGATTCTGACACTTGTACAGAGGCTAAAGGCACATATAGGGATACCCACCCCCAGGAGTAAGTAAACCACTGACAGTGTTCCTTTCAAGAGAGGTAATCATTGCTCATAGCTACAAACTACACATGTATACAGAAAAAAAGGCTGAAGAGACTTTTCCTTTAAACTCAAAGCCCCTTTAAAAATAGTATAGCAGCTGAAGGGCCAGAGACTGAGCTTCTGACTTACCACTAGCACAATGTCTGTATCCCTGGCACAGGCATTTAAAGGAGTACAGCAGTCAAAATATGCACAAAACATACATTGTACAGTGTGTGTTGATTTGTGTGTTTGGTTCTGGCGTGTCCTTCCCTTTGTTTGCTATTAGTAGTTTTTTCTAAATGTGCCTAATAGTTTTATAGCCTCCCCTACTAGTTCTATGGCATCTGGGGCTCTCCACATTGCCATGGTTTATTGTTGTTCTTTTTCCTACAGTGCTTCCTGTCCCATGTCACAGTGATGCAGCTGGGAACACAGATTCAACAAGTACTGATTTACAGTCAATTTTAAAGCAGTACAGCTGCGATTTTAAGTCACTTTCCTTATCCAGCAGGCACTGAAAGATACATTTACAGCTTAGCAATCACTTCAAGTCTAACTGAGGAGATATTCTGTAAGAAAACAACTAGAGTCTTTACAAATTATAGCATTAATAATCTAGGTTGATTTGGGTGCTTTTTATGACACAGTGTAGTCTGCTACTTCTCCTAGCTAGGCCTAGACAACCCTATAGAAAACAAAATTAATGAATTAGAGTTATTTAGTTGAGGCCAGAACATCAGGCTTCTATCTGCAGATTACTGCTGCAGTACTCTCCCTCATTAAATCTGGGGTTACGGACGCATCACTGTCACATGAGACAGGAGGCACTGCAGGACAAAGTAAGAGCAATAAACCATTCTAACATGGAGATCCCCAGAGGCCCTAAAAGCAGTAGGGAAATTTAGAAAAAAACTCCTACTAGCAGATAAAAGGAAGGACACACCAGAACTAAACACAGAAATCAAAACACTCTGCATGACTTCCGGTGACGTCGGGAAGCTGATGGCAGCTTAACTCACTGGCTCCCTAACCCACCCAGCCGAAATCTAACTCCATCTGCCTCATTTCAACATGAATTTGCCAGCAAAAACAACCTGATCAAAGGCTCTGCTGACTAGAAAATCAGGGACCCCTGTACAGAAGTTAAAGGAGTTCTTAGAACAAGGGAAGTCACAATCTAACCTGGACTTGGCGGTAGCACAAGAAGACATGGCCGACGAGCAACCCGCTGACACCACAGAAGCGGACTTGATTTGAACGATACTCCAAACAGCCAAAACCGTTACTAAGATAGACAAAAACCTGACTGACCTGAGATCCGATCTTAATAAAATCGAGCTTAGAGCCAATCAACTAGAGCTGGGGCTTTCAGCAGTTAAGGAGCAGTCAGACTGCCACGATCGCCTGGTCCTCTACTTAATGACCCGAGAATGAGAACTAACACACAGATTAGATGACCTGGAGGGCCATAGCAGAAGACAGAACCTGCAAATTTACGGCATTCCAGAGGGACTAGAGAACGAGGCTCCGAATACCAGTGCCTTCCTGCAGGGGGTCTTGTGGGAGGCCCTGAAGCTACTAGATGATTTTCATTTAAGAATGGACCATGTTAATAGGTCCCTAGCCCCCCGACTGACCAACACTGGTGCTCAGCCCCACTCATTTGTCCTTAAACTCACCACATATCATCAAAGGAGAAACTACTTAATACGGCCTGGAAGCAAAGAGACCTACATTTTGGCACAAACAGAATTTCCTTGGACAATGACTGCACAGCGACAGTGCAAGAAAACCGCCGTGTGGTCTGGCCCATTCTAAAGTAGTTGCACACCAAAAACATCAAAGCGCAGCTACTGTACCCTACTAGACTCTGAGTCGAGACCGAAAAGGGAAACATGGTGTTTCAGGTCTTATAGGATGCCTCCCCATTCCTCAAGAAGCATGGCATCACTGTCTCAATTCTGGTGAAGAGAAGGAGCTCCTTAAATCAGCGTGGGAGGTGGCATGGGGAGTTGTTCCGCGGAGGAGCTCCTAACAGGGAAAGGCTAATCTTCGATCTGACGTCTCATCGATGCTGAAGGCCTATGTATCCCCGGTCCTGCTTGCTGACATTAATACAGCAACTCAAGACCCCAACTCTGAATATACAAGAGCCCAGATGAGGGCTACAACTTCAGTGGACACCTGAGACTCTTGATCAACTCTGCCAGAAAACGTACGGAATAAGATTTGATTTGGGGGTACGAGGGGAAGATTACTACTGGGTGGCCCGTAGCATCTGTAATCTGCATTAGATGCAGTGGCACTCCCACCCCATCTGTGGATCTAAGAACACTATACTGGTCCTGTCCTAAAGTAACGTCTAAGTGAGACTTCCTCTCCACACTGACAATGCGCAGCATTTGTTTGGGACGGACACATAGAAACATAGAATTTGATGGCAGATAAGGACCGCTTGGCCCACCTAGTCTGCCCATTTTCCTACCTAACAGATAAGCTGCAGATCCTAGTTACCCAACAGCTTACTTCCTCCTACCCCCCACTAGGACTGCCTTATGTCTGTCCCATGAATTCTTGAATTCCCCCACTGTTCTTGACTCCACGACCTCCTCAGGGAGGCCGTTCCATGCATCCACAACCCTCTCTGTGAAAAAATACTTCCTCATATTACCTCTGAGCCGTCCCTCTCTATCTTCAAATTGTGCCCTCTTGTTCTTGCACATCTCTTTTTTGAAAGATGCTACCTCTTGGACTTTGTTGATTCCCTGAGGTACTTGAACGCTTCTATCATGTCCCCTCTCCCTCCTTTCCTCTAGGGTATACATTACTCCTTAGTCTTTCTTCAGATGTCTTCTGGTGCAGAACCTGCACCATTTTGGTTGCCCTCCTCTGGACAGCCTCCACTCTGTCTATGTCTTTGCGGAGATGGGGTCTCCAGAACTGCACACAGTACTCCAGATGGGGTCTCACCAACTGTCTGTACAGAGGGATAACAACTTTCTGTTTTCTACTATTGATGCCTCTTCCTATGCATCCCAGTATCCCCCCAGCCTTACTTACTGCACTGTCACATTGCTTGCCCACCTTTAGGTCATCTGATATAATTACCCCCAGGTCCCTTTCCATTTTTACTGTTGTCAGTATCTCACCCCCCATTGTGTACTCTTCCCCTGGGCTTTTGTTTCCCATGTGCATTACCTTGCACTTCTTTGCACTGAATCTGAGCTGCCATACATTTGACCATTCCTCCAACCTTGCCAAGTCCCTTCTCATCCTTTCCACTCCATCTTTGTATCAACCCTGTTGCAGATCTTTGCGCGTCTGCAAAGAGACATACTTTTCCTTCCAGTTCCTCTGCAATGTCACTTTTAAAGACATTAAAAGGACCGGTCTCAGTACTGAACCCTGCGGTACCCCACTAGTAACCCCCCTTTCTTCACTGTGGACTCCATTTACTACTATCCTTTGCGTCCTGTTGTCTAGCCAATTTTTTATCCAGGCTACCACCTTGGGGCCCACTCCAAGGCTGGCTAGCTTGTGTATTAATCTTTTGTGTGGGACTGTATCAAATGCCTTGCTAAAATCTAGGTAGGCCATGTCCACAGCCCCTCCCTGGTCTACTACTTTGGTCACCCATTCAAAGAAATCTATTAGACTCGTCTGACACGACCTTCCCATCGTGAATCCATGCTGCCCTGGGTCCTGTGCCCCACTGGCCTCTAGGTACTCAACAATTCTTTCCTTCAGAAGTGATTCCATCATTTTCCCTACCACTGAGGTCAAACTAACTAGTCTGTAGTTTCCTGCCTCTGTCCTGCTCTCACTTTTGTGAAGAGGAATCACACCTGCCCTCCTCCAGTCCTCAGGTACCACCCCATCTTCCCATGATTTGTTAAAGAGAGTAGTCAGCGGTGTCACTAGTTCTACCCTTAGTTCTTTTAGAATTCTTGGGTGAATCCCATCAGGCCCCATTGCTTTGTCCACCTTCAATTTTATTAGTTCTTTCAGAATCCTTTCTTCCGTAAATGGACTGGTATCGACCCCCATCTTCAGAGTGTTTCTCTTGTTTGGTTTAGGTACCTCCCCGTCCTCTTCCTTTGTGAATACTGAGCAGAAATATTCGTTCAGTATGCCTGCTTTTTCACTGTCCCCCTCTACCCACATTCCCTCCCCTTTATTAAGCCTCAGTATCCCTCCTTTGGTCTTTCTTCGCTCCCTAATGTACTTATGAAAGGTCTTATCCCCCTTCTTAACAGAACTGGCTATCCTTTCCTCAGTTTGGGCCTTTGCAATTCTGACTGCCTTCCCAGCCTCTTTCTGCTTTAACTGATAAAGTTCTCTGTCCTGCTCCTTCTGTGTTTCCTTATATTTCCTGAATGCTATCCTTTTCTCCTTAACCTTCCCTGCCACCTCTTTTGAGAACCATAGCGGCTTTTTCCTTCGTTGTGTTTTATTGATTTGCTTTACACAAAGGCTTGTTGCCTCTGTGATGGCTGTTTTGATTACTCCCCATTGTTCCTCCACCCCTCCTCCTTGCCTGTTTGCTAGTGCTTTTCTGAGGCACTCTCTCATTTTCCCAAAGTCAGCCCTCCTAAAGTCCAATATTCTTGCTTTTGTATGGCTTGAGTGTATGGCTGTGTTTATCGTGAACCACACTGTTTGGTGGAAAAATAAATTATGGAAAATAGCAGGGAAATCTCTAAGAACAGTAGACTGGGAAAAATATAAGACTGTTAGAAATTCATTAAAATTTCAAATTAAGAAGGCAAAACATAAATACTTTGAAACAAAGACTAAGGAGACTACTGATCCAGGAAAATTCTGGGCCCTGTTAAATCTTTTGATCCCTCTGCAAATTCAAAACCTATAGTCCAAATGGAAAGTAGGGTATTCTCAATCGGTTAGACACTCAGCAAATATTTTAAATAATTATTTTGCAGAATTATCAGATTTAAATATTCTCCGCCCATTTTAGGAATAGTTATATTAATAATGCTAATGCTTCAAAATTTAGTTTTAAGTACTTTACTTGTAAACAGATAAAGGAAGAAATGAGAAAACTTAAATTAAAAAAAGCATTTGGTTTAGATTATATAGAAAATCGATTTCTTAGAGACTCTATTCAGGTTACTGCACCAATGATAACCAAACTTTTTAATTGGAGTTTGAAGGAGGGTGTATTCCCATGTATTTGGAAGAACGCAAAAATAATTCCTATTTACAAAGGAAATGGTGATATTACCTTGCCCACAAACTATAGGCCTATTGCATTGTTATCTGGCCTTTCCAAGATTTTGGAGAAGCTGGTGCAGAAACAACTTACTGATTTTTTGGAGGAACATTCCTTACTTACAAAATACCAGTCGGGATTTCGCAGAGGTTTCTCCACGGGCATCGCGCTCACAGACATGGTAGATATTGTAGCATCTAAAATGGAGGATGCCATGTCTGTGGGCACGGTGTTCGTGGATTTATCTAAGGCTTTTGATACTGTGTCCCATGATCTGCTGGGGGAACGTTTGGAAGAACTAGGAATGGGAACAGTATCTTTAAATTAGTTTAAATCCTACCTGGAAAAAAGAACCCAACAAGTTTACATTGATGGTACCCTATCAGATAAGCTATGGTAACACGTGGAGTGCCCCAGGGTTCGATCTTAGGGCCAACTCTCTTTCTCATATATATAAATCAGTTAGTGGATAGTGTTAAAAATTCAAGTATTCATCTATATGCCGATGATACTATATTGATTTCAGGTGGTAAAACCCCAGAACTCATGGAAAAGTACCTACAGGAAGACTTTACTGGGCTCTGTACATGGCTAACCAATTCTGGGTTAATAGTTAATAGTGAAAAAACAAACTTGATGATATTCCAGAAACAGGGAAAAGAACTGAATATAGGAAACAAACAAATTCAAATAAAAACACTACAAAATGAAATTTTGGCACAAGTTAAGGAATATAAATATCTTGGAGTATGGATCGATAACCAGTTAAAGTTTGACTCTCATATAACTAATACATTATTAAAGATTAATAAAAAGTTGGGGGCATTTAGGCGTTCCAGCTTTTGTATGAATAGATTAATGAGAGAGACTGTGATAAATCAGCTTATTCTTCCCGTGTTGGAGTATGGTAGCCATGTGTATGGCCTAGCTTCTAAAAGTTTGCTTTCTAAGATAGATGTAATGTATAATCGTTTGACTCGATTTATATTAAGAAAGGATTATTATGAACATCATTGTAAATTATACGAGGAGTTGGGTTGGATGACTCAGGATAGCAAAAGGAAAATTATTTGGGCCCAGCAGGTATATAAAGTTATAAATACAAGTCAGCCACTGTATCTTTATGAAAAATTAGAAAATAAATCTTATAACTATAACATAAGAAGTTCGAGTATCAGGAGTTTTAAGTCCACTAAACTAAAGAATAAATTTAGTTATATGCGATTCCCCATAATTATGAATAGGTTATGGACCTCATTAAAACCATATACAGTAAATCAGTATGAATCTATCAAAGGGTTTATATTTACTTTGAAAGCTGGATTAAAGGTAAAATGTGAGTGTTTGGGATAAACTTGGTTTTACTGGAACATATCGTTATTGTTTATTGTTTATGTTATGTTAAATAATTGTGTAATGTCTAATCTGTTAAATTAATATTTGTGTAATTATATGTATAAGTATGTATTTATGTTTTATAAACAGGACCATCTTGAAAACAGGTCCTAATGATGAGAAAAATGTCATCTACTATCCTGTATAAAAATAAAGGTTTTTACTACTACTTACTAGATGGCTACCCACCTCTAAATCTGAGATTCTTTCTCCGTCCCCGTTTGACAGTACCAGGTCGAAGATTGCTCCCTCCCGAGTGGGTTCCAATACTAGCTGTCTGAGGCATGCCCCCTGTAGGGCATCAAGACACAGGTACTGGGGTTGGATTTGCCAAAGAAAAAAAGACAGTTCACTCTTCATATAGACACTCGAGGGGAGGGCCACCCTACCCTGCACCCTCCTTCACCTGGCTCAGGGCAGTCGGGAGTCAACATGTGGTGGTCCAGGCCGGCCATGGGCCTTACTAGGCCTAACAGAGACACCGCCAGAAGTGGACTCCAAGGAAGTAAACAGACATGTTACATAAATGTTTTGGTTACCAGACATATTTGTTGGCAGATATTTTAGTAAGGGGTTACGATATGAGCTAAGGGACCAGGAGCAAGACAATGCAATGTCTTTGGAGGGGTTCCCAGGGAAGGGGGGGACTGTGGGGATGTGGAGGGACAGGCAGGGGGTGAATCTCAAAAGGGAGGGACAGGAGCACTTGGTACCCTGCCAGACCCATCAAACCAATAAGACAACTTGCACATCCCTGTTGCTGGGCTCCGCAGGCCTCCCTCTCCCACCAAATGTGTGTTTATGGGGGAACTCTGTCTCCAGCTAGCAAACAAACTGCCCCGGCTGTAGCCAGGAGTGGCAAAAGGGGAGGAGAATATAAATGCATACCAGCATGAGGCAAGAAAAACTTAATAAAAGAATAGGGCCGGGGGGGGGAAGGATTTCAGACTCACAAAGGGCAGTAAAAGCTAAACTTGCCCTACTTCCCAACCCGATGTGAGATAAATCAGAGGGAATCAGGATTTAATACCCACCCATCTGACAGTCCCCTTACTAAAGTAAGGGAAGCTGTGCCTGACGTGCAGCATGACCCAGGCAGTCAGTACCTGCTGTCTGACCTTACAGGACCAGGACAGGGCAGCCAACTTAGCTGTCCTGCATTGGAACTGCCTCTATTCTAGTTAATAAGCTGAATACACCACCTTGCGGCAGTTTGTGTGTGTTAATGTTTACATTGGTTAAAAGAAACTTTTTGTTGCTGTTTGAAGGTTGGAAGTTCTACGTTATAATGATATTACTGTTGTATGGGTACAATTACAGTCGCAAGTGGATTGGAAGGTGAGGGCAATACAGGTTCATGGTCATCAGGGCTCACCTCTTATATTACAAAAATGATTACCACTAATACAAAGGTTCTCTCATACAATATTAATTGAGCCAATAGCCCCATAAAGAGAAAGCAAATTCTAAAATATATTAGAGATCAGAGATGTGACATTAACTTTCTCCAGGAGACCAGCCTCTCCCCAGGAGAGACTCAAAAACGTAAGTCTAGGGCATACCCTCAATTATATGGGGCCTCACTAGAGAGAGGCAGGAAGAGAGGCTGGCCATACTACTATCAGCCAATTTCCCATTTGAAGAGGAGGAGGTGGTGGCGGACCAGGGGGACAACTATATTTTGGTTGTGGGGAAGGTACAGAACTCCACGATTACCTCTTCTCAATGTGTATGCTCCCCCGGGTTCTTCCAAAGCCTTCTACTCTGACTTTGTAAAGCTACTGGTGGAGAAGGCCAAAGGGACCGTACTGGCAGGGGGTGACTGAAACCTAGTTTTAAACAGGACCCTAGATTCCACCTCACAAATTCCCTCCCCCCAGAATAGTTCAACTACAGCATTTATTAGACTATTGACAGACATGGGTCTGGTGGATGTGTGGAGGGCGAAATATCCACTAGCGAAGGAATATATGTGTTTTTCACCAAGGTTTAAGACATATTCAAGAATTGACAAGTTTTTCACCTATGCGAAGGACCTTTCCTCAATAAGTTCTATGTGTGTTGGCACAGCGACAAACTCGGATCACCAGCCTGTTTTCCTCAAGGTGGACCTGAAGCTCCCACTCAGGAAAACACACTAGAGACTAAATATCTCATTATTGAGAGCTAAGGAAACAATCACAACCATCCGGTCAGCAATGAAGCAAACAATAGAACTCGACAAGGGCCCCAACACAACCCCACAAATTCTGTGGGACATGGTCAAAATGGTAGTAAGGAGTAAATTAATCGCCACAGCATCCCACAAACAAACGGAGAGGAGGGCACAACTGGATGTCTTTAGTTCCCAACTCAGAGCCCTAGAAAAGCAACAAAAACAAAAGTGGAAGAAATCAAAATCCTAAGAACCAGGTTACAGGATATCCAGCAGGCAGAAACAGAGAAGGCCTTATGGTACCTTAAACAGAACTATTACGAGGGAGGCCCGAGGGCCATGAAATTCTTGGCATTCCGTTTACGACAACAGGCAGCAAAATCCAGAATTATAAAGATTAAACACCCTAGATCAGGACACATGACATATAAAGGAGACCAGATAGCGGATGTATTTGTCACTTACTACAAAACCCTCTACCAACCTCAGAAAGAATCCACCCAGAATGAGAAATCCTGCCTTCTTCAGGCCCTAGATCTACCAAAGCCAACAGCTGAACAAGGGCAAAACCTGATACAAACAATTACACAAGGCGAAGTAGTAGAGGCCATTAAAAAGATCAAAACAGGGAAATGCCCATCGGTTTGGGAGCGAGTCCTATAAGAAGTTCCCGGGGAAGGTTCCCTCATTTCTCACCAACATGTACAACGAAATCTGGCCAGGGGAGGGGGTGGCCCCTCCCTCCTGGAACTATGCCACTATCACAGTGTTGAATAAGGAGGGAAAAGACCCAGCGGAATGCGGCTCCTAACGGACGATATCACTGCTAAACACTGACTACAAAATATTCACTGCCATTATAGCATCTCTCCTTAATAACATAATCACACATTTAGTCCGCTTGGATCAAACAGGGTTTGTCATGGGTAGACAGGCTCTGGACACTGTCAGACGAAAAATCGATCTCATTGACATAACAATCAAGGACCATACACCAACATGTATCTTGAGCCTGGATGCTGAGAAGACATTCGACAAGGTGTCATGGAGTTTTCTCTTTCAGACCCTTGTACACTTTGGATTCCCACAAACTTTTATCGGGAGCCTCAGGGCATTATATGTGGCACCCCAGGCATATGTCCAGGTCAACGGAGGGATCTCAGACAGGTTTTCCTTGGACAGAGGCACCCGACAAGGATGCCCCCTATCTCCCTTATTATTCACCCTATATATTGAGCCTCTGGCAAAGTCCATCAGGGATGATCCCCAAATCACCGAGATAAGGGTAAATGAAGAAGAGCACAAGATATCACTGTACGCGGATGATGTCCTTCTCTATCAAACCCGGACAGTTTGATCCCACGGACCTAGTCAATTTTTGATGAGTTTGGCCTACATGCAGGCTACACCCTGAACAGGAATAAAACAGAAGCCCTCAGATTTCATTATAAACCCTCCACAGAAATATCAAAGGCACTTTCCCTGAATTGGAACAAAACTAAAATCAGATATCTGGGAGTCCAGATACTCAACAACCTAAAGAAACTGTTTGCAGTTAATTTTCTACCCCTAACAAACCAAGCCTGACAAGACATAAACAAATGGAGTCTATTGAACCTATCACTATATTCCTGCATCCAGTCTATTTCTATAAACATACTACCCAGATATCTGTACCTGTTTCTATGTCTAGCCCTACAAATACCCAAAACACAATTTTGGTCATGGCAGGAGATGATTTCCGAAAACATATGGGTAGCTGGTAGACCCAGAATAAAATCTCACATCATGCAGGCCGACAAGAGGAAGTGGGGAGAGCTCTCCCAAATTTAGAGTATTATCACATGGCTGTACAGCTTTGCTCTGCCCTTATCTGGTCCACAGAGGGATTCCACTCCCACTGGAAGGACATTAAGAAGGTAAATACAGAAGGTGCCCCACTAGGGGCCAGAGTCATGGACCCTAGTATAGACAAGAGTGAGGAGGACATATCACTGTTAATGGTTAGAAATACTCTGGAACAGTATATAAAACATGGCCAGATGTAGAGTGGTTGAAACCCTGTGGCCATGGAAATGGTTTGGATGGGACAAATCTTTCATACCAGCTCAACTGGACCATGGGTTCAGGTGCTGGTCGAGGTTGGGCCTGTGCCAGCTGATACAGTTGCTGGCAGGAGATGTGGTCCATGAATTTCGTACCATCAGGGATGCCTACCATCTCAGTAACACAGATCACTATCAATTTTTGCAGCTTAAAGCACACAAAAATAAACTTAAACAAGGGCCCCGGTCCCCACCGCACTCCAACTACCTGCAAGAAACAATCCAGGCCATCCTAAACAGGTTACTCAAAAATGGACAGGTCTCTGCCCTCTATAAGGCCATCAGACACCTACATGATGACTGCACCCAACAAATAAAGAATAGGTGGGAGGAGGAGGCACAAATCCAAATCAGTAATGAGGAGTGGGAAAGATTCCTCACCCTAGCCAACCGGGTTACACAGTCCCCATTCTGAATGGAAAATCAAGGTCAGATTTTTGTTTTACACACCAGCAATTCAAAGTAAATGGGGGGCTGAACACTCTCCTTGGTGCTGAAGGGAATGCCTGGAAGGGCTTGCTCACCATACCCATGTATTTTGGCAGTGCCCAGTACTCCAGTCATTGTGGCATCAGATAGATGGGGCACTCTCTGGGATTTTCTCCATCACCTCCTCAATGTCAATAACACACCTTTTGCTGGGCCTTCCACCCCAAGAACTCAGGGGGACAGATGGCTTATACCTGTGGAATGTTTTGCTTGTGGCAGCCCACAAAGCCATCACCTGGAATTGGCTGAAGCCGCCCCCACTCCAAACCCTAAAACAATGGATAGCTACTGTCAGAGAGATCTAAGACATGGAAGAGCCGACCTACAAGGTCAACTCCAAGCTTCACGTTTTCAGCCGCAGATGGATGAGGTGGGTGATCTGGCAAGACTCAGCCCCAGACATAGAAGGGGAATAACTGAACAATGGTTTAAGTCTGCCTCCTACTATCTACATCAGGGCAAAAGTGACTTTGGGCCTTATATAAGTTTGAGTGCGGGAGGGAAACCTGAGGGAGGGGGGAATGAAACTCACTGGAAATACAGGGGACCTCTATCAACTGGTCATAATGAAATATAAAAACATGATATGTGTGAAATTCAAGATGTATAAATTGTTGCCTTCAGATTAATGAGTTAATATTTCATTTGTGAAGAACTGTACCCAATGTTTCAATAAACTTCAATTAAAAAACAAAACAAAACACTGCACAACATATGTTTTAGCATATGTTGACCTTAGTACTCCTTTACAAAAACACACACACACACACACACACACACACACACACACACACACAGAGTATATATACGGGGAAGTCTTTTGTCATTTCAGTCAACAGGGGAGGTAATTACTTGACACAGCTGTGTCTCAGAGATTATGCTGGAAGGATATTTCTCGGAACTAATTGGACACCCTCCAGAATGACCACCAGGGAGATGGCTACCTTCCTCATCTCACCTAGCAGAGTAAATATAGCAGGAGGTAGAATCGCTACCCAGACACCACAGGGGAAACATGATATTAAGATACCTTGCAGTAGATAGTTCAAAGATTTCCAACTAGCCTTTCCTTTTTCCTTGTGACTGTGTATTGTAGCACGAGCACAGGATCACTGCCCTTGAGACTTCATCTGATCTGGCTGCTTCAACTAACATCATAATCCTCACTTTGTAGCATCATAATCATTTCCACAGCAACAGACTGAGCTGACTCAAGCAGAGGATTATGATGTCAGTTGTAGACAAGCAATCAGAGCAGATGAAGTCTAGGGAACGGTGATCCTGGTTCCGTGTTTATGTACACATTACAGCGAAAACCAGGAAGTTAAATGCAGAAAATATACAAGACAAACTGCAGATAAAAGGTATTATTTATCAGCAGTGTCAGGTGCTCTTTAAATAACATCAATTTTCACAAATACAGATTTGGGACTTTTTTTTAATTTAGATTTATTTGTGGTATTTTTCCCGGTTTTCACCCAAACCAGGGACCCCAGCAGACATGCACATGTGTGGGGTGCATGCCAGGTACCGGTTCAGCCCCTTCCACCCCACCCCTGGCAATCGCCACCCCCCCCAATGATCTGGGACTTTTAAGAGGAAGAAGACTTATTTCATAGTTTATTTTGAGAGAACTAAGGTTTTCCCACATAGAAATAAACTGAGGTTCACTCATCTGTCAAAATTTGTTTAAGGTACTAATCAGAGGACCGATGTATCCCAGTATAACCTCCAGGTCAGTGCAAAGGCAGGCACTTGGTTAATTAAGACAGAACTTCAATGAAATCTCAATGGTCGAAGCATGAACAGAGTACATGACCTAGATTGCAAACAGATTTTTCTTTCATCTAATCAAATTTCACACACTCTACAGCCAACTCAGCATCCCTTGCCCAAAGAACAGCGACACTGTCACTAGTGCTTGCAGTTTTTAATGTGCACGTACATATGGCTACCCATCTGACCTCCTCATTGGCAAAAAGAGTAACTGCTCACTGTCGTCGGCTCGCTTGTTCAGGAGACAAATTTAGGCAGACAACAAAGGTTAGTGCATAAAAAATGCCAGGTTGGCATTTACCATTCTATTTTCTTGGCATAAAATGATCAGCAGATGTAACAGAAATCCAAAATAAACACGTTAGTTCTGCAAACACACAAGGCTTTCTAGTGTGTAGACACATGCTCTCCCATCTTGAGGTCTTACACCCTCACCCAGTCAGCTCTAGACTGACCTGTTCTAAGTACTGCTGCGCACAGCAATTGGTCTGTTTTGCTGAACTAATGTTGAATTTTCTTCCATTTCTGTTACAACTATCATTCTATGACAAGAAAATAAAATGATAAATGCCATCTGGCATTTTTTATGCACTAAACCCTTGTTGTCTGCCTGATATGTCTCCTGAACAAAACAAGCCTACAACAGTTAGTTTTAGAAGTGGGATGTCCTGGCTGAGTGTCTGAGGGATCCTGGGAGAACTCAGTCAGGGGTGCTAGACCTAGTACCTCAGGAGAAAGGCAGAAAAGTGCATGGTGCCAGTGGAGATGAGGATGTGTGGAGACAGTGACCTGGGCGAGGCACCACGACATCAGACGGCTGACCAGAGGAGGATATTGCAATGGATGAACTAACGCTGGTTGAATGCGGAGCGACACTGGAGGGAGGCAGAGCGGAGATGTCAACAGCTAAGGACCCATATGGAACAGGCCAAAAATACATCCGGGAGCAAAGACCCTTGGATTCTGGAAACAGAGGAAGCCCATATGGAATGTTCAAAGTCAGATGTTCCTATCTTGCCCATATTTCCAGGGATGTATTGGATTGAAGACAATGGAGTGGTAATGTCAGAGAAGTCCCTAGGTAAGACAGTTCTTGTGGACCTAGGGGTGAAGACTACAAGCAACTTACAAGAGGCTCGAGTGGCTGAAGGGACTTTAAAATGCGTTGTACCCCCTAACATGCAATGTGATGATTTGCTTACATTAAACTGGGAAAAAGTACAAAGGGAATATCCTGAAGTCACTAGGTTAGGGGCTTATATCACAGTACAGGATGGAAAACAGGTTAATGGGGGGGGGGGGTACAGAAATAACGGGATGCTGCTCCTGTCCTGTATTTCTTTCTAACATGAAAACAGCATGCATATTGCACATAAATATCCTTAGCCCCTTTTGTTAAACACAGCAGCATAATTATGGACATTTTAATGCCATAGCCTGCCTTATCTTTCTTGTACCTAGTACATTCCCATAGGCACTTTATTATTTTTTTTTTATTTTTTTGGGGGGGGTGGGGTTGTAGGAACATCAGAGTACCACCCTTGACAGGGGTCACCCTGTCACATTCCCTAGGATCCTGTAACTGTGTCTTCTGGTCCCCAAGGTGAAGGATGCTGGGAAATAGTAGCAAGGTATCATGGTTACAGCACTGAACTGATGACACAAGATCTGATAAAAATTGGACACAGTAGAGGAACAGAATACACTATTGGGGGGTGGCTGCAAGAAAAAAATTACTTACCACAGTAATCTTGTTTCTTCTAATGCAGTCTTGCTGTGTTCTGACTAAATGCAGTTAGCCTTTCCAGTTCAAGTGCCAGCCTTTCCAGTTCAACTGCTCCGGAGATGAAAGAGTTAACTCTATGCAAGTGCACAGAACGTTGAGCTCAAGCTCAGTTTTCAAACCCCTGTCCATGGTACATTCTATGTAACCATCAGATTCTTATGAGCACTAAACAGTGGCTGCTAAGCTACACTACATACCCAACAATTTTAACAAAATAGTTGTCAAAAGACTAATAGTCAAACAAAATGGCAAACTAGAAGACTCAAGTCAGAGATGCCCAAGAAAATGCCATGCCAGTGGTGCAGCACTCAAAAAATAGAACAGCTGTAATGCAGTGCCCCCCTCCCCTTCAAATTCTGTTAGGGAGGCAGGGAGGGACGTCAGAATACAGCAAGACTCCATTAGAAGAAACAAGATTACTGTGGTAATTCTTTCTTCAAACAACATGAGGTCTTGCTGTATTCTGACTAAATGCTGACTACCAAGCAGTGCCCCATGGAGGTGGGCACAGACTCTACTTAGGAAATAGGCTCTGCAGTATTACTGTACCAAATCTGGCATCACTCCTAGCCTAAGTGTCCAGACAGAACTGCAAGAGGAAGGAGCTGCTATTAGAACTTTACTACTCCACTGGACTAAAGAACTAGAACTCTACTACTGGGAACTTCAATTTAGGGTAAAATTAAAAACACAAAAAAAGAGTCAGTGTGTTTGTCTGAGTTGGTGAAGAAATTTGTATTTAAAAACTGACCTAGATAGCTTTTGGCAGTGAACAGCACGAGGAAGGAGCTGCTGTTAGAATTTTACTACTCTACTGGACTAAAGAACTAGAACTCTACTACTGGGAACTTCAATTTAGGGTAAAAACAAACGAAAAAACAACAACAAAAAAAAGAGTCAGTGTGTTTGTCTGCGTTGGGTGAAGGAACTGTTACCTGTGCAGTTAGCTAGGTGAAGAAATAAACTGTGAATTAGGGGAGTGGCTTAAGCAGAAGGAAGCCAGGTGTTTGCATTTGAAAACTGACCTAGATAGCTTTTGGCAGGGAACAGCAAGAGGAAGGAGCTGCTGTTAGAACTTTACTGGGACAATATTGCCGTCCATCCCTCCCCTCACCCCCTAGCCAGTTCTACTTTTATAGGCACAGGATTTGACTGACAACAGGAACTTCCTGTTTGGGAGCAGGAAGAGACTGATCAAGAGGCACAAAAGACTCACCATCCTAGAAGGAAAAGAGTAGCTCTCCATCCCCCCCTTGCTCCTGGAGGTCTGTCTCTGAGCAAGTTAGAAGGAGACTACTGAGGAATATAGGACCTTCCTGTCCCAGAACAGGAAAATCAGGAGCTTTAAGGGCACTGAGGCAGTAGGAAAGTAGGGAGGGAAAAAATTACATAAAAAAATAAATAAATAAACAGAGAGAGGAAAGAGTAAGTATACAAAACAACAGTTAAGGGGCCACAAATAAGACATGATGGAAGTGGTGCAGTGCAGTGGCTGTGGAGCAGCAGTCTTACGGGTGACGTTCTGAAGGATACAGTGTTGTCCCATCTGCGGACACTCTCTGGGCTGAGGGAGGAGGCTGCTAATCTTCAGGCTGAGTTGGCCAGGATTTGGGGGACCTCCTTTCCCACCCAGGGACCACCAGGGCCATCGCCGCTGCCTCAGAAGTTGTCAAGAAAGAGGAGTGGTTGGACCACAGTGGGCTCAGGGAGGGTGAGGGTGGTAGAACAGAGGCACATCACTCCAGTTGAACCTCTCCACAATTCATATGCCATTCTGGCAGAGTGTGGTTCCTCTATGGAGGTACCCGCAGTGAAGACCAAGGAGGATGCTGGGAACCTTCACAAAGGAGACCCACAGGAGGGTAGCATGGGACCCCACAGGGGAAGGAAACAACTCCTGGTGGGGGACTCCATTGTTAGGAGGGTAGAACTGGGGGAGGGAAGGGAGGGAAGAGGGAGGTAAGGTGCCTGCCTGGCGCCATGGCTTGGAGGGACAGGGAGCGAATCCTCAGGATCGTGGGAGCAGCTGCACGAGGGAGGGAGCTGGATGTCATTGCCCACCTAGGGACAAATGGCCTGGCTGGGAAAGGGATCAGAGCAGTGCAGGAGGAGTCTGTGGAGTTGGGGAGGGGCTTTAGATGAGTAGTACGTATAGTAACCTTCTCGGAGGTGCTGCCTGTCTATGGCATGGATGAGGCTACGGTGCTCCGCACCATGGGATTCAATCAGTGGTTGAAAAACTGGTGCAGAGCTCAAGGTTTTGGCTTCACTTGGGACTGGGGGTCCACCTGGAGGGATGCAGGCCTATACTGGCGTGATGGTCTGCATCTGTCCAGGAGGGGAACCAGGATCCTAGGTGATAGGCTTAAATGTTTCATTGGCAAGCATTTAAACTAGCCAAAGGGGGAGGCACTGAAAAGGAGAAGGAAAATCCTAGCCCCCCCTAAAAAAAATATCAGGGTAGTTAGTGAGGTAAACACCAAGACAGAGAAGTTGATACGGAGAAGGGCAGGGATAGATGGAGAAAAAGACAAAGACAGTAAGGACAGGGATGGGGCAAAAAGGGGTAAGGCCATCAAAAAATGGAGGGTAATGAGTACCAATGCCCATAGTCTAAGTAACAAGCTCCCTGAACTGGCGGCCTTGATGGAAGAGGGATGCCTGGATATTGTGGCAGTCACAGAAACATGGTACAAAGAGAACCACAACTGGGATGTAAACATACCAAGGTACACAATCTACAAGAGGGACAGGGAGGGTAGAAGAGGAGGAGGAGTAGCTCTCTATATAAGGGAAAGGATCAAAGCAACGGAACTAAAGGGTAAACAGGGAGGAGAGGAGGCACTGTGGGTCACCCTGGAGACTGGAAATGGCTCCACAATTCGCACAGGGGTTGTATACAGACCCCCGTCGCAGGGGGGAGGAAATGGACAAGTAAATGATAGAAGGCGTCCTTAGGATGGCAGAGAAAGGGGATATATTGCTGATGGGAGACCTGAATATGTCAGGTGTTAACTGAAGCACCTTTGCTGCAGCCACATCCAAGAGCAGGATCATTCTTGAAGCCCTACAGGTGGCATGCCTCAGACAGCTATTGTTGGAACCGACTCGGGAGGGAGCAATCTTAGATCTGGTATTCTCAACGGGGACGAAGAGAGGATCTCAGGTCTAGAAGTGGGTAGCCATCTGGGAACAAGTGACCACCGAACAGTGTGGTTCACAATAAACTCAGCTGTAGAGTCAAGCCATGCAAAAGTGAAGGTACTGGACTTCAGGAGGGCGGATTTTGTCAAAATGGGAGAGTGCCTCAGAAAAGCACTAGCAAACAGGCAAGAAGGAGGGGTGCAGCAACAATGGGGAAACATCAAAACTGCCATCACAGAGGAAACAAGCCCTTGTGTGAAGCCAATAAAAAATCAAAATGAAAGAAAAAACCACCATGGTTCTCAAAAGAGGTGGCGGGGAAGGTTAGGGAGAAAAAAATAGCATTCAGGAAGTACAAGGAAACACAGAAAGAACAGGACAGAGAATTGTACCAGTTAAAGCAGAAGGAAGCGGGCAAGGTAGTCAGAATAGCAAAGGCCCAAACCAAGGAAAAGACAGCCAACTCAGTTAAGAAGGGCGATAAAACTTTTTATAGGTACATTAGGGAGCAAAGAAAGATAATGGGAGGGATACTGAGGCTGAATAAAGAGGAGGGTGGGTGGGCAGAGAGGGACAGTGAAAAAGCAGGGATACTGAGCAACTACTTCTGCTCAGTATTCACAAAAGAAAAGGAGGGGTAGGTACCTAACCCAGTCAATAGAAGCACTCTGGATGGGGGGGGGTGGTCGATATCAGTCCTTTCACAGAAGAAAGCGTTCTGAAAGAACTCCTAAAACTGAAGGTAGATAAAGCAATGGGGCCTGATGGGATTCACCCCAGAATTCTAAAAGAACTAAGGGGAGAACTAGTAACACCACTGACTACCCTTTTTAACAAATCATGGGAAGATGGGGTGGTACCTGAGGACTGGAGGATGGCAGATGTGATTCCCCTTCACAAAAGTGGCAGCAAGACAGAGGCACGAAACTACAGACCTGTCAGTTTGACGTCAGTGGTAGAGAAAATGATGGAATCACTTCTGAAAGAAAGAATTGTTGAGTACCTAGAGGCCAGTGGGGCACAGGACCCAAGGCAGCATGGATTCACGGTGGAAAGGTCATGTCAGATGAATCTAATTGCTTTCTTTAACTGGGTGACCAAAGTAGTAGACCAGGGAGGGGCTGTGGACATGGCCTACCTGGACTTTAGCAAGGCATTTGACACAGTCCCACACAAAAGATTAATAAACAAATTAGCCAGCCTGGGAGTAGGTCCCAGGGTGGTAGCCTGGGTAAAACACTGGCTGGACAACAGGACACAGAGGGTAATAGTAAACAGAGTCCACAGTAAAAAAAGAGGGGTTATTAGTGGGGTACTGCAGGGTTCAGTACTGGGTCCAGTCCTTTTTAATGTCTTTATCAGTGACATTGCAGCGGTACTAAAAGGAAAAGCATGTCTCTTTGCAGACGACACAAAGACCTGCAACAGGGTTGATACACAAGATGGGGTGGAAAGGATGAGAAGGGACTTAGCAAGGTTGGAGGAATGGTCAAATGTATGGCAGCTTAGATTTAATGCAAAGATGTGCAAAGTAATGCACATGGGAAACAAAAACCCAGGGGAAAGAGTACACAACGGGGGGGTGAGATACTGACAACAACAAAAATGGAAAGGGACCTGGAGGTAGTTATATCAGATGACCTAAAGGTGGGCAAGCAATGTGAGAAGGCAGTAGGAAGGGCTGGGGGTGGGGTACTGGGATGCATAGGGACAGGCATCACCAGTAGAAAACAGGAAGTTGTTATCCCTCTGTACAGACAGTTGGTGAGACCCCATCTGGAGTACTGCGTTCAGTTCTGGAGACCCCATCTCCGCAAAGACATAGGGTGGAGACTGTCCAGAGGAGGGCAACCAAAATGATGCAGGGTCTGCACCAGAAGACATACGAAGAGAGACTAAAGGAGCTTAATATGTATACCCTAGAGGAAAGGAGGAGGGGGATATGACAGAAACTTTCAAATACCTCAAGGGAATCAACAAAGTCCAAGAGGGTAGCATCTTTCAGTAAAAGAGATGTGCAAGAACAAGGGGCACAATTTGAGGATGGGGGGATGGCTCAGAGGTAATGTGAGGAAGTATTTTTTTTATGGAGAGGGTTGTGGATGCATGGAACAGTCTTCCTGAGGAGGTCATAGAGTCAAAAACAGTGGGGGAATTCAAGAATGCATGGGACAGACATAAAGCAATTCTAGTGGGGGCTAGGAGGAAGTAGGCTGTTGGTTAACTAGGATCTGCAGCTTATCCATTAGGTAGGGAAATGGGCAGATTAGGTGGGTCAAGCGGTCCTTATCTGCCATCAAATTCTATGTTTCTATGTGTGAACAGTTTTCCAGGTAGCTGCCTTGCAAATTTCAAGCAGGGGAATATCTCTGGCAGATGCAATAGAGGCAGCTGTTCCCCTAGTAGAGTGGCCTCTAAGGCCAGCTGGTGGCTCTTTCCCTAGTTTGCCACAGTAGAATTGGATGCAAGACACAATCCACCGAGCAATGGTCCTCTTGGTGGCTGGCTTGCCCTCACCTACTTCCCCATAGGTGAGGAACAGTTGTGTGCACTCATTCCTATGGGCCTTTGTCTGATCCAGATAGTAGCTAATAGCCCTCTTAACATCCAGACTATGTAGTCTACGCTCTCTTGAACTAGACTGGTCAGTGAAGAAGACAGGTAATGTCATGGACTGATTCAGGTGGAAGTCAGACACCACCTTCAGAAGAAATTTCCTGTTTGTCCTAAGGACAACCTTGTCCCTATGGAGTGCTATGTAGTTAGGCTCCACTGACAAGGCCTGTAGCTCACTAATCCTCCTTGCAGGGGTTATGGCTACCAGAAAAATGGTTTTCCATGTCAGGTATTTGAGCTCAGCAGAGGACATGGATTCAAATGGGGGCTGCATTAGCTGTGCTATGCAGATATTCAAATCCCAAGAAGGGGTTGGCTCCCTGTGAGGGGGGTGTAGATGGAACCAGCCCTTCAGATAACTCTATTTTGGATGTATTTTACGTCCAAAAATCAGCTCAAAATGTCCAAAAATGTAGCCTCTGGAGTCACTGACGTCCAGTAACATTTCCCTTGTTTAAAGCTGACGTCCATTTTTATGATGTGGACATCAATCATGTCTTATTTATTTTAATGGTCTCAGTCCACCAGTTGCCATGGTGATTTTTTTTTTACTTTCAGACTACCCACCCCACCCCCCTGCAAACTGCCATCTCATCATGTATGTCGCATCTGCATGCATAGTCATTTTGGCACTATCATCAGTCATGGTGAGAATTCAGAGTCAGGACGGGGACGGTGATTAGCCAAGACAAGTCCCGAGTGACTAGCATATTAGGCTATATAGCTCAGCTGCTGAGAAGCAAGTGCTGGCCCGGGACAGTGTGAGAGTGACAGACAGTCTCATGATCTCACTCTCTCAGTCCCTCAAAAAAGTTGATTCTGTGCTTCCCTTGTGTGGTGTAAATTTTGAGGAGCGGGAGGTGGAGCCTATCGAGCCAGCCAGCAGACAGTGAGAGGGCCACGATCCACACATGGTAGTGCTGTGGCGATGCAGTTGCTGGCCCCCTGCGTCCCATGGTGCAGTCGTAGCTCATATGTGGAGAGCAGTGGAATAGAACTACGCTGGAGACTGGGAGTCCAAGGAGCCTGAGATGGTGGTACTTAGTGGCAAGTGCATGTGCGAGCATGCGACGGTGGGAAGGTGGCCCGGCAGTCGTGGTGGATTGGAGTATGGACAGCTGCTGGAGGTATCTCGCTTGAAGAAGCAGAGGAGAGCAGAGCTGCCTGTCCCAGCTCTGACAAGTTTGAGACAACACAGTAGACTCGACAGACTAAGTATTCATCTGTAAAAACATAAAAGTTATTTGTGACCTGTGATCTGTCTGTTGTGCCCTTCCCCTGCCTAGTGAGCGACTTTGGTGTTTCGGAGTGTGAGTTACAAATATATAACACAGCTATAGCCTGCTTTACAGTTGATTGCTAAATCACTGCTGTATTAAATGTATTTTTATTCTGTGCAGACTGCAGAGTCGAACTGTACATGCATTTGAATTACTACTCTTGCTGAAATGTCTTTTGTGACTGACTTTCAATGAACTTGGAGTTACAATACAAAAAAAAAGAAACAAAAGCAGTGGCCCCAGTACTGATCCCCACTCAGAGAAGGGAGGCAGTATAGCATAGTGGTTGAAGGCTCTGAGTTGCAATTCTGGAAACCTGGGTTTGAATCCCACAGCCCCACCTGCATACTGAGTGACCCTGAGCAAGTCTGTAAACTAGCTTCAGCCTGTGGAGTTCTTTACTAACTAGCACAGAGGGGCCAATTTTTAAAACAATTAAAAAAGTGCCCTTCAAGCACAACCTCCTGTATTATACTCTCAAGCCAATCAGCAATCTAGCTTGTGTGTAATCTGTATATCACATTGGTGTACTTTCCCCAGAAGCTCATCACGTACCACAGTGTCCGGTACAAGTGCGGGTTTGCCCTTGTTCACCTCCCTTATATCTCCCCTTCCAGTGGTTTGATCAGGGTGGTTTTGCATAACTTGTCACAAATAAAAGGGCATGTGACAGGGTGCGAGGGGGGAGAAGGGGGGGTTGGCTTTTTCAAATTGCAATGTAATGGTGCTAGGCTGCTAGTTGTGCACTCGAGCAGACTTGATAGACAGTTTGGCCTATTTCTGCTGGCAGATTCTTATGTTCAAATGACTGAAAATGCAGTTTCTCTCCTTCAGTAAGTAAACCCCATATCCAGCTATATTGAAAGTAGCTCATCTGCTCATGATGACGATGATGATGATGATGATTGATGATGCTGCCCGATGCTTAGACAATGTAACAGGAATTTCTCTGACCGTTTAGTCAAAATGTAATAGTTTGTGAATCTGGAGCATTTTGACTGCCAAAAGTTGGCGAATGGAATTATTCTGACTTCCAAAAAATTGACAGCTGGTGTATTTTGACTCCAGTAAAACTGAAATGACTTCCGCATTTCAACCCATGGAAGTATTTGACTTCCATCCAAAAAAAATTATCTGAAGCCCTGGATGAAACAACCCTTTAAATTACTTCTTGAAGACTGCATGAGAGGCCAGGGAAGGACCCTTCCCTGCCATGAGATAGGCAGAAACAGCTGCCAGATGTACCTTCAGAGTGGAAGGCCAAAGGCCTAAGGAATGAAGGTGGGCTAAATAATCCAACAGGACTGCCAGTCCAGCCGTCTGTGGATCTATTTCCTTTAGTGCGCACGAGATAATAAATCTCTTTCATTTGGAAGTATAAGCCTTTCTGGTGGCAGGTTTTCTGGAAACCTTCAAATATCCAGGACCCCTTCAGAGAGATGCAAGCCCGCATACTCTAGGTCCTCAAGAGCCAGGCCCTGAGCCTGAGGGACTTGAGGCTGGGGTACAGGATCCTCCCTTGAAAGAAGGTCAGAAGATTGTGCCTCCTGGGGAGGCAGATCAGACTGGTAACTGCCAGAGACAGCAGCATGGGATACCAGGGTTGTTTGGCCCAATCCGGAGTATTCAGAATCACTGATGATGGCTGGCTCCTGAGTTTGATCAGAATTCTGAAGATCAGAGGGAATGGGGGAAGGCATACAGGAATTTGCCTGTCCAGTCCAATATCAGTGCATCCAGAGACACCGAACCCAGAACTGGAGGTCTGCAACAGAACAGGGTTGCTGATGACTGTCTGGGGCTGCAAATGGATCTATCTCTAGGGTGTCCCATCTTCTGAACGCTGCATGCAGTATTTCCCTGTTCAGAGACCACTCGTGGTGACTCTGGTTTATTCTGCTGAGGGCATCTGCCAGTACATTGTCCTTGCTGGCAGGTGCATGGCTGAGATGGAAGTCTTGAGGGAGTAGGCCAGACTCCAGATCTTCATTGCCTCCGTACACAGGGCAGAGAATCTTATCCCACCCTGCTTGTTGATGTAGCACATGGTGGTGGTGTTGTCTGTCCTGATCTGCACCACCTTGCCCTGTACCATCTTTGTGAATGACTGAAGAGCTAAGAACACTGCCCTGAGCTCCAACAGATTGATGTGGAGTAGGAACTCCTACTGAGACCAAGTCCCGTGAGCAGTGTGGTCCCCCAAGTGAGCTCCCCACCCTAGGAGAGAGGAATCTGTGGTCAGAATCACTGAAGGAGATTGTTGGAGGAATGGGACACCTTCCCAGAGGTTGTCCCTGTCCTTCCACCACTGCAATGCCTGGATCAGGATGGCTGTCACTGGGATCAGTTTGGACAGGGAGTCCCTTCTCTGGGACCAGTAGGACCTGAGATGAAACTGGATATCCCTCATCTGAAACCTGGTTCCTGGAACCACTGTTATAGAAGCTGCCATGTGCCCCAGGAGCTGGAGAAAATGTCTTGCCAGATGAGACACCTGTTAGTGGAAAGAGTTTGCCAGCTGGATGAGATTGTCTATCCTTCCCACTGGCAGAAGAGTCTTTGCCCGGACAGTGTCCAGCTCTGCTCCTATGAATTCCAACGGCTGGATGGGCTCCAGTACTGACTTTGTTAGGTTTGCCAGAAATCCTAAAGACATGAGGGTATCCTGCACCAGAACCAAGGCATCCCTCACCTGCTGAGGGGACTGACCTATGACCACCCAGTCATCCAGATAGAGAAACACACAGAAACTCTGTCTTCTTAGGTGGGCTGCTACCACCACTGCCAGACATTTTGTGAATGTTCTGGGAGCTGAGGTAAGGCCGAAGGGCATTGCCTTGAACTGATAATGTCCTGAGGGCAATTCGAACCTTAGGTACCTTCTGTGAGAGTGCCTGATTGAAATGTGGAAATAAGCATCCTTGTGGTCCAAAGAGGCTAGCTAATCTCCTTGCCTTAGGGTAGGAAGGATTCTGGTTAGGGTCATCATCTTGAAGTTGGGATTTGTTAGGTGTCTGTTGAGATACCTCAGATCTAGGATGGGCCACCACTCCCTGGTTTTCATCAGGGTAAGGAAGTATTTTGAGTACAACCCTTTCCCCCTATGAAGAGGAGGAACAGGTTCCATGGCTTTGTGCTCCAGAAATGTGGTAACCTCTGCTTCCAGCATGGCTGTCTCTGTACTGCTGACAAGTTTGAATGGCCTTGGCTCTTGTTCTTGGAAATCATTTGAAACTTAGAGCAAGGCCTTGACTCACTACTTCCAGGACCCACTTGTCTGTTGTAATGGCTTTCCAGGCCTGGAAGAAGTGAGTAAACCTGGCCCCCTACTGGCAGTGGGGAGGTGGCCCTGGCAGACACATCAGGGTGTCTGCTTGGCAGGAGTCCTAGGCTGAGAGGTGGAAGCAGCCCTGCTTACACCCTTCCTGCCTCTGCCCCTGAAAAATCCCTTCTGCTGCTGGTAAGCAGGGAATGCCTGTGCCTGGTAGAGAGGCCTTTGGTAAGGCCTGCCTCTGCCCAGCTTTGGCTGCTGCTTTTGTGGAGTTGCAACTTTTTCCTTAGCGGCTGCACTCCTGTAAGTGGACCTGTATTCATCCATTCTCTTCATACAAGTCTCTGTTTGTTCCCCAAACAGACAATTCTGGACAACAGGTAAGTCCATAGCTTTAGACTGGGTGTCCTGGGAGAGACTGGTACACCTAAGCCAAGAGAATCTTCTTAGGGGAGACAGCAGTAGCCATAACCCTAGAGGGCACACCATTTGAATCCACAGCAGACTGAAATTGGACTTTGGATACTTCAGTGCCATTCTTGACTATTTGCTCCCGATCTTTAGCTAACTGAGGTGGAGCAGTCTTAGCCAATTCCAGAACCGATTCCCATCTGCATTTCTGGTATCTAGAGATATATGCCACGTATGAAGCTTGTCTAATTCCCAATGAGGCAGCCAAGTACTGCTTCTTGGCCATGGCATCAATCTTCCGAGAATCCTTCTCAGGAAGGTGTGAGGCTAAGGGGATGCCAGCCTTATCACAGACAGCAGCCTGAACAACCCCTACATGGCTTCAATGGTTATACAGGAACTCTGTACCACTGCCAGATAACATATACCTCTTGTCCATCCTTTTGTCCACAGGGGGAATGGAAATAGGCATCCAAAGGACTGTATTTGTCTGCTTTTTAAGAGACTTGTGAAGAGGAACTGAAAGTCTCTTAGTGTCAGGGACATCCATCATTTCAAGAAAATCCTGCTCCTCCTCCTCTTCACCTGCCTCAAGGGCAGGTAGCTGTAAAGCCTCAGCAACTTTTTTGAAAAACAAATAGTGAGAGGACTCCCCAGGCTGTCTTAGATGAGAAACCGACTCTGGTCTGTCAGGGGAGAAATCAGGCTCAATGAGTTCACCCAAGCCTTCCTCTTCTTCTTCCTTACCCTCCCTCTCGAGTTCACAATAGGCCTCCAGATCATATGAACTGGTGGGGAGTGAACTGGCAGGTGGCCTAACCGCAGCATGCAGTTTCTGAACTGGTCCGGTATCACCTGAACTGGTCTGTAAGGACTGTACAATCTGTATCGCTTTAGCAATTTCTTCCGTGGTTGGAGCTGCAAACGTTGGCTCTGAACTGGCATATTTTCTTTCTCTTTTCCTTTTTGCAGGTACCGACTCCTTGATATCTGCCTTCCTTTTGGTCAAGGAGGTATTGCTCTGGTCAGAAGGCACCTCCTCCGGTTCTCCGGCTCCCTCAGGAGCTGAACTGGACTGGCCACCCGGGTCAGCGGATTGTTTGGCCATTCTTTCCTTAAGCCTGGCTAAATGCTTATCTAGCATGGCTTTCAGAAAGTTTCTACATATTTGGCAGTCTGTTTTTAGGTGGTCAAACCCCAGACAGTAAACAGAGATGAGGCGGGGATCAGCCCTGCCAAACACCTTCCCACATTCTGTGCAGTGCTGAAACCCAGTGGGACCGGTCTTTTTATTGTGTTTCTCTGACATAATGCACCGAAAGCCAAGTTACCCTTTTTCTTTTGTTACTAAATTTTTATTAGTGTACAGAAGATACAACAGTTTAACTCACATCACTTGGTACACTACCAGAGGAGCATTGATAACACCAGATATCTAAAACTGTGACTTAAAATTATATAAACAAAATAGAGTCCCAAGCAAATGAAGCCATTAGATCCATGGTTGTCTTTCCTTATACATTCCTAATGTTTTCTTTTTTCTTCTGTTCTCATTTTCCAGAAGTCCTGCTGTTGGGGGACATCTACTAAAGAGAGGAGTACAATCACAGATAGACACATCTGCATGCAAAGTTATATCTGGAGGATCCTCCCTCTCTAACAAAAGGGAAGAGGAACCTCTGCATAGAATTGATTGACATCGAGGATCGAATAATTCCTGAGACTCTAGAATAAAGCAAAGCTCTTCTTTCTAAACAAAAACATCTAGACTTATCAACTGTATACAATTCTAGGGAAGTTGAAAACTAGAGTAAAAATAAATTAATAATTAAAACCATAACCAATACCATGTGTGTGATGAGTTCTTTATCAATTTTAGGATACCTAACACTTTATACCCTATAAGTAAATTAACTGTTGCGATAGTTGTACTTATTAATAAATATGTATGATCGGAGGGAGATATAAGGGTTGGCCCCTAGCTCCCCCCTCCCCCATATTGGTGCCGTCTCTACTAACCCAAGGGGAAGGTAGTGGTTCACCCCAGATCCTGTGGTTCCCCACCGGGAGCCCAATCAAGGGTCCACAGTTCCAAGATCACTGGGCTGAAAACCCCTTCTCATGCCAATCTTGCCAGACCTCTTGGAACTTCCCTATCTTAAGTCTAAGAGATGCAGTTATTTTTCCATCTCCTCCAACTCAAGTACTTTATTCATCCATACTTGGGTGTTGAGATGAGTCACTGACATCCAGCAAACTGTAATACTCTTCAGGGCTGCCAGTCTGAAGATGTGGTACAGTTTCCTCTGAGGTCTGGAGAGTTTTAAGTGGTCTGTACTAAAAAGGCCTAAACAAAGATACCCCCAAGATCTTTTGGATACGGTCATGGACCTATTGCCAGAAATACCAACCCAGGGCACTCCCAGAAAATGTGGAAGTGGAACCCACCCCCCTCACATCCTCTCCAGCAAAGGTCAAGTGTTCAGGATTTAAATGTTTAGTGATTGCTGGAGTCCTGAAAAATTGTATCAGGAACTTCCAGTGGTATTCACCCCATGTGGGGGAAGCTGAGATACGCCAACTTTGATTAAGGGTTCCCTGCCAGTCTGAGCAGTAATTTGTAAGTTGGACCCTCTCTCCCACTGGAACTTAAGTTAACCTGCTCTGATTGTTGAGTAATGAGTAGCCGATAGACCTGGGAGATAGGGTGCATCTTTGTTCTCAAAGTTATTGAAATGTAAAATAATTGTTCCAGGTCCACCAAGGGCCTTAATAACTGTTGTAGATGTAGGGGCTGCTGGATAAAGTGTCTTACTTGTAGAAATCGGAAACGGTCCTCCCTTCTAAGGCCATACTTTAACACTAACTGCTGGAAGGTGGTACAGGCACCGTTATCCAGGAGGTGGGAGAATTTAGTGAGGCCTTTACTCTCCCAAAATTTGTAGCCTAGGTCCATTTTAGGGGGTTTAAATGTTTCTTGGTGGTGGATGAGGGACAGGGGGCCCACACCCACTGGGACCCCCAGTCTTTTACGTAAAAGTAACAGAACCCCCAGGGTGTGTCTCGTCCATGGGTTTGTTACTTTATTCAATATTCTTGAGGACAGAGATGCCGTGGGTAGGGTCCATAGAGAGAAAGAGTCAGGGCCTGCTATGACTCCATGGTGTACCATCTAGTGTCTACCCTTTGCTTCATACAAGCATAGAGCCAAGGGGCCTGTGCTGCCAAATAATAGTTGGTAATGCCTGGGAGGCCTAACCCGCCCAACTTTTGTGGTGTACAGAGCAGCGTTCTATTTAGTCTAGGCCTTTTATCATTCCATACAAAATGTGTTAGCGTGTGGTCTAGGTCTCTCATAAGGGGAGGTTGGAAGAGGCATCGGGAATGTTTGTAAAAGGAAGAGCAAGCGGGGGAGCACATTCATTTTAATGGTGTGCACCCTTCCTAACAGAGTCAAAAGGAGTAGTCTCCATCTATCTAGGTCTTGTTTTAAGGAATCCAGAAGCCTAAGGTAATTAGAAAAAAAAAGTTACATAGAAACATAGAATTTGACAGCAGATAAGGAATGCTTGGCCCACCCAGTCTGCCCATTTCCCTACCTAATGGATAAGCTGCAGATCCTAGTTAACCAGCAGCCTACTTCTTTCTACCCCAACCCCCTAGAACTGCCTTATGGCTGTCCGATGCATGCTTGAATTCAACCACTGTTTTCAACTCCACAGCCTCCTCTGGAAGGCCGTTCCATGCATCCACAACCCTCTCTGTGAAAAAATAATTCCTTACATTACCTCTGAGCCACCCCCCCATCTTTAAATTGTGCCCTTTGTTCTTGCACACCTCTTTTTTTGAAAGATGCTACCCTATTGGACTTTGTTGATTCCCTTGAGGTACTTGAACGTTTCTATCATGTGCCCCCTCTCCCTCCTTTCCTCGAGGCTATACATATTAAGCTCCTTTAGTCTCTCTTCATATGTCTTCTGGTGCAGACCCTGCACCATTTTAGTTGCCCTCCTCTGGACAGCTTCCATCTTGTCTATGTCCTTGTGGAGATTGGGTCTCCAGAACTGCACACAGTACTCCAGATGGGGTCTCACCAGCTGACTGTACAGAGGGATAACAACTTCCTGTTTTCTACTGGTGATGCCTCTCCCTATGCATCCCAGTATCCCCCAAGCCCTCCTTACTGCCCTCTCACATTGCTTACCCACCTTTAAGTCATCTGATATGACTACCCCTAGGTCCCTTTCCATTTTTGTTGTTGTTAGTATCTCACCCCCCATTGTGTACTCTTCCCCTGGGTTTTTGTTTCCTATGTGCATTATATTGCACTTGTTAGCATTAAATCTAAGCTGCCATACATTTGACCATTCCTCTAACCTTGCCAAGTCCCTTCTCATCCTTTCCACCCCACCTTGTGCATCAACTCTGTTGCAGATCATTGTGTCATCTGCAAAGAGACATACTTTTCCTTCAGTCCCTCTGCAGTATAAGCTACAAGACATTTAGAGAGGACCAGTCTAATACTGAACCCTGCGTGCCCCACTAAAACCCCACTTTCTTCAGGTGGACTCCATTTACTATTACCCTCTGTGTCCTATTCTCCAGCCAATTCTTTACCAGGCTATCATCTTGGGACCCACTCCCAGGCTGGCTAACTTGTATATTAATCTTTTGTGTGGGACTGAGTCAAATGCCTTGCTAAAGTCTAGATAGGCCATGTCCACAGCCTCCCTGATCTACTACTTTGGTCACCCAGTCAAAGAAATCTATTAGATTCGTCTGGCATGACCTTCCTGCTGTGAATCCTTGCTGCCTTGGGTCCTGTGCCCCTCTGGCCTCTAGGTACTCGACAATTCTTTCCTTCAGAAGTGATTCCAGCATTTTCCCTATCACTGAGGTTAAACTAACTGGTCTGTAGTTTCCCGCTTCTGCCCTGCTCCCACTTTTGTGAGGGGAATCACATCTGCCCTCCTCAGTCCTCAGGTACCACCCCATCCTCCCATGATTTGTTAAAGAGGGTAGTCAGTGGTGTCACTAGTTCTACCCTTAGTTCTTTTAGAATTCTGGGATGAATTCCATCAGGCCCCATTGCTTTGTCCACCTTCAGTTTTAAGAGTTCTTTCAGAACCCTTTCTTCTGTAAATGGGCTGGTATCAACCTCTGTATCCAGAGTGTTTCTATTGTTTGTTTTAGGTACCTCCCCCTCTTCATTTGTAAATACCGAACAAAAATATTTGTTTAGTATCTCTGCCTTTTCACAGTCACCCTCTGCCCACCTCCTCCATACCTCTCAAGTGTCCCTGATTTTGCCTCAGAATTTTACTCTGTCCCTCCTAAAATTTGTGTTTTTGTGGCTAAACAGTAGGGGCTGTAAGCACAAAACAATGTCAAGCATTAAATTTACAGACTTGTTCTTCTTTAGAAAATGTATTTTGCACTAAGCAACATATTCTACCAGCTTTCTGGGTGGATATCTCTAATTTTGAAGATGTGTCCCTGATTTTGGTTCTTCGTCCCTGATTTTTTTAAGCCTTGTCCCTGATTTTTTTTTTTTTTGAAATTACTATTTATTCCTCCTCCCCAGCCTGCCACTTCCGACCCTTCGGGGGGACAACTGGACATCCCACTGCCCAGAACCCTACCCAAGCAGACCCCTAGGCCCCATGGAGCCCATGGTTACCCAGGCGGGCAGGCTGGGGGCTCAGACCCATAACTTACATTTCGTTGGTCTGAGGGTCTGCTGGGGCCGGCAACAAATCGTGGCACGGCCATGGTCCTCCCATCTTCCGGCTGAGGCAGGCTTGTTTCCAAGTTTTCTCCTTCCCGAGCAGCAAGTAACCTCCCCGACATCATGGCCTTGGCGTCCCATGTTGCTCAATGCGCCCATCCCAAATGGAGCTTGCAGTTCCTCGAGCCTCCGCTCGGGGTCATGCAAGTGCCGGGCATCGGCGAATCCCTCCCGGAGAAGGCGAGCTGTTGGGACGCTCAGCCTATCTCCCCGGCCGACCCACCGGCGGTCCGAGTCCGCTCCGAGACCGGGTCGCCAGCGTGGTGTGGGGTGTGGCGTCCAGCGCCTCAGCCCTCAGTGCCACCAGGCGGCTGGTTGTCCCTGATTTATGAGGCAGGGGGTTGAGAGGTGTGCCCCCTCCCCTTTATTAAGCCTCACTATCCCTCCCTTAGTCTTTCTTCGCTCCCTGATGTACCTAAAAAAGGTTTTATCCCCCTTCTTAACTGAGTTGGCTATCTTTTCCTCAGTTCAGGCCTTTGCTGTTCTGACTGCCTTCCCAGCTTCCTTTTGCTTTAACTGATACATTTCTCTGTCCTGCTCCTTCTGTGATTCCTTGTACTTTCTGAATGCTTTCTTTTTCTCTTGAACCTTCACTGCCATCTCCTTTGAGAACCATAGTGGTTTCTTACATCGTTTCGTTTTGTTTATTTGCTTCACACAAAGGCTTGTTACCTCTGTGATGGCAGTTTTATTATTCCCCATTGTTCTTCCACCCCTCCTTCCTGCCCATTTGCTAGTGCATTCCTTAGGCACTCACCCAGTTTGTTGTATCAGCCGATACCTTAATACCTAAATATCTAACAGTATTATGGGCCGCCCATGTGAATTGAAAATGTGATTGTATCTCCGGGGGAGGACGGCCACTAAGCCGAATGGCTTCCGATTCTGAGGGACTGACTTTGTAACCTGCTATTGTTTGGAATTGTTCCAAGATTTCCATGAGGGGAGGTAGAGAATTGACTGGGTCCCCCAGATAGATCAGCGTGTCGTCTGCATACAATGAGATTTTGTGGGATTGAGATCCCACTACAATTCCCTCAATTCGCAAGTGTTGTCTAATTTGTTCTGCTAAGGGTTCCAAGGAAAGGGCAAACAAAAGAGGGGAGAGAGGACGTGTCCCTCGAAATGGGGAATCTAGAGGAGGTGCAGCCATTTACACTGATCACTGCTTCTGGTTGGGAATATAATGCTGAAACCACCCCAATAAAACTGTCCCCAAGGTTGAATTTTTTAAGTACGGCCTGAAGAAAACCCCAATCTACCCTGACAAATGCCTTTTTGGCATCGATACTCACTGCAATTTGGAATTTTGGGGATCCCCTTTGGGAAGAAAGTATGTTTAGTAGCCACCTGATATTGTCTTATAAAAGTCTACCTGAAATGAACCCCGTTTGGTCAGGATGGACAAGATCTTTGATAATTAGTTTTATCTTTGAGCCAGTATGCCGGTAAATATCTTTTAAGTCTGTATTTAGGAGGCAGATAGGCTGGTATGAGCCACACTCTGTAGGAGGTTTACCGGGTTTGAGCAATACTGAGATTTGGGCATAGTTCCACGATGGGGGAACGGGGTGGGATAACCTCAAGGACTGCACTGAGAGTTTCAAGGAGTGTGGGGAGAAGATCTGCCTGGAAGGTTTTGTAAAATTCGGCTGAATAGCAGTCTGGCCCTGGGGTCTTGGCATGTTTGAGGCAAGTAATTTGTTTTTTAAGCTCCAGCATGGTAATGGGTAGCCCCAGCGCCTCGACTCCGTTGGGGTCTAGGACTGGGAGACGAATCCCAGCCAAATATTGGGTGATCTTGGCTTCATGGTCTGAGCCATGCTCCGCTGTGTACAGCTTCTGATAAAAGTCAGCAAAGCATTTTGTGATGTCTGATTGTGACGTGACCATACTACTGTCCGTTTCCTGCCTACGCTTTAATACTGCCCTAGAGGCTGCTTCTTTTCACAGTTGAGCTGCCAGCAACTTGCCTGCCCTGTTGCCCTTCTCGTAGAACTTCTGCCTAGTGAAACGGCATCTGGCTTCTATTTTTTGGTTCACTATCTGAGTTAATTCTTTCCTAGCTAAGTCAAGTTCTTTTTTTATTTTCTCTGAATTCTGTTGTTTATGTTGAGATTCTAATTCAAAAATGTTTTTCTCTAGCTCTCACTGAGTTTCCCTTCTGTCTCTATTCACCCTAGAGGCATAAGAGATAATTTTGCCCTTAAGGTAAACTTTCAATGCGTCCCAGTAAATCCCGGGGGAGGTGTCTGCCGGCGGGTTTAGGGAACGAAACTGTTGAATTTCTTCCTTGACCAGTGTTTTAAACTCTTCTCTGTTAATCAAACTTATATTCAACTTCCAGGTAGGGTTACGACATGGGGTGCCCAGCACCAACTTCAGCGACACTGGGGCGTGGTCTGATAGGCTAAAGCTGCCAATGAGGGTGGAGTCTAATGCCCAGGCCCAATTTTTTGGTATCAGCAGAAGGTCAATCCTGCTATATCTGGAATGTCTGGGGGAGTAAAAAGTGTAATCCCTTGCTGTAGGGTGTACACATCTCCAGGCATCCAACCTGCCGTATTCATATATGAGCATGTGACATGTTATAGAGGCTTTAGAGCGTCTACCAGGTTGTGCCCCCGACTTATCAAGACATGGGCAAAGTGTTGTATTGAAATCTCTTCCCACAATCTGTAGGCCTGAGTCTGAGCTCGCCATGTCTGATAGCACCCTTGTCAGGAAGACTGGCCTAAGATTTTCCTTGTTAGGAGCATATATATTTAAAATACTGCATTTGCGTGCCCCTAGCTCTCCCTCCATATAAATGAATCTGCCCTCGGGATCAGACCTCACCTCAAGTTCCCGAAATGGGAGATTTTTTCTAATAAGTATGGCTACCCCCCATTTATGAGGTTGTTTCTGGTTATGAGAAGAATATACTTGCCCAACCCAAGATCTTTTCAGTTTCAGGTGCTCACTTTGTGTGAGGTGGGTTTCCTGAAGTAGGGCTATATCTGTTTTGAGATAATTTAATTGTTTCAGTAACCTAGCCCTTTTTATTGGGTTGCTCAGACCCCTTATATTATATGAGGTTATCTGAATTTCAGCCATGGTCACTCATCCAGAAAATTAGTTTGGTCTGATCCTAAAGGGCTCCCCCCTCCTCCCCCGATAAATTTGTTCCTCATCACACACAATAACTCTAAAATTATTGAAGAAAAAATCCAACATTTGTACTTCTTTACAACCATAACTATATACAGTTCATCAGGTGCACCAGCCAGTATGTTACGCTGTGCAGTTTTTTATTGGTTATTACAATCCCATGTACTTCAAGGTGAAAATTAAGATGTACTATAAAGAAGAAACAATAGCCCTATAGTGGGTCTTGCCTTTAATTAAGGTGGAAAAGTAGGGAGACCATGGAGAATCCACTTATGGGAATTCCTCCACTGACTACCGAACTGGATTAGTAGTCAATTGGGCAAAAGGGGCAAGCGTCTGTACCCCTGAGTGAGAACTAGAAGGTATTGGAGTAATAAGCTATTCAATACATAGCTCGCTCCACCCAACAAAGGAACAACTTAGCAGTTCTACGGGGATAGGGGAAAAGGCTGGAATGAAGTCTCACCTGTATGAACAGGATGTCTCCCGGTCTGTCCTCCGGGAATTGTTAAACAGTTGGCAAAATATACAGGAGAGGCTATCAGGATAGGCAGGGCAGGCAGCAACCTACAGCCCCACCATCTCTTCCTCCTAACGATATAACCATGTGGCCTGCACCCGGCCGTACCCCTTCAACCGCCAACTGCCTCTCCCTCAGAGTGGAAACTGCTTTATCATCATGTAGCCAGTTAATCCTTCCTAACTACCTGAGGGTGATGGAAAGGGACCCCCAGCATATTGTTTCTTAGGACTATCAAATGGTTACATGTACATTCTGACTATGTCCAGCTTATTAACCCCCCCGCCTCCAAACTTAATCACTGGCACTGCCTGGGGAGTGAACTTCTCCCCCTTTAACATCTAAACAAGGAAAAGCCAGAGAGTGTTTTTATTCAGATGAGAATTATTAATTTTACCCAGCGATTGGTTCAATTTGTCAGTCCGCCCCATTAGCGTTGGAGGATTGAATGCAGGTCTCTTCAGCTACAGCATCTTGTATGCCAGCTGCAGAAGGCGTCTTCACTGCACCACGAATATCCTGCCACAAGCTCGTATGCTGCAACCAGGGTTTCCTCTGTGAGGTCGACTGCCAGGCTGAGGCTCGTAATTCTTGCGTCGGAAATCTTGCCAAGAGCTCTTCCACTTGGATTCCAAAATCAGTCAAAAAGTCTTTTGCCTCTACGAAGTCGCCGAATCTTTTTGATACTCCCTCACCGACCTTCACCACAAGTTTGGCCGGATAATCAAGGTAAGCCTTTAGGTCTTGCTGCTTCAGTAGTTTCACCACCAGGAGAATCTGCCTTCTGCTCTGCATTGTGGTTGCGGCAAAATCGTGTTCAAAAAATAGCCTCTGGTCACCGAAAACTACTTCTTTGCTACTCCACGCCATCCTGAGGATCTTTTCCTTTACTCTAAAGTCCAGGAAGACTATGATGATGGATCACGGTCTGGCTTTAGGGCTTGTTGGGGGGGGGGCCATCAAAGCCCTGTTTGCGTGTATTATGCCCAAAGGAGTGCGGCTGGGCCAGATCAGTAGTTCTCTCAGGAAACTGTCTATAAATTCTAACATATCGCCAGATTCGGTTTTCTCTGGGAGCCCATGCAGCCTTATATTATTACATTTGTGACGGTTCTCAAGCTCTTCCATTCTCTAGGTAGGCTGTTTTTCTCTGTGGTGTAAATCAAGAAGTGCTGTATTATGTAGATCGGTGGCCCTACAGTATTCTGTCAGGCAAGACTCTACCGCTCCCACGTGCTTCTCTACCACACAGAGATCTCTCCTAGTATCTGCTACGACTGTTTCTACACATTGCAGCATATCCCTGATTTTATGTAGCTGGGTGTATAGCTGTTTGGAGGCTCTGGGTCTTCCATGGTCACTCGAGGTCGTGGCCTGGCTGTTGTCTGGTGCCAGTCTAACGTACATTGTTGTGCCCCTTTTGCAATGCTTGGGGACTCAAATTCTTTTAACTTTTGTCTCGTAGCCGTGTGAAGGCTGGCTGGATTCACGTTTTACCCCTCTGAGACTTCTTGGGTGCCAGGATGGTTTCAGATTAATGCTGGGTGGAGCGGAGCCTCAAACTCAGGCGGCCATATAAGACGTTTGCGTCACCAGAAGTCCAAGTTACCCTTTTTTAATGGTGGTCAGGCCTGAGTAACTACATGTGTTTTCAGTTAACGACCGGTTCAATGGTCAATTGAAAAAAACGAGAAAAAGTCTTTTTTTTAAACCAAAAACCGCCGAATCCCAAACCAACTACTGTAAACAAGTTAAACTTAAAATTTTTGCCTCAAAAGAAAAGAATTCACTCAGCTTCCTCCCAGTAACACGAACCGTAAGAGAAAACCAAAGTCTTACCAATTTGGAGAAAACCTAAACTAGTCTAACCTGTACCACAGGACAGAGTTCTTGAAGAACTGAACAAATTAAACACGGTTTAGAGAAACCGTCCAGAAAACCACTCTAACCCGAAGCGAGCGAGGAGAAACCTCTGGAGCAACTTCACAGGCAGGCAGACTAAAGAATCTGATGGTTACAAAGAGTGTACCAGGGACAGTGGTTTGAAAACCAAGCTCGAGCTCAACGGTCTATGCATTTGCATAGAGTTAACTCTTCCATCTCCGGGGCAGCTGAACTGGAATGGCTGGCAGTTGAACTGGAAGGCTAACTGCATTTAGTCAGAATACAGCAAGACTTCATGTTGTTTGAATTAGGGGCATAGACTGACAAATGGGGGCTTAGATTTAATTGAGGGAAAGCAAGGTACTACATCCAAGGGTGAGGAATGTGGGTGACACATACACTCTGTGTGGTGCAATGGGGGAAGATCAACCGAGGCAAAGGAGCAAACGTAAACTCTGCCAGCACCTCACTGACCTCAGCAGTTGGGACTGCTCTGCCTAGGCTTGCAGCTTTGTTTCACCTTCCCCTCCTCCCTTGCTACCCTCCCCACTTCTCTCCACCCCTCCACCCCCTGCTACTCCCCATCTCTCCACCCACCTACCTTTCTACCCCTCCCACCTACCATTCCACCCTCTCCCGCTCCTCCTCCTGTCTCCCCTCCCTATCACCCTATCTCTTTTGCTCCTCCACACTACCTAGCACTTATCTTTCTGTTCTTGTACCCGACAGTGCCAAATCCTTGACTGCCTACCCCCTTTTCCCCACCCCTCCCCTCTTATCCCCCACCCCTTGCTCCACTTATGTCACCCCAAGGATGGTTTTTATTTGTGTCTTGCTAAATATACACACACCCGTATTGTTAATTGTGCATTGATATTTGCCGCTGTTTGCTACTGTGCTAGTCTATACACATGTACTGTCTTTTGCTACTTAACCTCCTGACCTGTACTGTATCTTACCTCTGCTTACTTCTATGTTAATGTCCTGACCCTGTATTGTATCTTACCACTGTTTTGCTTGCACCCATTGCTGACGCTGAACCTTTGTAAAAGAACCCTTGGTTCAAAGGTATTTGTAATCCTAGTAATAAATAAATAAAAAAATCTAGGGGTACCTGTGGACAGTAAGCTGAAGCCAGACAGGCGGTGTGCTGCTGCTGTCAAGAATGCAAATGCAAGTCGGCCCAGTGATGAAGAGAGCTGAGGCGCCCTGTGCCTTACCTTTTCCCATGCCAACGACCCAGGTTCAGGAATGAGTTCAGGTTGCCGGGGTTCAGACGGGGGACTGAGCATCCTGAGGACAGCTTCCCTCTTCTGGGGAGGGGTGATTTGCCATCTTGACCCTTGACTGCCCCCAGGTGATGACCTGGTGGGAGCACCAGCAGCCTTGAGCAACACGAAGGGAGAGGCTGTTGTTCTATGGGTATGTGCACTTCCATGCACACACCTTCGTGCCACTGTGGCAGGGAACTTAGGGGAAGGAACGTGGAAAATGGATGGAGCAGGCTAAATGAAGCTCTGCCCGCCTACCTCTACCCCACACCACAAGCCAGTCATCAGCCCATCTGGATGAGCATCTCCAGGTAGGCGGAGGACAGCCCTCCCTTCCCAGCCCCGTCCACTAAGGGGAAAATGTGAGGGGAATTTAGGGCATGGCAGTCCAGTGCTGCGGGTCCCGGGCAGGAGGGGCGGGGACAGGGCTGAGAACCTGACTGCACCATCCAGCTAGATGAAAGAGCTCTATGGGGGGAAAAGAATATAAATGCAATGCTGGCATGAATTGGGGGGGGGGAGGCACAAGGCCTTGGTTCTGCCACACTGGAGTACTGTGTCCAGCTGTTGCCACTGCAGTACAGAAAGTGCACTATGGAGACTGAGTGGGTTCAGCATACTGCCACCAGACTGATTAGTGGCTTGGAAGGCAACAGCTACAAAGAGAGACTGGACACGCTCAAATTATTGAGCCTAGAAGGGAAAACTGAAAAGGGACATGATCACAGTGTTTTTGAATGCTGAAAAAAAAAGTGAAGTATACACCTATGTTTGAGCTGGTGAATGCAAGCAGAACTTGAGTACATATCCTCAAGCGGAGGGGCGGGAGGTGGAATGAGGGGAACATTAGAAAGCTGTTACTTCACAGAGAAGGTGGTTAACATGAGGAATGACCTACCCAGTGAGGTTGTGAAAGCTGGCACTGTTCCAGCTTACAAAGCAGTAGGAGACAGATTCCTGAGAGAGAACAGCCCTGGGGGTTACACAACATAAACTGGATAATAATGTTGGATGTGTGTCCATGCTCAAACTATGCATAGTTAATGCCATACAGCAGGAGGAACAAACAAGATGGACCCCAAGTCCTTTCCGTAGTCACAATTAAGCAATAATGCACGACAGCGGATGTGTTGTTGTGAGATTTATACACGCCTTGGGTGTGGTGTGGCACAAGGCTGCAGGCTAAGTGCGTAACCCACCCAACACACCACCTGGAGTGCATTATTGCGACTATAAAATAGGAAAAAAAAGAACAAAATGTGTTCTTCATTGAGAAAAAAAAATCAATATTGTTATTAAATTCAAGAAATACAAGGTGTTTGTTCTTCCACCTATGATAAAATAGTCCCATCGATATCTTCTCCCTCTCCATTACGACCAGCACTTATTATGATTCCTAAGAATTTAACTTCACCTCTGATCTAAATTCATCTTTCATTTTAATTTTGGAAGGTTCACACAATCCTACTTTAAATTTCCTGCTCTTTCATAACCTTGCATTTTTTTTGTTTCAGCCTGTCCTGCTCCAGTCAGCTCCCGAAAACTGCCACAGCCCATGGCCGGGAGGCAGTTCTTACTGTTATTTTCACTGCCTCCCTAGCACCTGTACTGGTTTCTGGTGTTCCACTCCGCTTAGACGTTTGGGGGGTGCACCTGCCATGTTCAAAAGCCTGTGCTGCCGTGCAGTGTAAATGCTGTGTCGCGAGCTTGAGTAAAGGTGCCATTCAGGAAAATAAAAAGAAAACTGCTGTTAACTGCTGAACGTAACAGTAGCTGGAAATAGAATATAACATATTGACTTGACTTGCTCAAGCACCAGCTTTGTGCAGTTGCTAGTTGCATGCTTCAGTTTTTCAGCAAGGCAGTCTATCTGATCTTGTTACTGATGCTGCATTTGTGACTGAAGATAGCAGCTGACTTCACGATCGGTTGTAGCATTGCAGATGCTATTGAGAAGCGCCTCCACAGAACCATAAACAGGTCAAAAGGGGTATTTTCTATTGTGTGACTGCCTTCTGGGCAATAGTTTAACATTATGGCTAAACAAGCTGGCCCGGTGGCACTGAGGGTTGAGGTTCTGGACGCCACACCTCGTGCCATGTCAGCAACCCGGGTTGAGCAGGACCCGGGCGCTGAGGAAATCGGCAGGGAGGAGAGGATCGAGTGTCCGGAAGACTGCTCTCCTCTCCCTGGGGAGGGATCCAGGTCTTCTCCGGCGCAGTAGAGACCCCCGGTGGAGACCATGGGTACTACTAGCACAACAGCAGATACAAGGGAGGAGCACGGCAGACATCTATGGTAGCCCGTGCTGAAGTCAGTGCACGACTGTGCTCCTGGGGGAAAATGCACAAGACAATCCCCAGGCTGGGGATAGGTGAAGGCACCTCTTGTGTCCCGACCACACTCCTGCTGTCGGGCTCTCTTTCCAGAGTCACCCCCAACCCCCGACTCCATCCCAGCGCTCTAGATTATAGATAGAGCACCTGGGCGTGAGGCAGTCCCACCTCAGGGGGCTCAGAGCCAGGGGATCCGCTGGGCTGGGTCGGCCTGGTATACAGAGAGAGCTTCGGACAGGGAGGTAGAGTCGTGGGCACTGGGAGGTAGCTGGAGAGAGTTCCTCGGAACCAGTGAACAAATAGAGCCTACAAAAAAAAATTATGAATGCGCTATCTTGAAAAGGTTCAGTGAAAAAAAATGGCAGTTTTCAGTACTGACAATGTTTGGTCAGATGATCTACTGTTTGAAGACATGTGATCTGGTCAGCTGGGACTTTATCCATGTGTTTGTTATGAGATTTACACATGGCTAAAGCCCCAGTCTGACCAATCAGATTACAGCATTTTTCTTGTCCATTTTATAACAGTATGTTGCCAGTAGGAAACACAGCATTACAGGTTTGACTTCCATCACAGCCAGTGATTCGCTGCATGAAATTTAGCAGGTCCCTTAATGCTCCCGTGCTTCAGTCCACCAAGCTTTAATTTTTTTTTTATACTTTAGTTTTATCACTTTTCATAAAGTACAGCATACACCATACCACAAAATACAAGGCAGATAACAGTCGTTATACATCACAGTCAGATACAGCTCAGCAGATGCTCAAAGTATACAGCATTATTTGTTCATTCTGTACTAGTGACTAACAACCTTAGTAAGATAAAGGAGTTATTCTCCGGCTCGATAATAAATGTAGGAACTAAGCGCTATCACTAATCCTATACCATGCACAACATTTTGCCATTATTTCAGCCCCTTAGGAATTAAAAGATGGAGGGAGGCTGGATTATCCTACCAAGGGAGACTGAAACTAGGAAATAACTAGGTTGCCTGGGCTCAATTAAGTTGCTTAACACCCCTATTGCATATGTCAGACCTGCTAACAGACAGGGAGACATGTTATTAGAAAAGAGAGTTTGCATTTAGTTCACAAATTGAGTGGAGTAATGTATCCCCTATGTTCACTGTGACCCTTAATAGGCAGGACATTCTATAACAACCTTCAGACATATTAACACCAACATGGCTTAGCAATCAGAGATGGTAAGTTCCAGCAAAGATCAAACAAAAAGAAAAAGAAGATATTTGCTACTCTGAGTAAGTTGGCATTATAGGGAAAGATCACATTAAACTGTCCCAAGTTCAGACATTAGTGTCCAATTCAGAACTCAAGTCCTGATCATCTTTTTTTTCCCCCTTAGTTTGACCCTCAATTAATTTGGAAGCCAAAGTAGCAGTAGCATCTGGGTCTGTCAGAATATGGGTTTTACCAGAATATTAATCTGGAGCCTCGCAGGAAAGAGGAGTTGGGCCTCAATACTGTTTTCCAAAAGGAGTTTCTTCGTAAGTTGCAACACCTTTTTCTTGGTCTGGGACTGAGAGGAAATGCCAGGGAAAAAGGCGACCTTACTGCCTTCCCAGACCAAGTCTCCCCTTTGTCTAGCAACCCGCAGCAGCAGAATACGGCTTTCAGAATTCAAGAGCGTAGCAAAGGCAGTCAAAGGACGTGTGCTACCTGGGCCCCTTCTGGAACGCATAGGAATGGCGAAGGCTCTGATCACTGTAATCCCCAAGTCAGCAGGCAATAGGGTAAGGTCTGTAAAAATTTGTCTATTTATTGCTGTAAGGATTTCAGTGGATGAGGCAAATTGTGGTGGAAAGCCCACTATACACACGTTTGATTGTCTCTGTGCATTTTCAAGGGCTTCTATTTTAGCCCAGAGAAAAGTCAGGTCCTGCGCAAAAGTAGTGTTTTTTGCTTGTTGGTGACCCGATTCTGCTTTGAGTGCTTGTACCTCTGTTGCAGTTGCACCCACTTTCTCCTCAAGGTCATTAAATCTGGACTCCACCATTGCCAGTCTACGGTTGGTTTCTTCGCCATTCTCTTGGATTTTGTGTAGCAATGCCATAATCTGGGGGTTCAGATTATCACTCGTTCGTAGCTCAGACGATACAGAAGGGCCTGGGCCTGTTCCTCTCAGTGTAGGCGCCGTAGAAAGAAAGGCTTCTATATGCTGGGCAGTATGTTTCTGGTCTCTCTTTGGACTCATTTTGTGTTCAGTAGCCCCTATTACAAGAAATCTTGCCTTTTTAGATGATCTGCTGTCCCGAGGAAGGTAAAATTAAGGCTTTTAAATCCTATCCTTGTGGGAGATAAAACTAAGCAGCAGCCATGTTGGGTGCTCAACAGCATCCCGGTCCACCAAGCTTTAAAACTGAACAGAAGGAGGACGCCAATGGAAACAACATCCTTCCTGGGCAGCCGCACAAAATTGCAATGGTCAAGTTAATTTTTCTAGCACCTTTCTAAGAGTCAAGAAATCTTTCTGTGGACAGGTGACACGTATTTAAACAACAAAGACAGCTATTTGTATGGTATGGTGGGCCAGTAGTATGGCAGCAGAGCACTGTGCTGCCTCCCAGGAGCCTTCAGCACCCATATGAGACCCAGAGTTTCACCCTGTGTGGCTGGCAGAGGACAAAGCATCTCATGGAGGTGAGGTGCTGAGCTTACAGAGAAGTGAGGGGTGTGGACTGCCACGTGTCACACTGGACCACTAATTCTGTTCTCTGTATAATTTTTGTTGTAAATATAAGAAATTAATGTATGATGACTGTGGCAGAGGGAAAAGGCTGTTTTACTAGAACTGACACATCAATACCCCCCAGAGATAGTTCAAAGGACAGGAGGTGGTTTGAGTCTGCAGCTATTTAAAATGCAATTCTTTTGTTCAATCTTCTTCGAAGGCAGGAACTAAAGTTTATAATGCCCTCAGGGAGATCCTTTGACTTGCATAGTTGCCAGGAAGGACTTGTGGGGAGGGGTGTCGGAGAGAGGCCAGAATGGACACTGAAGAGGTTTGATGTTTGAGCCAGGGAGGACCCAGACAAATTTGGAAGGTCAAATACACATTCCCAGGAAGCCTTGGGAGAACATCACAGAACCTGTCTATATGTATGTGTGTGTGTGTGTGTGTGTGTGTGTGTGTGGCAGAACAAAAACCAGTTCTGACCAATTACCCTGAGGAGAGGAAATTGAGTATGTCACTTTTTTTTTTTTAAATCTTGTTGGGATATCCTGTGTGGTAACATATAACTTTTAATACACCAAGGTGGAGTTTAATGATCTCAGAGAGAAGGCCGGCTCAGAACTCTTTTATCCAACTGAGCAAGCCTTAGAGTCATACAAGACAACAATTCTGACTGAGAGAAGAGAGACCCTCAAAGCACTGAAAGAAAGTTAGCATTAGATTAGACCAGTCTAAATGTATGTATTGTAGGAACTGTACTTTTTCCTGTTTGTTTTAAGGCTGTATGTGTTGGGATATATATTTGTTCTGTAATTATTGTTTTGTTTTGATATTTTTAAAGTAAAGACATAATTTGCAATAGAAACTGCATGGAGTGCCTTGACATTTTTTTTTATTTTAAGTGGAGCTTTTAAAGGTTATAAGTAACACTGTGTATGGGCTTATTGATATACCAAACTGGGAAATGGATAGAGTTCTCTAAAGTCTTGCATAGAGTTCGAAGGGTTCATTTGAAACACCTGGTTGGGTGACCGTAGGCAAACATATCTGGCCCCCCGAAGACAGAATTATCTGAGCCTGATAATTGGGTACGCTAACAAGAGGTTATCAGTTTGAATTCCTCCAGAGCTTGAGACTAAGGTGACTTGAACCCACAAAACAGACAAGAGGGTTACCTTGTTCTGTTCACTGTACACAAATCATACGCTCAGAGGTTGGCACTTTGGGAGTAGAGGGCTGACCGGCTGAGCGAGTTTGTGTCATCAGGCATTTGTGCCCTCCACCCCCACAACAGCAGTAGTGGCAGAGGAAGAGTGCAGCCACAATAATATCATCAGTGTGGGAGGGCAGGGAGCCCACTGATGGAGAGGAGAGTAAAGAAATACTACAAGGCACATTACAGAACTGTTTCATCACGTATAACTGGTACCCTGTCCATTCCAATATCACCCAAGGGACCTATTGGATAGAGGATACCCCCCACACACTGTGAACAGAATCAACTGCTTCTAGAAGCCCCTCCTACAGAAAGGCATTGCCCCTCTGGATCCCTAAGTGATAAGGCATTAAAAGAACACACACGCCCCGATTCTCAGAGGCTGATAACAGCGATGATGCAACAACATGAAACACACAGGGACTGTGTGAGGAACGGGGCGAGGATTACCATGCTAAAAACCCTCAATAAACGCAGTCACAAACATTTGAGCCCCTCCAAAAGTTATGACCAGCTGTAAGAAGCTTGTGGAAAAAAAGTCTGTTATGATTGTTATCCTGAAATCCACTGCCATCTAGAAACTTAACAATCCTCTCCTTAAAAATGGGCTTAAGTAATTAGCCAATTAGGTATTTCTACTTTACTCTTATCTTTCTCCTCCCACCCTTCCCTCTTCTTCAGTCGAAGTACCCACCCCCCCTTGGATTTGCACAATTCCCAAATGTAGCATTAGAATGCCTTATCCTCCTTCTTCACCAATACCACAAACCTCACCTTTGCTTCCGACTTTGCCCTTCAAAACTTCTTGTTGGCATCTCTCACCTTGGTCTGATGCACTTCCCAGTTTTAATGTGTCTGGTTGGCCTTGTTTTTTGTAGACTTTGTTCTGCTTCACTGCCTCCTCCACCTCCTTTATGTATCAGATTGGTCTCTTTCCTCTCCCGTTTTCTCCTACTTCCCTAAGACAGAGACTTGTTGCTTCAAACAACTGTTTTTTTTGATCAATCCCCATTTACTATCCACCCCTGCTGCTGCCTCCACCCGCTGCAATCTTCTCCCTAACCAGTTCCTCCATTCTACCAAAATCCACCTTTCTTCGCCAGTGTCAGTGGCTCAGTAGGTAGCACACTCGCCTCTGAGGCCGAGAGATCAGAGGGCTGTGGGTTCAGTTCAACATCTGGCACTTGGGTTAATATCCCAGTACTGACACTGTAGTGCAGCATGAGAGGGGTGCTGCACTTCTGACGTGCCGTCTTTCGGATGAGATGTTAAACCGAGGTCCCATCTGCCTGGATTGGTGGTAGTTCAGGTGGATGTTAAAGATCCCATGGCACTTATCGAAGAGAGTAGGGGTACTTTATTGGTTTGGAATACACAACATCACCGAAAAGAAAATAAAACAAACAATGTAAAGAAATATCAACAATAATAACTAAAGAAGAGTACAAATATAAAGAACTGCTATTAAAAGAAATGTTTTCCATAAATACCTAACATAAGACCTAGAATATTTTTTTCATCAAGACAGCGTATCATTTGTAAATCTGAAATGACAGCAGAAAGAATAGCAGCAAATCCGATTAGCTTGTTGCAACACAAAGAACAGCGAGCCTGCCATAAGTAATATTGTAAAAGTGCAAATAATACATTCAAAGTAATCCTGTGATATTGGATCCCAATCACCCAAATATTCACCTAATACTAATGTACAATAGGAAAGAAATCTCAAATGGGGCATATTCCACTGTCGGGCTACAAAGTCCCAAAACTTCTGACTGAAATGACATTCAAGAAAAAATGCATCTGAGATTCTTCAATGTTAGTACAATCTGGACGTAAACAGTATCTCTCAGAAATTGGTTTGTACTTCAAATTGCCACGGACTCCAAGCCTTCCATGTGCAGATATCCATACTATATCCCATACTTTAAATGAGATCCTACCATCTGTCAATTTATAAAAACATGTTTCATATTAGATGGGAACAGGAAGGAAAAAGCAGAATCACTTTCTGCACGTTATACACAACATAATCATAAAAAGATTTCCTATGCAATGATTGTATTTTCTGTAAGGAATCTTCCATTGATGTAGTTTTTAATCGGAAAGTCCATAATTTGGCAAATCATCTGAAGACAAAATTCTTGGTGGCAAAAGGGACCATTTAAAAAATATTTGTGCCAAATGGATTTGGTCCAAAATTGACAAGGAAAACGGAGCTTGCCAAAGAAAAGAAAAGGAGAAAAGAAAAATGGAATGAAAAAAAACAATAGGGTTAATCATGTTCAACCCTCCGTCATGGAATTTCAAGTAAGTATATTCTCGCCTAACCGGGTTCAATCTATTACCCCACAACATCTGAAAAAATATACTATAAAGTCTAGTCTCTAATGAAAGAGGAGGGGGAAAAAGATGACTTATATAAAGAAATATGGGTAAAACGAATTTTTTTATAACCACAACCCTTTTCTTTTTCCCAAATTTCCAATGTTTCCATTGATTCACTTTGGCTTCTCCAACGTTAGCTGTTTTTCCCAATTATAAATCTCCATGTTAGGCATTCCAAACCAGATCCCCAGAATTTTCTGAGGCCGGACACAAGAGGATATCATAACAATTTGTTAAATCTGGGGCTGTCCGACCAAGTTGTAGTACAAAACTTTTGTAATGTTCAGAGAGGCACCAGAATATTCACCAAAAGAAGAAAAATCTCTAAAGCTCTCTGTAAGAGAGGGAATCAAGCTAAAGGAGAGTGACATCATCTGCGAAGGCAGTGACTTTGACCTTATCTATACCTATAGGAGCAATCCGGAAATGGAGGATCTAAATTATACTCCTAATAATTGGATCTAAAATGAAAGTATATAATAAGGGACTTAGGACATCCTTCGGACACCTCGAGAAATTGATATGTTTCTACCTAAGAAACCGTTTACTATTGGTATAGAAACTGCAGATGAGTATAATTTTGAGATCCACGAGTAAAAGTCTCAGGAATACCATAAGAGGATAATACAAAAACAAGAAGGAATGGCTGATTGCATCAAAGCTTTTGATTGATCCAAAGCTGCTATTAGTTCTGTAGAGAAAAATTAGTGTGACAGGCCATTAGATCTCTAAGTAAAAGAGATTATGCTGAATCGTCTACCTGTAATCGCACAGGTCTGTGCAGTGTGAATCAAAAATCTGGCTACTTTTTCTAATCTGTTATTCAATATTTTAGATAGAATCTTATAATCACTATTAAGAAGACAGATTGGTCTCCAATTTGAAAGTAGTCTCTATCTCCTTTTTAAAATAAAAGTCATTAGGGACAGTGAAAAATCTGGAGAAGGGGTACTAGAGGATAAATAAGAATTAAACACGTTGGGAAGAAAAAGACCCATAAACTGTATACACTTTTATAAAAATTCATTTGGTATGCCATCTACACCTGGGAAGACCCAAGTTTTAAATGTCTGATCACCTCAATGACTTCAGAAGAGGTAATTGGTGATCTTAAGGACTGAATCAGATCATGAGGTATTTGAGGAAGGAAGAAAAAATTGCATGGTGAAAAGATCCACAGGTAACACATTAGGGGTGAAAAATATTCCTGAGTATATTGTTCAACTACCTGCAACATACCAATATCAGTAGTAATTAGTTTTTATCACTATTAAATAAGCCAGTCATACGGTATCTTTCAAATATGATTTACATGCTTGAAATGGGTCCGCCATAGGGGAATCCTTGTAAATAAAACAGAATTCTAAATCAAGGGATTTGGCCCTGTTATACTGATAAGTTCTCATTTGTTGTTTAATAGTTTTGATTTGAGAAAGAAAATGAATGTGTTCCCTCGGGGAGTGACATAAGTCTATACAATTGATTCCTTAGAACTAAATATTTCCCATAATCATCCCAGCACCTTGCCTTACCCCAGGACTGAAATAAATGAGCAAGCTCTGTTTTGAAATGCTTCCACCAATCAAATGGGAGGAAAGAGATCAAAAGTGGAGGATTTTGCAGCTAAAACAATTCAAGTTTACCAAAATATACCGGATCTGAAAGAAAAGAAGTATTCAATCTCCAACGAGAAACACCAGAGCTCAATCTGGGAGGAAGAAGCCGTGAGGACAAAGAACAAAATAGAATGTGATGGTCAGAAAATTCTGCGGAACAGCAACACAGGATACCACATGAAAATAGCGGAAATAAAAACATATCAATCCGAGTAAAAAAGGTGTACCTATAATACGTGTACCTCCTGTAGCCTGTAAACTACGAAATACATCCAAAAGGCCAGCATTTGTTACGACCTCTGATAATGCATGAGAATCACAATACACCTTCTTTCCTTGCATTCTCTGAAACTGAATATCAAGGAGCAGTTAAAATCCCTCCCCAAACCAAATGTTTCCTTGTAAATAAGAAGGGCTTCAAGGTCTGAAAATAAGAAATACGTCCGTTTAGACTGTGGACCGTAGATATTAATAACCGAAAGAATAATCACCCAAGAACAATCTAGTATAAGTAACCTACCCAGCACCAAATCAGTCACTTTTGTGATGTGAAAGGAAGTATTACCAAACAAAATGGCTACTCCATCAGCCAGTTCAGTACTATAAGACCAAAAGGAGGGGCCACGAGTCCATAATTTTTCAATTTGTTTTCCTCTGAAATGGAAGATACCCTTGTTTCTTGCAAAAAATAACGTCAGATTTAAAGTCTGCAGATAGGAAAACACAGATATCTGCCTATGAAAAGTTTTTAAACTGCAGACATTTAAAGTAGCAAATTTCAAAGCAGCCATAGAAAAAACTTAAGGACTATGCTTCTGACTCACTTTCCTTTTCTTCCCTTTTTACCTTTCTTATCTTTAGCCAATTCAGTTGATTTGCTATCATCCTCATCCGTTACTAGCTCCGAGAGGTGAGAGGTCTCAGATTCCAGATCAGAGTCTCTCACCTCCTCCGAGAGGAGAGAGAAATTCTCAGTCACCACTGAACTGCTCTGGGCCTGTTTGGAGGAGGCTCTAGTGAACCTCCTGCTTTTACCATTTCAAAGGGAGGAGGCATGTTGAACCAGATTTTGACTCTCTCTAGACGGGGGGACCAGGAGGTACCATCTTCTGAGATGCAGGAGCCACCTCTTGTACTGATGGACCAGGACTTGGGAAGGGGGAAGGGTCTTGCCGTGGGAGGAAAGGAGGGAGGGTTAACCCTCTCACCTGAGGTATGTAATTTAGCCTGGGCTTTCTGAAGCAGCCCATCGTGGTCTAAACCATCGGAACAATTATGTCTCGCCCATGGGCACTGATGAAAGGCATGACCCTGATCGTCACAAGGTTACATTTAAAAATATTCTTACATCGGTCTACAGAATGCCCAAAACCCCACAAAGAGGACACTTCAGCATATCACAAACACTACTTATATGTGCTTTTATCCACATTTATAACAGGCTCTAGGCTGCCCTGCATAAAAGCATACCCTCTATCTTTTCCTAGAAAAAACTATTCGGCAAATGTACCACTTCTGAATTAGTTTGTAACAACTTTACTTTAAATTTCACCCCCAGTCCAGATACCCTCAACATCTAAGAGAGCTTCAGGGGCCCCAACACTTCACACTTGGCTTGCAGCCATCTATAAATATCACTGACATTCACCCTTCGTTTCTGAACATAATGGTAACATATCGTGATTAAAGGCTTTGATAATGGAATAACAAAAGGCAGCCAAACAGGATGATTTTCTGGCTGAACATATTTGTCCCAAAACTTATCCAGAAGGCAACAGATTGGAAGCTTATGTCATAACAGTCTTCGCCAGAAATATGAATAAGGGAGCATATGTCCTTAGCAATAAAATCCCATCTTAGTTTTCAACAGCTGGTTGAAGATATAATATCTATCAGGATGTTCCTGCAGACCCCCTCTATATCTTAAGCGCACAGCATGACGACGGGGGGCCTGCTCTAGCTTTGCTTTAAATAAATCTGCCATAGTCGGTGTAGCTGAATGAGCAGTCTCCTGAGAAGCTGCAGTAGCTATAGCAGAAAAGGTTTCTATGGAAAAGTCAGACCCAGGCCTATCCCTATCTCCCCTCGAGGTAGATGGTTGTGGGGAACCCTCTAAGCCAGGGATAGGAGATTTTTTACCTGAGAGGGGAGTCAAATCAAGATCAGGCACCCAAGTTCCCGACTCATTTCTTCTCCAGCCTGCATCCAAAAGCGCCATCTCCTCCGACCAGTCAGGATTCGATCACTGACCTCCTCCTTCCTGGAGCCCGGATTGCTGTCGCACCAGGAGCGTCGTGTGCGGTCCGTCACTTTTTGCGGTCCTCCCGGAAACCACCTCCCGAGACACAGATTCCGTCTCTAAACGTAACGCATGAAGATCACTCACCTTGTGTATCTCCGTCACTAGCAATGTTAACGCCTTGTCCTGCTTCCGAAATAAAGGTACCGCTGAAGGCGCATAGCACTCACTCTCTTCCTGAGCAGTAGACCGATGTAAAGCAACTCCCAAGGTAGGCAAAATCTCTGTCGATAAGGGTTCCATTTGAACAGTGTGCTGCTTAGGCTCCACCACCTCCTCCTCCATCCTGACCTCAGGAACGTCTGCCAGAACGGCTTCTGACGTCAGCAAGAACCCCCACCAGCCACTGACCAGCAGCCAGTAGGGGAATTTCCCCGGTGTCCTGGCCAAATTTCCCTCATTCACTAAAAATACCACCAACAGCTGAATCTGGTTCAAGATCAGTTGACATTCATCTGTATCCCCCTCCCCCGGATCATGCCTGAAAACAGGCAGGATTTGTCTAGTGCACTTACCTGGTCAGCAAAAACTAAATAAAAATAAATAAAACAAAGTATAAAACCAGAGTTTCAGAGTAGTTGCTTTTTGGATCTAGTTTTCGTGAAACCCAATGCTAGGTGATCCCTGTTTCCCAGTGGGTTCCTTTCCTGTGACCTCTCCAATATTGTCTCCATTTGTAAGGACCAAGTCCTGAACAGCCCCCTCTTCTGTGGGATTCTCCACCATTTGTACCAGGAATACATCTTGTAGGACTTCTACCAGCTTCTAGTTTCTTGCACTCACTGCTACTGTGACGCTCCACTCCACGTCTGGTGTGCTAAAGTCCCCCATTAGCAGGACGTCACACTGTTTAACCACCCTCTTTATTACCTCTCCCAGCTTCCTGTCTGCATCGTCCTTTTGAGATGGCAGTCTATATGCTACTCCAACCCTGATAATCCCCTCCATGACTACCTGTAATCACAGTGCTTCTGCATTAGTGCCAACCACCATGCCTTTGTCTTCTGTAACTCTGATACCCTTCTTCACATACAAGGCCACTCTGCCTACCATTTCCCCTGCCTCATATCCCTCCTGGAAACCAAGTATCGTGGCACGGATAATTCCCAGTTATTGTGCTGCATAGCCCACATCTCTGTCACAGACATCAAGTCTAACTGGGCCTCTGCCACCAGTGCCTGCAGGTCAGAATCTGATTCCCCAACCTCCTGTCATTCATGCACACTACCTTCCAAAGTAGGAGTGCGGCCACAAATTTCAATGTTATACACACTCTTCCAACTGCTGCCCTCCTACTCACTTGCACCACACCTGGTACAAAACAAAAATCAGACTGTTACAAGTCCAGGTGTCACATCTGATCTCTATGGATTATATACTTACAACTATGTTCTAAATAACAGAAGTCTGAACAGAGAAGCTAAGCTACCTCCCCTCCTTATGTTCTTGTTAGTTTTCTCTTTCTGCCCTTTTATGTACCTACCCTTGGTCTTGTTCCCAGCCCCTTCCCTCTCTGTGTTGTGATGGCTCTCTTTCCCCGTGTTGCAAACTCTTCCTGCTCCTCTAGTTCCTGCCTGTCCTACGTATTTGTTTCCAGTTGTCTTACCTCTCCCTCTTACTTTCCCTGTCAGCGTCCCACCTTGTTTGTGTCCTGTGCATTCCCTTCTACCAGCGACAGTGTCGGGGGAGGCCCACCTGGTTTTCCACAGTTGTGTAGGTGTACTATCCTCAACTGCATTGCCTCCCCCTTGCCTAGTTTAAACTGGTCCTGATGTAATCTGCAAACCTCTTTCCTAAAACCCGTGTGTCTTTGTTTGACAAAAAACTAAAGCAATGCTTTTTGGGTCCAAACCTTACCTGACCAGTATCACCAAGTCTGACTCCTCCCTCTTGATGCTTACACCTGATGGCCCAGCACTAGAAAAATGTTCCCATTTTCAAGTACCTGGGCGAAACCCTCAAACCCTACCCCTCCTACACAGAGCACATAAACTCCATCGTACGTCGGGTTAACCAAAAACTCGGGGGCTACATATCGGCGCAAACATTTCCTGACCAGCAAGATTCACTTAGCTACTGCCCAAGACAATCTGCTACCTATCATTGACTACTGCTCTCCCATACATGCTACAGTATCTTCAACCCTATGCATGTGTCTAAACTCTATCTACAATAACAAATATCGATTTGTACTTCTGGCACCCTACTCTACGCACCACTGTATCCTTTACCAGACGCTAGGATGGCTCCCTCTCTCCGGCCGTTTTGAATATGCACTGACAACACCCTTAGAGATGGAAGTGTTTCACCTTATGCACCCTTCCTGAAGGATACAGCTGCTCCTAGAAGCCTACATATATCACTGGTTCCCCCTATGGAAGTCCCTAAAGTCTCCACGGTAATAAGTGGCAAAGCTATGTCAGTTGCTGCTCCCTCTCTCTGGAACAGACTCCCTGCCCCTCTCCGGTCTGCAGACATTCACAGCTCTTTCAAACACTGTTTCAAAGCCTGGCTACAGAAAGAGACAAAATGCCTGTGCTCTCCTGGGTAAGCTTCTTCAGCTTACTACCTATCCCGCCTACCTTAGCTGCCAACCCAGCTCTTACAGTTGCCTTGCCTAACATAGCACTCTGTGACTACCCTCTTTTTGCTAGTCCGGTTGTTATTGCCTGCTGCCTTTGACTGTGAATCCAATGATTTGGTGTCTGAATATTTGTTCAAAATGTAATTGTATGCTGTATACCATCACCCTTCCCTCCAATTCTTTGCAATATGTAGTATATTATGTTAATTTCCCCCAACATTTTGTACACAGTGCTGTTTATACTGTTATCCTGTTCTGTTTACATTCTGTATAATTTGTTTTCTGGTATGTATTTTAATGTGCCATACGGTTGGCCCTAGTCATGCCTGAAAACAATCCCCTGGATCAGTACACCTACCCAGTAATCAAAAACTTAAATAAATAAATAAACTGAGTGCAGAGCCACCAGTCCTTCCAATGGGGGTACCCGGTCTCCGAGGAACCGAAACCTCCAGCCATGCAGGAGGGCTGGGAGAATACTGGGATGCAAAGGGAGAGGCATCACCAGTAGAAAACAAGAAGTTATTATCCCTCTGTACAGACAGCTGGTGAGACCACATCTGGAGTACTGCGTGCAGTTCTGGAGACCCAATCTCCGCAAAGACATAGACAGGATGGAAGCTGTCCAGAGGAGGGCAACTAAAATGGTGCAGGGTCTGCACCGGAAGACATATGAAGAGAGACTTAAGGAGCTTAATATGTATAGCCTCGAGGAAAGGAGGGAGAGGGGGGACATGATAGAAACTTTCAAGTACCTCAAGGGAATCAACAAAGTCCAAGAGGGTAGCATCTTTCAAAAAAAGAGGTGTGCAAGAACAAGGGGGCACAATTTGAAGATAGAAGGGGGCGGCTCAGAGGCAATTTAAGGAAGTATTTTTTCACAGAGAGGGTTGTGGATGTATGGAACGGCCTTCCAGAGGAGGTTGTGGAGTCAAAAACAGTGGTGGAATTCAAGCATGCATGGGACAGTCATAAGGTAATTCTAGGGGTTGGGGGTAGGAAGAAGTAGGCTGCTGGTTAACTAGGATCTGCAACTTATCCATCAGGTAGGGAAATGGGCAGACTGGGTGGGCCAAGCGGTCCTTATCTGCCATCAAATTCTATGTTTCTATGTTTCTATGCGTCGAATTGACAGACAGTGAACTGTTCCCTCTCATTGTCTCATGGCCTCAGGAGACACCCTGAAAAAGCTATCATCCCTGCCCTTTCCCCAAGTGCCCTTCCTAGTGTGGAAGCTCTCCTTTACTTTATCTACACTCATCCTGGCCAGGTCATTCATGCCTACATACATCACTGTGTATGGCCCCTGCAAGGCAATGAGTTCCACCAACTTGGTCCAGAGTCTGCTTAATGCTGCCCGAGGGCAACAGTGAACTTCCCTCATTTGTGGAACTCACCATCTCCTCCGTCCTTCTTACAATGGTGTCCCTTAACACTAGTACTATCTTACTTGCCCCTTTTAGACTCCCCAAGCCTTGGCTCATCCCTAGCAGATGCCTCCCCACAGGTGTGTTAGTTCCAGTCAATTCATTGTAAGATACTGGTGGCACTTCCTCCATCAGAGGTACACACACTCTGGTTCATAGGCAACTTCCCCTTTGTATTCTTCCCATTCTCCCTCCTACTGTTCAACCACACGTGCCAGAAAGTGGCATCCTCTGTGGCTGTGATGCATGTTGCAGTTCGAATGCACTGTTAGCATTGGACCTCAAGAAGAGGCTTTCAGCTCTTGCAGCCTTAAGCTCAATCCTTATGGCATGGAGCTCAGGCAGCAGCAGTGCTCCCAGAACACCTGCTGGCTCACCACTGTCCCCCCAACCCCTGCATTTCACCAAAACCCCAGTAGTGCCCCACTTGCATGCCTGTGTAAGAGGTGAGTTGTGCTATTAGTAACACTGACCTTAACCCAGAATCACTACCTCATAAATAATTTAAAACTTATACATAAATATATAACACATATTAATACTTATCTTACACGAATGAAATTGCTCTCTGTAATCACAGGATGTCCCCACAAAGCCAATAATAATATTACAGTACTTCCATACCTGCTATCTGCATCTACAGTATACTGGTCGCTAGTAGTGTGGCTCGCAGATGCTTGTGGAGCATGATCACACATGTAGTTACACCCTTACCCAATTGTTACCACTGCTGTCAATTAACTGTCCTACCCAAGTCACATGCAAGTTTCACTCACTTTACCCCTGAAGGGAAACTTTAAGAAAAGCAATCTGACACACAGTAGTCGTAGTTAAATAGCCATGAACCATGAATTCTGACATGAGCTTACACATTTTGGATAAACTGATCATCTAGATGTGTAGTTCCTTCACACAGATACCGTTTTCCCTTCTCTGCAGCAACTGCTGCTCTTCATTTTAGATTTCCAAAACATCAAGACATTATGTGTCATCAGTTAAAACTATTCAGTGTTATTCATTACAATGACCTGGAAAGGTGTAACTAATGTTATAAATGAGCACACAGTAGGACAAGACGGGGAGAGTGCGGTAGTTGCTGTTGAGAGAGGAATTCAAAGTAGTTACTGAGACAATAAAAATCTGATCACTAATTTAACGAAAAAGGTACAAACATATAAGACTACATAATATACACCAAAAAGGAAAAGAGGAGTGCAGCTAAAGGCCTAAAAATGGTTCCCTGTCACATTTAATGAGACATGTGGGCCCTTACCATTCCATAGTAAAGCTTTACAAGTCACCTGAAATGACACCCTAATAAGATAAGCATGGCATACGGATTACAGACAGAATATATCAGCCCTAGAACCCTCACCAATAAACTACAAATACTTTAAAGATCCCACCAAATGGCATTTGTGCAACCCCTTGGGAATCACCTGGATTTAGTAGAGACAAATCACGGCGAAAAAACAATGTTTCAATGGTGCAGAAAAAGAAATCCTTGAGTATGAACAGCAAATCTCAGACCACAAAAATCAGGAAGCTGTGTCTTGAAACAAAGCCCATAGATATCGACTTATCTGTCCCAAACTGCCACATTTTTTCTCTCAGTCCTTTCGACACAGCAATAATTCTCATCTCTATATCCAGCTTTGTTGATAATGAAAGCTCTTAACATACGTTAAGCACTCAGCTATACAACTGCAACACAGCCTGCTGCTGTAATGAGAATTACTGCTTATGTAGTTCCTTTGATTTCAGACCCACAGAATGAAGGAGACGTGTATTTCTCCCCGAAAGAGAGGCAGGCAAAGGGTGACATTTTTTTAACTGTAGCAGAAGTAGTAACTGCTACACCCCAAAAAAGAACTAACTGAAGGTTATGTCCCCTTAACTTAGAGCAGCCTCCTTTCAGCAGTTTAACATGGAAAAACAAATAATGTTTAAAATATATATTTTAAGTTCCTGCTACAACAGCAAACAGTTCTGTAGTTGCAATCATCTCAGGTCAACTTGTAAGACTTCACTATGGACGCTAAGGGGCAGACACGTCTCAGTACTCTGGTTCCTCAGACGACTCCTGCTATATGCATTACGACTGTCAATAAGTGCATGTGATGGGCTCTCTTGTTTGTAACCCCCCCCCCCGCACCCACACAGGGGCTTTGTTGTAAATGTATCCTTGCTCTTTGAACAACTTGTATTTTCTTGTATGCTGCAGTACAGTAACGACTGTATGTACTCACTATCTCTCCATGCTCCCCTGCCTCCTCAGGTCGCAACTGGTATTGAGCCTTGGGTTCTGTTTGTTTAACTGGTTAAATATGTTCCCGGAACATGTTATAAATAAATAAAAAATGTATACTGTGACCACTGCCAGTATTGCTCATAATTATTTAACGTGCTGGCCATTAACATGTCTATAACACGACAGTTGGAATTAAAAGACTGCAGCGGGGCAGAACTGTAGTCAGGCAAGAGAAAATATTTTTTTTTTTAATTCCATTCTCCTTAACTTTATTGGGCTTCTTTAATTACTCGGTTTTCATAGGCAGAAGAATGTCAAATTACCCATCGTGTCTACCTCCCCCCACTGTATGGGAAAATGGAAAATTAGGAGCCCCCAAAGAAAGTACCCATCTAGATGTTTTTTAAATTGCTCAAACTTAGTTGCATCTGTGATAAACTGAGGGAGCTTATTCCAGAGTTTAATCGCCATGACAGTGAAAATTTATATTAATTGTTAAAGTTCTATTTCTACTACAACCTAAATGAAGGACTCCCCCACACTGTGTAACCCAACACAAACATGCTGTTTGCTTGATGCATCTGGTAGCATACACTACAGTGATATTATTTAACTCTCTGTTACTCCAGGACATCAACACATCATCCAAGCACACTGAAGCACCCAGATAATTATAACAACAATAAAAATAGAGCTCCTGGTTAATGGTACACCAGGTATACTGTATGGAGAGAATTACGCATCCTCTTAACCACCGACTGGAGTTACAGTCGTGTCCAAAAATATTGGCGCCCTTGCAGTTTTCTCTAATAATGCAACATTCCTTCCAGAAAATTGTTGAAATTAAAAAATATTTTGGTATCCACATATGTATTTCTTTGGTTTGCAGTGGAATAAAAACACAAAAAGCAGAAAAATTTACTAAGTCTTAGATTATTCCACACAGAAATCCTTAAATGGCCCGGACAAAATTATTGGCACCTTTTAGAAGTAGTTAGAAATAATTAGATTTCAAGCAGGTGATTCTCTTTCACTTTGGAACTGAACTCACCTGTGGTGAGTTGCAGGTGTCTGCAATACAAAAATCACTCATTCAACCAGTCTGAATAAAGAAAAGGACTCATTCTCCTGTTTTGTGCCACTGTGTGTCCCGCAATGAGCATGGAGAAAAGAAAGACAGCCAGAGAATTGTCTGAGGAAGTCAGACAGAAGATTGTAGCCAAGCATGGACAATCTCAAGGCTACAAATCAATCTCCAGAGACTTTGATGTTCCTGTTTCCACCATACGTAATGTTATCAGGATGTTTAAGGCCCATGGCACAGTAGCCAACCTCCCTGGACGTGGCCGCAAGAGAAAACTTGATCGAAGATTGCAGTGAAGGATTGTTCGAATGGTGGAGAAAGCACCTCGATCGACTGCCAAACAGATTCAAGCTGACCTTCAGACACAAGGTACAACAGTTTCAACTCGCACCATCCGTCGCCAACTCAATGAAAGGGGGTTATATGGTAGAAGGTGGGTCCCAGGGTGGTAGCCTGGGTAAAACATTGGCTGGACAACAGGACACAGAAGGTAATTGTAAATGGAGTCCACTCTGAAGAAAGAGGGGTTACTAGTGGGGTACCGCAGGGTTCAGTATTGGGTCCAGTCCTTTTTAATGTCTTCATAAGTGACACTGCAGAGGGACTGGAAGGAAAAGTATGCCTCTTTGCAGATGACACAAAGATCTGCAACAAGGTTGATATACAAGGAGACGTGGAAAGGATGAGAAGGGACTTGGCAAGAATGGTCAGAAGTATGGCAGCTAGGATTCAATGCAAAGAAGTGAAAAATAATGCACCTGGGAAACAAGAACCCAGGGGAAGAAAACACAATGGGGAGGGAGGTAGTAACAACAACAAAAAAAGAAAGGGACCTGGGGGTAATCATATCAGATGACCTTAAGGTTAGCAAGCAATGTGAGAAGGCAGTAGGAGGGGCTGAGGGTATACTGGGATGCATAGGGAGAGGCATCATCAGCAGAAAACAGGTAGTTGTTATCCCTCTGTACAGACAGTTGGTGAGACCCCATCTGGAGTACTGCATCCAGTTCTGGAGACCCCATCTCCGCAAGGACATAGACAGGATAGAGGCAGTCCAGAGAAGGGCAACTAAAATGGTGCAGGGTCTGCAAGAGAAGCCATATGAGGAGAGACTAAAGGAGCTTAATATGTATACCCTTGAGGAAAGAACGGAGAGGGAGGACATGATAGAAACTTTTAAGTACCTCAGTGGAATCAACAAAGTCCAAGAGGGTAGCATCTTTCAGAAAAAGAGACATGCAAGAACAAGAGGACACAATTTAAAGATGGGGGGGGGGCGGTTCGGGGGCAATGTGAGGAAGTTATTATTTCACAGAGAGGGTAGTAGATGTATGGAACAGCCTTCCTGAGGAGGTTGTGGGGTCTAAAACTGTGGGAGAATTCAAGAATGCATGGGACAGACATAAAGCAATTCTTGTGAGGGGTAGGAAGAAATAGGCTGTTGGTTAACTAGGATCTGTGGCCTATCCTGTAGGTAGAGAAATGGGCAGACTAGATGGGCCAAGCGGTCCTTATCTGCCATCAAAGTCTATGTTTCTATGAGGCCCAGGAGGACCCCACTGCTGAGAGAGAGACATAAGAAAGCCAGACTGGGGTTTGCCAAAACACACCTGAACAAGCCAAAATCCTTCTGGGAGAATGTCCTGTGGACAGATGAGACCAAATTAGAGCTTTTTGGTAAAGCACATCATCTCTGTGTTTACAGAAAACAAAATGAAGCCTTCAAAGAAAAGAAGACCTTCCCTTAGAAGACAGTATAGTGCAGTGGTCTAAGGCTCTGAGCTGCAAATTTGGTGACATCCAGCAGACCAGACCTGGGTTTGAATCCCACAGCTTCTACTTGCATACTGTGTGACCCTGAGCAAGTCACTTAACCTCCTTGTGCTCCCAGGTCGCTCCTGTAAAAAAGCTTTCAGCTTAGTCTGCTATACCTGGTTAAACAACTAAAAACAAACAAAATACAGTCAAACATGGAGGAGGTTCAGTGATGTTTTGGGGTTACTGTGCTGCCTCTGGCACTGGGTGCCTTGAACGTGAGCATGGCATCATGAAATCTGGAGATTACCAGGCCATTTTGGAGCGCAATGTTGAACTCAGTGTCAGAAAGCTGGGTCTCCGTCGAAGGTCATGGGTCTTCCAGCAGGACAATGACCCCAAACACACTTCAAAAAGCACCCAGGAATGGTTCAAGACAAGATGCTGGACTGTTCTGAAGTGGCCAGCAATGAGTCCAGATCTAAATCTCATTGAAACCCTGTGGAGGGATCTGAAAACAGCAGTTGGGAGAAGGCACCCTTCTTATCTGGGAGAACTGGAGCAGTTTGCACAAGAAGAGTGGGCCAAACTGCCAGTAGAGAGGTGCAGAAAGCTCACCCATGGCTATAGAAAGCGGTTGATTGCAGTTATTTTGACCAAAGGCTGTGCTACCAAATATTAAGTCTAGGGTGCCAATAATTTTGTCAATGCCATTTCTTTTCATTTTCTGATTTAAAAGGATATATTAAATTCTGAATCAAAAACAAAGGTTCTGTAATATTAACAGAGAAATAAAGAATTGTGGAGACCAAATACTGTACTGTTGTTAATTTCAACTTATGTTTAGAGGAAATTGTGAGTTATCTGAAAAGTGCAAGGGCGCCAATATTTTTGGCCACGACTGTATGTAATACTCGCTGGACTTGTTGGCTGGTTCACACCATAAGCAAGAACCCTACTTTGATTCCACGAACCTTGATTGACTTACTATAAAGGTGGTCCCCTGTTTATGAAAGCCTGGTAGCCATTCAATGCATATGATAGTAACATGGATTCTTCAACCCTAATGGAAGACCTGAAGGTCCCCCCACCCCCACTACTGAGGATGGCCCAACCCAACCCCACACGCATAAGGGTATAAACTCTCCCACAGAAAAATGATGGAAGGCACTGTAGGGGCAGAAAAAAGATCAGGTGTTTATTGATAATGATGAGCACCACCCCGCGCACTGTACCTTAGAGAGGCTAGGTGGCTCAATAATGTGTCCTGGTCCTCCTGCAAGGCCAAATATTTTCTACTGTGATACCCGATATAGGCTCAATGTATGCTTTTATTACTGTGATACCCAATATAGTGTCAATGTATGCTTTCATTACTGTAAGTTGTGATTGTATGACCTATGAAAAGTTAATAAAAATCATAAATGACAAAAAAAAAAAAAAAAAAAGACAGAGCTCCTGTATCCTCCTTTGGGATACTGTGCATTTCAAAACAGCAGTTAGAAAAGAATGTGATCAGAGGAATATCACGACTGTGCAGTAAGGTTAGTATTACTGCATGGCTGGCTGTTGTCAAATTAGTGGTCATCTGAACTTCTAAAAAAATCTTACATAGTACTTTAAGGTCAGATGTGACATTGGGTCCATCAGGTCCATCCCACCTGCTTCATAAGCAAGGATGAAGAATTCAGTGCAAACCTGTACTAATAAAGAGTGATTATCTACTCACTCCACTGTTCAAGGAACTCACCGATTCCCTTGGTAAACAGAAGTTTGTGTAGGCTTACTCCTCTTTCTTCAAATCCACTGTCTCTGTCGGAAGGCTGTTCAGATTCACCACCTTCTGGGAGAAAAGAGTGCCTTCTAATGTTACCCCCTGAATTTAACACCTCTGAATTTAGGGTGTGTCCTCATGTAGACATCCTTGAGTATGAGAAAGACCAAGATCACGTCCCCTCTTATCTTGTTCAGACATTATTCTGCTTCTGTGAGTCATTTGATGAGCACGACAACCCACTCCAAGGAGTGCATTAACATCCCAGGCAATAAAAGGCATTCAGCGGCACCCCAAGCATCACAATGTACCTGGTGTATGCAGTAAGATCTGGCTTACTGTACACACTATCATAGGTTGTTGCTTGAATTTTAGGTGTATTCTCATGCCCCCTCCCCCAAAATTAATACAGCTTTTGTTGTACAGACAAGTATCAATCTGTGTGCGCTCAGAAACACAAACCTCCTGGTCGTCCTGGTGGCAAAGAGTGCTGAGGCACCTTGGACACCTTACCTTTTCTCATGCCAGCGACCCAGGTTTGGGAGCGGGCTCAGGTCATGGGGGGCCAGCCGGGGAGAGGAGGATTGCGCATCCGGAGTACTGCTCTCCTCCTCTGGGGAGGGCGGGTTGCTGGGTTCTCAGCTCTGGTCTGACCCCTAGTAGAGGCTAGGGGCAATCCAGTGCAACTTCAGGGCTGGATAGCTGGTGACACCTTATGCATGGTAGCGTGCGTGGTGAGTCTTTGTCGGCATTGCACATCCATCCCTCCCTTTCGGAAATGCAGAAAATGGATGGGCACAGAGAGGATGACACAGGCCTCTCCTGGGCTCTGTGCCAGATTTCAGGACCCCTCTCCAGCACTGGATCCATGTATGTCGGCAGGTGACGCCTGCCATAGGACTCCTGCCATGGAGGGGGCTAAGTCATTGAGGATACAGGACCGAGGGCCCTCACCAGATCTGTCTCACCAGCAGCGCAGTGCCCCTGACAAACCCCACTATGGGGGGCAAGCCGTGAAGGAAAGCTGAGTAAGGTAAGTCCCTGGTGTTCCGGTGCCAGGGTTGGGGAGGTCAATTAAATGGATGCTGTGCCGGGGCGGGGGATAAGATGTCCAACTGCAAAAAAGAGGAACACAGACCTTTCACTTCTGTGAACAGCCAATCAGAGCAAGGCGGTAACTTACTGAATAAAAGGATCTGCACACCATCATCCTGGAGTGCGAGTGCACCAGAGCTGAGCGTAGCATCGGCATCTGTAGCTGAATCCACAGAGAAGACTGCCTGCTAGGCAAGGTAAACCACCTCAGAGGTAAGCCACGAGGCACTGCTTCTTGTAAATTGCTGTTTGTGGAGTACTACTGGTGTTGTGTGGCGCAGGAAGGGCAGTTTTCACAGGACATTAGGTGGCAAAGCACAGGCCTTTGAGCAGAGTGGTGTAGGCAAGCAGGTACATCTCCAGACTTCACAAACACTTTCCAACCAGTAAAAATGGACAGGACACAACAGCAGGAATGATGTGTGGGATAACACAGTGCATCAGATGTGGAGCTGCAAGGGGGCCACTGTTGAGCATGCCTGCTGATCAGACACATTTGTGGGTTGCTCTGCACTTCAAGGAGTTTTTTAACAAATATTATTTAAAACTTCTGCCTTCTTTTTGGTAACAGATGATAACTTTATGAAGATCGCAGTCTGCTGTACCGCACCATATTAAACTGTACTATGGGGCATTCTCAGAAGGCTGGAGGGAGCAGTCCCAAGAATCTGTCAGCTACAGAACGCCAGGCCACAATAAGCATGGCACCATCATCAGCGGATCCTCCCCTAGAAGGTCCTACAGATGTCTACGCAGGCAATCGACCTTAAGGTCGAGTTAATTGAAACGATTTGCAGAACAAGACGCCAAACTGGAAATTGCTTCCATGGCTGCAGTTTGGCTTTGAAGCTTGCCTCTCAAGCCATCACTATCACTACCATCTTAGTCCAGGAAAACGCACAGCTGTATCATAGATCGGAGGCCCTACAGAATGCCAACAGGGCCTCCAACGTTCATTTAATTAGACTCCCAGAAGGGTGCAAAGGGAATGATCTCCTGGGATTCCTGCAAACTTGGCTACCAGGAACCTTATATTTAACTTCGGACTCTATCCTCAGCAGTTTCTGTAAATGCTATCGAATCTCCCCTCACCTTCTGGACCTCAGAGCAACTTACCTCGGGCGGTGCTGTTGGTGACAACCAGTGCTTCAGTTCGCGACCAACTTCTGCAGGCTGCCGATCTGCTGACTCCCTTAGCTACAATGGGGTGACTCTTCATCTCTTTCCAGAGCTGTCTTTTGCCATCAAAGCTCGTCGCAAGAAATTTAGTGCAGTCCAGGCCAGACTTAGGAGCCTGGGAGCCACCCATTCCTTATTGATGCTTGCTCGTTTATGAATTCCCTATGGGAGGCATACATTTCAGTACATGGATCCTGTGAAAGCGGGTAAAAGAGCAGACACCATTGCCCGCAAATGTGAAACTGCTGCAGCCCAGCGCCATTCTGATTTGGAAGACAACACCTGAACTGGGAGCACTCAGCAAGTACTTCTACTTATTTGTGCTTTTGTTAGGTGGGCGCTTTCCTGTGGAGCATTATGTCTTGTTTTCTTATCCTACACCTTCTGACTGTTCCTAATGTTCGTCTGCCTGTCATTTAACTGATGGTACTGACCAGGTCCTTACTGTTCTCGGATGATGCCCGTGTGATTGTTTTAAGTACTAACTTTAGCTCTACGTTGTGTAGATTATCCCTACACTTGCTGCACTTGCTGTGGACAATGTGGTTGGAGTTGGGGTCACATTAGCACTGAGTGTTGAATCAGCTCATTCTCAGGACTTTCATTTTCAGATCAAAAGGCAGAAGTTTTGCAGGGTGCAGCTTATGTGGCCAGTCATTTTATTGTTTATTACTTGTGTCTGGGATTCCCCCATCTCCTTAAGAAAGATCGTACAGGCTATGTTCTCCTGTTTATATTGGATGTACAGTATCTGTACTTCATGTGATGCCTTACAGGAGATAGATAGATAGATAGATAGATAGATAGATAGATAGATAGATAGATAGATCGATAGATAGATTGATATTTTATTTATAAAAGCACCCTGCCGGCCCGGTGGCGCTGAGGGTGGCGCTGGAGCGCCACACCTCGCCCGCCAGCGACAGAGTTCGGGAGCGGACTCGGGTCATCGGGGAGTCGGCGGGGAGGAGAGGATTGAGCGTCCCAACGGATGCCTCCTCCCTCAGTGGGATTTCCAACCCGAGAATGTCGGTGGGAGCACCGGCGCTCGGGGGGGTTGTGGCTCCGTAACCAGGAGTCCGGGGAGGGGGGACGTTGTTAGGTGCTTGAGGGAGGCGTGCGTCAGCACGTCGTCCCTCTAGGACGTACGTCCTTGTGTGCCGGCGTCCCAGGGGCCGGGGGGGAAGTGGGAGAACAGCGGAAAAACGGCAGTCCTCGGTGTCCCTAGATGAAGACTGCCCCATCTCGAGCCCACCTAAGGACAGACCCCGCTGTGCTATGGAGGAGAAAGGAGAGGTAAGAGCACTCTAGGGGCAGATCCCGATGGGGGCATCGGGGGATTGTGCAGTCGGAAGGAGGGGGACATCGGGGGCAAGGAGGGAGTATAAAGAGATAAAACAAAAAAAAATAAAAGCACCCTTCTCCAGAGACTCTGGACGCTGTACAATAAAAAAGCATCAATACAGATAAACAACAATTCATAATTAAAATAGACTCTGTCCATCCCTTAAAACCCAGTAACTGCTTATTTTTATACTGCAATAAACAAAGTTTACAACAAAAAATGTGGGGCTGCCAGAGAGAGACCCTCTGGAGAAGGTGATGCTGCCCAATCTTTGCATGGCTGTGGGCTCTCACCGAGCAACTAATCACCTTGATGCATGCACTGGACTTCTGGAGGTGGAGGAAGCATTTGAGCCCCTTGGTGCTAGCAGCCATTCCTCTTCTTCCCACAAGAGCTCCGAACATCAGGGAAGGGAGGTAAGACAGTGGCCAGCACATGGAGGGGGAGGGGATCAGGCAGAGGTGGGAAAACCAATGACAATACTACTGACCAACAAGTCTGCCCCAGTTGCAAAGCAGGAGCCCCAGGACACCACAACACAGACACTTGAGCCAGTTGTAATTCACTCGGCACAGGACATCCACAAGGAGAAATCCAAGGATGTTGGGGGGGGGTGCACCAAGGGAAGGCAGGATGCATTAGTGGTGGGGAATTCTTTATTTTGGGGGGTGGAGACAGTGGTCGGGGAATGAGGACAGGGTGATAGGGTAATCAGGTGCTTGGGAGGGCTACTGATAGAAAGCAAGGACGAAGGATCATTAGAATTGATGGGGTGGTGGAAGATGGGGGGTGGCTAGATGTCATTGTCCACACTGGGACAAATTATATAGTCAGTAGGACCATATTTTATTTTATTTTAGTCTTTGGTAACCGGGTAAGGCCCACTAGGCACAAGTGCCTGTTTTCAGGGGCGACCTGGGAGCACTGGGTGGTTAAGTGACTTGCTCAGAGTCACACAGTATGCAAGTGGAGGTTGTGAGAATCAAACTCAGGTCTGGTCTGCTGGATGTATCAAGCTTGTTCACACCTCATTCCTCTAACCTCTAGGCTATACTGCCAGCCATGTAGGATAGTTTTAGGAGGTTGGGGCGGGGGGTGGCTCAACTAGATGACATCTTCATTGACTTTCTCAGTGGCGCTACCTAAACGGGGCACAGGAAAACACAGACTTCTGCTCATCACAGAGTTCAACAACTGGTTGTGGCAGTGATGCATAGAAGAGGAATTCAACTGCATTAGTAGCTGGTTCCAGGACTGGAGGAGTGACAGACTGTACAAATGGGATGGCCTTCACTCCTCATGGGAGGGCACCAGACATCCAGGTTGAAGGTGTCAAAAGCTCATAGAAGAGCTTTTAAACTAGCTGAGGGGAGAGATGGTACCAAAGAAGAAGCAACCAACCCAGCCAAGGGGTAAAAATATTGCCTCCACCCAGACTAGGTAGCACAAAGGCAGGCAACACGTGGGCTCGGTGGGGGAGTAAAATCACACATGAACAAGGTGGGGGAGTCAGCGCAGAACCCAGGAGGGGGCTAGAAACTGGCAAATCAAAAAGACAGAGAGGAGGCCTCAGTTGGGGAGCACAAACCAAACAGATGGCTGAACTGGAGAAGGTGGGTTGGGGGAATGCACTAGCGTGCAGAGCAACAGGACAGACAGTGATAGGAGCGTACTGGATCAACAATTCATGCTACAGGATCAGGACAGTGCTCTCATATTGATTTGGCAATTTTCCTGTAACTCCTGAGTGATATTCCTGTGTTTTCCTGTAGATTACATTATTTCCTATAGAAGCTGAATTGCCCTGTTTTCCTGTATAACCAATGCATGTCTATGGGAAAAATTTTCCTGTAGATGCCTCGAAATCCCTGTAAAATACAGGAATCCCTGTAGATATGGGAGTCCTGTGACAGGAGCAACTGCAGGAGTGAGGAATGAAATCATGGAGGAGAGATTTGGGGGAGTAGAGGGAAGAGGCAGAGCGGATGGTTAGGGGACAGAGGACCAGAGTTTAGGGAAGTGGAGACAGCTGCCTGGCCTACAGTGGATTTCACTGGAGGAAGATGTTTTGGAGAACACTAGGGATAACCACGGCCTTGATCTAGTAATTAGTGATCTGGGGGAGTCTATTAGAGACTGCATCATCAGGGAACCATTGTTGGGTAGCGACCACAACATGCTGGAATTTGAGATCAGTGCCATTAGTGAAGGCCAAAGGGGTAAAACTGAAGTCAAACGGTACGACATGGCAGATTACCAAAAGCTGAATGCTACAGTAGCAAACTGGGACCGGTCCACAGAATTTAAGGGCCAAAATGTGAAACTGATGTGGAGACTGCTTAAAACTTTCCTGAATGAATTGGTAGAGAAACAAGTACCCACCAAAAAAATACTTTACTAAAGGGAGGATCCCGCTATGGTTTAAAGAGATCCACTATGTTAACTTAAAAAGCATGTGCACCCAGCCAGCCCGGTGGTGCTGAGGGCTGAGGCGCTGGATGCCACACATGGTGCTACACTAGCGACCCAGGCTCGGAGACAATCTCGGGTCACTGGGTTGCTGGCACGGAGGGTGGGGGGTGGGAACAGGATAGAGCGTTGGCCCTCCTCTCCTGGGTAAGTGATGGGATCGCCTGCCCATAGTCCCACCATCACCGAATGGATGTTCGGTGCCGGCGCAGGCAGTCAACGGCACGACTGGAAGGGAGGAGCATCCCGAACAGCGTACACACATGTGCCTCCACACACACGTGCTACATCAGGGATGCATGGGTTTAGGGGTTGGGAGAAAAAAAACGCAAAACCCCAGAAATTACATATGAAAAAAAATAAAAATGCATGTGCACCCAGTATATGGGTGCCTTACCTCAGAGAAATACTACAAACGCATAGATGCCCCCAAATAAGCTACTATATAAAACACTAACACTTGTAAAAATAGTTATGCCAGGTGCCCAGGACTTCCCGGTCTTAAGAGCCACCCATGCTCTGCCCCCGCACTCAGCCAAGTTATGACGTGATGCTAGGGAGAGTGCAGGGATACGCTCCATTATAGTCGATGGGAGGTAGCTTTCCGATAATTTTTTTATATTGTAATGGTCACTTGGTGATGAAATGTGGGCACTGGTTGACTAACATGGCCCTTCTTAGTCGACCAGTGCCCACGTTTCATCACTGGCTTATCTGACCTCTTGGGACCGCTCACTACAAAATCTCAATTATATCCAGAGCTGGTACAATATACGGTTGAATCTTAAAACATATTTGTTTCAGGGATTTGGTCCTGGGGATTCAAGACTGCTTAGCACTTTTGTTGTATTTAACATTTGAAACTTTTTACCACTGGCCCTTTAAGTAATCCCTGAAATAGTCTGGAATGGCTGGAAGTCCATGCCCACTGACAAAGCATTTGTTCTGGACGCACTGTGGTTTGTCGGCATTATTTATTTATTTTTTTCAATCAAAGTTTATTTAACTTTTTTACCATATTAAAACACACAAGGCACAAAATTAATAAAACATATATGCCAGCAAAACAGTTACATCTTAAATTACTCATGGTATGTTATAATTAGTAAATCCTGGCACTCAAGCAAACAAAAAAAACAATCACGGGGGAGTTGATGGGTTTATCTCTACACATGACAGCGTATATTGTGATAAATCTTGCCAACATAAAATCAGAATGACGTAAACAGCCCTAGTGGAGTCATACATCTGCAGCACTAAGGCCACGACACTGAGGGTCACCAAGTCTTTAGCACTCCTCCCATCCATATTATCCACCTTAAACCTGTTGTTCCAAAACTAACAGCCTTCCACATAAATTCTGTGAGAATAGGACCCTCACTCCTATCCCACAGGCTGAGAGTCTAAACCAGCCAATTGTTCTAAGACCATACGGCCAGTAAGGGCTTCCAGATAACGTAAAAATGGAAGCCACCTCACTTGGTATTTTTCCTTCTGAAACCACAGCTAAGCCGTGATCACCTCCATCACCTGGGCCTGCTTGCACACAGCCAGCCAAGACCCCTATCTATAATCTCCTCCAGTAGCCACCTTTGTGTCATGGCTTTTGCTGGAATAGGTATCTATGAGATCGCAATTTTTTTCGACCGGAAGCATAGAGATCAAGTGGCCCCTTAGGACTGCTTTTAATCCATCCCATATAAATTCTGGATGAGTGTTTTCCTCCATATTCACCTGCAAATAATGGGAGATTACGACCGCTAATTGGGCTACCAGAGCTACAACAGCTAGGTGATTGGCGTTTAGGTGCCATAGTGAGTGTCTGTGCTGGTGCCCTACCTACAGCTGCAACGATTTAGCAGCATGATCTAAATGGTTCTAGGGAAGATCTTGTGCTCCGACACAAAGTGTAGGTAACATTTAGAAAGATAAAAATGATCAATCCTTTTTTTTTTTTTAAATTAAACTTAAAATACTTTATTGAGAAAAAGTAACATACAAGTGTGACAAAGAATGATTACGTACACAGGTGAAATATACACCCCACCAACCCCCAACCCCCCATATACCAGGCCCTGGAACAGAAAATACAGGTTATTCACCTGTCACAAGAGTTCTCGGAATGATATATGTTGTTCATCCACACTTACTGGCAGGTTCCTTGCCACTTTAAATCTTGCCGGAAGGTCTTCAAGCTGGCTCCTCCCACCCACCCGGGTGATAAAACTCTTGGCTCCGCCCCATGACGCCAGATCTTAGCCCGCTGGAAGCCAGGTTGTGCGTCGGAGCCGGGGAGGTCGGGTGGGTTGTGTGGATGAACAACATATACCAGTCCTAGAACTCCTGTTACAGGTGAGTAACCTGTATTTCTAGGGACATGGATATGTTGTTCAATCCACACTTATTGGCAGAATCCTAGCAGTTCTCCGGGAGGAGGGAGGCAAGGCGCACACCCCCTAGTTAGGAAACAAGGACTGGAGAACCAAGGTCCCAAAACCAGCATACCGGCGTGACTCAAGGTCGATGTGGTAGTGGGTAATGAAGGTGTGTGCTGACTTCCAGGTAGCAGCCCTGCAGATTTCCTGGATAGGGACGTCCCTGGAAGCAGCCACCAATGCAGCGGTATAGCAGGTAGAATGAGCTCTTATCCCTTTGGAGGCTCCATGCCTGCCAACCCATAGTAGAGATCTATGCAGGGAGGTGACCCACCTGCTCATTTGCCTGCTTGGCTGCAGGTCTGCCAGGTGCGACTTCAGCATAGGTGACAAACAGCTGGCGAACCTCTCCCCGAACTTCAGCCATCCACTCCTTGTAATAAGACAGCGTTCTTCTAGGGTCCAAAGTATGGAGCCTATATTAGGCCTCCGAGGTGTGACTGGGGTAGAACACCGTCAGAGTCAACACCTGATTAAGGTGAAACTCCGACACCACCTTCGGAAGGAATTTCGGGTGGAGGCGCAGGACAACCTTGTCCCTGTGGAAGACCAGATAGAGGGACTCAATGGATAGTGCCTGGAGCTCTCCCATCCTTCCGGCTGACATGATAGCCACCAAGAAGGCGGTCTTCCACGACAGATGAGAGATGTCACACCTGTGCATCGGTTCAAGTGGCTTGCCCATGAGCTTAGCCAATACCAGCAGTAGATCCTATGGATTTTTGTCCTTCTGGGCAGATGTGACTGAGTCCAAGGTGGCAGCAGACTTCTCTCGATCCTCTGCAAATCACCCTCCACCCCGGGACCGAACAAGTCGGTACCCAGGAAGGGGACGTCTGCCAGCTTGTGCTAGGTATCCACCGTGAAGGTGGAGATCCGCTGCCAAGCTCTGCGGCGCATGGCCACTGCGGCCGCTACTGACCGGGCACAAGAGTCTCCAACGTCAAGAGCAGTTTGGAGCTGCTGCTTTGCTACTGCCCTTCCCTGATCCCGCACCTGCTTGACCGTAGTCTGGAGGTCAGCTGGGAGATGAGGAATCACCTCATCCAGGGAGTCCATAAGGGTGTGGGGAAAAGTGTGCCATCAGTACAGCCGAACTGGCCTAACGAAGGCCTAAGAAGGACGCAGTGTAGACTTTACGTCCGGCATAGTCCAGTTTCTTGGACTCTTTATCGGGAGGCTTGTCCACATCCCCAGCGTTTCTGGAACGCCGGAAAACACTGTCGGTCACAAGCCCCTCCGCAGAGGGGTGCTCCAAAAATCCAGAGAGTGAGCCAGTGGGGACCGCATACTTCCTGGCCATCCTGGCCAAAGGAGCAGGGCAAGAAGCCAGCTTCTGCCATAACTCCAGAGTTGAGCAAACAATGGCTTCAGCCACCGGAAAGGCCTCCGTGGGAGAATCCCTTCGCTCCAGTATCTCCGTGAGGGGATACTTGGCCCACTTTGACACAGGTTCGAGCTTCATCCCAATAGATTCTGAGATGAGCGGAAGCATACCCATGAACAAAGATGGGCTCTCGTCCACTGACTGTCCCCCAGTGGACTCCAGGTCGAGGGGCCTGGAGAACAGGGAAGAGTCATCATCAGACTCCGAGGAGTCTGCAAACAGCTGCCTAGGGCCTGAGCCACCTTCCACCTGCTGAGGCCGACTGGGAGTGAGAGTGACCGACAACCAATGGGGCAACCCCTCACCCGACCGAGAATCCTTGGTTGGAGCCCCAGATTTAGGTTGTGGAGGTGGGGGTTCCACCACAATGGGTGGCGCACCTGGTTTTGGCCGAACAACTGGTGCCGGCTTGGGCTCCTCGATAACCTCAAGGGGTTGTTTCAGCCACTCCGGTGACAGCCACTTAATGGCCGAAGGCAACTGGCACGGCTTGTTCCAGTCAGAAGGGAGCTGCCACATCAAGTCCTCGTAGCATCGACGCACCTATGGCCAAAGCCTTCCTCCGAGGAGGAAGAAGACAAGGACGAGTGGCGCCGCCACTTTCCTCGGTGCCAAGACTGAGACCGCCGATGTCGGGCAGGATCGGCTGGACCGAGAAGAGGTCCGAGACCGAGACCTTCAGTGTTTTCAGGGGTGGGTCTGGGAGGGAGCGGGGGAAACCCGTTCCTCCCTCGGCTCAGGAACCTTCACTGGGGACTCTGGCACAGGAGGCACAGGCAAGTCCTCGGTTTCCACCGGGGAAACCGGTGAAGCAGGGTTGTCGGCTTCTCCAGTCGACAGCCCATCCGACGGGTCAAGAAAAATCTCGACTGCATCAACAGTGTCTCGGTCGGCTGACCCGACGGGGACACCGTGAAGCCAGTGGCCTTAGCCGCAACCTCGACCGAAGTCGAGTGTCGACTGTCCGGGGAAGGGGACCTCTCCCTCTCCCACTCCCACGAACGCCGACGGTGGGACTTACCCTTGAAGTCCTTCTCCTTGGACCGAGAGGAATGTCCCAATGGACCCTCACCTTTTGTAGAGAGGGAATGACAAAGCTCCTTAAAAGAAGCCGTGTAGGAGGAGCCCAAGGAGAGCAGCATAAATGCCGCAACTGAGAAAGACGAAGATGCGGCCTGGGCCGCCTCCTCCTCGAGGGCGATCATCTGCTCAAGTTGTTCAGCCGAGCCCACCGCCACGGACACCACCCACTGGGCCTCCTTTGACTTCACCGGAGGAATACGTCTCTCGGGGTGCCCAAGTTGGAGTCTGGCAGCATGGTCTTCGAGGACATTGACCGAGAAGGACTTACACAATTCGCAGGCCTGCGGATCGTGATCGAGCCCAAGGCAATAAACGCATGTGGAGTGTGGATTGGTCAGAGACATCTTCTGCCCACATGGGCACCGCCAAAATCCGGGAGTCAACTTGTCCATCTCAGCCGCAAGGGAAGAAACAGACCGAAGTCTAGAAAATTTAAGAATAAGTTTCAGTTTAACCGACAAGTTTGGATCCAGGCCTAAAATGCAGAGCGCTAAGGAGGGAACCTGAGCTTCCAAGCGGTAAGGAAGATCTGGCTTCATGGGGCGGAGACGAGAGTTTTATCACCCAGGTGGGTGGGAGGAGCCAGCTTGAAGACCTTCTGGCAAGATTTAAAGCGGCAAGGAACCTGCCAGTAAGTGTGGATTGAACAACATATCCATGTCCCTAGAACAATTCCTTTGCTTAGTGATCTATTTAAGAGCCAGGTTAGGGGTCTGAATAATGAGATGGCCCCTGCCTTGAGTAGCCAAGGGTTTATCCCATCGGGTCCCCCTGAGCCTTTGACTTTCAGTGTCTTGAGGAGGGCTAGGACCTCTTTTTGCTTTACTAGTCTCAGGTGGAAGGAGGGTCGTTCGTAGTGAGTTGGTTCATTTGCATTTGGCGCAGAGGTCTGGGAGGTCAGCCCAGCCTTGTAGGTCTCGAGATCTGTGAAGTGGTTGTTGAGGGCAGCTGCTATGTGCGAGGGGTCACTTACAAGCTGACCATTGACCACAATGGTGCAAGGTTCAGTCTTTTTGTTGCCCTTGATTAGGTTGTTGACATGGTTCCAAAATTGCTTAGGGCTACCCACGTTGGTTTTCTGGAGGTTTGTGAGGTAATCTCTTTTAGCAAGTTTAATGGCACTCTTGGCTTTGTTTCTTAGTGCTTTGTATGCCACAAGGTCAGCTGGAAGTGAAGAGAGCTTGTACTTTTTCCAGGCCTTGTCCCTGCTAATCATTAGGGATTTGAGAGATGGGGTTATCCATTTGTAGCAGCTACCCTTTGCTCTTAATCTTTTTAGAGGAGCAAAGAGGTTGGTAGCTGTACTTAGTTGGTCCTGGAATTCATATATTCATAGGATAGAGAGTTCGGATCAACCTTTGGTCTCCAGTTCTGGAGGAATTCAAACTGTTAACCTCTTGCTAGCATACCCAATGCACAGGCTCAGATAAATCTGTCTTCGGGGGGCCAGATATCTTTGCCTACGGGCACCTAACCAGGTATTCAGAGATGAACCCTTTAAAACTTTAATAAAGACTTCAGACTTAAAACGCTTCTCTTTCCAGTTTAGTACCACCCTACAAGCTTATGTCTGCTGTCTGCTATAACCATAAATATTTCTTAGCAAAAGAAAGCAATTCAAAGACAGACCAGATTTGCTCTAAAATTAGAGTTTTTACTACAATAGTTAAAAATATGTGAAACACAAAATATAGAACTCTTATATCAAAAGACATATAAATCTTTTAAAAGAAACAAGGTTTAAACAGCGAAGATTCCTACTACAGTACTTAGTCTCTAAATACTTGCTTAAGTACTCCCAAGATGTTTCACGGTAAGAGTCCAGGTCAAAATGTGAGTCTCTGTAAAATAGAATTATTCCTTAAACAACTGTATTGGCCAACCCCTTTTTGGTGAGGTCAGCTAGCTCCTCCTGTCAGATTATATTTTAAAAAAATATATATCTTATACATCTACAGGATGTATTTTCAAAGTATTACATTCTGCAATCCTCAGCATAACTCGTGTGTCAAATGACATCGCTTTGATATTTAAACAGTATCCTCTGTCACACAGACATCAAAGCATTTATGATCTCTCAATAATACATCACAACCTGCTTTTCTTCCTCTGGAAGCGTCATAAAATGGATATGCTGAACATCAAGCTTCTTAACCCTATAATTAGCTTCAGGCTTTTCAACATAACACATTGTCTCTAAAATCTGTTTGTGTATAATCTCACATGCTGTCTCAGCATTTTTCTCATGGCATCCATCCTTCAGCTGGAATCTGGGGTGGGGGGGGAGAATGAGTGAGGTCATTCCTAGAGCATTTGAATTTTCAGCAGACATTAATACATTTTATATTAAAAAAATATAATACAGCACTCAGAACTGCCTGTCTATGTCACAGCGAGGGGGTGCCGACAAGGGCACCTCGATCTCCCCTCCTGGATACCCGCCACAGGTAGGGCCCCCCCAGTGAATGGATATGTTGGGACAGTCAGGAGTGGGGGAGACGGATGGTAGAACGGGGGAACAATGGAGGGTGAGGACTTGGCCGCAAGAAGGAGAGGGCAGCCGGGTTGGAGGAAGGGGGCATAAACAAAGCATACCAAAAAGAAAAGGGGGCTTGGGGGGAACCTTGATGGGTCCCATTCTTAAGGGAGAAGCTAGAGGAGAGAACTCTGTTGCAACGTACTTGAGCAGTGGGGTGCAAATATGACGTCATCCACTGAGTAAAGGTCTCTGGGATATCAAATTTGTCCAGGACCCGAAACAGATATTGCTATGAGATCCTGTCAAAGGCTTTTTCTGCATCCAGGGAGACCAAGACAGAAAGTGCCCTGCTCTCCCTGGATGCAGGAATTATATGTTGGAGCTTTCTCAAATGATCTGATGACAGGCGCACCATAAACCCCAACTTTTCTGGGCCAATCAGATCAGACCAGACCTGCTGTAAACGGAAAGCTAGGGCCTTGGTGAGGATCTTGAGATCCACATTTAGTAAGGAAATGAGTCCATAGTTAGAGACTTAAGTAGGGGGTCCCATCCAGGTTTTGGAAGGACCGAGATGAAGGCCTCCTAGAAGGATGCCTCCAACTCGCCCTCCTCATAGGCTTGCATTTAGACCTGTAACAAGCTAGGAAGAAGTTCTTCAGAAAGAACCTTGTAAAAAAAGATGGGAAAAAATGTTTGAGCCAGGGGCCTTGTCAAGGGCCATTGTGTTCAAAGCAGTCTGAAGTTCCATAAGCGAAAGGGGTCATGCTAACAGGGTTTGAGCATCAGCTAACAATTAGGACAAGGGTATCTGACCAAGATAAGTGTCTATAACCTCCGAACTGATGCTTAAATCCCCTTAACCCTACAGCGTGCTACAACAAATTCTGAATTCTTCAGCTATTTGCTGGGGTTACGCTATAACTTCTTGGCTACCAGGTTTACACAAGTATTTAATTGAATGGGCTGCCACTTGATGCTTAAGCTGCAAGGCTACTAATTTCTCGGCCCATACCTTTAAGGAAATGTAGGAAACCTTTGCCTTAAACGAACCCAGCTCAGCCTGAGCACTGTTCAGTTCATGATATTGTTCTCTAGCTAAACTGAGCTACAAGATGGCCTGATCAGACAGAGCTGACTCTAATTGATGTTCTAGGGATCGTATCTGCTGTAAAAGCTCCATGGCCTTGGCCTGTTTCTTCTTTTTTGCAGAAGCAGCCAAGCGGATGATTTCCCCATGAATGGCACACTTGTAGGCCCCCCACAAGGTAGCCTCCCATGAGACAGTACCCTGATTTTCTTGAAAGAATTGGGTTGTAAACTCCTGCAAGTGGGTAACCACTTTAGAATCCTGGAGCAAAGAGTCATTCATCTTCCAGGTTTTGTCTAAATCCATGGTAACCACCATCAACAAACAAAGGTGAACTGGGGAATGGTCAGAAATAACTCAAGGGACAATTTCCGCCACCTCCAGGTCCTGCAAAAGCAATAATGAAGTAAAAAATAATCAATTCTAGATTGCGTCCCATGAGGGGAAGAAGAAAAAAGGTGACTTCCTTAGAGGTAGACTGGAGGGTCCTCCAAGGCTCTATCAGATTGTATGTGTCAACTGTGTATCGCAGGGCCTTTTGATTTGGAGTTAACAGGTAACAGGACAGGCCGGATCAATCCAAATCCCCATCCAGGGGGGCATTCCAATTCCCAGCTGGCATAAAAGGTAAGTTCAGCCAAGTAGCCAGCTGCAAGAGAGATTAACAAAGGGCTGGGGGGGGGGTCATCTCTGTTGGGGTCATAAAAGGAAACCAAAAGTAAGTCTTTTCTGTCTAGGGTGCCTTTCACCAAGACATACCTGCCCTGTGGATCCAGTATCACATGTTGCATTTGGAAATCCCTGATCTGGCTATGAGAATCACCACTCCCACCATTTTTTTGTCCGGCCCCACTCTGCTGACCTGGCCCACTCAATAGTGTCGAAGGAACAAAAGGTCAGCAGTAAGGAGGAGAGTCTCCTGTAAAAACGCAATGGAGGGGCCACATCAACAAAGATGGGTCAAAATATGGGAGCGCTTAAGAGGGAAACTGGTCCCAACATTCCAGGATATGAAGGAATATCTAGACATAATAATGTGTAATAGGAACAATGAACTTAGAAAACTCTAGGTCCCTCCCCCATGTATGAGCCAGCAAACCCGTTTATGGTGTGGAATGCAAAAGACAGGAGGCATGCAGACCTACCCCAAAGGAAAGAAAGCAAGTAATCCCATGACTATCTATAGCTAATATGCATAACTGCACCATGCCCGTAACCAAGGCCTGAACCCATCTTCCCAACCCCCATCTGCATCCTCGCAAAAACAAACAAAACAAATCCCATCACAGACCTCCTTCCATATATCAAGGTCCGTAACACCCCCAGTCATGACCAGAGTGGAGCCATCAGGGGCTATCACAATCATGATCTGGTTTGGGTCACATAGAAAAACAGCTGAAGAAGAACCACCCCCCAAAGTTATGAAAAAACTGAGACTGGAAAGCCTCTATTGTCACCCATCCATCATGCAAAAGTAACCAAAACAGTGATGGACAAGATGGTGACTGCTAGAAAGAATAAAAATCCACCCAAAATACTGGCAAAAAACTAAAGGCCCCCGGTGCACTAATAAAGAAAAAGCATAGTCGCACCCAACAAAGGAACCACAACACAATGAAATAAGAAAGTGAAACCCAGGGTGAGGATTGACAGGGTAGACTCAGTTAAAACTACAGGCACTGAGAAACTAAAAGATTATGCTGCACCCCACAGGACCCAACTAACAGCATAAAATAAAAGGGCCCATAAATATTAATAACACTAAAATAGAAGCCTTGTACATTTGCCACATGCAAAGAAAATAAACAAGTGCCGCCATGGGCTTCCGGCCTGAGAAAAGTGCAGAGTCCCAAGTTCGGTATGGGGAAGAGTAGCTAAAAACTGAGATGATAAAACTGTAGGGATCTCTACCCATAATACCAATCACTAATGTAAAACCAAAAAGAACAAACAATAGCTAATGCAAGTCAAACTCACCCCAGGTCCAATTCAAAAACATGTCCATCAGAGTCCACCGAAAACAGGATGGCCACATCCCAGAGCACCAAATAAGAGTCCTGAGGAGAAGAAAGAAGAATTCCAAGGGAGTCAGAGAAGAAGCAGAACGAAGGTCTGCTGAGCGAAAAGCAAGTTTCAAAAATCTGGAGACCTGAGTCTCAAGAGGGAGCTACCCCCATATGTTGAGCAAAGAAGATCAAGCAGAGACAAAAGTGAAAGCTTCCAAAACAAATGGGTGGCAGTGCTCGTCTTCCCAAAAAAAAAAAAAAAAAGTGGTAACCAGGCAACCCGTGGCAAAGGCAGAGCAGCAGAGACAGAAAAAGCTGGTAGATCCACATCATGTCAGTTAGAAAAGCCACGCAAATCACTGGTCCATTCTGTCCAGTACTGTTGCATGTCACAGTTTAGCAAACCGATCTGAAAGCACACTAGGGAGGTGTTACAAGGCTGCATCTGCAGAATCAAAGCTGAAGGTTCCATGAGTGAGCAGCAAAACCAGTTTAGCAGAAAATTGTACTCTAAATGTGATACCTCCCTGATGAAGCTGATGCTTGATATCCTTATAGGCTTTCTGCTTTTCACGGTCCGGATGACTTAAATCACTAAATATAAAATATCTGTGCCATGGGTGTAGGCAGGCATACTCCAAGCACTCCATGGTGTGCAATTTTATTTAAAGGGGGTAGCAAATAGGCTCTGAACTGCTTCCTTTTTCTATGAAAACTAGCAAAGAAAGTACTGAACCTTTCTGTAATTTTATTCACTGGAGTCGAAACTAGAAGGACTGATCACTAATACTCGCTTTGTATCCCAAGGACAATACAACTTTACAGGCTCTGGGCTGGTATGTGGGTGTCTTAGGGAAACAATGCATGACATTTGTATTTACCTATGCATGGCAACAACCACTGTCATGAGATACAAAAGTAGTATTTATTGTGCCAAATGAGGCAACAAACATGGTCCTGGTGTACATTTGTGTATTGTCTGGCTACACCCCCGGGGGGGATAGCTCTCCCTAACAAGGGGGGGTGGGGTAGCAGTGAGTCCACTTGGTGTGCAGATCTGAAATCCCTGGCTACACCCCTGATCTGTGCCACTGCCAATAAAGAGCTGGATGCATTCTGGCAGCTTGTTGAATCTTCAACTTATCTTGAAAATTCAGCATGCAACAGATGAGAGCCCAAGGTCATTCACCACGTTGCGGAGCCGGACAAAGGGCTCTGTGAGCCTGTTCTGTTGCACAGCCTTGACCATTAGCTGGTGATTCAGCTAAATGGCAACAGATCATTGATGAACTGAACAGGGTCTGTGCCCTCTGCACCTTCCGGAATGCTAATCAGGAACAGATTATTCCTTCCACTCCTGTTCTCCAAATCAGTTTTACCTTACAGCTTCACCATCTTCCTCCAGAGGGTCACCAGGTCCTGCTCCTCCCCTTGCACCTGATCCTTCAAAGAGCTTGACCTGGGCCTTGACATCCCCAACCCAGATTGTGAGAGCCTCCACTAAAAGGCATATAGATTTAACATCAGTGACTAACTCTGCAAGAATTAGTTCAATTTATGCAAATTATTGCATGTCAGAATCTGGTTCCTGCTCGTTAGACTGTTCCGGGATGGGCATGAGAGCACTGGTTCCAAAATCCAATCTGTGGCACTTTGGTGGTTGTAACAGCTCCAGGCTGTGTGGCAGAGGGGTTTGTTGTATTATTTCATCAAAAGCTTACTCCTCCATCGTGGAAAGGACTAATCAAGCCAGCAAGAATCCAGATAGAAACTATAAATAATAGCACACCGGTCAAATTGTGAAAAAGAAAGGGATTTATAGGTCCATAGCTAAAGAAAGCAATGTGACCCTCCGCAGAGCTCACTATCCTGTGACCACTGCCATCAGCCACTACACGGAAAGTCACACTTCCCTTGATTTTGAAGATGTCGTTTCCCCTTCTGGCTTCCTGCAACCTGCCACACCACTGCCTGTAGCTCTTTTTCATAGTCCCCTACGGGCAGCTCTGGCAGCATAATCCTGAGTTTCAATAATGTCTTTTGGGCCTGGGTCAAGCTGTGGAACACTTCAACCCCAGAGTCCAGATGTACAGTCAATTTTGCTGGATAACACATTTGCGCTTTAATCTGTCTGTCTCTTAGCTATTTGATTACCACAGCACCATTTTTCACTGATTCAGTAAATCCATGGGGTAGCCCTGGTCTATATAGACCCACCAGCCATCATAGCTCAGATGTTTTTTGGCCCATGCCCGCTTCAAAATTTGCTCCTTCACCTGGTATTTTAACAGTTAGGGACAACAGACCTAGGTGGTTTGTTCACGGGTGGCTTCTGGGGCAGAGACAGGTGGGCCCTCTCAGTCTTAATCCGGTCCTCCTTATCCAGGCTGAGCTCCTCCTCAAACCACAACTGTAGGAAGGCATGCAGATCTGACCCCTCAGCATTCTCGGAGATCCCATAAATTCTGATATTTTTTCGACATGCCTGGGTCTCTGCATCCTCTGCTTGGTGCATCAGCTCTCTTTCCTGCTGGCTGATGTACAACAGCATATGATCTATACATGTCACTTCCTCCTGGAGATCACTTACTGATTCCTCTACCTGGGCTGTGCGCTGCTCCAACTTCTTAAAATCTTTATGGCTCTCCGAGACATTGGTGTCAATTCTGTAGAGCATCTTCAAAATCAGGGTTGGACTGGGTAGCAAGGGGCACCCCTGGAAATGGGGCCACAGGGGCCCTGGTACCTATCATGGTACGCCCTAGTGTACAAACTGTAGTCTGAATTTTACTGATCGATAGCCCCAGTTTAAACCATAAAATAAGAGCATGTATTCCATTTGGAAGAAAGGAATTTCTTTACTGGTATTAGAGTTATAATACCTGACTAAGCTCATGCCTCAAGTAGCATGAGAGAACAAGCAGTTCCATCACTGCCTCCCATTCCCCACCACCAGGGGGATGAGTCAAATGCAGCCCCCCCACCTCCAAAATGTACAGATGATCCAATCACCATATCATGACTGATTGCCTGCAGAAAATGAAAGGCAGTATACCAGGTGGGGCCTCAGACATCATGCTTTGTGGGCAGTAAGTATCCCCACCCCACAACCTGATCATGGGAATGCTATATGTCACAGAGATCCCCATCAATGCTCCCCCAACCTGGTCTGGGGCACAGAACAAGCAACAAGTTAACAGAGACACTGACAATTTCTGACTCTCAGACTTGTTTCAAGACACAGTGTGTAAGACCCTTCCTTGAAAACTTGCTCTGGGGTGCACATAATGCATGCAGAATGCACTGCCATCCTAGAACAGGTCTGCAGCTGGGGGCCTTACATACTTTCAGGGTGGTGGAGGAGATTGCGTAACTCCATGGGCAAGTGTCTTCATTTGATGCATGCACCAGGTCAAGTTTGGCAGGGCAGCTGGCATCAGCATGTCCTCCTTGCCCACACACACATGGCAAGTAACCTACCACAGTACACCGAGTTGCCTACACCACAGCCACATAGTAAGTGACTTCTTGGACTTGCCTAGTCGACAGGGTTGAATAAGGCCCTGTCCCATTTTATCACAGAATGAGGTTAAATGCAAGGATCTGTTCCTTCCTCTGGAAGCACCAAGTTATGTCGGCAGCGACAATGCTGACCTCCCCACAGCAGCGGCACAATACCGATGCAGGTATTGTGCCGCCTGTTCTGTGGGGGTCTGAGCCTCCACCCCCATGTGGGGTGCTCCGCCACCGCACCCCCGACTTTAAGATTCCAACTCAATTCGGTTGGTCCGAAGGGCATAACGATGGGGAAGGCGAAACAGGAAAAGGGACCATTACATGAATGTCACCGTAATGGTCTTTTTCCTGTTTTGCCATCGTGGTGTTGCCGTAAAGGGTGCACCACCTTCCCTCCTTTTCTGTCTTCTCTGTCTGGTTACGCAACCAAATTTTCTTGCGAGACCTAGGAACTGATCACACCAACGGTCTCATGATTCTCCTCCTCTCGCTATCTCTCTCTGCTTTCCCTTGCTATTTCTGTCTTTTCTTCCCCCTTGCATATCTGCAGTTATAGAAATATATGTGAATCTTTATGTGGAAATGTCACTGATACTGTATCCCTTTGTTTAAAACTGTATATAGTTATACTGTAGAAATGATTGCAAAGCTATTTGGAATTCAAGGGATTAACCTGGTAAGTTGGTTTGTGAACTTTCTGAGATGCTGTAAACAAGAGGTCAGTTCTGGGTCAAAATGTTCTTTTTGCTGCACCTGCTGAAACTGACAAGAACACTGTGTGAGAAGCAGAATGCTCTCTTAATAACGCTCCCTGCAAAGACTTGTTATAAAAGAGCTGCAATGTTTTGCAAGAGGGAGTGACAGAGACTGAGAGACTGAGATTGGAAATTGAGAAGAAAAACTCAGAAGAAGGACTCTGGTTTCTATGTTTGTACTGCCATTGTAAACAGTTATACTGAACAATTTTTATTTTTTTATTTTGCTGTTGTTAATAATAAAATGCTATTTGTGAATTTTGAAACTGCTCTTGGTTTTTCTGTTCTTCCTGACCTGTGCCTTGATGACACCTAGCACTAAAAAAGTGAGTGAACAGACTTGCCCAGCACCACACAAAATGTACCCTCCCTCAACTTGGACAACCAACAATAGCAAGTATATCATGTCCCCCAGCCCCCCGACATGCACACAAACACAGTAAGCAACCTCTTGAACCTGCCCAGCATGATCCACCACATCCCCACTGTTGTGGCATCAGAAACAACATCCTGCTCCCCTCCCTGGCAGGCAGCAGCAGCAGCACCACCACTCAGTCAAAGCAACACCATATTCCCCTGCAGCACGTGGCAACATCAGCAGCCCACCTGTTAGTTAAAAGGAACTGTGATAACATTAGTAGTCCCCAACAAACCCTCTGTCCATCTGCTGCAGCCCACCCTCCCACAGATAGGTATCCTGCCCCACTCAGACATTCCCCAGGGGCACACAGCAAGTGAAGATTCCCTCCTGAACTTGGTAAGGGGCACACAGTAGCAGCAACCCCCCCAAACTGGTATCAGAAATGTTTAGCATGGTTTGGAAATTTGGAACCTTGACCTGGGTCACAGACCAGTAACTGTAGCCCACAGCAAAAAAAACAGCATCAGCCTTTCCCTGTGAATTACTGTCTTACCTGCCCCGGTACTCTTGTGTGTCTTGTACTCTTCCCCCCTCAGACTCTGACTTGAGGGGGCCTCAAAAATCTATGCAGACTCTTGTTTTCTGCTAGAAATTCAAACAGAAGCCCCCCCCCCGACCCTGAAAATATGGCCCACCTTACCTGTTGATGGAGGTCTCTCCGTTTTAAGGGAGTTTTCAGGAGTCGTGCTGCTCTTCAGTGACTCTGTGATGCTGTGCTATGGCAACAAGCTGCATCAGAGCAGCGTCTGCAAAGATCTTTGGTGGTAGGGCGGCAGCAGAATTTGTGTTTTTTGCATCTGGTGAGCCAAATTTACTAGCACGTTGCCTCCTTACTTACAGGCCACATGTGAAGAGTATCTGGATAATACCAGAAAGAGATTCAGCTAAGCAGCAGTTTGTATGGACACTCAACCCCTGCCAATTTTCTACCACCACCTAGCTTTGTTGAAGGAGCATTGGGAGAGCTGCTAGTGTGCTCTCCCAATGCTTCTTCAACAAAGCTTGGTGGTGGTGAATTGGTAGCGGGGGTGGGCTATAAGTAAGGAGGCAGCATGTTAGTAACCAGCTCTTTAAAGTGCTGTAATCTGTGATGCTCCTCAACAAATTAGTGTCATTTCCTTTTGGTGCCAGGACAGCATGAAAATCAAAATTCCTTTGGCCAGCCAATCAGCCCTGTAATCTTGCACGCTCATCCCGGTCTGTTTACAGGTGCTGTCATTTGATTTCCTTCTAGTGGTGGCACAAAAATACAGACACAGGGAACCATATTCAAATTGTGCAAGTGCCTGTGCTGCGCAACTGAGATCGTGCATGTCCAGCTGAGTATCCCAAACTTATGCGATCGCGCGGTGGAGATCATGCAGTATGGCAGATGCCCGAGACCTGTGCAGGGCATAGGGAAATGTGCGATAGGTGGCCACATGCTCAGCATGCAAAATTGCAGTATTCAGCCAGGATATGCAAATGGCCTCACTGCACATTCCAAGCCCATTCCCCATATGCGCATTTCATTACTGGAATGTATTCAGGCCATTTGCATACCCAAGGCATGCACAGTTCTAGCTTTGCAGGGATGCCCCACCACTCCACAATGGTGAACAGGAGGTATTGCAGCCTAGCGGGCAGGTGTGATGGAATGTTTGTGTGTGGGTGGGCTGCATTGGCCTGAGTGCACTGCTGTTACCCGTGACCATGTACACGGTCAAATTGGGGTACAGGGGGCCCACCTGGTCAAGCAACATGGGAGGGCACAGGGCAACACACTCTGAACAGTATGCCACAGGAATGTGATACACTAGCTACATTTGCAGCTTACAGTCACCTGCAGTGCCCCACACACCGTCACATGATAGGAACATGGTGATACAAGCAAGCAATGTCAGTGTTCAGAAGGTGACCAGGTCCCACATGGACCACTCCAGGCTACCCAGAGGGCCAGTCTGACACTGGCCATGTACGTGCCCATGGTGGCCACACGGCCAACACTGGAGGGGTCGGGTGTCCGTGAGGCATGCCCATGTCACCCCCAGGCCACAGGTGGTGCCACCCCTGCCCCGCGCTGTCCACTGTCGTGCTATGCCCACCAAAGGAAAACCACACAGACCCACCACAGTGCTCCTGTGGTCGTGTCACACCGCATGGCAGGCATCAGTGACATGGCTGTGGCTCCCTGTTGTGTGAGCCTGGCGCGGGTGTGCTGTGTTCACCTATGGTGTACCACCGTGGTGTGTGCCACAGGTCAGTCCTTGGCCCGTGCCATGCTGCCACTAGTACCACCAGGCTATCTGTGCACCATTGCCCCAGATGTCACCATGGGTGCATGCCACCACTGGGTGGTGCCCTGCGAGGCCACAATGATGCAGACCATGGCCCCTAGTATGTGTGCTGCATTGTGGCTGTCTGCTCTGCTGGTGTGATGTGGGGGCACCCGACAGCACTGGCATGTGGCTGCTGGGTGTCTATGCCCTGGGTGCGTTATGGGGGGGTAGCTCCCTGGGAGGTGCCGGTAGTGTCCCCGCACCTGTGGCTTGGGGTACTTCCGTCCTGGCATGACTGCTGCCTTGGGTCCTGTGCCCCACTGGCCTCTAGGAATTCAACAATTCTTTCTTTCAGAAGTGATTCCATCTTCCCTACCACCGAGGTCAAACTAACAGGTCATAGAAACATAGACGTCGACGGCACATAAGGACCGCAAGGCCCATCCAGTCTGCCCATTTCTTTTTCTACCTTATAAATGTGCCATAAGGGGAATCACATCCACCCTCCTCCAGTCCTCAGGTACCACATCCTCCCATGATTTGTTAAAAAGGGTAGTCAGTGGTGTCACTAGTTCTACCCTTAGTTCTTTTAGAATTTTTGAGTGAATCCCATCAGGCCACATTGCTTTGTCCACCTTCAGTTGTAAGAGTTCTTTCAGAACCCTTTCTTCGGTGAATGGACTGGTATCTACCTCCCTATCCAAAGTGCTTCCATTCTTTGATTTAGGTACCTCCCTCTCCTCTTCTTTTGTAAATACTGAGCAGAAGTAGTCATTCAGTATCCCTGCTTTTTCACTGTCCCCCTCTGCCAAACCTCCCTTCCCTTTATTAAGCCTCACTATCTCTCCCTTGGTCTTTCTTCACTCCCTAATGTACCTATAAGTAGCATGAGAGAACAAGCAGTTCCATCACTGCCTCCCATTCCCCACCACCAGGGGGATGAGTCAAATGCAGCCCCCCCACCTCCAAAATGTACAGATGATCCAATCACCATATCATGACTGATTGCCTGCAGAAAATGAAAGGCAGTATACCAGGTGGGGCCTCAGACATCATGCTTTGTGGGCAGTAAGTATCCCCACCCCACAACCTGATCATGGGAATGCTATATGTCACAGGATCCCCATCAATGCTCCCCAACCTGGTCTGGGGCACAGAACAAGCAACAAGTTAACAGAGACACTGACAATTTCTGACTCTCAGACTTGTTTCAAGACACAGTGTGTAAGACCCTTCCTTGAAAACTTGCTCTGGGGTGCACATAATGCATGCAGAATGCACTGCCATCCTAGAACAGGTCTGCAGCTGGGGACCTTACATACTTTCAGGGTGGTGGAGGAGATTGCGTAACTCCATGGGCAAGTGTCTTCATTTGATGCATGCACCAGGTCAAGTTTGGCAGGGCAGCTGGCATCAGCATGTCCCTCCTTGCCCACACACACATGGCAAGTAACCTACCACAGTACACCCGAGTTGCCTACACCACAGCCACATAGTAAGTGACTTCTTGGACTTGCCTAGTGCGACAGGGTTGAATAAGGCCCTGTCCCATTTTTATGCAGAATGAGGTTAAATGCAAGGATCTGTTCCTTCCTCTGGAAGCACCAAGTTATGTCGGCAGCGACAATGCTGACCTCCCCCACAGCAACGGCACAATACCGATGCAGGTATTGTGCCGCCTGTTCTGTGGGTGTTTTCTGTGGGGGTCTGAGCCCCCCCACCCCCCATGTGGGGTGCTCCGCCACCGCACCCCCGACTTTAAGATTCCAACTCCAATTCGGGTTGGTCCGAGAGGGCATAACGATGGGGGAAGGCGAAACAGGGAAAAGGGACCATTACCTCGAATGTCACCGTAATGGTCTTTTTTCCTGTTTTGCCATCGTGGTGTTGCCGTAAAGGGGTGCACCACCTTCCCCTCCTTTTCTGTCTTCTCTGTCTGGTTACGCAACCAAATTTTCTTGCGAGACCTAGGAACTGATCACACCAACGGTCTCATGATTCTCCTCCTCTCGCTATCTCTCTCTGCTTTCCCTTGCTATTTCTGTCTTTTCTTCCCCCTTGCATACCTGCAGTTATAGAAATATATGTGAATCTTTATGTGGAAATGTCACTGATACTGTATCCCTTTGTTTAAAACTGTATATAGTTATACTGTAGAAATGATTGCAAAGCTATTTGGAATTCAAGAGATTAACCTGGTAAGTTGGTTTGTGAACTTTCTGAGATGCTGTAAACAAGAGGTCAGTTCTGGGTCAAAATGTTCTTTTTGCTGCACCTGCTGAAACTGACAAGAACACTGTGTGAGAAGCAGAATGCTCTCTTAATACGCTCCCTGCAAAGACTTGTTATAAAAGAGCTGCAATGTTTTGCAAGAGGGAGTGACAGAGACTGAGAGACTGAGATTGGAAATTGAGAAGAAAAACTCAGAAGAAGGACTCTGGTTTCTATGTTTGTACTGCCATTGTAAACAGTTATACTGAACAATTTTAATTTTTTTATTTTGCTGTTGTTAATAATAAAATGCTATTTGTGAATTTTGAAACTGCTCTTGGTTTTTCTGTTCTTCCTGACCTGTGCCTTGATGACACCTAGCACTAAAAAGTGAGTGAACAGACTTGCCCAGCACCACACAAAATGTACCCTCCCTCAACTTGGACAACCAACAATAGCAAGTATATCATGTCCCCCAGCCCCCCGACATGCACACAAACACAGTAAGCAACCTCTTGAACCTGCCCAGCACCGCAGTCCACACCACATCCCCACTGTTGTGGCATCAGAAACAACATCCTGCTCCCTTCCCTGGCAGGCAGCAGCAGCAGCACCACCACTCAGTCAAAGCAACACCATATTCCCCTGCAGCACGTGGCAACATCAGCAGCCCACCTGTTAGTTAAAAGGAACTGTGATAACATTAGTAGTCCCCAACAAACCCTCTGTCCATCTGCTGCAGCCCACCCTCCCACAGATAGGTATCCTGCCCCACTCAGACATTCCCCAGGGGCACACAGCAAGTGAAGATTCCCTCCTGAACTGGTAAGGGGCCACAGTATGCAACCCCCAAACTGGTATCAGAAATGTTTAGCATGGTTTGGAAATTTGGAACCTTGACCTGGGTCACAGACCAGTAACTGTAGCCCACAGCAAAAAAAACAGCATCAGCCTTTCCCTGTGAATTACTGTCTTACCTGCCCCGGTACTCTTGTGTGTCTTGTACTCTTCCCCCCTCAGACTCTGACTTGAGGGGGCCTCAAAAATCTATGCAGACTCTTGTTTTCTGCTAGAAATTCAAACAGAAGCCCCCCCCCGACCCTGAAAATATGGCCCACCTTACCTGTTGATGGAGGTCTCTCTCTGCGTTTTTAGGGAGTTTTCAGGGTCGTGCTGCTCTTCAGTGACTCTGTGATGCTGTGCTATGGCAACAAGCTGCATCAGAGCAGCGTCTGCAAAGATCTTTGGTGGTAGGGCGGCAGCAGAATTTGTGTTTTTTGCATCTGGTGAGCCAAATTTACTAGCACGTTGCCTCCTTACTTACAGGCCACATGTGAAGAGTATCTGGATAATACCAGAAAGAGATTCAGCTAAGCAGCAGTTTGTATGGACACTCAACCTGCCAATTTTCTACCACCACCTAGCTTTGTTGAAGGGCATTGGGAGAGCTGCTAGTGTGCTCTCCCAATGCTTCTTCAACAAAGCTTGGTGGTGGTGAATTGCAGCTGGGTGGGCTATAAGTAAGGAGGCAGCATGTTAGTAACCAGCTCTTTAAAGTGCTGTAATCTGTGATGCTCCTCAACAAATTAGTGTCATTTCCTTTTGGTGCCAGGACAGCATGAAAATCAAAATTCCTTTGGCCAGCCAATCAGCCCTGTAATCTTGCACGCTCATCCCGGTCTGTTTACAGGTGCTGTCATTTGATTTCCTTCTAGTGGTGGCACAAAAATACAGACACAGGGAACCATATTCAAATTGTGCAAGTGCCTGTGCTGCGCAACTGAGATCGTGCATGTCCAGCTGAGTATCCCAAACTTATGCGATCGCGCAGTGGGAGATGCGCAGTATGGCAGATGCCCCGAGACCTGTGCAGGGCATAGGGAAATGTGCGATAGGTGGCCACATGCTCAGCATGCAAAATTGCAGTATTCAGCCAGGATATGCAAATGGCCTCACTGCACATTCCAAGCCCATTCCCCATATGCGCATTTCATTACTGGAATGTATTCAGGCCATTTGCATACCCAAGGCATGCACAGTTCTAGCTTTGCAGGGATGCCCCACCACTCCACAATGGTGAACAGGAGGTATTGCAGCCTAGCGGGCAGGTGTGATGGAATGTTTGTGTGTGGGTGGGCTGCATTGGCCTGAGTGCACTGCTGTTACCCGTGACCATGTACGGTCAAATTGGGGTACAGGGGCCCACCTGGTCAAGCAACATGGGAGGCACAGGGCAACACACTCTGAACAGTATGCCACAGGAATGTGATACACTAGCTACATTTGCAGCTTACAGTCACCTGCAGTGCCCCACACACCGTCACATGATAGGAACATGGCGATACAAGCAAGCAATGTCAGTGTTCAGAAGGTGACCAGGTCCCACATGGACCACTCCAGGCTACCCAGAGGGCCAGTCTGACACTGGCCATGTACGTGCCCATGGTGGCCACACGGCCAACACTGGAGGGGTCGGGTGTCCGTGAGGCATGCCCATGTCACCCCCAGGCCACAGGTGGTGCCACCCCTGCCCCGCGCTGTCCACTGTCGTGCTATGCCCACCAAAGGAAAACCACACAGACCCACCACAGTGCTCCTGTGGTCGTGTCACACCGCATGGCAGGCATCAGTGACATGGCTGTGGCTCCCTGTTGTGTGAGCCTGGCACGGGTGTGCTGTGTTCACCTATGGTGTACCACCGTGGGTGTGTGCCACAGGTCAGTCCTTGGCCCGTGCCATGCTGCCACTAGTACCACCAGGCTATCTGTGCACCATTGCCCCAGATGTCACCATGGGTGCATGCCACCACTGGGTGGTGCCCTGCAGGCCACAATGATGCAGACCATGGCCCCTAGTATGTGTGCTGCATTGTGGCTGTCTGCTCTGCTGGTGTGATGTGGGGGCACCCGACAGCACTGGCATGTGGCTGCTGGGTGTCTATGCCCTGGGTGCGTTATGGGGGGGTAGCTCCCTGGGAGGTGCTGGTAGTGTCCCCGCACCTGTGGCTTGGGGTACTTCCGTCCTGGCATGACTGCTGCCTTGGGTCCTGTGCCCCACTGGCCTCTAGGAATTCAACAATTCTTTCTTTCAGAAGTGATTCCATCTTCCCTACCACCGAGGTCAAACTAACAGGTCATAGAAACATAGGCGTCGGCGGCATAAGGACATAAGGCCCATCCAGTCTGCCCATTTCTTTTTCTACCTTATAAATGTGCCATAAGGGGAATCACATCCACCCTCCTCCAGTCCTCAGGTACCACATCCTCCCATGATTTGTTAAAAAGGGTAGTCAGTGGTGTCACTAGTTCTACCCTTAGTTCTTTTAGAATTTTTGAGTGAATCCCATCAGGCCACATTGCTTTGTCCACCTTCAGTTGTAAGAGTTCTTTCAGAACCCTTTCTTCGGTGAATGGACTGGTATCTACCTCCCTATCCAAAGTGCTTCCATTCTTTGATTTAGGTACCTCCCTCTCCTCTTCTTTTGTAAATACTGAGCAGAAGTAGTCATTCAGTATCCCTGCTTTTTCACTGTCCCCCTCTGCCAAACCTCCCTTCCCTTTATTAAGCCTCACTATCTCTCCCTTGGTCTTTCTTCACTCCCTAATGTACCTATAAAAGGTTTTGTCTCCTTTCTTAACTGAGTTGGCTATCTTTTCCTCAGTTTGGGCCTTTGCTATTCTGACTGCCTTCCCCACTTCCTTCTGCTTTAATTGGTACAGTTCTCTATCCTGCTCCTTCTGTGTTTCCTTATTACTTCCTGGATGCAGCATTTTTCTCCTTAACCTTCCCCGCCACCTCTTTTGAGAACCATAGTGTTTTTTTCCTTCGTTTTGCTTTGCTGATTTACTTCGCACAAAGGCTTACTGCCTCTGTGATGGCTGTTTTGATTTTTCCCCCATTGTTCCTCCACCCCTCCTTCTTGCCCATTTGCTAGTGCTTTTCTGAGGCATTCTCCCATTTTCCCAAAGTCAGCCCTCCTAAAGTCCAATACTCTTGCTTTTCTATGGCTTGACTCTATGGCTGTGTTTATCGTGAACCACACTGTTTGGTGGTCACTTGTTCCCAGATGGCTACCCACTTCTAAATCAGAGATCCTTTCTCCATCCCCATTTGACAGTACCAGGTCTAAGATTGCTCCCTCCCGAGTGGGTTCCACCACTAACTGTCTGAGGCATGCCCCTTATAGGGCAAAGAGAATAACCCTGCTCTTGGATATGGCTGCAGCAAACGTGCTCCAGTTAACATCTGGCATATGCAGGTCCCCCATCAACAATATATCCCCTTTCTCTGCCATTCTAAGGATGCCTTCTATCATTTCCTTGTCCACTGCCTCCCCAAGATGGGGGTCTGTATACAACCCCCGTGCGGATTGTGATGCCATATCCTGTCTCCAGGATGACCCACAGTGCCTCCTCTACTCCCTGTTTATTCTTTAGTTCCATTGCTTTGATCCCTTGCCTTACATAGAGAGCTACTCCTCCTCTTTTACCCTCCCTGTCCCTCCTGTAGCTTGTGTACCCTGGTATGTTGACATCCCATTCGTGGTTCTCAGTGTACCATGTTTCTGTGACTGCCACGATATCCAGGTGTCCCTCTTTCATCAAGGCCACTAGTTCAGGGAGCTTGTTACACAGACTACGGGCACTGGTACTCCTCACCCTCCATTTTTTGAAGGCCTTATCCCTTTTAGCCCCATCCCTCCTTACTACCTTTTTCTGCATTTACCCCTGTCCTGCTCCCTTTTGACTTCTCTACCTTGGTGTTTACCTCTCTAACTACTGTGTTTTGTGGGGGGGAGGCTGGGTTTTTCCTGCTCCTTTTCAGTGCCTCCCCCCCTTGGCTAGTTTAAATGCTTGCCAATGAAGCATTTAAACCTATCACCTAGGATCCTGGTTCCCCTCCCAGAGAGATAGAGACCATCACGCCAGTATAGTCCTGCATCCCTCCAGGCGGACCCCAGTCCCCAATGAAGCTAAAACCTTGAGCTCTGCACCAGTTTCTCAACCATTCATTGAATCCCATGGTGCAGAGTACCCTAGCACCACACTTGCCATAAACAGGCAGCACCTCTGAGAAGGTTACCGTACGTGCTACTTGTCTAAGGCCCTCCCCAACTCTTCAGACCCCTCTTGTACTGCTCTGACCCCATTCCCAGTCAGGTCATTTGTCCCTAGGTGGACAATGACATCCAGCTCCCTCCCTTGTGCAGCTGCTCCCGCGATCCTGAGGATTCGCTCCCTGTCCCTCCAAGCCGTGGCGCCTGGTAAGCACCTTACCTCCCTCTCCCCTTCCTCCTCCAGTTCTACCCCCCTAATGATTGAGTCCCCCACCAGGAACTGTTTCCTTCCTCTGTGGGGTCCCATGCCACCCTCCTGTGGGTCTCCTTTGTGGAGGTTCCCAGCATCCTCCTTGATCTCCACTGCACGTGCCTCAATAGGCATAATAATCCCCAAAATAATTGTGTTAAGGGCATACATTGCGCAGTTTCTACGCACGATCGTGACTTCACCAATTTTTCATATTTTCACTCCAGATTTTCAGCATTGCTGTTTTTGTACACCTCCTTATGAACAGTACAGCTGTCATTTTTCACATCCTGCCTGAAATGTGTTTTCGCACATGTGGCACACAATGGGACGGCCGCTGTGGGAAATCAATGTTCGGGACAGATTAACAAAATCACAGTGACACAGTGATATATATGTATGTGTGGGTATATTTAAAAATGAGCCAGGCAGCGGATGAACATTCATAAACATGCTCAAAACTGCTGATCAGGGGTTGGGGGTGGAGTGAAGAGCTTGTAGAGTCAAAACATGCTAGGTATGATGAGCCCTTTCCTTTAATATGCCCCTAAAAATCATTTACTTTATCTGCCATTTGTATTTATTATGTTTATACGCCAGCATCAGTTTATTTTATAAGGCACAATCTATATTAAACTACACAGCAATGCTGTGCAAGCCCCAGTGTTCCTATAGGCATCTAAAAGCACACACACACACACACACACACACACGCACATAGAGTTTTAAATTGAGCAACGCAAGGCATCTGGCCTGCTAAGGATTATCTATCCCCTTCTAGTATCTTCCTTCAAGACCACTGGAAATGCATCATGGGTGGTTCTGATATTTGAGTAAACCCAAAGATTAGATGCCCAGAAATGACCCCAGCTCTGTGAACACTTGAAGCTTTACTCTAAGAAGCTTTCTTTCTTAGGTCTGTATGAGTTAGCCTTTCAGATTCAAAACATAATTACCTGTATTTTCTAAATCTATTGGGGTGTCCATCCATCATGCATAAGCACACCAGTATTGCTTTTACCTGCTTTGATTTCTTTGCTGTAAATATTATAAATGAGACCGATTTCGTAGGTGCAAACATGGGCAACTTTATTTAGGTGGAAACTACTCACTGTTTAATGGCATGGAATCAGACTTCACACATATTTCATATTTAACAAGTACCTAGTCTACCATCTTTTTTCAAAAATATCTCACTGTCCCCAGCCGCCCGAACAACTGCAGAGTATTTTATGAAATTATATACTTAGGAGGATACCCGAACTTTAAAGAGAACATATACTTCAGTTTTAACACTGTTTACTATTATTAGAAACTAGGGCATGTGTGAAGTCTGTTTAATACCCTGGTATACAGTTTTGTGATAATCTTATTTTTGCCTTATTTAGCATCTATTTGTAATGCTGCCCCTTTCCCGTTCAAAATCAATTTTTTTGTTGACTTGCCACGCACAAGCAAGCCAACATCTTGTGCTAATAGCACATTTCAGAGGTGTGTCAGTGTTGGCGAATACAGGGCACGCTTTAGTGGGTGCATCCCTCATTCACCAATTTGCCAGCATGCCAACGCTGACACATGCATTATGTAAAGTGGACACAACTTTTAAGAAAAGTGCCACTGCAATCAGAGACAAGCTCATCATGCAGCGGCACCGATGACATGCCTCCCGATGTGCCTTTCCTGGTGAAGCATTTAAATAAATATGGCGACTGCTGCCATCTGCCACACAATGCCCACAAAGCCAACCTCGGGAGTGCCCAACTTGCCTGTGCATGTTAAATAACCCCCAAGATTGTGTGGCCCACCCAGTGTGCCTCCGTGTTATCGAAAGTCTACTGCTACTGGCATTTTCCTGCCCCACCCAACCCCCACTGTGTGCCACGCTGGGAGCCCACCCCAGTGTGGCCAACATCACCCCAGCATGCACATTTTTCTTACACCTGTAAAAAAAACTGTCCACAGTGTTTTTTTTTTTTTTTAATTACCTGAAACAAAGAAACGGTCCCTCGCTGTAGGGTCCCTCCCCAACCCGCACTCCACCCTCTGCACACGCCCACCTCCCCACACCGACCCCACATTTCACTCGGATGTCAGCGCTATGGCTATTCGTGAGCGGGAACACATCTACACTCGCCAAAGCCAACCACGAACTGAAGAAATGCCAGTAAGCTGTATAATGGTGGTGGGGGTCAACTTAGGTGGATACCTCAGTCATTTTGGATTTTGCATCCAGATTTTCAACATGGGGTGCTTGGGACCACACCTCATGAACACATGCACTGTCATCTTGTTACTCGGTCCCGAAAGGTCATTTTACGGTCACCGTGCGGAATCACCTTTCGGGACCGATTAACAAAATGAGAGTGCCACTGTTCATGAAGTGGGGTCCCAAAAAGCCTATCTTGCAAATTTGGTGGAAAAATTCCTGTGCTATGAGCGTGCATTGCACAATTTCAACTCATGCTCATAACTTTGACAGTTTTTAATATTTTCACTCCAGATTTTCAACATTGTCATTTTTTCACACCTCCTTTTAAGCAGTACAACTGTCATTTTTCACATCCTGCCTAAAATGTGTTTTCGTACATGTGGTGCACAATGGTGCAGTCGCTGTGCGAAATCAATGTTTAGGACACATTAACAAAATCACAGTGACACTGTTTATGAGTGGAGGTCCCAAAATGTCTATGTTGAAAATGAGGTTAAAAAAGTCCCCAAAATAATTGTGTTATGGGCATACATTGCGCAGTTTCTATGCACGATCGTGACTTCACCAATTTTTCATATTTTCACTCCAGATTTTCAGCATTGCTATTTTTCTACACCTCCTTATGAACAGTATAGCTGTCATTTTTCACAACCTGCCTGAAATGTGTTTTTGCACACGTGGCGCACAATGGCACGGTTGCTGTGGTAAATCAATGTTCAGGACAGATTAACAAAATCACAGTGACACTGTTCATGGCAGGAGTTCCCAAAATGCCTATGTTGAAAATCTGGTTAACAAAATCCCCAAAATAATTGCGTTACAGGCGTGCGTTGCGCAGTTTCTACACACGCTCGTGACTTCACCAATTTTTCATAGTTTCATTCCAGATTTTCAACAATGCCATTTTTTACACCTCCTCATGAACAGTGCAGCTGTCATTTTTCACAACCTGCCCAAAATGTGTTTTCGCACCTGCGGTGCCAAAATGCACAGTCGCTGTGCAAAATCATCTTTCGGCTAACAAACTCATAGTGCCACTATTCATGAGTTGGGGTCACAAACGGACCATGTTGAAAATTTGGAGTAAAAATACCAACAAATGCCCGGGGCATTAGGGTTTCCAACTGGGACGCCCCACCCTGTAGAGACTGACAGGCATCGGGGTGTGACTTGGCATTGTCGGCTGTAATGCTGATGCCATTCCACCCCCACCCTGTAGCCAGTGACAGGCATAGAGGTGTGCCTTGGACTCTTCAGCCCCCAAGTTCACCCCATTCCCCTATACTGCACCCATCTCAGCGTATTTCCTTATGGAATGGGGTGAGAATAAAGCCCAAAGACCCCAAGGCACAACGCGGCACCTATCAGTGTCTGCGGGATAGGGTAAGGTGAAATGGCATGAGCGTTATGGCCGACAACCCAAATGCACACCCCGATGCCTGTCACTCTCTGCAGGGTGGGGCTGGGGTCGGCGTCAGTTCACTACTTCACTGTCAATCCTACTCTGCATCTCTCTGCAATACCAATGCCAATGCCAGCAAGCCAACATTCGGCATTGATAAATGCTTGTTTTAATTACTTCTCAGATCTGGAACCCAGCGACATTAGTTGAGCAGAAGTCCAGATGGAGGTTTTACATGTAGAGCTTCCACTCCACTGCTGTCACTGGTTCCAGAACCAGTAAGTGATTAAAAACAGAATACTGGTGGGGAAAAGGGCAGCCATACCAAGGAACTTTATGTAAGGAAAAGTATGACCATTTTAAAACATGCACACAGAACTAGACACTGGGGTTAAACAGACATCCCACATGCCCAAATTTCCAAATATATTGGGGGGGCGAGATATGTTCACTTTAAAGTGTACTGTATCCGGGAACACATTTGAATATTTATTATTCAGACACAATCTAGCATGCCCACCAAAAGATCCACAGGATTTATTGCCGAACTCCCATATCTTATTCTTTGATGCTCTGAACAGCTGCAGCCTGATTCTAGCACATGCTACCACACTTGGGGAGAATTATCATCTTTTGTCCCAAAAAATATTCGATCCCTCGTCCATCCAACACCTTCCTCTGCCCCAACCTCCAGGACCCTCCCAGTTATGCCCCTGATACTACATTCCTCCTCTTGCACTTAGTACAATGGCAGATTTTCTCCTCCATATGTCGCCGCGTTTTGGGGCAAAAATCGCTTTGTCACCTTTCGTACAGTCCTCCGCCCTCCCAATCCCTCACTCTGCTCTAACAATTGGGTCCTCCTCGCTCGCCCTATTCCCCACCTCTCCCTACATTATAAGCTGATATCTTCTATCTGGTATGCCTACCCTCTCCTAACATTTCCCACTACAAAATGCACAGTTTTTGGCTTGGATCCAGCACAAGTTCATTATCCACGACTCCTTGTAGTTCTATGTTCAATGTATATTACCTGTAAATGTGCATTTTTACTATAATAGCAGCAATTTTTACTGTTTGTACTATTGTAACTTGTCTTTCTGTATTAATACTGTAGTACCGCAGGTCCACCTTGTAAATGAGCTTGCTCAATGGTGCCCACCTGGATAAATAAAGATATTGATTGACTGACTGATTGACAATTCAATGTATATTTCAATCACTGCATGTGTTTATGTCCCCTCATTCTTTATTACAAGGAACATTTACATGACGGTAGCATCTCTATGTCTCAGACTTTATCACACTCTCCTGTTGGAGTTATAAACCACTGGTTGTGAGGGCATCATCAGTTCCACAGCAACAGATGTTGATGTCATACAGAATTATGACTTCAGTGGGGGGGGGAGCTTAGGGTGAGAAAGTCAGGGAAAGAAAGATAAAGTTACTTGCTTATTCCTACACTTCTACTACTACTACTCTTCAGTTCAAGCAGAGTCCACTACAAAAGGGATGTCTACTGAATGCTAGCATTAGAATTACAGTTATAGTAACCTCTTCCTCTAACTACCTAGATTCAGTTAACTATCCACACTTAGGCAGACTACAAGACTTTGGAAGGAGGGGGCTAGAGGTGTGCTCCAAGAGTTTTTAGGTGAATACAGACTCAGCAGCCATGTTATACAGCCATTACTGGACCCACTAGTCAGGGGAAAGGGAAAAAAAAACAAATGTTTCCCAGTGTGCAGAGCACTAGAAGACATTTTATCAAAGAAATGGAATGCTCCAGGCATCCTTTGATAGGAGATACCCCTTACAAGATGACTAACAGGAAACATGGGCCAGTCCACCTGAAATTGACTCTCACATTTTTGTCAGCTATCAAAATGTAACCTCCAAGGTTGTGCCTAGGCTGAAAATAGACCATTTCTTGTCTAGTGTATTTGTCTAGTTGACAACAAATACATAAATATAAAAAGCTGAGCCCCAATAGTGGCTTAGGGTCGACTGCTGCCAAGTGGCTTCCTCCCCCAGTGGGCAGGCCCTCCACCGACGATGGGCACCTGACAACAAAGTCGTGGAATACAATAAGGGCCACCTCAAACGTCCATGGTACCAATATCAAGATCGGGTCCACAATGGCAACCTCTGCCACCTGCATGGTCTACTCAGATGGGGCTCGGAGTTGGCTGCCCAACCAGTCGACTGATAGGAACTGGCTAGACAGGTGACTCCCATGGAGTCTGAATGCTTCATCAGTAGGGGCTAAATTGGAGTAATTCCAGTCAGGTTAAATCCACCCATCCCTCTATCTGGGTGGTGCAAATTTTACCCAGTCAGGTTGCTTGACAGGTGTGATGTTGAGGAGAGATGACCCACCACCTTCCCCATCACAGCTGCTGGCCCAGATTTTGACCACTCCCTATAACTCAAGTCAACAGAATCTCCTAGAACAAACACAGATGGTCCACTAGCAGTTCAAAGTCCTTAGAGGATCACTGAAATGGCAGAGGCCCCAGTCGATGAAATCAAGAGTGGCCTCTAGAGTGGCTCCGACTACTAGATTGGAGAAGGCTCTTCTTGTGTCTAGAGTGTCTGGAAGCTGACTCTTCATGATGACAGAGTGCATACTTTGATTCCAGTCGAAGTTCCAACAACAGATGGATATTTCAACTGAAACGAGTCCATGAAATCCTGGTAGAGCTGACGTTTCTCCCATGGGTCTGACTACACCTGCTGCCAGTCATGGTCTCTTTCTTGCAGCACCATGACAGTGACATCTTCAGTGGCTGGCCACTCAGCTCTGTGTGTTCTGACACTTAATGGGCCTGAAGTTGAGCGACCAAGCCCGCTGCCCGGGATGAGCCCCATCTAGGCCCAGGCCTCCCCTTAAGCACCAGCACATAATAGTCTGATCACCTGCAGATGCACAGTGAGACACCAGTAGCAATCTAGACACTGCACACATGCATCTTGTTCGAAAACCAATATGGTAAACATGCAAACGATGCACCTTTCAAATCCTAGCTTCTTCTTCTGGTTCATAGCATCAACAGAACAACAATTTGGAGGCCTGTTATACAGACTGTGTCGGTAAACTCGGTTTGAAAAAACCAAAAATCAAACAAAAGGCCTGAAAATTGCCAAAACCTGATTCACAAGCAGCAGCTGTGAAGGAGTTGAGCTGTGTTTTCCAGCAGAAAGAAAGACCGGAGAGCAGCGGAGCAGAAGCTGGGAGACACATGGTTGGGTGGAAAGAGGAGTCTGACTCTTCTGCTGACCAGAGCATGCTCAGTGAATTGTACCCAAGTGTGGCTACTGAACAGAATCTAGATCATGTTTTCATGTGTAAATATTTCCTCAGCAATACAGAACAAGGGAATATAAAGACAGAACATTAGTGTCTGAATATTATATTTTAAAACATTTTCCTGGACAACAGAAAAACACTTTATGAGAAAGTATTCAGATGGGGGGCACTGTTGATCATGATCGCTGACGAGACATGTTAGTGAGTCGTTCTGCACCATGTAGAGCTTTTAAACTTCTAAAACCTGAAATAATTAATTTTTCTTTCAAAACAGATGACGGCCTCATGTAGCCTACAATTTGCTGCTCGACTACATATTAAATTTGGATACGGGATGTTCGCAGAAGATAGGAGAGAGTGACTCTAAAAATCAACATGTCATAGAAGGCAGGCACAACTAGTGCAGCAATGCTGCTGGCATCTGACCCTCCGTGGAAAGCCCTGCAAGCCTTCATGCATGCTATTGATCTGAAGGTAGAATCTGTCCCGTAACATCTTTTCGAGCACGACATGAAAATTGCAGTCACTTCTACAGCTGTAGCGTCAGCAGAATATACAGGTTACTCACCTGTAACAGGAGTTCTAGGAATGGTATATGTTGTTCATCCACACTCATTGGCAGGTATCCTTGCCGCTTTAAATCTTGCCGGAAGGTCTTCAAGCTTGCTCCTCCCACCCACCCGGGTGGTATAACTCGGCTCCGCCCCATGGCGCCAGATCTGGCCGCTGGAAGCTCAGGTTGTGCGCCGAGCCGGGAGGTCGAGAAAGTGTAGGATGAACAACATATACCATTCCTAGAACTCCCAAGCTACAGGTGAGTAACCTGTATTTAGGACATGGATATGTTGTTCATCCACAGTCATTGGCAGACTCCTAGCAGTTCTCCGGGAGGAGGAGGCAAAGCGCACACCCCAATACTTACTTGGGAAAGAGACTGGAGAACCGAGGCCCCAAAACCAACATCCCGGCGTGACTCAAGGTCGATGTGGTAATGGGTAATGAAGGTGTTTGCTGACTTCCAGGTAGCAGCCCTGCAGATTTCCTGGATAGGGACGTCCCTGGAAGCAGCCACCGTTGCAGCAGTATGGCGGGTAGAATGAGCTCTTATCCCTCTGGGAGGCTCCATGCCCGCCAACTTATAGCAGAGATCTATGCAGGAGGTTACCCACCTGCTTATCGTCCGCTTGGCTGCAGGTCTGCCAGATGCGGCTTTAGCGTAGGTGACAAACAGCTGCCGAACCTCTCCCCGAATTTCAGCCGTGCGCTCCTTATAATAAGCGAGCGCCCTTCTAGGGTCCAGAGTATGGAGCCTATATTCGGCCTCCGAGGTGTGATTGGGGTAGAACACCGGCAGAGTCAACACCTGGTTAAGGTGAAACTCCGACACCACCTTGGAAGGAATTTCGGGTGGGGGCAGGACAACTCTGTCCCTGTGGAAGACCAGGTAAGGAGACTCGATGGAGGCGCCTGGAGCTCTCCCATCCTTCTGGCTGACGTGATAGCCACCAAGAAGGCGGTCTTCCACGACAGGTGAGAGAGCACACCTGTGCATAGCTCGAATGGCTTGCCCATGAGCTTTGCCAGTACCAGCAGTGCACACATCGGAGGTGGGGGTTCCCGCACTGGAGGAAATGTGATCAAGGCCTTTGAAAAGCGCCAGACCATTCTCCTCCATGCGCCATCGACTGCTTCCCGGCCCACGCCTGCAAGGTGAGAGATGGCTGCCAGGTGCACCCTTAGGGTCAAGCCGACCTAAGCCCTTGACTAGAAAGGACCATAAATAGTCCAAGATGCTTGCCAAGGAACAGGAGGAAGGGTCCAAGCCCTTGCCTGACACCAAATGGAAAACCTTTTCCATTTGAAGGCATAGCATTTTCTGGTCGACTCTTGCAGGCGCCTCAACTACATTGAGGACCTCGTCGGAAAGACCCAAGGCCTGGAACTCTAGCCGCTCAGGAACCAGGCCGTCAGGTGCAGGGATTGAAGGTCCGGATGGAACACCTTCCCCTGATTGACTGAGAGCAGGTCCGGGCGAGCTGGAAGCTGCCGCGGAATCCTGGAGCTGAGACTGAGGAGATCTGGGTACCAGAACTGGCGAGGCCAGTCTGGGGCTATCAGAATCACCTGTGCCTTGTCCCTCCTCGCCTTGAGAAGCACCTTGTGGATCAAGGGAAATGGGGGAAAGGCGTAAAAGAGGCCCGGGGTCCACTGCCTCGAGAAGGCATCCCCCTGCAGCGAGCCCTGCTGAGGGGGGCGGGCATGGAACAGACTCAGCTTCGCGTTCTCCCTGGAGGCAAACAGGTCCACCTGAGGTGTGTCCCAATGGGAGAACAGATGCTGTACTACCTCCGGCAGGAGAGACCACTCGTGGGATGCAGCCCCTATCCGGCTCAGGGCATCGGCCAGGGTGTTGGAGGCTCCTGCCACGTGAATGGCTAGGAGATCCGCCTCCAGGCTGTGCACGAGTGACCAAATGCGGAGAGCTTCCTTGCATAGAAGCATGGAGCGCGTCCCGCCCTGGCGGTTTAGATAGTACATGGTTGTGGTATTGTCCGTCTGGATTCGGACCACTTGACCCCGGAGGAACGGAGCAAAGGCGGTGAGAGCTAGGCGGACCGCTCGGAGCTCCAGCAGGTTGATGTGGCATCGGGACTCCCGCGGGGACCAGAGGCCATGAGCCCGTGTTCCCCCAGATGGGCACCCCAACCCATCAGAGAGGCATCGGTCGATAGAGAGACCGTCGGCTCGGTGCGGACGAACAGGATGCCCTCCTGCAAATGATCTGGAGCAGTCCACCACTGGAAGCGTTCCACATCCTCTGTCACCGACTAAGCTAGTCCAAAGGATCGCAGCGTTGTGACCACTGGCTGGCCAGTCCCACTGAAGGGACGCATGTTCCAGCGGGCCCAACAGACCACGCTGGTGCAGGCCGCCATGAGACCCAGGAGGTGCAGGAAGTCCTGGGCAGGCGCAGTGCCCAACCCGAAATGATCGGGCAAAGGAGGAAAGAACCTCGGCCCTGTCCGGGGGCCGCGCCTGGCTCGAAGAGAGTCGAGCTGCGCCCGATGAATAGAATCACCTGCTTGGCTCGAGTTCCGACTTGGCCTCGTTGATAAGGAGGCCCAGTTGAGAGCAGACCTGGAGGGCCAGATCTCTGGACCACTCTGCCTCTTTCCTGGAGGGAGCTGCTATCAGCCAGTCGTCCAGGTAAGGGTACACCCGGACCCCTCGGCGCCGCAGGAATGCTGTCACCACTGCCATGCATTTGGTGAAGACCCTGGGAGCTGGAGACAAGCCGAAGGGCATGGCTTGGAACTCGAAGAGGGATCCTTCCGCTCGGAAGCGAAGGAATCTCTGGTGAGACGGACGGATAGGGACGTGAAAAGACGCG